>OY747700.1:2530000-3122500 GCA_963556495.2 Valencia hispanica | reverse complement strand
TTTTAGTTGTTTCACAAGTCAGAACTTTGATTTGATTTGATTTTGATTTGATTTGAGAACAAAGACATGGCGAAGCCTCGTTCTATCACTATGACCCTCATCTGTGGAACAGTCTGACTGAGAACCTCAGGGCTGCAGAAACCGCTAATGTTTTTGAAAAGATGCTCAAGATCTAACTTTTTAGCTTGGCTTTTAATTGAGTTATTTTATTTATCAAATTTTTATTTCTTATCTTATCTTGTTCTTTATTTAAATTATTTATTTTCATTTTTATTATTATTTATCTATTATTATTATTATTATTATTATTATTATTATTATTATTATTATTATTATTATTATTATTATTATTATTATTATTATTATGTGTCACTGTAGTGTTTTTATGAATAGTTTTATACAGACTAACTCCAGTGTTTCCTTCATGGGGATCCTTGCTGCTGGGAGCTCTGCCAGTTTAAACATGGAGGTCGGTGCCATTGGTCGCTTTTGTGGTGGTGGACGGGGCTCTGCTGTGGATACCTGCCTGCCCTGATCATGGCGATCCCTGTGGTGATTATTATGTGGCTGTGGGGTGGCTCCCAAATATTGTTTTCACACAGTGGTATCATTCTAGATGTTTATTATTATTGTATGTCCACTTAAAGACACAGGAACGGATGGAGCGTTGGTTTTGTAGTGAAGGGGCTAGAGACAGGGTGTGTATGTGTCTTGTGTGAGCTGAGAGTTGAACTGGTTGTGTATGATCGAATTTGCTTTAAATGTGTTTTCTTTTTTTCTTTTGATGTTTATTTCATCTAAAGCATTTGTGCTGATTTTATCATAAAAAGTGCTCTACAAATAGAAATGGATTTAAATATTGCTCTGTTTCAACACTTTACCTTAGTGTGCACAGTTTAGAGGATTGTGGTGCAGAGGTGGGAGCAAAGCTCAACCTGCATGGCAGAACAAGAAGCTACAGCTACACACATAAAATACAAACCAGAATGTTTCAGAGCTTTGTGCAGAAAGTTCTGGTGCCACTAGGGAGAAAAGCAAACCACCGCTTACAGGCTGGGAGTGAGGTTGCAAAAAGAAAGCAGGTTTTTTTTGGCGCGGGTGAGATTCAGAGCTGTAGGGGAACACACATCAATAGGGAACCCAGAATGACATAACACCAGGTTTTAGGAATTTTTCTAATGGCAATATATTTAAAAGTTTAAAGGAGAAGAGATTTGGTCACTATGTCTGACGATTTTATGGTTTTCTTCAGACAATCTTATGTTATGTGGTAATATCAGACTGCCTGACGTGTTTTAACTAACACTGAGGGTGGGCTCGCTAATCTACACTGTTGGGTTTCAATGGCTTCTAGTGGACCACAATGTCTCAAACATGATTATGTCCGTTATGGACAGATGTTTACCTTTGTCCTGGCAGTCGAGAGTCATTACTGAAGAATATAGGAAGATCTTGGGAACGGTCACTCTTCATAGAAAAACAGCTGGGTGATGGAAATGCTGTTCTGTTCTGCTCTGGATTCATACAAAGGTTCCTCTGTGTCTCCTGGTCTGAAGTCCATCTGAGAGGGAAACAGAGACACTCAGTCAACATGTGATTCAGTTCCAGTTTTCCCAGTTAGCTGCTCTCTGACCTGTCCAGTAAAGCAGGAAGCTGAAGTTAATGACATTCCATTACCCATGACATTCAGTGTGGGGTTCCCCAAGGATCAATTTTAGGCCCACTACTTTTTAATCTCTACATGCTGCCACATCAGGAGGCACATCATTGATTTCCACAGCTATGCTGATGATACACAGCTTTACATTGCCGAGTCTCCTGATGTTGTTGAGCCATTAAATGTACTTTTGAATTCTATTTTCAATATCAAGTCATGGATGTCAGAGAACTTCTTACAGCTCAACCAGGACAAAACTGAAGTTTTAATCATTGGTCCAGAAGACAAGAAAGAGATTATTTAACCAGACCTGAAAAATTTTAAACCTTCTCATTGTGTAAGATATCTGAGCCTCCTTTTTGACTCTGAGCTCTATTTTAGTCCTCATATCAAAAACAAAAAAAGGATTTTATCTTCTTAAAAATATGGCCAGAGTCCACCCATTTTTCTCTCTTGCCAGCTCAGAGGTGTTGATGGATGCTTCTATTTTCAGTAGATTAGATTATTGTGATGCGCTGCACTCTGGTCTTCCCAAAATGAGGATTTCAAATCTACAGCTACTCCAGAACTCAGCTGTACGTGTGCTGATGAGGACCAGGGGACAGGAACACATTACACCAGCTTTAAAAGTTGTTGCATTGGCTCCCTGTGTTTTTTAGGGACCATTTTAAAGTTCTTTTATTAGTATATAAATGTCTGAATGGTTTTGATCCATCTTGTTTAATCGCCCTTCTTTTAAAGTATGAGCCCTCATGGTCCCCGAGGTCTTCTGGTACTGGCCTTTTAGTTGTTCCACAAGTCAGAACAAAGACATGGCGAACCCTCATTCTATCACTATAACCATCATCTGTGGAACGGTCTGACGGAGAACCTCAGGGCTGCAGAAACCACTGATGTTTTTAAAAAGAAGCTCAAGATCTAACTTTTTAGCTTGGCTTTTAATTGAGTTATTTTATTTATCTAACTTTTATTTCTTATCTTATCTTGTTCTTTACTTGAATTATTTATTTTCTTTTTTGAATTTATTTATCGATTATTATTATTATTATTATTATTATTATTATTATTATTATTATTATTATTATTATTATTATTATTATTATTATTATTATGTGTTACTGAAGTGTTTTTATGAATAGTTTTATACAGACTAACTCCAGTGTTTCCTTCATGGGGATCCTTGCTGCTGGGAGCTCTGCCAGTTTAACCATGGAGGTCGCTGCCATTGGTCGCTTTTGTGGTGGTGGGCGGGGCTCTGCTGTGGATACCTGCCTGCCCTGATCATGGCGATCCCTGTGGTGATTATTATGTGGCTGTGGGGTGGCTCCCAAATATTGTTTTCACACAGTGGTATCATTCTAGATGTTTATTATTATTGTACGTCCACTTAAAGACACAGGAACGGATGGAGCGTTGTTTTTGTAGTGAAGGGGCTAGAGACAGGGTGTGTATGTGTCTTGTGTGAGCTGAGAGTTGAACTGGTTGTGTATGATCGAATTTGCTTTAAATGTGTTTTCTTTTTTTCTTTTGATGTTTATTTCATCTAAAGCATTTGTGCTGATTTTATCATAAAAAGTGCTCTACAAATAGAAATGGATTTAAATATTGCTCTGTTTCAACACTTTACCTTAGTGTGCACAGTTGAGAGGATTGTGGTGCAGAGGTGGGAGCAAAGCTCAACCTGCATGGCAGAACAAGAAGCTACAGCTACAAACATAAAATACAAACCAGAATGTTTCAGAGCTTTGTGCAGAAAGTTCTGGTGCCACTAGGGAGAAAAGCAAACCACCGCTTACAGGCTGGGAGTGAGGTTGCAAAAAGAAAGCAGGTTTTTTTTGGCGCGGGTGAGATTCAGAGCTGTAGGGGAACACACATCAATAGGGAACCCAGAATGACATAACACCAGGTTTTAGGAATTTTTCTAATGGCAATATATTTAAAAGTTTAAAGGAGAAGAGATTTGGTCACTATGTCTGACGATTTTATGGTTTTCTTCAGACAATCTTATGTTATGTGGTAATATCAGACTGCCTGACGTGTTTTCACTAACACTGAGGGTGGGCTCGCTAATCTACACTGTTGGGTTTCAATGGCTTCTAGTGGACCACAATGTCTCAAACATGATTATGTCCGTTATGGACAGATGTTTACCTTTGTCCTGGCAGTCGAGAGTCATTACTGAAGAATATAGGAAGATCTTGGGAACGGTCACTCTTCATAGAAAAACAGCTGGGTGATGGAAATGCTGTTCTGTTCTGCTCTGGATTCATACAAAGGTTCCTCTGTGTCTCCTGGTCTGAAGTCCATCTGAGAGGGAAACAGAGACACTCAGTCAACATGTGATTCAGTTCCAGTTTTCCCAGTTAGCTGCTCTCTGACCTGTCCAGTAAAGCAGGAAGCTGAAGTTAATGACATTCCATTACCCATGACATTCAGTGTGGGGTTCCCCAAGGATCAATTTTAGGCCCACTACTTTTTAATCTCTACATGCTGCCACATCAGGAGGCACATCATTGATTTCCACAGCTATGCTGATGATACACAGCTTTACATTGCCGAGTCTCCTGATGTTGTTGAGCCATTAAATGTACTTTTGAATTCTATTTTCAATATCAAGTCATGGATGTCAGAGAACTTCTTACAGCTCAACCAGGACAAAACTGAAGTTTTAATCATTGGTCCAGAAGACAAGAAAGAGATTATTTAACCAGACCTGAAAAATTTTAAACCTTCTCATTGTGTAAGATATCTGAGCCTCCTTTTTGACTCTGAGCTCTATTTTAGTCCTCATATCAAAAACAAAAAAAGGATTTTATCTTCTTAAAAATATGGCCAGAGTCCACCCATTTTTCTCTCTTGCCAGCTCAGAGGTGTTGATGGATGCTTCTATTTTCAGTAGATTAGATTATTGTGATGCGCTGCACTCTGGTCTTCCCAAAATGAGGATTTCAAATCTACAGCTACTCCAGAACTCAGCTGTACGTGTGCTGATGAGGACCAGGGGACAGGAACACATTACACCAGCTTTAAAAGTTGTTGCATTGGCTCCCTGTGTTTTTTAGGGACCATTTTAAAGTTCTTTTATTAGTATATAAATGTCTGAATGGTTTTGATCCATCTTGTTTAATCGCCCTTCTTTTAAAGTATGAGCCCTCATGGTCCCCGAGGTCTTCTGGTACTGGCCTTTTAGTTGTTCCACAAGTCAGAACAAAGACATGGCGAACCCTCATTCTATCACTATAACCATCATCTGTGGAACGGTCTGACGGAGAACCTCAGGGCTGCAGAAACCACTGATGTTTTTAAAAAGAAGCTCAAGATCTAACTTTTTAGCTTGGCTTTTAATTGAGTTATTTTATTTATCTAACTTTTATTTCTTATCTTATCTTGTTCTTTACTTGAATTATTTATTTTCTTTTTTGAATTTATTTATCGATTATTATTATTATTATTATTATTATTATGTGTTACTGAAGTGTTTTTATGAATAGTTTTATACAGACTAACTCCAGTGTTTCTTTCATGGGGATCCTTGCTGCTGGGAGCTCTGCCAGTTTAACCATGGAGGTCGCTGCCATTGGTCGCTTTTGTGGTGGTGGGCGGGGCTCTGCTGTGGATACCTGCCTGCCCTGATCATGGCGATCCCTGTGGTGATTATTATGTGGCTGTGGGGTGGCTCCCAAATATTGTTTTCACACAGTGGTATCATTCTAGATGTTTATTATTATTGTATGTCCACTTAAAGACACAGGAACGGATGGAGCGTTGTTTTTGTAGTGAAGGGGCTAGAGACAGGGTGTGTATGTGTCTTGTGTGTGCTGAGAGTTGAACTGGTTGTGTATGATCGATTTTGCTTTAAATGTGTTTTCTTTTTTCTTTTGCTGTTTTTATCATGTAAAGCATTTGTGCTGATTTTATCATAAAAAGTGCTTCATAAATAAAAATGGATTTATTGATTGCACTGTTTCAACGCTTTACCTTAGTGTACACAGCTGAGAGGATTGTGGCCGTAGAGGTGAGAGCAAAGCTCAACCTGCATGGCAGAACAAGCAGGTACAGCTGCACACATAAAATACAAACCAGAATGTTTCAGAGCTTTGTGCAGAAAGTTCTGATGCCACTAGGGAGAAAGGCAAACCACCGCTTACAGGCTGGGAGTGAGGTTGCAATAAGCAAGCAGGTTTTTTTTGGCTCGGGTGAGATTCAGAGCTGTAGGGGAACACACATCGATAGGGAACCCATAATGACATAACACCAGGTTTTAGGAATTTTTCTAATGGCAATATATTTAAAAGTTTAAAGGAGAAGTGCGTTGGTCAACATTTCTGACGATTTTATGGTTTTTTCTCCAGACAATCTTATGTTACGTTGGTAATATCAGACTGCCTGACGTGTTTTCACTAACACTGAGGGTGGGCTCGCTAATCTACACTGTTGGGTTTCAATGGTTTCTAGTGGACCACAGTGTCTCAAACATGATTATATCAGTTATGGAAAGATGTCTTACCTTTGTCCTGGCAGTCGAGGATCGTTACTGAAGAATATAGGAAGATCTTTGGAACGGTCACTCTTCATAGAAAAACAGCTGGGTGATGGAAATGCTGTTCTGTTCTGCTCTGGATTCATCCAAAGGTTCCTCTGTGTCTCCTGGTCTGAAGTCCATCTGAAAGGGAAACAGAGACACTCAGTCAACATGTGATTCAGTTCCAGTTTTCCCAGTTAGCTGCTCTCTGACCTGTCCAGTAAAGCAGGAAGCTGAAGTTAATGACATTCCATGACCCATTACATTCAGTGTGGGGTTCCCCAAGGATCAATTTTAGGCCCACTATTTTTTAATCTCTACATGCTGCCACATCAGAAAGCACGTCATTGATTTCCACAGCTATGCTGATGATACACAGCTTTACATTGCCGAGTCTACTGTTGTCGTTGTGCAATTTAATGTACTTTTGAATTGTATTTTCGATATCAAGTCATGGATGTTAGAGAACTTCTTACAGCTCAACCAGGACAAAACTGAAGTTTTAATTATTGGTCCAGAAGACAAGAGAGAGATTATTTAACCAGAACTGAAAACTTTCAAACCTTCTCATTGTGTAAGATATCTGATCATCCTTTTTGACTCTGAGCTCTATTTGAGTCCTCATATTAAAAACAAAACACAAAAAAAGGATTTTATCATCTTAAAAATATAGCCAGAGTCCACCCATTTTTCTCTCTTGCCAGCTCAGAGGTGTTGATGGATGCTTCTATTTTCAGTAGATTAGATTATATTGTATGTTCACTTAAAGACACAGGAATGGATTGAGCATTGTTTTTTTTAGTGAACGGGCTAGGGACAGGGTGTGTATGTGTCTTCTTGTATGTGGTGAGAGTTGAACTGGTTGTGTATGATCGATTTTGCTTTAAATGTGTTTTCTTTTTTTCTTTTGCTGTTTATATTATCCAAAGCATTTGTGCTGATTTTATCAGAAAAAGTGCTCAACAAATAAAAATGGAAGCCACACATCCCCCACCACCCCCATTCCCTTGTGGAGCGACCAGTGATGTTCAATGGCCCGTCAAGCGACCAAACCCAGCGCCCCACTCACCTGCCCTGCATGTCCACTACCCAGCCAGTCCACCGGCAAGTCCGACCGAACCCGGCCAAACGCCCAACCCCACCGCCCAACAGCGTACAAAGACCAAGACCCAGGAGCCAACCCTAGTGCAAAAAAAGACTGATCAGGCCCAGAAATGCCGCCCAGCCGCTGCGACCAGCAGCCAGGCACCCCAACCAGCAAACAAGGTGAGACGCCATGCAGGAACCAGCAATGACAATCGGCCCAGAGAAAAGAAAAGAGGTGGCCGCACATGGCAGCCACCGGCCGGCCCCGACCCCAAAGGCTGGCACCGGCAACAGAGAACCCACACCGGCCAACCCAAAGCCAGGAGCACAGCTATGGGGCGCGGTGGCCCAGAGCCCCAAACCCCCAGGCCCACCCCAGGCGCAGCACGGCCACCAGGCCAGTAACCCATGTCCGTCAGTGCAACCCCCCTAAGGCGCCGCATGCAGCCATCAGGAGTTACTACCAAAACCCCCAAAGTCCAAACCCAGGTTGGAGCCACGACGTCCAGGGCCCCATCCGCCCAGTGATCCCACCTCCAGGGATCCCCCCCCAGACGCCCCCAACCCCAAGAACCCCCACATCAGCAACAGTATCCCACATGACAAAACCAAGTGCCCCCCAGCCCTACTAAGTGATGAAGCCGATGAAAAGAGCCCAGATAGATTGATCAGATATGGAGGCAGAGGCCTTCTCAAGACCAATGTGGTCCAACAAGAGATTTCGATAGTGATTAATATTAAGAGCCTTTTTATTTTTCCAGTTCAGGAAGATAGTTTTCTTAGCGATGCATAAGGCAATGTGAACCATTAGAACTGACTTTGTGTCAATGGTGACATCAATTAAATTTCCTAGCAAGCAAACTGAGGGAGATGTTGGAATGTTACATTTCAGACACTTTGATAAGTTCTCACATATCTGGCACCAACATTTCTTAACAGGTGGACAGAACCAAAGCGCATGAATATAAGTATCCGGTATATTGCTTGTGCATTGTAAGCAAGTATTAGACGACGTAAAACCCATCTTTAACATCCGTTGACCTGTATAGTGTACTCTATGAAGGATTTTGTATTGTATTAATCGCAAATTAGGATTTTTTTTTATTTTAAAGGTTCATAAACATATCTGAGACGAGACGTTTTGGTTAAAGCTGACTGATAAATCCACCTCCCATTTTGAAATAGGGATGGCTATTCATATTCATCATAATGTCGAAAAGGTTTTGCATATTTTAGACAGCAATTTGGGGGGGTTGAGATTAGGAAAATCTAAAACTCTTGCTGGAATTTGTAATTCAACTGTATTGAGCCTAAATTTACCTTTAATAACAGATTTAATTTGTTAATATTCTACGAATTTGTTTTCATCAATTCCATATTGTCTAATTAATGTATTAAATGGGATAAAGTCTGTTCCTTCAAATATATGTTCCAGGTATTCAATTCCATTACACCTCCAGTCTGGAAAACTTAACATACATTTTTCTTGCAAGATGTTGGGGTTATTCCAGATGGGTGTACGTCTGCATGGGATTATTGTGGACTCTTGTCATTTTTAGAAACTCCCACCATGCTGTCAGAGAGGAGCTGATATTTATGCTTTTAAAGCATTCATGTTGTTTTACATTTGAGCTAATAAATGCTAGGTCTGAAAGTTTTATCTTATTGCATAGTGTATGTTCTACGTCTATCCAGGACTCATCTAGGTAGCTGTGTTTTAACCATCTTGATATGTATTGGAGCCTGTTGGCTAAGAAATAATGATGGAAGTTTGGTAGATCTAGACCTCCTTTTTCTTTTGTCTTCTGCAGTGTTTTTAACCTGATACGTGGGTGTTTATCTTTCCAAAGAAATTTAGAGATAGGAGTCCAGAGCTCTAAACCAATCCAGTGATGGTTTACTTGGGATCATTGAGAATAAGTAGTTGATTCTGGGCAAAGCCATTTTTATTGAAGCAACCCTTCCAATAAGTGATATGGGTAGGGATTTCCATCTAGCAAGATCATCTTCCACTTTTTTTAAAAGCGGGATGTAGTTTAGCTTAATTAAATAAGCCAGTTTTAGTGAGACATGGATACCTAAATAAGTAATATTCCCTGACTGCAGTTGTGTATTAGTTGGATTCTGGACAGAACAATTGATTGGAAGAACTTTAGATTTTAACCAATTTATAGAAAAATCAGAAACTTTTGAGTAAGAGTTTATCAACCCGATTACCTGAGAGAAAGAGGTTTGTGAATGCTGGAGAAAAAGTAATACATCATATCCATAAAGACTGATTTTATGTTCTATGTTATTCCATTGTATGTCTTTAACATTGTGAGTTTGCCTGATTGCTGCAGCTAGTGGTTCAATAAAAATAGCAAACAGGGAGGGAGAGAGTGGACATCCCTGCCTGGTACCTCTCTGATGATTAAATCTAGATGATGTTTAGTTACTAGTCCTGATACATGCTGTTGGTGAACTGTATTATATTTTCAACCAGTTTATAAAAGAATTTCCAAAGCCCAATTTATGTAAGGTTGCAAATAAGAATTTCCAGTTAACTCTATCAAATGCTTTTTCTGCATCTAGAGATAATATATTAGTTTCAACGTTCTAACAGTAAGAAAAATCTATTAAATCTATTAATCTACATGAATTTGTCGATGAAGGTATCCCTTTTATAAAACCAGTTTGATCAGGATGTATTATAAGAGGGGTTACTTTCTCTGTCCTTTTTGCGAGAGCTTTGCAGATTATTTTAAGATCAACATAATGAGGGATATGGGACGATAGCTGGTAGGAAAAACAGGGTCTTTACCTGATTTTAGTAGAAGACTAATGTAGGCAGAATTCATATTTGGTGGAAGTCGGCCATTTTCCTTGGTTTCCTGCAGCATTCTGTGGAATGTTGGTGCCAGAATGTTCCAGAATTCTTTATAGAACTCTGCTGGAAATCCATCTGGGCCTGGAGCTTTTTTATTGGGCATGCTTTGGAGGGCCTCCTGGAGTTCAGCCGCTGTTAGTGGTGAATCCAGGGCCATCGCTTGACTTTCCGATAATTTAGGTAGTGTTATTTTATCCAAAAATTGTTCAATTTCATGATCTGATGGGTTTATCTCCGATGAGTATAAAGCCTTGTAAAATTCTTTAAAGGTGTTGTTTATTCTTCCGAGATCATATACTGTATTCCCGGTCTGATCTTTAATAGCAGATATAGTGGTTTTTTCTTTATTAATTTTAAGCTGGTTAGCCAAAAATTTACCTGACTTATTACCTTGTTCAAAGTTTTCTATCCTAAGTCTTTGAATTAAGAACTGGGTCTGTTTATTAATAATTTCATTAAAATCTAGCTTTGCTTTACGGATTTTGCCTAGTCTCTCCTCATCTAGGGAAGCTTCTAATGAATAAATAGTTTCTTCTAATTCCTGAATACATTTATTTTCTATTTTATTTTTATTTGATGAGAATGAGATTATTTTACCTCTAATCACAGCTTTCCCTGCCTCCCAAAGAATGGATGGCGACATACCAGGTAGGTCATTATATTCCAAATAAGAAGCCCACTCTTTTTCAAAATATAAAAAAAATTCTTTATCCTTAAGTAATGATATATTAAATCTCCAATTTTTGCTTTGAGGCGTTTCTTTTTTATTTACTAAAGTTAGAGAAACAGGAGCGTGATCGCTAACAACTATAGGGTGTATCTCAGTGTCTGAAATGTCAGTCAACAGTGAGCTGCTGACTAACAAATAATCCAGTCGAGAATACGAATGGTGGACATTTAAGAAAGTATATTTTTTGTCATTGAGGTGAACAGATTGCCATGCATCGCAAAGACCATAATCGCTCATGTACTGTTTGACTATATTTATGGATTTCCAGCTGTGCTGAGTCCCTGCTGTGCTGAGCCTGTCTATTTCTTCATTTAAACCAAAATTGAGGTCGCCCCCAGGAAGAAGTGAGCAATCCAAGTGTTCAAGGAGAACCGAGAAGAAGGAATGAAAGAATGAGGGGTCATCAACATTTGGACCATATATACTTACAATACATAACTTTTGGTTATGTATAGATAGTTTTACTATACTAAATCTACCCTGTAACTGTATCTATTACTGTAAAATTAACATTTTTATTTAATAATATTGCTACTCCCCTTTTTCTAGAGTTTTAGCATGCAGAAAACACATTAGGAAACTCAAGAGATTTAAGATCATCAGCAGCTGAAGTAGATTTATGGGTTTCTTGTAATAAGATGAGCTCAGCCTTCGATCTTTTAAGCTGGTTAAAACTCCAAACTCTTTTCTCTCTGGTGCCAGCTCTATGAACATTCCATGTGACAAACCTTAGAGTAGCCATAGTTTTGAGACTAAAGCTGGAAAGTGCATGTCACCATAGAAACAGATAAACACAAGTGCATTATTAGCTTGTGCTTGGGGTTACCTTATTGAAAATCCAGAAGCAGAGATATAAGAAAGAGAAAAATAGAAGAAAGTTGCAAAGGTGTTAAGGGTGAGGGTGAGAGAGAAATAAATAGTTATGTTATGAAAAATTCTGTGTGTGAGTGATAAAAGAAGAAAAAGTGAGTGACAAAGACATTTGGTGATAAGACATGTGACGATGAGAAAAGGAAAAAAGAGCCAGTATCCCAGTGCTTAGCCCTGGCTACGCCCACATCGAGTAATAAAAACAACTTTACAGAGCTGTGCTAACATTAGATTATAGTTGACCGATAAAACAACTCTTATCTGACGAGGGTTAGATGACTAATAAAGCCAAGGAGTAAGCTGGGGGTCCCTGAACAGCTGCCCATTAACATACAGTTTATCTACCGATATTGTAGCTCTGGTGCCTTCACTGATATATTTCTTCCTGAAACAAAACGCGCCTTCTATCCAGGATCTCTTTTGGATATTTATCGTTAACGCTGTAATGGCAATATATTTGAAAGTTTAAAGGAGAAGTGCGTTGGTCAACATCTCCGACGATTTTATGGTTCTCTCCGGACAATCTTATGTTACGTTGGTAATATCAGACTGTAGGACATGTTTTCACTAACACTGAGGGTGAGCTTGCTAATCTACACTGTTGGGTTTCAATGGTTTCTTGTGGACCACAATGTCTTACCTTTGTCCCGGCAGTCGAGAGTCATTACCGAAGAACATAGGAAGATCTTTGGAATGGTAACTCTTCATAGAAAAACAGCTGGGTGATGGAGATGCTGTTCTGTTCTGCTCTGGATTCATCCAAAGGTTCCTCTGTGTCTCCTGGTCTGAAGTCCATCTGAGAGGGAA
This sequence comes from Valencia hispanica, assembly GCA_963556495.2. Taxonomy (NCBI): domain Eukaryota; kingdom Metazoa; phylum Chordata; class Actinopteri; order Cyprinodontiformes; family Valenciidae; genus Valencia; species Valencia hispanica. The sequence goes on along the minus strand of OY747700.1, from coordinate 3,109,959 downwards.
ACAGAGACACTCAGTCAACATGTGATTCAGTTCCAGTTGTCCCAGTTAGCTGCTCTCTGACCTGTCCAGTAAAGCAGGAAGCTGAAGTTAATGACATTCCATGACCCATGACATTCAGTGTGGGGTTCCCCAAGGATCAATTTTAGGCCCACTACTTTATAATTTCTACATGCTGCCACTTGGGGAAGTCATCAGAAGGCACGTCATTGATTTCCACAGCTATGCTGATGATACACAGCTTTACATTGCCGAGTCTCCTGATGTTGTTGAGCCATTAAATCTACTTTTGAATTAGATTTTCGATATCAAGTCATGGATGGCAGAGAACTTCTTACAGTTCAACCAGGACAAAACTGAAGTTTTAATCATTCGTGCTGCAGAGAAGAGAGAGATTATTTAACCAGAACTGAAAAAACGTAAACCTTATCATTGTGTAAGATATCTGGGCGTCCTTTTTGACTCGGAGCTCTATTTTAGTCCTCATATCAAAAACAAAAAAAGGATTTTATCTTCTTAAAAATATGGCCAGAGTCCACCCATTTTTCTCTCTTGCCAGCTCAGAGGTGTTGATGGATGCTTCTATTTTCAGTAGATTTGATTATTGAAATGCGCTGCTCACTGGTCTTCCCAAAAAGAGGATTTCAAATCTACATCTACTCCAGAACTCAGCTGTACGTGTACTGATGAGGAACAGGGGACAGGAACACATTACACCAGTTTTAAAGTTGTTGCAATGGCTCCCTGTGCATTTTAGGGACCATTTTAAGGTTCTTTAATTAGTATATAAATGTCTGAATGGTCTTGGTCCATCTTTACCCAACCTTCTCTTAAAGTATGAGCCATCATGGTCCCGAGGTCCTCTGGTTACTGGCCTTAAAGTTGTTCCACAAGTCAGAACAAATACATTGCGAAGCCTCGTTCTATCGCTATGACCCTCATCTGTGGAACAGTCTGACGGAGAACCTCAGGGCTGCAGAAACCGCTGATATTTTTAAAAAGAAGCTCAAGATCTAACTTTTTAGCTTGGCTTTTAATTTAGTTATTTTATCTATCTAATTTTTATTTCTTATCTTGTTCTTTACTTCAACTATTTATTTACATTTTTTATTATTATTTATTTTTATTATGATTATGATTATTGTTATTATTATTATGTGTTACTGAAGTGTTTTTATGAATAGTTTTATACAGACTAACTCCAGTGTTTCCTTCATGGGGATCCTTGCTGCTGGGAGCTCTGCCAGTTTAACCATGGAGGTCGCTGCCATTGGTCGCTTTTGTGGTGGTGGGCGGGGCTCTGCTGTGGATACCTGCCTGCCCTGATCATGGCGATTCCTGTGGTGATTATTATGTGGCTGTGGGGTGGCTCCCAAATATTGTTTTCTCACAGTGGTATCATTCTAGATGTTTAATTTTATTGTACGTTCACTTAAAGACACAGGAACGGATTGAGCGTTGGTTTTGTAGTGAAGGGGCTAGAGACAGGGTGTGTATGTGTCTTGTGTGAGCTGAGAGTTGAACTGGTTGTGTATGATCGAATTTGCTTTAAATGTGTTTTCTTTTTTTCTTTTGATGTTTATTTCATCTAAAGCATTTGTGCTGATTTTATCATAAAAAGTGCTCTACAAATAGAAATGGATTTAAATATTGCTCTGTTTCAACACTTTACCTTAGTGTGCACAGCTGAGAGGATTGTGGTGCAGAGGTGGGAGCAAAGCTCAACCTGCATGGCAGAACAAGAAGCTACAGCTACACACATAAAATACAAACCAGAATGTTTCAGAGCTTTGTGCAGAAAGTTCTGGTGCCACTAGGGAGAAAAGCAAACCACCGCTTACAGGCTGGGAGTGAGGTTGCAAAAAGAAAGCAGGTTTTTTTTGGCGCGGGTGAGATTCAGAGCTGTAGGGGAACACACATCAATAGGGAACCCAGAATGACATAACACCAGGTTTTAGGAATTTTTCTAATGGCAATATATTTAAAAGTTTAAAGGAGAAGAGATTTGGTCACTATGTCCGACGATTTTATGGTTTTCTTCAGACAATCTTATGTTACGTTGGTAATATCAGACTGCCTGACGTGTTTTCACTAACACTGAGGGTGTGCTCGCTAATCTACACTGTTGGGTTTCAATGGCTTCTAGTGGACCACAATGTCTCAAACATGATTATGTCCGTTATGGACACATGTTTACCTTTGTCCTGGCAGTCGAGAGTCATTACTGAAGAATATAGGAAGATCTTGGGAACGGTCACTCTTCATAGAAAAACAGCTGGGTGATGGAAATGCTGTTCTGTTCTGCTCTGGATTCATCCAAAGGTTCCTCTGTGTCTCCTGGTCTGAAGTCCATCTGAGAGGGAAACAGAGACACTCAGTCAACATGTGATTCAGTTCCAGTTTTCCCAGTTAGCTGCTCTCTGACCTGTCCAGTAAAGCAGGAAGCTGAAGTTAATGACATTCCATTACCCATGACATTCAGTGTGGGGTTCCCCAAGGATCAATTTTAGGCCCACTACTTTTTAATCTCTACATGCTGCCACATCAGGAGGCACATCATTGATTTCCACAGCTATGCTGATGATACACAGCTTTACATTGCCGAGTCTCCTGATGTTGTTGAGCCATTAAATGTACTTTTGAATTCTATTTTCAATATCAAGTCATGGATGTCAGAGAACTTCTTACAGCTCAACCAGGACAAAACTGAAGTTTTAATCATTGGTCCAGAAGACAAGAAAGAGATTATTTAACCAGACCTGAAAAATTTTAAACCTTCTCATTGTGTAAGATATCTGAGCCTCCTTTTTGACTCTGAGCTCTATTTTTGTCCTCATATCAAAAACAAAAAAAGGATTTTATCTTCTTAAAAATATGGCCAGAGTCCACCCATTTTTCTCTCTTGCCAGCTCAGAGGTGTTGATGGATGCTTCTATTTTCAGTAGATTTGATTATTGTAATGCGCTGCTCACTCGTCTTCCCAAAAAGAGGATTTCAAATCTACATCTACTCCAGAACTCAGCTGTATGTGTGCTGATGAGGACCAGGGGACAGGAACACATTACACCAGTTTAAAAGTCGTTGCATTGGCTCCCTGTGCGTTTTAGGGACCATTTTATGGTTCTTTAATTAGTATATAAATGTCTGAATGGTTTTGGTTCATCTTTTTAGTTGACCTTTGAAAGTATGAGCCCTCATGGTCCCCGAGGTCTTCTGGTACTGGTCTTTTAGTTGTTCCACAAGTCAGAACAAAGACATGGCGAAGCCTCGTTCTATCACTATGACCCTCATCTGTGGAACAGTCTGACGGAGAACCTCAGGGCTGCAGAAACTGCTGATGTTTTTAAAAAGAAGCTCAAGATCTAACTTTTTAGCTTGGCTTTTAATTGAGTTATTTTATTTATCTATTTTTTATTTCTTATCTCATCTTGTTCTTTGTTAATTTAGTTATATTGTATTATTAGTATTATTTTTATTATTATTATTTATCTATTATTATTATCAATATTATTATTATCATTATTATTATTATTATTATGTGTCACTGTAGTGTTTTTATGAATAGTTTTATACAGACTAACTCCAGTGTTTCCTTCATGGGGATCCTTGCAGCTGGGAGCTCTGCCAGTTTAACCATGGAGGTCGCTGCCATTGGTCGCTTTTGTGGTGGTGGGCGGGGCTCTGCTGTGGATACCTGCCTGCCCTGATCATGGCAATTCCTGTGGTGATTATTATGTGGCTGTGGGGTGGCTACCAAATATTGTTGTCACACAGTGGTGTCATTCTAGATATTTATTATTATTGTATGTCCACTTAAAGACACAGGAACGGATTGAGCGTTGTTTTTGTAGTGAAGGGGCTAGAAACAGGGTGTGTATGTGTCTTGTGTGTGCTGAGAGTTGAACTGGTTGTGTATGATCGATTTTGCTTTAAATGTGTTTTCTGTTTTTATCATAAAACGTGCTCTAAAAATAAAAATGGATGTATTGATTGCTCTGTTTCAACGCCTTACCTTAGTGTGCACAGCTGAGAGGATTGTGGTTGTATAGGCGGGAGCAAATCAGCTACAGCTGAGCACATAAAATACAAACCAGAATGTTTCAGAGCTTTGTGCAGAAAGTTCTGGTGCCACAAGGGAGAAAATCCAACTACTGGTTATGGGTCAGGAGTGAGGTTGTAATAAGCAAGCAGGGTTTTTTTGACTCGGGTGAGATTCAAAGCTGTAGGGGAACACACATCGATAAGAAAACCCAGAATGGTAAATAAAAAAATTCTAATAGCAATTGTAATTAGAAAAATTGTAAAAACATTTATTTCAGTTATCATTTATTTTGCTTCATGCTTATGAGAAGTATTGTATGCAGAATGATACGAAACTGTGATGATTCAGCTTTTTTTTCACACGCTCTGAAACATGTTGTCTGCCTTCTGCCCACTGAGCAGGATAAGGAGGAGTCAAGAAGGGATGTGATCGCTTTATGATTGGTGGCGGGGGGTTGCCAGGAATGTGAAGAACTCTATATAACTGATCTGTATTCAGTTTTAAGGCAGAGAGTATCTGCCTTGTCATCCTGTACAATTCTCCTTGCTTTGCAAGTAAAACTCATTTAATCCACTACTGGCTTTTGGTGCTCCTTGTTTGATTTGGTTATATTCTTTATGTTACAGGAGTTAGAGGTGTTTAACCCTGACATTTTCTGGTCCTTCGAACCGGATACCAATTTCTGACTGATGGGGGAAAGGACCACTGGCTGCTGAGAGCCTGTGCACGGCCTGGTCTGGGAGCTGGATTGAAAGACATCCGCCTCGACGTTAAGATAAGAGGAGGCGAGCAGAACCATGGGACTTTTCCCAGAGAGAAAGTCGGTGACGGAATACCACCTTTACAAGGACAACCAGCCCAGTGAGTGTAAAGCTTGACGTGTGAATGTGACAGTCCAGGAGCTCACGTAGGCCTGATAAACTAGGAGTGAAAGGTTTTAAAAGACAATCCCGAACCAAAGTGAGTAGGTTCTAAAAGACATACCAGGGTTTAAGGCCCGTGGTGAACGTTAGTAAAACTGGGGTTAATAGTCAGCAGTAAATGTTAAAAGGAAAATAAAGAGGTTAATGTCCCATAGAAAGAAAGCGCGCAGAGGTAGGGGACCTCAGATTCAATTCAATTCAATTCAATTCAAAAATACTTTATTGATCCCAGAGGGAAATTAAGTGTTGGTATAGCTCATATAATTAATTCTTTAAGGAGTTGTTGTAGATGATGATGGCTGTGGGCAGGAAGGATTTCCTGTAGCGGTCTGTATTGCAGCGAAACTGAAGAAGCCTCCGACTGAAGACACTCTGTTGTTGTATGACTGTCTCATGAAGAGGATGCTCAGGGCTGTCCATAATTTTTTTGATTTTATGAAGAATCCTTCTTTGCATTATCATCTCCAGATGTTCCACAGTTGTCCCAAGAACAGAACCAGAACCTTCTTTATCAGGTTGTTTAGCCTTTTTAAGTCCCTGGCTCTGATGCTGCTACCCCAACAGATGACAGCTGAAGAGATTACACTCTCCACAACAGACTTGTAGAAGATCAGCAGCATCTTGCTGCAAACCTTGAAGGACCTAAGCTTCCTCAAGAAGTACAGTCTGCTCTGTCCCTTCTTGTAGACGGCAGATTATTATAATAATAAACCAGTTGTGTGATTGTATGAGTGTGTGAATAGAGAACTCCTCATTCTGAAGCAGCAGGACAGGGTGGAAACCAGGCTGGTGTTAACGAAGCTCTGTTGTCTGTTGAAGTAGGTTGTGAAGGAGTCTTATGGAAACTTCAGTAACATAGCGCTTAAAAATATGATTTAAAAAATATAGAAAAAAAACAGCTAAATGTAGCTTATTAAAAATGGGGGGAAATAAATGGCAAAGAAGAAAAATTTGAAAGAGATGCCAAATTTATGCATTGTGACAGAAACGAGAACTTCAAATTCCTGTAAAAATGAATAAGAGATTATAAATTTGACAAAGGAATGGCTTAAAGAAGCAAAGCGGAACAAAAGTGAGATCGTGACGGTAGATGTGATAAACAGACTGAGAAACAAGAAACAAAACACTCGTAAAAAATAAACTATATTTTCTCCAGATTGTCTTCTAAATCTATTAGGAAGGGATGTTCTATTTTACTTAAAGTTGGGCATATTACTTGTAGGAGATAAATGAATAATCCAAATTGGAGATTTTTGTAAAACTCTTGAATCGGGACAGCTACCAAATAACTGTTCAGTTCAAGCAGCAGAAATAGTAGTTCTAACTGAAGTATGTAAATTAGGTAAAGATAATTTAATTACTATTATTGCTAATAGAAGATGCAAATTCAACCTTACATGTTTTTGGCCAAAAATGAAAAAAATGGGGGAATGGTGACCTCTACTGGAGAACGAATAAGAGCATTTATTACAGACAATGCAACTCCCAAAACGATTGGCAGTGTCCAAATGCAAAGCTTATACAAATAGTGATGATTCATATTTCAAAAGGAAATATGTAAGCAGATAAAACAGCATTTCCTATAACTGAGAAACAGCTTTGGGAAAAACAATGGCTGTGTTGAAAAAGATGGTCTCACCATCTGAACCAAAGGGAAATGTGTTTTGCTAAAAATCCTATACAGATGGGCAGCAATCTTGAGCCATGGGTTTCGTCATGTCTCAAAAGGGGGAGATGTGGTATGTTTACATTGACATAAAATTACTAAAATGACAAAAAGCAATTGTTTGGCCTGTCCAATGTGTGCAAAACATAAACTTCAATGTAATATCAAACCACAAAGAGGTACATTTCCAACTGTAAATTATCATTTTGAAGCAATATGCATGGATTTCATATAACTAAATCAATGTGAAGTAAAAAAAAGGGTTTTGTCTAGTAAGACTAGATATTTTCTCCAAATGGACAAATGTTGGGATTCATTTTCCACAAACTGAATGGACTCCATCTCCCAGCATCCTTTTGCCGCCCTCAACACATTCTCATTGGTCTGTGGCCAGTGATGACATCACAGAGTTGATAAAAGGGCACGGAACATGAAATCTTTGTCTTTCCCCTGCTCATCGCTGAGCTGTATGGAGACGCTCAATTGAATTGCTAGCAACTTTCCTTCTTTTGTTCCAACCTGCTGGATCAGGAAAGAACTCATCTGAAAACTTTGAAGTATTACCTGCCAAGTCATCCGGCTTCCCATTTGTGCATCTAGGAAGTCTGCTGGCATCTGAGCTATACCAACATAGCTCTCTGAAGACAGGCCGAATTATATTTTAAAGGGAAGCTTCACTGTTTTATTCATTGAGTGCCTGCAGTTACTTGTCAAAGCATTTGACCTCACATCATTCAGAGGACACTGAAGGTCTGGAAGATCTCAGAATATTACGTTAATATAGGAGTGGTCCCCCAATTTATCAATTAAATCATTGATTCATCAATAGTTATATTAAGTTATTAGTCATAACTATTGATGTTGAATTAAACCAGAAATTTAAATCGCATGCACTCTGTGCCTTCACAATCACAACACCAGTGAAACATCCTGACACACCTACTGTTGCAAAAATATTGTGTACAGAAATAATACCTAGATTTAGGATTCCACGAATAATCTATAGTGATAAAGGAACTCATTTTGTAAATGAAATAATTGATAAGACAAAGATTATGGATAAATTTAAAAAGGGACTGTGCATACCATCCTCGGAGTACAGGGTCTATGAAGAGACAATGGGATTATAAAAAGCAGACTAAGGAAGGCCATGGATGAGACCAAACAGAATTGGATTTACTGTTTGGATATGGTTAAGCTACATCTGCAAATCACACCAAGTAGTGGAACAGGGCTAACCCCATTTGAAATAATCTATGAGATACTTTACACCCTACCAGAGTTTGGCATATAAAACAAGAGGAATAATTACAAACTGATTTATGATTTTACGACAAAGATGTTGCAGATTAAAAAAACCATTAGAAGAAACAAGACAAAATTGGATTTTGTCTTGATCTAGTAAAACTATACATGGAACACCGAAATCTGTAATTGGCTTTCTATTTGAGATAATGTATGGATGTAGATATAGAATTCCTTAGTTTGATATACTCTCTCCAGAAAAACAATGTAATTAAGAGCTAGTGGGTTTCATGATCAAAATACAGAAAAGTAAAGAAGTTATAAATGTATGTTAATCAAATGCCAGATGATCCAATATTCCTACAGGAAGGCGCAAGCTTGAAAATAGGAGATTGGATCCCGATTAAAGCTGTACAAAAGGGAAAACTGGTCATCACTCAGGTGGTGAACCATTTCAGGTATTCCTGACAAACACCCAATCGCAGTAAAAAAAAAAAAATAGCAGAAAAAAAACCTAGTTGGGTATATTTATTTCATTGTAAAAAGTAGACATATTTTTTGGGTGAAGAAATAAAAGTCTAGGAAAAGTGATTACAAAGGGAGGGGATAACAATAGGTGTCACTTGTCTCAACCTCAGTAAGGAGAACCAGGAGATTCACTTTTCCATAGGGGACCCTTTCGAAGAGGGACAGAACATATGAGAGTTTTTCTGATTGTTATTACTCCTATTTTTGTTACTGTGGCTGTGTAATGATGTTGTTCAGTAGGAAAATTAGCGGCCATAGAAAAATTACATATGTAGAGCTTTTTATGACTCTTACTGTTCTGTTTCCAGATGTTTTGGCCCCCCATAACTCCATCTGGGGGTTCTAACGTACCATCAGAGCACAAACTGTGGAGTGATGGAAATGAGGTTGTATTATTACTTTTCCCATGGGTAAGATTACGCTATGATTGGAAACATTCAATTATAGGTTCAATGGGTTTGTTAATTCTTCCTTGGCAGGTTAAAAGGCATAGCAGCTGAAATGCAGGAATTGAGATTAATGGCTCTGCTAAATAGGTTAGTTTTAGATTGACTAACTGCCTCCAGTAGATGTGTCTGTGCGATTGAAGGTACATTCTGGTGCACCTTCATACAGCCTAATGATGAGGATAATAATGTGATAGCTGAGGCTATTGCTAACATTGTTGTTCTTTGAGATGCGGTTGACCAGGATCAATCATTCCAAGGAGACTTTCTAACCTGGTTACTGACGGGGATGCAAATTCTGCTGAGAATCCTCGTACAAATTGAAATTGTATTATTGTTATTTGTGTTATTTACATCTTGTGTTCTACCCGACTTCAGGAAGCTTCTCACCAATGCAGTGACCGTTGCAGTCAATGACGTGCTACTATGTGCCAGAACATGGAAATCTCTATTGTACGAAATAATTTTTGAAGTTATATCAGTTAATGCTGAGAATAAAATGTATTAAAATAAATGATAAACAGGAAGGAAATGTAAGAAGAAACATAGTAAAGACATTTATTTCAGTAATCATTTATTTTGTTTATATTCTTTATGTCACAGTTGTTAGAGGTGTTTAACCCCGAGAGCAATATATTTGAAAAGTTAAAGGAGAAGTGCGTTGGTCAACATGTCCGACTTTATGGTTTTCTCCGGACAATCTTATGTTACCTTGGAAATGTCAGACTGCCCAACGTGTTTTCACTAACACTGAGGGTGAGCTCACTAATCTACACTGTTGGGTTTCAATGGTTTCTAGTGGACCACAATGTCTCAAACAATGATTTTGTCCGTTATGGACAGATGGCTTACCTTTGTCCTGGCAGTTGAGGGTGATTACTGAAGGACATAGGAAGAGCTTTGGATTCGTAACTCTTCATAGAAAAACAGCTGGGTGATGGAAATGCTGCTCTGTTCTGTTCTGGATTCATCCAAAGGTTCCTCCGTGTCTCCTGGTCTGAACTCCATCTGAGAGGGAAACAGAGACACTCAGTCAACGTGTGATTCAGTTCCAGTTTTCCCAGTAAGCTGTTCTCTGTAAATCTCCAGTAAAGCAAGAAGTTGATTATATCCTGAGTAAAACTCTGAGAAACATGTTATTTCCTCAGCTGGTAGTTCACAGTGTCTGAAGTCATCAGTAAATCAGACCAACAGAGTCTTGTTGAGTTGATTATTTGATGGGCTACTCCTGTAATCTCAGTGCACGGTGGTGGCAGCTGTATGCTGAGGTTCTCTCGTTGTTCAACTGATCTGATGACCTTTAGTCAAACATTTATACTGAAAACAATATTAAAACTTTAAACTGAATAGGGATGTGTATTAGCAAAAATCTGGCGAAACTATATATCTCGATATATCACGATACTATGAGTAAGACTATATATTGTGATTTTTAAAACTGAATTAAACTGTAGGAAAACTGTCCCATCATTCTAAACACTCCAACCTGTTTCATACTTTAACACATCCAGCTTTATTACTAGATCTAGTTGATCCACTGGAACAAAGGTGAAAATAGCCACAAAATACCAGCTATACTTTTAATTTTAGTACAAAAATTACTGTCATCATTAATTGATCCATTCAAATCTAAAAAAAAAAAACAAAGATATTTTTGTTCTGAACATCGATACAATATCAGGAAATAAAATATCGCTATATATCCGTGTATCGATATTTTCTTACATCCCTAAAACTGAATCAATTCGATTTCAAGTCCATCCATCTATCATCCATTCTATGTATCCACTGCAGAAATTTGGGGGATGGGGGGTCCTGGTGCCTATCTCCAGCAGTCAACGGGCGAGAGGTGGGGTACATCTTGGACAGGTCGCCAGTCCATTGCAAGGGCAACACAGAGACACACAGGACAAACAACCATGCATGCACAGACTCATAGATAAGGGCACTTTAGAGAGACCAGTTAACCTAACAGTCGTGTTTTTGGATTGTGGGTGGAAGCCGGAGTACCCGGAGGGAACCCACGCATGCCTAGGAAGAACATGCAAACTCCATGCAGAAAGACCCCAGGTGGGGATTCAAACCCGGAACCTTCTTTCTGCAAGGCAGTAGTGCTACCAACTGCTCCACTGTGCAGCCTCAGTTTCAAGTTCGTTTATTAATATAGGTCCAATTCAAAACACAAGTTTTCTCAAGGCAAAGAAAAAGGTCAATCTAACCAAATCACACACAGATTCCTGATAGATAAATTATTTTTTCTTCCCAAAGTCATTAAATACCAACAACTGGTTTATTTAATATTTCTGAAACTGGGCAGTTTCTGTCTGGATACCAAGTTTTGTTGGTTTTGGCTGTTACTGATCTTTAATCCAGTCAATCTGAGCTAAAACAGGTCAAAGTTTAGATTTAACATCTGAAACTAAGGTTCAGTTTCACCCGTATAAAGCAAATATCTGGCTAATCTAAACTAGACCTTTATGAAGTTATGGATCATCCTCAACATGTCATTGTTCTCACCAGAATCTGCTGGAGATTAAACAGAAGGACCAGAACTACGTCCCACTCATTCCCTGATAACGTCTCAGCCTTCCAGTAGTCATTACTGCTCTGAGACGACCAACTAAGGTGGATCAGAGGTGGGTCAACTTTAACCCCTCAGTAGATCCTGAGGAACTCATGTAGATGAGAGACTGAGATCAGGATCTGAAAGGGGATTGTTGCAGGAATATTCCTATGTAATTAGGATTTAATGACTTATTCTGTGCGTTAATGAATGTATCGAGGGCAGGAGGTCAAGTTAGAGAAAACCAGCTTATTGTTCCAGCATAATGTTCCTGATAAAGATCTGTCAGATCACCAGGATGAAAGACGTCAGAGCAGCAGGATATCTACTGGACGTTCTGGCCCTGAGGGACTCCTTCATGCTTTACCATCAGACTGATATGAACCGGTTCTTCAGGAGCTGAACAAGAAGATTGAAGAAGACGTAGTGGAGAGATAAACATTGATTGGTGAAAACTATTTAAGGTGTCAGTCAGAAAGGTTGGGTAGGGAATGTTAGAGGAAGCTCTGTCCCTCCATGTTTTAGCCAAACATGTTTATTAAATACCCTAAACGCCTAAGGACTAGTAGTGGGCAATATAAAAGGCATAAGGTAGAAATTATATCAATTTAGCCAAAGGTAGAGATTTTGACTGTACCGGCCTACCGCAATTGCGCATTTTGATAATGTCATCAAGCTGTAATCAAGGAGGATAAATAATGATGTTCAGTGTTCGTCTTTTTACTTGTGTTCCGTTTAAAGGAAAAGCAACCTGTTGAACTTGAAGCATTTTTAATTCAAATATGTGCAGGTTTATTTTTGTGTGACATTAAATTTCTTCATATTATGTATCATATCATATCATATCATAACAGGATCATTATCTGGACCCAGAAAACCACAACATGATATAAACTCATTTAAAAAGAGGTTTTAAAGTTTCTAAACATCAGATAGATGGAGTGAAACCAGGATCAGCTCTTTTACCTTTTGGTAGAAGGAGGAAAGTTATTTGTGTTGGAGTCCATCTCTATTCCTTCTTCATATTTCTGAGGAGAAAACGAAACACTCGGCTCCCATCAGCTGTTTGAACAGAGCAGAAATCTGGTTACTTCAAGTATGCAGGAGATCAAACATGAACACAGAGAGGCTGGAGAAAAACAGCAATCCATCCCATAATAAGATCCTGGTTCTTTCTGTTCTGTCTTCACATGAATTAATACATCAGTTCAGCTTAAACCAATAAGCCTCATTTTACTGTAGAGGCAAAGATGCTGAGCATTAACTGCAAACCTCTTAATGTTGTTTAATGTAATAAGAGGAGATATAAATATAAACCAGTGGAGGAGGTCAAGGGTCAATGAAATACTCACTGGCCACTTTATTAGGTACACCGTGTCAGATCTGGGTTGGTCTCTTCAGAACCGCCTTGATTCTTAAATATTATCTTAGAAGTAAACCGAAGGGATTTGTAGAGGATATTTTGAAAGTTGCATAGAGCTTTATGCTTTATTAAAATGGTGCTCAGTCTCTGTTTATCACGCTACCCTATCCCATAATGCATTGCATACCTGGCTGTGGTATGCAGCTGGTGCGCCCGAGTGGGAAAAATCAACCTGAACGTCTCCTGAAGTCGGACTTCTAACGAGGAAAGTCTGAGATTTTCTTTTGCTCCGAGTTTGACTTTCAATATGGCCGCTCCTCGAGTCAACAATAATAGCTGTGATGAAAACATGTTCATTTTATAAGACACACTAGTGAGAGTGCGTCTATAATCAAAGTTACATGTAGAACCTGTGACTCTAAACTGAACAAAATAAAAGTGGAGTTTGCATGAGGAAAGTACAGCTTATAACGATGTTTATCAAATATGGCTACCTGGGCGTCGCCGTATTGGACTCCCAACTTATCAGACTACGTTAACTGGAACGCTGTTTACTCGGGCGTAACCCAAACCCAGCTCAAAGCTCAGATTTCCGAGGTAAATGGAACGCACCATTAAACCTGGTAGCTGTGTTGAATTGAGGTCAGATCACGATAAATGAATCTCTCTAGATTTAGTTTGGAACCGGACCAACACCGCCTCCTCCAAAGGGTCTCGGTACGATTGATTTGTTCACATCGACACAAACGAAAACCACCGAGGGGAGAAAGGAACCAGAGTTCATTTAAAATTAACTAAACACCTCAGCGGGGAGAATAACCCGACTGTCTTTGTCATTTATTTTAATGTAAACTTTTCTTCATTGTATTTCTAGTTAAAAATTTATTTGTTGAAGAGTATTTTTGTTTTGGATTTTGATTCTGTGAAGCTGGAAGGAGTTTTGGCCATTATTTTTTTCCTTCCTTACAGTTATGATGGATTACCATGGCAACAAGGTGGCCGATCACAGCTAGCAGCTGATTGATGACTCAAAACCGTAAATAATACCTAAATTTGGACTGCAGATTTAATTCAGTTGTATTTATAAATCCAGTTAATAACATTAAAGGTTTTTGAACCTGGAGAGTCTTCATAGATGGGGATGGCTGGAAGCAGGAAGGATCTCCTGTAGAGGCCTGTATTACAACGTATCTGAAGAAAACCCTGACTAAAAATACTCTGCTGCTGTTTGTTTGAAGAGGATATTTAGGGTTCTCCATTATAATCTTCATTTGATCATTTTATAAAATCTCCTTCTTTTTCCAATCATCCATAGAGATAAAGAGGAGCCACTGTGGATGCAGAGCAGGAGTAAAGTGGAAAGAGAGAAGGAAAAAGTTCACATTTTCTCCTTTATTGATTATAATGGGGAACATGAGATCTCTGGTGCTGACAAGGATCCAGGTGTTTTATGTGGAAAACAACCAATGAGCAGTTTTATGTAAAAAATAGTTTAGTACTGCTGAAGGAGGAGCAGCTGCTCTCTGTCTCTCTCCAGATCCACAGAATTGAGGGCATTGAAACGAAGCTACGTCGTCTGGAAATTAATTTTGATCTTCACGCTGATTATGGACAAAATGACACAACTTTACCGTTGAATACAAACAGGGAACAGCCTATCAGCCCGGTGTTACATCAGTCTAACCGTGTCACAGAGACCCCCTACAGGCGTCTGAGCGGCAGAACTCCGCACTATAATGAAAACTGGCCAGCATTAAAACGCACGGAATCATCAACCCCAGCCTGTTCTCCGAGGAAGAAAAAACAAAAGAAACTCCGGCACAGAGAAACCTCTGAACCCAGAACTGCCGCTTCTGCTAAAAGTAAACAAAAGAGGTTTCAGCCAAAAACAAGAGATATTTCTCCACCTGGAATCCCGCTGAAAAACAGATTCGCAGCCTTGAGTTCCCCTAAAGATGACGCAGCCCCCAGGACCAGTCAAAGCTACCAGGAGAAACCCAGCCGCATCAAACGGACACATAACAAAGTAAGAGCCCCCCCAGCAAAGATTGTTATCATACAAGACGGATCAATTAATGGAATTGAGGCTTTTTGTAGCAAGAATACCAAAGTTTATAGCTGCTACAAAAATACATTGAGAGAAATATCAGAAAATATCCCTAAAATCTTGGACCAACATCCTGCTTTGGAAAAGCTCGTCATTCACGCTGGATCAGCAGATATCGTGATGAGACAATCAGAGATTCTGAAGAGAGACTTTTCTGATCTCCTACAGAGACTTGATGGACTTAACGTAAACATCCTCATCAGCGGACCAGTCCCTGAAGGGAATGATGAAAGATTTAGCAGACTCCGCATGCTCCATAAATGGTTGAAGAAACAATCAGCTGAGAAATCGTTCACATTTATTAATAATTTCAAAGTATTTGGAAGTGCTAATCATCTGTTCAAAGAAGGGATGCGCTATTTGAACAAGGCCGGAGTAAGGCTCTTAGCAGCAAACATTTTTTTTTATCAAAATCAGAAAGCAAAACACTTGCTCCCAAAAGCTGACCTTGAGGCGCCCATGGATATCAGAGAACAAAAACAGCAAGTCATGATGACACCACAGCACCGAACAGATAAACAACCATCAGAGATTAAGTCTTCATCTTCCTGTGACTCAGCCACATCAAATGAGTCTCCATTTAGAAACTTTACAGACAGACTGAACGAGCAAATCAAATTTGGGACACAATTAACACCTAAACTTAGACTACACCAAACGCCTGGGACTAGTGTCAATAAGCCTGGGAGCTTCCCCCCACTGATTATTACAGATATTTGATATTTGAGGGAACCGGGCAATAAATCCACCCCTACCGTCTCCCAGAATTCACCCGGCACCCCTGAGGCTATATCAGTGATTATCAGCAGCAGGAAACATAAACCGTTAACCACACGCTCTCATATTAAACAAAATCTCAAATTGATAACCTGTCAGAAGGTTCAGCTGCCCATCATCACAATACTTAAGTTAGCTTTATTAAACATTAGATCTCTATCCGGGAAGTCTTTTCTTATCAATGACTTCATCACTGAGCACAATTTACATGCCCTGTTTTTTATCAGAAACTTGGCTAGATGAAAATAACGAAACAACTTCATTAATAGAATCTAGTCCTCCAAATTACAATTTCTTAAGCGAGAACAGAAAACACAGACGAGGTGGAGGTGTAGCCACCATCTTTCACAACTCAATGAACTTTAAAAAGGTAACTCTGGGCACGTTTGATTCTTTTGAATACCTAGCCACCCAGATAAATGAGCCTAACAAAGCGTTATTTCTAAGTTTATATAAACTACCAAAACTTAACTCTAACTTCTTTAATGATTTCAATGACCTTCTTTCTGTAATATGTATCGACTATGACCAACTAATCATCGTGGGGGATTTTAACATCCATACCGACAACCCCCAAGATAGAGAAGCAAAAACATTAGATGATACTCTCCACAACTTCGGACTGATCCAGCATGTCAAACAACCAACACACAATAAAGGATACACTCTGGACTTAATTATCAGCAAAGGCTTAAATATTTCTGACATCTCTGTAATTAATATTGCATTATCTGACCATTTCTGTATTTTCTTTCAAAGTACCATCTCTGCTAAATTATCCAGCCACAGTAAGACCACTATAAAAAAGCGTTTTCTAGGGGACAGTTCAGTAGAAACCTTTGAACGTATTTATCCTTCCACCACATCCCCCTCATCTCCCAACTCAAACTCAGTAAATAAGTTGGTAGATAATTTCCTTGCGAAAATCTCAGACATCATGGATTCCATTGCTCCAACTAAAGTGAAAGTAGTCTCAGGCAGAAAGAAGTCTCCGTGGACAAGTAATCCACTGGTACGTAGTGAAAAAAAGAGAGTGTCGACGAGCCGAGAGAAAATGGCGGAAAACTCGACTCCAGGTTCACTGTGAGATCTACAAAGAGAGACTGAATAGATATCAGCTAACTATAAAAGATGCTAGGGAATCGTTCTTTTCTGAAATCATCAACAGAAACATTAATAAAGCACGGACTCTATTTGCAACAGTGGAAAGACTAACTAATCCTTTAGTGACAGTAGCCCCTGAATTAAATTCTACCAGGGCCTGCAATGAATTTGCCAGCTTTTTCACTGAAAAGATTCTGACAATTAGACGGTCAATCTGTACCTCAATATCAAACCCACAACCAGTGCTATCCCCAATCAACGACAATGTAGAGATAATGTCTGAATTCCACGAATTAAACCAGAACAGCCTTGAAAAAAATCATTATCCAATTAAGCTCCTCCTCCTGCTGTCTTGATATCCTACCCACAGCTTTTCTAAAGAAGGTTCTTCCTGTTATTGGTTCTGATCTTGTTCAAATAGTGAACTCATCACTGCTATCAGGTGTCTTCCCTCAGGCTTTAAAAACAGCAGTTATTAAACCACTGCTAAAGAAGAAAAATCTGGACAACACGTTAATGCAGAACTATAGGCCGATCTCTTATCTCTCATTCATCAGTAAGATTATTGAAAAAGCTGTGTTTCAGCAGTTAAATGGCTTCATAACAATGACAAACCGTTTTGATGCTTTTCAGTCTGGTTTCCGCGCTCACCACAGCACCGAGACTGTCCTCGTCAAAGTATTTAATGACATCCGCATAAATACAGACTGTGGAAGAACCACAGTGCTGGTTCTGTTGGACCTCAGTGCAGCATTTGACACTGTTGATCATGATATATTATTGGAACGACTGGAGAGCTGGGTCGGACTCTCTGGTACAGTACTTGGCTGGTTCGAGTCTTACCTAAAGAACAGGAACTTCTATGTTTCAATTGGAAACTTTTCATCAGAACCAACAGAAATCACATGTGGGGTGCCCCAGGGCTCCATCCTGGGGCCCCTCTTATTTAATATCTACATGCTCCCACTAGGCAAGATTATAGCAACCAATAACATTAGCTACCATAACTACGCAGATGACACTCAGCTCTACATTACAGGTGACTCTGAACCCATTCAAACCCTAAATCAATGCATTGACCAAATAAATGGATGGATGTGCCATAACTTTCTCTAGCTGAATAGAAACAAAACTGAAGTGATTATTTTTGGACCCAAGGAGGAACGATCAAGAGTCAGCACACAGCTTCAATTAATACAGCTAGAAACTACTGATCAGGTTCGAAACCTAGGTGTAGTAATGGACTCAGACCTGAACCTCCAGGGTCAAATAAAGGCAATAACAAGGTCCGCATTCTATCACCTGAAGAACATCTCTAGGATTAAAGGACTGATTTTGCAACACGACCTAGAAAAACTCATCCATGCGTTTATCTTTAGTCGGATTGATTACTGCAACAGCATCTTCACAGGTCTGCCTAAAAAGTCAATCAGACAGCTGCAGCTGATCCAGAACGCTGCTGCTCGTGTTCCTCACTAGAACCAGGAAAGTAGAGCACATCACCCCAGTTCTAAAGTCCTTACACTGGCTCCCTGTACCTCAGAGAATAGACTTCTAAATACTTTTACTAGTTTATAAATCATTACATGGCTTAGCACCAAAATATGTTGAAGACCTGTTGTCATGGTACCAACCACCAAGACCACTCAGGTCCTCCAACTCTAGCCTACTAAACATCCCTAGACTCAGAACTAAACATGGAGAAGCAGCTTTCACTTTTTATGCTTCCCTTATCTGGAACAAACTTCCTGACGAGTGTAGAGCTGCTGAAACTCTGAACTGCTTTAAATCGAGACTAAAAACCCATCTGTTTAGAATTGCCTTTGAGTAAATGCTTGATGTCATATGTATGAAATGTGTTCATGCTCTCTTGCTTTTTTTATTTTTCTCTTGCTTTATTGTGTATCATGTGTAATGTGTGTTTCTTTTATGTTGTTTTTTTAAAATCACCAAATCATGTAAAGCACCTTGATTTACCCTGCTGTTGAAAGTGTGCTATACAAATAAAATTGCCTTGCCTAGTGTCATGAAATATAGAAGTAAAGGAGCCGAATGCAGACGGGGGCAGGAGGGAGGCTGGTGAATGAGAAACATCAAAGTCCTGGTAAAATACTCAAATTATAGTTCTATATAGGACCAGGTCGGTCAGGATGGCCTCTTCTCTTAACTAAATTCATTATTTGAAAACTTTATCGTTTATTTGCTTCCTCTGGGCAGAAACAAGGAGGAAGCCAAGCCTGTGGGCGTCAACTAAAGCCTAGTATTTATTTCTCCATCAGGAAGTTTGCACCTACACACATTTACAGAGATGTTTTCCTTTTATACGTCTTTGTTGTTGTGAAGCAATTCTCCTCCAGGACAGCAGGGGGCGCAGACCTTTTCTGGAGGGTCTACCTATCATTGCATTGACGTCTCTGGTCAACAATAGTTTATTTACTTCATCTTGTAAACGCACATCTACTAAAGGAGCAATGGCCGACAGAGAGCGAGTTTAGATTGAGCTGAAAAGCTTTTTACTAGAAGTGCAGCTCATAGAATCGTCTAGAAACTCATGGAAGCTCCGGTGATTTTGGATCACATCTCGCCTCCTACACACCCACTTTCTGCCATAAACGGTTAATGCAAAGAGCCTAGTGAATATTCTGCATGGACTTATTAGGGCTGATATGGGTGGTTCACGGGTAACCATGGCAACAGGAAGCCAGAAAAAAAGTGCAATTCCACTGAGACGGAAATTGAAGTGTTTATGAGAAGAGGCGGTTAGTAACTACTTACATTTACACAGTTACATTTACTTGAATAACTTTATTAAAAAAGTACTTTTGGAGTCGTTTTACCAGACCGAACTTTGTACTTTTACTTGATTAATATTTTTATGTAGTATCGCTATTCTTACTTGAGTAAAGTTTCTGGCTACTATACCCACATCGAGTAACTTTACTGAATGAAACTGAAAGCTTGTTTTAACCAAAAGTGCCTGAGACTCACACACAGAGTTTATGTTGAAGTGAGACCTCCTGTTTATACACAATCTTCATCATTTTAACATTATTTTCTATCTGCTGATGCGCCATTTGGAGGTCATATAGGGTAACCTTTCTCTTGTCTAATATTCTATTATAATATTATTAATATCTTCACATTACCTACTGTAAGTATTGGTTCCATTAGTTTTACTTTGGAAAAATGTTTCTTCTAGTCAAATTTGTTGTTTTACAATTATGTCATGTATTTCTATTTATTTTAGTCTTTAAAATTTACATATAACTTTACATGTTTGTCAAATTATTTAATTTTTAAATATTAAAACATATGCTTTGATCTCAGAACAAATACTCAAGTACTCAATAGTAGCTTTTTTACCGAATACATTTTTACTCTTATTTTCTGGATTACTACTTTGAACTTTTACTTGAGTAAAAATATGTTAAAGTAGTGCTACTTTTACTTGAGTTCAATTTTTGGGTTCTCTACCCACCTCTGTTTATGGGCAACATGGGGGCATGCATACAGTTTTATTTCAAATAATCAATCAACAATCAGATTGGAATAAAAGCGAATTTAAACAAAATAAAAACTATTTGACTATGTGTTGGGTCGGTCGGTCTAACAGCGACCCAGATCAGCTGTAGGGAATCTACATCTGATCTTCAATGAGCGTTAGAGCATCCATTGATGCAGCATTATGCTGGAGTGTTACTGTAGTATTTATATTTCTACTCATCACAATTAATGCACCAATAAGCGCAATCGCTGTATAATCTGAAGACATACATATGAACATACTGTGAGTCTCTTTGTTTCTCCACAGACCCAGAAACAATCATTAGAAACACATTTATTGCTGCTGACACCAAACACTGTAAACAGAGCTGCAGACGCAGGAATAGAAAGTTTCCCTCTGGAAAAAAAAATCTGTCAACAGAGAATCAATCAGAGTTCTGACTCTTTCTCTCCACACAGAGAAAAACTCAGTGAGAAACAGGAAAGTTAGGATAATAATGTGATTTTACCTTTAATTCTGAGACAGACGTGTTGCAATCCACTCGTTCTTCTGAAACAAAATGGAGTCGTCGTCTTCTTCTTCTTCTTCTGCTTCTTTTTTAATGGCGAGTGGCTACCAACTTTAGTGCATTACCGCCACCTACTGTGCTGGAGTGTGGGTCGGAATAAAGAGCTGCCTCTAAATTCTCTCGATAATCAATTTAACTTCAGTAATTCTATTACTAACTTACATGTCTTTCTCTCCCCACTTAGTAAATGTTTTATATTTAAATTTCCATCATTCCTCTTCCCCATTTTTTCTCTGATCTTCCTTCGATTCTCTAAATATTTAACACAGCAGCATAATAGATGTTCTACTGTTTCTTTATCTTCCCCACAACTACACATACCTGACGGATGTTTTCCTATTAAATGTAGTGAACCATTTAATCCTGCATGACCCATTCTCAAACGTGATATTATTTTTTGATCTCTACTATTAAATCTCATAATATTCATTTTTCCTACTTTTTCCTGTATTTTAAACAAATGACCTCCTTTCTTCCCTTTTTCCCATCTATATTGCCATTCTTTCATTATCTGTGCTTTAATAATAGATTTAATTTCAAATAAACTAATCGGAATATCTATAATTGACCTCTTCTTTAATGATTTCTTTGCATAAAAGTTTGCAATCTCATTTCCCTCCACCCCTCTATGTGCTGGTACCCATAGAAATCTTACCTCTATATTTAAATGCTGTAATCTAAACAAAGTTTCATAAATTTCATATATTTTGTCTATTCTACAATTTGAGAACTTTGATTTTACTGATGATAATGCTGACAAAGAATCAGAACATATTCTTTTTTAATTAGATTTTGTTCTATCCATTGTAGACTAAAAGATATTGCTAATAATTCTACTGTATACACTGATAGGTGATTTGGTGTTCTTTCCTTTATATATATTCCGAACTGTGGTATTACAAAAGCAAAACCTGTTTTTTCGTTTTCTGCTTCTTTTGCTCCATCTGCATAAATTTGAAGAAATGCCTCATGAGCAATTCTTAATCTTTCTTCAATTGTTTTATCCCAACTTCCTACTCCTTTCTGCTTTCCAATGTACTATGAATACTAAGGTCAACATATACATTGGGAAGTATCCAAAATGGGTTAATTCATTCAATTCAGTTTATTTATATAGCGCCGATTCACAACAGATGTCATCTTAAGGCACTTAACAAGAAGTCATTTCAATACATTTATACAAACATTCCAATCAGTTAAAAAGTTTCCTATTTAAGGAATCCCAGCAGATTGCGTCAGTCATTGGCGTGAGGTTGGGCCCCGTTGATGCAGACTTTCAACCACAGCAATCCTTCAGCAATCCCTCATACTGAGCAAGCATGTAGCGACGGTGGAGAGGAAAAACTCCCCTTTAACAGGAAGAAACCTCCAACAGAACCAGGCTCAGTAGGAGCGGCCACCTGCCACGACCGTCTGGGGGTTTGAGAAGACAGAGCAGAACACAGAAGGAACAGAAGATCTGATATAAGAGAACTTTCTATGTTACAGAAAGTAAAAAGTTGATAACAGGACACAGTGGATGTTCAGTTTCTGAGAGGATCATCCCAGTCGATGCCCCCCGTCCAACAGGGCATTGCAGCCAAGCAGGATACCAGACCAGGTATATCTTCTATGGAGAGAAAAACACTGAGAGAAAACAAAGTTAACAGTCGAAATAACAGCAAATAATACAACTGGAGAGTAGTAGGAGAGAAAAGTAGCCGAGTGAAGAAAATTGGTAAGTCTGTCCTCCAGCAGTCTAAGCCTATAGCAGCATAACTACAGAGATAGCTCAGGATGACCTAAGCCACTCTAACTATAAGCTTTATCAAAAAGGAAAGTTTTAAGCCTGGCCTTAAAAGTGTCTGCCTCACGGACTAAAGCTGGGAGCTGGTTCCACAGGAGAGGAGCCTGATAACTAAAAGATCTGCCTCCCATTCTACTTTTAGAAATCCTAGGAACTACAAGTAAACCTGCAGTCTGAGAGCAAAGTGGTCTGTTAGGAACATATGGACCAATCAGATCTCTGATGTATGATGGAGCTCGATTATTAAGGGCTTTGTATGTAAGAAGAAGGATCTTAAATTCTATTCTGGATTTAACAGGGAGCCAATGAAGGGAAGCTAAAACAGGAGAAATGTGATCTCTCTTTTTAATATTCATCAGAACTCTTGCTGCCGCATTTTGGATCAACTGAAGGCTTTTAATGGCATTTTGTGGACTTCCTGATAGTAAAGAATTACAGTAGTCCAGCCTTGAGGTAACAAATGCATGGACTAGTTTCTCAGCATCACTCCTGGACAGGATGTTTCTAATTTTAGCAATATTCCTGAGGTGAAAGAAGGAAATCCTAGAAACCTGTTAAATATGGGATTTAAATGTCAGGTCTTGTTCAAAAATAACGCCGAGGTTCTTTACGTTATTACTGGGGGCCAATTTAATACCATCCAGATGAAGTGATTGACTAATCAGTTTCTGTTTAAGAACTTCTGGTCCAAAGACAGAAACTTCTGTTTTGTCAGAATTTAAGAGCAAAATGTTTAGAGTCATCCATGTTTTTATGCTTCCAGACATGCCTGTAATCTTATATTCTTAACAGTATATAAGAATTTGTTAACCTGTACCTTATTGCAAATTTTCATCTCATTAGCCCACTTTTTGACTTTCTAAATACCATTTTCATCCTTTATATTTTTACTTTCCCAAAATGGATAAATTGCTCTTTTAACAGTCTATTCTTCATCCTTGCAACCTTGAATATTAGTCCAATAATTTAATCCTAGTTGCTTAAATCTCAACTGTATTGGCATTTCCCCCATTTTTACTTGTACTGATACCATTGGTGTAGTTCTAACTGCTCCACAACAGACTCTTAAAGCTTGATTTTGAATAGATACAATCTATTTTAATAATGATTTAGATGCTGAACTACATACTATACAACCATAATCTATGACTGATCTTTTTAATTGCACTATATATTTTTTTAAAGCCTGGGAACTTGCTCCCCATTTACATCCTCTCAAACACCTCATTATGTTTATTTTAATTTTTTTACATCTTTCCTCTATTTTATTAATATTTTCTTTCCGTATTAGTTTAGAATCAAAAATAACTCCTAGATATCGAAAACTACTTACTTGTTCCGATTCTTCTGCATATAATTTTAATTTTATCATAATACTTTTCTTTCTAGTAAAAACCATACTCTTTGTTTTTTCCACCGAGAATTTAAAACCCCAATCATATGACCAATTTTTAACTACCAATAATACTTCTTGCATTTTCTTTTGTACATATTTTATATTCCTACCCCTTTTTTCATAATGCTCCATCACCCGCAAATAATGCTTTTCCGAATTCATTATCTATATTTTGAAAAACATCATCTATCATAATCAAAAACAATAGTGGACTAATAACACATCCTTGTGGTGTTCCATTATCTATTTTATACCCATTCGAAAGTGAGTTTCCTATCTTCACTTGTATTTTCCTATTTAATATAAAATCTTTTATCCAATTATACATTCTTCCCGTAATTCCTATTTTTTAAATTAATCAATAAGCCTTCTTTTCAAACCATATCATATGCTTTTTCCACATGAAAAAAATATTGCCACTAAATTTTCTTAATTAACTTGAGCTTTTCTCATTTCTGTCTCAAGACAAACTATAGGATCCAATGTACTTCTTCCTTAACTAAAACCACTTTGATATTGTGACAACATTTTTTTACTTTCTAGGTAATGTATAAGTCTGTCTGTTACCATCCTTTCCATTATTTTCCCTACATGTGATGTAAGTGCTATTGGCCTATAATTTCCTGGACAAGTTGGATCTTTTCCTGGTTTAACTATTATTATTTTTGCTTCCTTCCAGTTACTTGGTTGTGCTGTTCTATGAACATTCTACATTTATTTAATATAAAAGTTGTAGTAAAGTGACACCTTCTGTTCAAAGTAGGGTATTGCATATGGTATTGTTAACGTCCTTTCATGATGACATCACAAATGTGAGCCCAGCAGCAAAGAAGAGCATGCGATCATGGCTACTATTGCTCCTTTATTTAAGTTGTTTTGAAGGCACTTTCGGTATGTAGATGTTGCTACATTATAATTCCTATGCATATGTAATTGTTATATCTTATATCCCAGACGTAAATTTAGTTTTTCTTCGTTTTGTGAATGCACAATCTGTTTCTGTTATAGTTGATGCTAGCTACTATATGCAATGTAAAGCCTTCGTTGTGCTTATGCAAACATGTAATTGACTATGTACATTGAGGATTCTGTATTTTGTATTTTTTACAGTTTTACGTTATTCCTTGGGCAGCAGTAAACCTTGGAAACAATCCCTGTGTCTGTTGTCTTTGGGAGGCGTTATCTGACTGCATACTCAAGCAAGGCATTTGAGATAAAGGGCAGAACAGTAAAACGAAAGTCTTCAGTGAGCAACTTCTAGTTTCTAACTCCACGGCGGGGAGCAAGCTAGCCCATAAGTTGATCTTCCTCCTACGATGTCTAAGTCAAGCTCCAAGTCTGGATCACGGAGGCAAGTTTCTAATGCATCATGTTCGTCACGGCGCTCACGAGGCTCATCGGCCGTAACCACAGCTGCTGCAATGGCTAGAGCAGAGGCTGAAGCGGCTAAAGCAGAAATAGCATTTGCTAAGAAGGAAAGTGAGCTTAAAATACAACAAGCACAGCTTGAAGCATCACTAGAGACTTTAAGGCTGCAAAAAAGAGCTGCAGCCATACAAGCGAAGGCAGAGGCTTTAGAAACAGCCGCAGAGCAAGAAAGTAGGGGGGATTCGAGCGTAATAGACTTTCCTATAGAGGATACAACAGAACGCACACAGGCTTACTTATCAAAACAAGCAGATAGTGCTGTAGATTCACAAATGCCAGTGCTGGATGGGCCGTTTTATGATAACGGACGCATAAGCGTGTCAGAAGTGCAACAACCACAGACTACTGAATCCTACATGCAGCAGGAGGACCAGCATGGTTTTTATGCCATACCACTCAAGTCTCAGCCTGTCGACGCCGAGTGCGTGCAGTACTCTACCATTTTGCAATCTAAGGATGTACAGTTGCCATGCCCGGCTCCGCATGAGTCATACTTCAGGTCTCCTCGAGATGGGCACCACCCACGATCTGCACCATTTCCAGGCAGCGAGGAAAGGAGCGCAGACAGAAGCGTGCCTTTCGGCTATTATCAGACTCAGTCAGCTACACCTTTACAAGCTGGACAGTATCAAGGTAATCTGTATGGAAATAATCAAATGTCTGATGTCGTCAAGTTTATTGCAAGACGTGAATTAGTGTCAACCGGCCTTACACAGTTTAACGATCATCCAGAGACTTTCAGAGCATGGAGAGCATCCTTCATAAATGCCACTAAAGACCTTAATCTCTCACCTAGCGAGGAGATGGACTTGCTAGTGAAATGGCTGGGGTCTGAGTCAGCTGAGCATGCAAGACGGATCAGAGCTGTGCACATTAACCACCCGTTACAAGGGCTCAGGCTGATTTGGGACAGACTTTATGAAACATATGGCTCGCCAGAAATGGTAGAAAGTGCTCTATTTGCTAAACTGGAGAGCTTCCCAAAAATAGCAAACAGAGACAGTCACAGACTGCGCGAGCTGGGAGATTTGCTCATGGAGATCCAAGCAGCTAAGCAGGATGGCAATCTAATGGGTCTTTCCTATCTAGACACACCACGGGGAGTAAATCCGATAATTCAGAAATTGCCATTCAGCTTACAAGAAAAGTAGCTCACGGTGGGATCTAAGTATAAAGAGGACTGCAGAGTTTCCTTTCCACCCTTCAAGTTATTAGTAGACTTTGTGTGTCAGCAAGCTAAAATGCGCAACGATCCAAGTTTCTTTCTCACAGCTGTACAGGAAGAAACTCGCAAACCAAACAAACAGTTAAACAAATCTGTTTTTCCCAGAACTGTCATCACACACAAGACACAGGTCTCCTCTGAGAATTCATCAGCTGCCAGCGAACTCAAAAATAAGGTAAATCCAGCAAAACAGTGCTTTCTACACAATAAGCCTCACCCTCTGTTCAGATGTAGAGGATTTAGGATGAAACCTATGGAAGAGAGAAAGTCACTGCTCAAACAACAAGGCATATGCTTTAAATGTTGCAGTTCCATATCCCACATGGCTAAGAACTGTGATCAGGATGTTAAGTGTTCAGAATGTGGCAGCGTTACCCACATGGCTGCGCTCCATCCAGGCCCAGCACCATGGACGAAAGCACCACAATTGCCGACATCAGAGGATCACAAAGTGAGTGAGGACGTACCTGTGGAATCAGAGGTTTCCTCAGCTTGTACAGAGGTGTGTGAAGACGGTCAACTTCCACGCTCATGCTCCAAGGTATGTCTCGTGAAAGTATTTCCTGAAGGCCACCCAAAAAAGGCAGTCAAAACATATGTGATACTAGATGATCAAAGCAACAGATCGCTCGCAAGATCAGAATTCTTCGATCTGTTTGACATTACAGAGTGTAAAGTAGCCTACACTCTCAAAACATGCGCAGGCACAGTCGAAACAGAAGCCAGGCTAGCACGAGGCTTTCAAGTGGAATCCTTTGATGGAAGCTTAGTCTTACCCTTACCAGTGCTACTTGAGTGTAACGAAATTCCAGACAATCGCTCTGAAATCCCCACTCCAGGAGTAGTTAGTAACCACAGGCACCTAAAACATCTTGCAAGATACATTCCAGAGCCCGATCATCATGTTCCCATTCTTCTCCTGTTAGGCAGAGATATAATCAGAGTCCACAAAGCCCATAAGCAAGTGAATGGGCCACCAAATGCACCCTTTGCGCAAAAATTGGACTTCGGGTGGGTAATCATTGGAGACATGTGCCTCGGGAAAGTTCATAAACCGACTTTCACTCAAACTTACCACACCAACATTATGGAAAACGGTCAGTCTACATACTTTCACCCATGTCCTAACAACTACACCGTAAAGGATAGATCCCAAAACGAGCCACTCACCAAGTCCCTTATCAAGGAGCGGACTCAAAGACTAGCGGAATGGGACGTTTTTCAGAGAACAAAACATGACGAGAGAACAGCTCCATCTATTGAGGACAGACTCTTTCTGCAGCTCATGGATAGAAAAGTCTATAAAGACGAGGAAAATTCATGGGTTGCCCCACTCCCATTCAAGCAGCCAAGGCAATATCTTCCAAACAATTGTCAACAAGCTGTGGAACGCTTCAATTCACTTCTACGGTCCTTCAGGAAGAAGCCTGAGATGAAAAAAGACTTTGTAGCCTTTATGGAGAGGCTATTCCAAAATGATCATGCAGAAATAGCTCCTTCACTTGGTCCCAATGAACAATGTTGGTATCTACCTTCTTTTGCTGTGTACCATCCAAAAAAGCCATCCCAGATCCGAGTGGTCTTTGACTCGAGCGCTCAATGCAAAGGGGCATCACTGAACAAGGTTCTCTTGACGGGTCCTGACCTCAACAACAGTCTCCTCGGTGTCCTCATGCGGTTTCGCAAAGAGCCTGTCGCCTTCATGGTAGATATACAGCAAATGTTCCACTGCTTTAAAGTGCAAGCTGCAGACAGGAACCACCTCAGGTTCCTCTGGTTTCATGAAAATAACCCAGAGAACGAGGTCACGGAATACCGTATGAAGGTACACGTATTTGGGAACAGTCCCTCTCCGGCAGCGCCATTTACTGTCTTCGTCGTGCAGCTCAAGAGGGACAAGAGGAATTCGGTCAAGACGCCCTACAGTTCGTGGAGCAAGACTTTTATATGGACGACGGATTGAAGTCCTTACCTTCCGCAGAGATGGCAATCGACCTGTTAAAAAGGACACAAGACATGCTGGCTGGATCTAACTTGAAGTTGCATAAACTGGCTTCAAACAGCAAGGAAGTTATGAGAGCATTCCCATCTGAGGATTACGCCAATTCAATGAAAGAACTGGGTTTAGGTGTTAGCTCACTTCCTATGCAACGCAGTCTTGGCTTGCTTTGGAATCTGGACACAGACTGCTTCAACTTCAATGTCCAAAAAGATAGAAGGCCTTACACTAGGCGTGGACTGCTGTCAGTTATAAACAGTTTGTATGACCCACTAGGATTTGTGGCCCCCATCACAGTTCAGGGCAAAGTACTACTGAGGGAGCTAACTGAAAACGCTGCTGACTGGGATGCACCCTTACCTGTGAACAAGCAAAAGGTGTGGGAGGAGTGGAGAGATTCTCTGCAGGAACTGCAACATGTACAAGTCCCAAGAAGCTATGGGCCCACATCGTTGTCAGGCGCCAAGTTCAAGGAGCTCTGTGTTTT
Organism: Valencia hispanica; assembly: GCA_963556495.2. Lineage (NCBI taxonomy): Eukaryota > Metazoa > Chordata > Actinopteri > Cyprinodontiformes > Valenciidae > Valencia > Valencia hispanica. The sequence continues at coordinate 3,080,804 of OY747700.1, read as the reverse complement.
TTCAGACGCTTCTGAGAAAGTAATAGCAGCAGTTGCTTACCTCAAAACAGTGGATTCAGATGGTAGCTGTCATATGGGGTTCATCACAGGTAAAGCAAGGCTAGCGCCACAACCAGAGCACACTATACCTCGTCTGGAACTCTGTGCGGCTGTATTGGCAGCGAACATGATGGAAACCATCATTGCAGAGATTGCTGTCAAATTCAATGAGATCACCTTCTACACAGATAGTAGAGTGGTCCTTGGCTACATCCACAACGAGCAACGTAGATTTCATGTCTATGTAAGCAATCGTGTACAGAGAATCCGGATAAGCACTAATCCAGAACAATGGCATTATGTGAGCTCAGAGCATAATCCAGCTGATGTCGCAACACGACCATTATGTCCAACCAAATTGCAGAACACTACCTGGTTCAGTGGACCAGCATTCTTGCGTCATCCAAAAACAGAGACTTTCCCTAGAGAACCCTTCGCACTTGTTGATCCTGATCGAGATTCAGAAGTTCGCCCAGAAGTAACAGTGTTGCGTACCACTGTCTCAAATCGCTTTGAACACTTTTCGGACTGGAGCCGTCTGATCCGAGCTGTTGGAAGGCTGATTCATATTCAATTCAATTCAGTTTATTTATATAGCGCCAATTCACAACAGATGTCATCTCAAGGCACTTAACAAGAAGTTATTTCAATACAATTATACAAACATTCCAATCAGTTAAAAAGTTTCCTATTTAAGGAATCCCAGCAGATTGCGTCAGTCATTGGCGTGAGGTTGGGCAGACTTTCAACCACAGCAATCCTTCAGCAATCCCTCATACTGAGCAAGCATGTAGCCACGTTGGAGAGGAAAAACTCCCCTTTAACAGGAAGAAACCTCCAACAGAACCAGGCTCATTAGGAGCGGCCATCTGCCACGACCGTCTGGGGGTTTGAGAAGACAGAGCAGAACACAGAAGGAACAGAAGATCTGGTATAAGAGTAATTTCTATGTTACAGAAAGTAAAAAGTTGATAACAGGACACAGCAGATGTTCAGTTACTGAAAGGATCATCCCAGTCGATGCCCCCCGTCCAACAGGGCATTGCAGCCAAGGAGGATACCAGACCAGGTATATCTTCTATGGGGAGAAAAACACTGAGAGAAAACAAAGTTAACAGTCGAAATAACAGAATGTACTGTAATACAACTGGAGAGTCGTAGGAGAAAAGGAAGTAGCAGAGTGAATAAAATTGGTAAGTCTGTCCTCCAGCAGTCTAAGCCTATAGCAGCATAACTACAGAGGTAGCTCAGGATGACCTAAGCCACTCTAACTATAAGCTATATTGCACGCTCTTATAAGCAGGTTCAAAATTACAACCCTCAGGCATGCAAAGGGTGGCACTGTTGCAAACTTCCTCTTAGTGCTGACACAATACTTCAGAGCACAGAAGTTGTCATACGAGCAGTACAACAGGAAACTGTTGCCGACGAGTTGCAGTGTCTCAAACGGAATGAACCACTTCCGAAAACTAGCACACTCCGAAAACTAGATCCCTTCATTGATCAAAGCGGTCTGTTGAGGGTCGGAGGTCCTCTGGTCAAAGCAGGTCTTGGATCTGAAGAAAAGAGACCCCTCCTCATACCTGGTAGGAACCATGTAGCATTACTTCTAACACGACACTTTCATGAGCAAACGCATCATCAGGGTCGTCACTTCACGGAGGGAGCAATAAGATCTGCTGGCTACTGGATAATAGGAGGCAAAAGACGTGTGAACAGTCTCATCCATTCCTGTGTTGTATGCCGCAGACTCAGGAGGGACTGCGAGACTCAAAAGATGGCAGATCTGCCCGCGGACAGGCTCAGCATAGAGCCTCCCTTCACACATGTGGGACTAGATGTGTTTGGCCCCTGGTCAGTATCTGCTCGTAGGACAAGTGGCGGCTATGCAGAAAGCAAAAGATGGGCGGTGCTATTCACATGTCTAAGTGTCAGAGCCATTCACATAGAAGTGATAGAGTCCCTAGATACCTCCAGTTTCATTAATGCTTTAAGGAGGTTTCTGGCAATCCGGGGTCCAGTGAAACGGATTCGCTCTGATAGAGGGACCAATTTCATCGGAGCTTGTAAAGACCTGCAAATTCCTTCCAATGTTGATGAGAAGGCGGTGAAACAATTCCTGTCAGATCACGGCTGCACATGGACTTTCAACCCTCCGCATTCGTCGCACATGGGAGGTGCATGGGAAAGGATGATTGGCGTTGCTCGTAGAATTTTGGACTCCATGCTTCTTCAGATGGCATCCTCTAAACTCACGCACGAGGTACTCTCCACCTTCATGGCTGAAGTTACCGCCATTATAAACAACAGGCCACTGATACCTGTTTCTACTGATCCAACAGATCCTTTCATCCTAACACCTGCCACATTACTTACCCAAAAGACTGGTCCTAGCTCAGTTCCACCTGGGGACTTTGGAAAGGCTGATTTGTACAAACAACAGTGGCGTACTGTGCAAAGCCTCGCAACCACTTTCTGGGACAGATGGCGTAAACAGTACCTTTCAACCCTACAGCATCGTCGAAAATGGCAACACCAACAGCCCAACATTTCAAAAGGATGCATAGTTCTGCTCAAGGACTCTCAGTCAAAACGGAACGATTGGCCCATGGGCATCATAACGGAAACGTACCCCAGCCAAGATGGGCGAGTTCGAAAAGTACAAGTAAAAATCATTGGGAAAGATGGACCCAAACTGTTTCTGAGACCTATTAATGAGATAGTACTCCTCCTCCATGAAGATTCGGAATAGACCGTTCAGGTTTACACTCAAGTAAGAAGGTTTGGTATTTCCTGAATACCAGAAGGGGAGTGTGCTGTTCTATGAACATTCTGTATTTATTTGATATAAAAGTTGTAGTAAAGTGACACCTTCTGTTCAAAGTTGGGTATTGCATATGATATTGTTAATGTCCTTTCATGATGACATCACAAATGTGAGCCCAGCAGCAAAGAAGAGCATGCGGTCATGGCTACTATTGCTCCTTTATTTAAGTTGTTTTGAAGGCACTTTCGGTATGTAGATGTTGCTACATTATAATTCCTATGCATATGTAATTGTTATATCTTATATCCCAGACGTAAATTTAGTTTTTCTTCGTTTTGTGAATGCACAATCTGTTTCTGTTATAGTTGATGCTAGCTACTATATGCAATGTAAAGCCTTCGTTGTGCTTATGCAAACATGTAATTGACTATGTACATTGAGGATTCTGTATTTTGTATTTTTTACAGTTTTACGTTATTCCTTGGGCAGCAGTAAACCTTGGAAACAATCCCTGTGTCTGTTGTCTTTGGGAGGCGTTATCTGACTGCATACTCAAGCAAGGCGTTTGAGATAAAGGGCAGAACATTGGTAATTTTCCCTTTTCCCATATTTCATTATACATTTCTAATAATTTTAATTTCATTTGTTTCCCTAACTGTTTTAACATTACATAACATATTTTATGCCCTGCGATGGACTGGCGAACTGTCCAGGGTGTACCCCGCCTCTCGCCCCTTGACCGCTGGAGATAGGCACCAGCCCCCCCGCAACCCTGTATTAGGATGGACGGGTATAGAAAATGGATGGATGGATGGATAACATATTTTATCCTTCCCTGGACTTGACATACCCGTTTTTGTCAATGCCCATTTTAATTCAAAAATGGTGAATGGTACATCCATTGTTCTCATAAAACTCTCTTCCTCACTTCTTTCAATACAAATATAATTATTCCTTCTAGTTTCTTCTCTTCTTTCCCTTCTTATTTCTGACAGATTTTCTGTACTATATATTTTAACGTATGCCTTAACCATTAATTCTGCTTTATCTTTATTAGTTATAGCTATTGCATCCCCTTCTTCTAACACTAACATTCTTTTTGAACTCCTTTCATTTTTCTTATCATTCCCCATGCATCACTTACTGGTATGTTCTACCTATCTTTTCACAATAACCTCTCCAACTCTCTTTTCACCTCTTTAATGTTAATAATAATAATAATAATAATAATAATAATAATAATAATAATAATAATAATAATAATAATAATAATAATAATAATAATGATAACCTATGGTTACCTTAGAGAGAAGAAATAAATAAATAATAACGCAGAGTCAAACAATCATCAAAACAATTAAATACAGGTCCTTCTCAAAAAATTAGTAAATTGTGATAAAGTTCATTATTTTCCATAATGTAATGATAAAAATTAAACTTTCATATATTTTAGATTCATTGCACACCAACTGAAATATTTCAAGTCTTTTATTGTTTTAAAACTGATGATTTTGGCATACAGCTCATGAAAACCCAAAATTCCTATCTCGAAAAATTAGCGTATCATGAAAAGGTTCTCTAAACGAGCTATTAACCTAATCATCTGAATCAACTAATTAACTCTAAACACCTGCAAAAGATTCCTGAGGCTTTTAAAAACTCCCAGCCTGGTTCATTACTCAAAACCGCAATCATGGGTAAGACTGCCGACCTGACTGCTGCCCAGAAGGCCATCATTGACACCCTCAAGCAAGAGGGTAAGACACAGAAAGACATTTCTGAACGAATAGGCTGTTCCCAGAGTGCTGTATCAAGGTACCTCAGTGGGAAGTCTGTGGGAAGGAAAAAGTGTGGCAGAAAACGCCGCACAACGAGAAGAGGTGACCGGACCCTGAGGAAGATTGTGGAGAAGGACCGATTCCAGACCTTGGGGGACCTGCGGAGGCAGTGGACTGAGTCTGGAGTAGAAACATCCAGAGCCACCGTGCACAGGCATGTGCAGGAAATGGGCTACAGGTGCCGCATTCCCCAGGTCAAGCCACTTTTGAACCAGAAACAGCGGCAGAAGCGCCTGACCTGGGCTACAAAGAAGCAGCACTGGACTGTTGCTCAGTGGTCCAAAGTACTTTTTTCGGATGAAAGCAAATTTTGCATGTCATTCGGAAATCAAGGTGCCAGAGTCTGGAGGAAGACTGGGGAGAAGGAAATGCCAAAATGCCTGAAGTCCAGTGTCAAGTACCCACAGTCAGTGATGATCTGGGGTGCCATGTCAGCTGCTGGTGTTGGTCCACTGTGTTTCATCAAGGGCAGGGTCAATGCAGCTAGCTATCAGGAGATTTTGGAGCACTTCATGCTTCCATCTGCTGAAAAGCTTTATGGAGATTAAGACGACCTGGCACCTGCTCACAGTGCCAAAACCACTGGTAAATGGTTTACTGACCATGGTATTACTGTGCTCAATTGGCCTGCCAACTCTCCTGACCTGAACCCCATAGAGAATCTGTGGGATATTGTGAAGAGGAAGTTGAGAGACGCAAGACCCAACACTCTGGATGAGCTTCAGGCCGCTATCGAAGCATCCTGGGCCTCCATAACACCTCAGCAGTGCCACAGGCTGATTGCCTCCATGCCACGCCGCATTGAAGCAGTCATTTCTGCAAAAGGATTCCCGACCAAGTATTGAGTGCATAACTGAACATAATTATTTGAAGGTTGACTTTTTTTGTATTAAAAACACTTTTCTTTTATTGGTCGGATGAAATATGCTAATTTTTTGAGATAGGAATTTTGGGTTTTCATGAGCTGTATGCCAAAATCATCAGTTTTAAAACAATAAAAGACCTGAAATATTCCAGTTGGTGTGCAATGAATCTAAAATATATGAAAGTTTAATTTTTATCATTACATTATGGAAAAGAATGAACTTTATCACAATATGCTAATCATTTGAGAAGGACCTGTATATTCTAATAAATTTGTTCCATTATGTGTCCTTTTAGCATTTTTAATCTTTTATTTCTGGCTTTAATTTCTTTCCCACAATTTTCTGTCCACCATGGCACACTTTTCTTCTTCATACCTTTTTTTACTTTTTGGTATAAATATTTCTGCAGCTTCTATTACCACACTCCTAAAAGTTTTTTCCATTTCCTCTATATTATTTATCTAACCTTATGATGCCATTCTTCAAATTTAAACCTAAATTTATCCCAGCTTGCTTTTTAAAAAATCCACCCCTCTTCCCTTTCTTCCAACAATATTCCTTTCTTCCCATAAACTTTGATTAAAATTGGATAATGATCACTCCCTAAATTGTTTTCTTGTACCTTCCAAACACATTTTCCCGGAATTTTATTAGACACCATAGTAATATCAATTGCTGACATGTTACCCGTATGTAACACTCCCATCATTAATACATAACTAATTCATATCTTCCATTATTTGTTCAATTATCTCTCCATTTGAATCAGTCTCCTTTCCTCCCCACAATGTGCTACGTGCATTAAAATCTCCACAAATAATTAAGTGTCTACTATTATTTTCAACTATTGATTTAATCTTATTTAAATCAAGTTTTTACAAGGATTATAATAATTTATTATACAAATTTGTCCTTTATTTGTGTATACTTCTACTATTATGAACTCATCTTCCTTTCCTATTTTTATTATTCTTGGATTCAAGTTACATTTAACAAAAGTGACACATCCATCTCCTATTCCACCTATTCTATCACATCTGATATCTTTATATTGAGATATTTTAAAGTCTAATTCATCTTTTAACCACGATTCCTGAATACATATAATGTCCGGTTTTGAATCCAAATTATCAATATAGTTTTTGAGTTCATGCCTGTTTGCTAATAAGCTTCTTGCATTCCATTGTAAAATAAACAACATTTACTACCCCATACTCCCTGACTCTTGTCTGCACTTTGGACATCTCTTGTCTAAAACTCTGTCAGAAAGAGGCCAACAGGAGGGAAGTTGCACAGCAGGAGGGAATTGTTGGAAAAAATTTAGATTCTGATTTGATTTTATGGAATATAAAAACGCAGGTAGATGATGATGATGGTGATATGGTAGAGGAAGAGGCAGAGGAAAGGTAAAAACAACGAAAGATGAAGAGAAGCCCAGAGGAATATAGTTCAGAAGAAGGAAACAGAGAGTTTAGAAAGAAAATGATGAATGAGGTGTTTAAGGTAAAACAAAAATTCAGGAAGGAAGACGAGACCATGAGTCTAAGCTGTATAGCGGGATCTAGAGAACTAAAGAAGAAACTAGGCCAGATGGAGTTTGTAAATATTCTGTAGGACGGGAATATTTTGATCAAATTTAAATCTGAAGAACAGAAAAATGAAGTGATACAGATTGATAACATCTGCAAAATAGTTGTCCTCACCCCTTTTAAAAACCCGATGCAGAATTTCTTACCAGCGCAGATCTACATCCACTTGTGCTCCCAGCACAATGTCCACATAATCAGTATCTGAACTGACTATTATTTAAATCACTCCATTCCACTTTCTTATACAGGCATGTTTTCTTTCTGTGGAGATGCTGCAGCGTTCTTCACAGTGAATACATCAAGGTTTTAAAAGACTCGTAGTCCTCTGCAAACAGGGCAGACTCCTGCAATGTCGCTGGTACCCATTTGAAGATGGAACAATACATAAATTAAATTTCATGGGTGTGACGGAGGTTTCTTCACTACGGGTAAAATATTTAGGCCTATGTAATATTTTGGTTTGTTTAACACTCCCAAAGTGAATCGTGTTGACATATTATGTTTGAGGAGAGAGCATGCCAGAATATTCCTCCAACTTTGCGCTGACAGCAAAATGTTCTCGCTATCTAGGCATCCAGCGCTGCCTGAAAGAGATTTTTCTGCGGCTGGATTTGCAATTCAGGAACGGAGAACACAGATAAAGCCAGGGACTGTGGACAATATTTTTTTGTGCACAGTAATCTCTCTCTTTTTTACATTTTTTTAACGTCTCCTGTTTGGCAATGTGGAGCTCAGAATTGGTGTCTGAGTACCAAGTAGAAGCCCAACAGATTTACTTTCACAAGCGGAGCAGTACAGCTTTTGCTATAGTCCTCCACTTGATATATGTGTGAAAAATCTTTATTATGAATTGTTGGGGATTTTATTTCCTGATGTTATGGACATGGAGACGGAAAATGAAGGGGAAGAAAGAAAGAAGATGAAGAAGAGAGGTAGGAAACAAAAAGTCATGAGAGAGGGTGAGTTGAAAATACAAGAGAGGAAGGGGAACAAAGAAAACACAGGAAGACATTGAAGTCTGCCTCCATACCCACAGGACGGCAGAGAGAGGGGGAAAAACTAAACAAAAAAGGAACATCGACAAAACAAACCTAACATCGTGAACTAAGAATTACACAACCACATCTCACAAAAATGGATATAAAAATACAACAACAATGTCACAGAGAAACTCATGGTACCGATTAATCAAGCTCTAGTAATGATAACCTCAGCCCAAGAATATATCCTTAAACACCAGAGACCCCACATCTATGTGTGTGTGTTAGCATGCTGGTGCATATAAGGTTTCTCCATAAGAGTGTTCGATAGTTGGTGTGAGCAGGCATCAATCCGTCTCCCAGGAATTGATGCAGACATGAAGGAGATCGGAGCAAAGACGTCCAAAGGACCCCCAGAGCCCCAGGCGGACCCGGGCGGGGCCGACCGCATCCCCCAAGAGTGGAGCAAAGGAGAACCCCAGGGGAACATCCAGCGGCCACTATGCAGGGGCCCGGGGGGCAGCAGTGACGAGCCCACGGGCCCACAGTTTTCATATTCATGATTTTCTCCACATCTAGGACTTATCTTCCCTTTGCATACAGCAGCTGTATGTCCAAATCTTTGACAATGAAAACACCTTAATGGTTTTGGGATATATTCTCTCACTGTGTATGACATGAATCCTAACGACACTTTACTGGGCAATGTTTCTCCTTGGAACTCTAATAGCACACTTTCAGTTTCTTTTCTTATATCATTCTTGAATACCGTAAATCTCCTTGCTTCTCTCACCTTTGCACCTTTCAGATTTGCTTTTATTTCTTCCATAGACACCTCTAATGGTATACCCCAAATCACCCCTTTAGTCCCTTGTCCTCCCATTCCCACTTTGCTCATGCTAATCACTTTGTGTTTTCCCACTTCTCTTATTTTGCAAGCCTTTTCACTTTTCACCAGGTAAAATTGCTAAGTACTTTATAAATTTCTTTGGAAGATGAATCCTCGACAGAAAATGATAGAGCAGGATATATCAGTCTTGAGATACCTTCCGCTTTAGATAAAAGAATTCTGCCAAAAATAGAAAGGTCACGTTGAAGCCAGATATTCATAATATTTTGTGTTTTTTTTAAAGGAGCAGGGGCCAGAATGAAGAAACGAAGCTCATGAGCGACGCGGCCGGCGCTGCAAGTAACTGCAGCCAGCCGCACGGGAGCGCTCACAAACGCTTCACAAAAAAACATACCTCGTCACAGTGACATGCTTCTTTTTCTTAGTGCCACTTTTTAGTGGGCTGTGAGTCGTCCTTGGTGTCCCAGTTGCAGAAGAGAAGAATCCATTCTCACAATTAAATCAATGGAGGTCTGCAACCATTTTTCTTCCTCTTTTAAAGCTGTCGAGAAAGCGCAAGCCGTGTCAATTGACGTCACATCCGTAGGACAGCGCGGGAAATTGGGGCCCCGAACTGTAGCACATTTTGCAGCACACAGCCAGTTTAAAGGAGTCATAACCTAGTATTATCTTGGATACCCACGCTCTATTATAGTCTTTCAGGCCCTTCTAAAAAAAAAAGTTGAAAAAAAGTGAACAAAATAAACAAAGAGCTCCTCTGACCCTTATTTCTGAAGGCATTATTGTCTCGCGAGATCTGATGCGATACTTTGGCTGTCGTGGACGGTCATTGTAATAATGCAAATGAGGGGCGTGTTGATTGGTGGCAGGAAGGAGGGTGGTTGACAACGCAGGTAACGCTTCAGCATATCTAACCCATATCTACTACTCCCGCTAGCATACAATAGCCACATTAGCAGTTAGCTGCTGTTTGTTACACAGCAGAGCAATAAAAACACAGCCTTATCGTTTCAATTGCAGGCAAGCCTCTGATTGTTGGAATGGCCCCTTTTTCCAAAACTTCGCCTGATTTTGTCCCAAATTCGTAAAGGATTCTGGCGCAAAAAAATAGAAAAAATATTTCCATGTTGATTCTGGCAGTCAACAACAGAGCAACTCACGTGTGCACAACATTTCTGGCAGAAATGGTTTTAGCTGATTAAAATAAAAGGCTGACACGAATATCTCTTCTTGATACATCATTGCGTGAAGAAACTTTTTGCAACTTTCACGGTGGAGTTCGTACTTCGAATCGGTGATGTGTCGTCGCGAACGAACCGGCTCTAAGAGCTAACTCTTTGAAGTGAACGATTGGAGCCGTTTTTTGTTTTTTTTCATTCCCCCCTGCTTGTTTTGGTACACATCGTTTTGCATTAATTCACTAGAATTCAGTAATGGCGACGCTCGACTGAATATGAGGGGGAGAGGAGCGGGGCGGGCTTCCTGCAGCATAGGTAGGTTTGCGATGTCTATATATGGTATATCCTGCGCCGACTTGACGTCAATTCGGCCAGAAATTAAAACTACGTATTTGAGTGCTCGTGGGCTGGTTGACGAACCCAGGGGTAAACAAACGCTTCACTTCTAAATATCGGCTTCCCGGGCAGTGTATAATCGTTAGGCAATCATAACATACCTTTTTTCTCATGGAAAAGTGAAAATTACAGGTCATGACTCCTTTAAGAAAATGGAACGATACGTGGGTGGGCTCATTCTTCTTGGTTTATAACGCTTCATCACCCAACAGCATTAAAAAACTGGACATGGATGTTTACTTTATTTACAAATCCTGCCCCATGTTCCTTTAAGTCTGGTGAGGAAATTCAGTTGTCTAGAGGACATATCTTTAGTGATATCTATGCCTAAGTATTTTATTGTCTTTCTAACTTGGATATTACATACATTTGCACCAGGCCCCGGCCCTAACCAATTTAGTGCCCTAGGCAAGATTTTAGGTGGCGCTCCCTTGCATCGCAGTACAGTACTTGCACTGCTAGTGTACATATACTCACAAAAAACTAGCTTTGTTTTAGACATTGTTTTATTTAAATAAAACAATTACACATTAAAAGCCAGTTAGCTGGGTCTATTGGAGCAACAGGAGGTCCCCTTCATGCTGCTGCATCACTGTTGGTTTGGGCTGCTGAGGTGGAGGCAACAGAGGGGCAGAAGAGGAGTATGTGACACCAGTCTAATAATAAACACATGATTTAAAAAATACAATAAAATGAAATAGAATAAATGAGAAACCTAGAGATAAATACATGATGTAGACCATAGTGTATTATATACATATTTTTTCAGATACAAATTATATTAGTAATTCATATTAATTAAATTAATTAAATGTTATAGTTACAATGAAATTCAAATTAGCAGAAAGCAATATAATCAGTAAACTGCAGTATAATATTGCATGTGGGAATGCAAAGTTATGCTCTAACATTAATGATGTGCACTTTAACACAGGTGTAAAGTTTAACATTATAAACACACTTTATAGACAATATGAGCTGTAACACAGTTAACAGCTGGCGTTACAACTATGGTATTATTATTCTAATTATTAATGGTATTATTAATTATTAATGGTTGATTGATTATTACAAGCTGGGAAAACGTGAGATAATGATGCCAATGAAATTAACATTAATACACCTGCTGATTAGATCTAATATTTATACATTTGTCCGAGGAAGGTACTCATATTACTATTTTCCATAATAATAGCGCTAGGCTTATCAGTTAGAACCATTTACTGTTAATATTTTGGTTAGAACTAGCAGATAGCGCTGGCAATTTATAGATTAGCTAACCATGTATGCTAATGGCTAATGGCATTATTGATCATTGTTCTGTAACATCAAAATAATATCATTAACATCATCTTTACTGTAACATTACCTTTGTCTTTGGTACGCTTTCCTCCTCTTCTTTTCTTTTTTTCCTCCCCTGGGCATCAGATAAGTTGGGACTCTTTGACATATAAACTTTTTTTTGACGCAATAAAAAAACCGAATGGCGGGTAAAAGAAATCTGATTGGTGGAGGGGGTTTCCCATCCTGCTTTGCGGCGCCTCATGTTTTGTTCTGCACCGTGAGCTAAAAGTATGTGTGATCCCTTCAAATACCACCAGGCAGCGGTACAGTTAGATATTGTGAACGCAGGTTAATGGCATGTTAGGTCTTTTATCGCTCCTCTCGTTAGTGCAATGAAGTGCAAAAACAGCAGGAAGCTTCTTATGTGGCTCTGGCGTCCCAGGGCATGAGGCGCTTTTAGTATGTGCTCATAGAGCCTTTGCCATGGGCTGGCCCAGATTTGCACAATCTGAATCATGAAGAAACAAGATTTAATATTTGTTAAAATTGAGATATAAACATGAAGCATTGGAGAAATCGTTAATCGTTTGAGATATATAAAGCCAATAATAATCAGCTCCATCATCCATCAGAGATCTAACTGTTCCATATGTTCCTAACAGAGCCCTTCATTCTCAGACTGCAGGTTTACTTGTAGTTCCTAGGATCTCTAAAAGTAGAATGGGAGGCAGATCTTTTAGTTATCAGGCTCCTCTCCTGTGGAACCAGCTCCCAGCTTTAGTCCGTGAGGCAGACACTCTGTTTACTTTTAAGGCCAGGCTTAAAACTTTCCTTTTTGATAAAGCTTATAGTTAGAGTGGCTAAGGTCATCCTGAGCTATCTCTGTAGTTATGCTGCTATAGGCTTAGACTGCTGGAGGACAGACTTACCAATTTTCTTCACTCGGCTACTTTTCTCTCCTACTACTCTCCAGTTGTATTATTTGCTGTTATTTCGACTGTTAACTTTGTTTTCTCTCAGTGTTTTTCTCTCCATAGAAGATATACCTGGTCTGGTATCCTGCTTGGCTGCAATGCCCTGTTGGACGGGGGGCATCGACTGTGTCTCTGCTCTGTCTTCTCAAACCCCCAGACGGTCGTGGCAGATGGCCGCTCCTACTGAGCCTGGTTCTGTTGGAGGTTTCTTCCTGTTAAAGGGGAGTTTCTCCTCTCCACCGTCGCTACATGCTTGCTCAGTATGAGGGATTGCTGAAGGATTGCTGTGGTTGGAAAGTCTGCATCAACGGGCCCAACCTCACGCCAATGACTGACGCAATCTGCTGGGATTCCTTAAATAGGAAAATTTTTAACTGATTGGAATGTTTGTATAAATGTATTGAAATGACTTCTTGTTAAGCGCCTTGAGATGACATCTGTTGTGAATTGGTGCTATATAAATAAACTGAATTGAATTGAATTCCTGCAGGTACAGTGGGTAGCTGTCTCCCGCGTTTTACCACCTTACCTTTCCTTATCTGTGAGATTGTGGGAGAATGTCACTATACTGAGCGAAACGACTATTCCTATTGGCTGTCCAACATCAGAGACCCTCAGGTGGAGACAAGCAGTGAAGAAGAGGCGCTGCAGTCTAAAATTAGCAGGTAACAAATAGAAGCATCAGTGTTGAGAGGAAAACAGCTCATTTTATCAGCTGTTATTGTTTATTCCCGACTAATTGCACTGAAATTAGAAATAACAGACCTCATTAAACAAAATTGAATACTGAAAAGCCCAGTTAAACACAACCCATGGATCAGAACTCCTGTCCAGTTCTTTTTATTAGGGTGCGGTTCGGGACCCTAATTCCTGACTTCAGATCTGTACTTTGAAACAGATCTTTTTTTTTAAAACTTTTTTTTACGTTTTATAATTGTAAAGTTCTGTCATGAAGCAAACACAGAACTGAAGGTTCCTTACTAATCCGAGCCAAGGTATGCCCCCTGGTTAAGTTTGTTTTCTGGGTCTCAGGTGTGCTGTGTGCGAGGCCAAAGCCAATGTGATCGCCATCCACAGTCAGACCACTCGCATTCCTCTCTGTCCTAACACCTGGACACCTCTCTGGAAAGGATATTCTTTCGCAATGGTTTGTTGGGACATTCTCTTTTGAACATTTATGCTAGAACAACAGTTTACAGCAGGGGCCCCCAAGTCTAGTCCTTTAGAGCTACTATCCTGCAACTTTTAGATGCATCACTGCTCCAAAACACCAGAACTTAAATGGCTAAAATTCCTTATCAGAATGCCACTCTGCTCTGCAGAGGCCAGTTAACGAGACGTTCATCTGGTTCAGAAGTGTTGGAGCAGAGAGGCATCTACCTGTTGCAGGATAGTTGCTCTGGAGGAATGGTGTTGGGCACCACTAGTTCAAAGTAAAGCAGATATGTGACCTCTGCTGTTGGCGCTATCTGTCTTCAGGAAACGGGTCTAGGGGCTGAGGGCTCGGGTCAGCCTCTGGTTTCACCCGGATCCTGTCTGGAAAACTTCCATAGAATGCCGTTCATCGAGTGTAACGGAAACCCTGGAAACTGCAAGTACGACAGCGGCCACTACAGCTACTGGCTGGCTGCTCTGAACCCTGGAAACATGTTTGGGTAAAGAACACACCTTCATTAATCAGCAGACAACGTGCAAACTATGCACAAAATATGTTCAATTCAACTTATGTGGAGGTTATGTCTGAAGATTATTAAATGCATTTGTCCAAATTATTTATTTTTTAAAAATCCATCTTTTAGGGACATTGTTCTGGAGTGGGTAAGCAAACATCTCCAGGTTCTTCTGACTGGTCATTAAGATACGGTATAATGGATCGGTCTGGTTTGGAGCAAACAACCTTAAAACCAGGATTCTGCAGCTTCTTACTGATTAAACCATGATGGCGCCTCTGAAATGAGCTACGTCTGACTGAGAAATCAGACTGTCCAGGTGTTTAATCATTAGAGTTGTATGTCTCGCCCTCTGGAAGTTAGGAAGTCATGCGTTTCTATGTACATATACATTTTATGCATTATTCGAAAACTAAGATTCTTGATATTCCAATGATGCATGTCAATCAAGGATGCAATCATATCTGTCCAACTACATCGCAGCAACTGGACTAAAGACTGACGCTGTTCTAGAAGATTATTCCTGGACAAAAGGAGGAAGGATTGAGGAACTCAGGGAACCTGAACATCTGGATGTGAGCCTCATCTGTTGATTTATTACATTTCCATTCACTGATAAACCAGCGTTCCTGAGCATCACGCTGATATTTCCAGTTGGAAAGTCGAGTCGATACATCTACATCCTACAGACAGGGAAACAGGACCAGTTGTCTCACTCTGTGTCTGAGGGTCCAGGTCTGGTTCTGAAGTCCAGATGTTTGGACCCGTCCATCTTCACAGACAGAACCTGCTGATCCATTTAACACTAAAAGCTTTGGGGTGTCCTTCTGTGGTTCCTCCCAATAAAAATCCATCTGCTGATGATATTCAGGGTGAAAAAAGCAATTTACATGTAAATCAGTTCCTGAAAGGAGGGAATTTGTCTCATTTCTCTAAATCTGCCTCTGGATCATCAATCTGGGACACTCTACTGTTCATGCATCACAGTCGGCCTGCAGGGTCAAAGGTCATGCAGTACAAAGAGTACAGATGCCAGACTACACAGAAATGGCTGCTCTGCTGCAACAATGATGAACTTGGAGCTGAGAAAAGATGTCGTCTGATTGGTGGAATGTGCATCACAGCTGAAGTCTCCTGAAGCTTTATGATCTGTTTTCTCTTTGCTTCTCAAAGGAAATGATTTCACTGAATGTTTGAACGTCTCAGAGGATTTTTAAAACTGTTTTCCATCGACTGGGAACCAAATAAATATGGATTGTTCCACAACAACAAGAACACGTTGCACTGGAGCACAAAACAAGATGGAGAGTCAAGATGAGGATTCAAACAGGAACAGAGGATGTTTGTAGAAGCAGGAAGAAATCAGAAAGTTGAGATCGAGTTCAGAGTGAAGAGTTTTATGACTCTGAGGGCAACATTTAGATGGAGAAGCTGTTCTCTGCCAGAGAGCTGCTCTCCTCTTACGTCATACATGGATGTTCTTCAACTGATGACCAGTTAATTACCCTGGTAGAAAAGATGGATCAGTAAAAGATACATTCATCTTTATCTATGAATTAATTAATATAATAAATATGAAATAGAGGCAGTTTATAACATTTATGGTGTTAAAACTGACTCAGCACTTTTATTGATGTTTTTGGTGAATACAATGATGAACATCTAAAATTCTGCTGCTCTAATGGAGAGAAATTGATTTACGGATGTATTTGTAGAAACAAATTTCATCTAATTAAAAAATTATTTAATGAACAAACCTTAAAAAGGAGGAATTACTGCCTTAGATTCTCTTCCTTGAACACTACATTCAAAATGAAAGTTTTTACTAAATCTAGTAATTCCTGATTGATGCCTGAATCATTTTAATAATTCCTCATTTTAACACCATCTTTAACTTTTAAATTCAATAAATCTAAAAATGATTTTCCATGTTCTGCCCGTCTGCTTGGAGGCCAGATGCCGTCTTCTTCATGTTATACAGTTAATGATGTAACAGCGGGACGATCTAAGCATCCAGGTTCTATAGAGCAGCTTCTAGTTATGGTACGTCTGGAATATCAGGACAGGAAACGTGAAAAAACTGGAAATGACTCATGTTTGAATTTCTGATGAAAACAGAAAATCTCTTTTTCCTTCTTCAACATCCACAGTGGAGTTGATGAGGAGCTGCAGGGTGAAGGTTTGACCCCCACAGACCCTAAACATGATTCATAATCTATGTTGTGACCTCAGCAGAGCAGAGCTGCATGATGAGCCACAGATCCAACAGAACCAGAACCGTTCTGCAAAAAGAACAGAGAAAATCCTCCAAATTTTATGTTTTACCGTCAGAAGGAAAGAAATAAAAATATTTGATCATCATTTCCTCACTGAGTCGTTTGCAGCAGCAGATAAAATGACAAGAGCTGCTCAAACATTTGCAGAAAACATCTAATATATAAACAAAAACATCTAAAAACTGCATTACAATAAAGCAAACATGCAGCCTGGACACTTTTGAATTGAGCTTTATTTCATATTTCTTGGTTCCAGCTGAAAATGAATCAGAGAAAAAAAGATCAACTTTCCAGTTGAATCAAGTTCAGATCAAAACTCCATGAAGCCACTAAATCTTAGTTTGAATTTCATCTTTATTGATCCAAAGAGACAAACAATATCAGACACTAAATGACACATGATCAAATAAACAGGATCAAAATGTTTCAGAGTTCATCATCATGATCCAGTCAGAGTCTCTTTAAACTCAAACTGCTGCAGCTTCAACCTCTGAGGATCATCAGGACACAGATCAGCTTCTCTCCTCTAGCAAAGATCATCATCAGCTCCACCTGCAGAGAGAAGAAGGATGAAGAGAGGAGATCAGTGAGTGTTTCCAGCCTCTCTCCATCAGCTGTCAGTCAGTGATGCAGCACATCCAGTAGAAAGAGCAGCTGTGGAGCGTAGCCAGCTTCCTTTCAGCTCTCATGTTAACGTGTTGGAGTGAACACACTGAGCTCCAAGCTCACACAGCTGCACACACTTTTAGCATCAAGTCTGCTTCCTCTGCAGGTTTCACTCAAGTCCACAGTGGAAACAAACTGCTGAGTCATGAAGGCTTCATTACTGCACCAACACTGTAGTGATGGATTTCCTGCTGCTCCATCTAAACACACAAACTCTGGCTGTTGATGAACATCTCATCTGCTTCTGAATGATCAGCTGACTAATAAACATGGAGGCTGTCCCTGAACACATCTGGATGAAGCTAAGGACAGAAGGACACATGTCCAGATGTGATGAGTGGACTTCAGCAGAGCTTCTGCTCTGTAGAAACACCACATGGTTCCATTTAGTAACCATGTGGTGTTTCTACAGAGCTTCTGCTCTGTAGAAACACCACATGGTTACTAAATGGAACCATGGTTTGTGAAATAAGAGCCAGTGATTTCCAGCCTGCAGTCAGACTGATCTCAGATCTGTGACAAAGATGAAACTGATCAGTTGTTTCCTGTTGAAATGAGAGAACAAACAGATCTGAGATCAGATCTGATGCTCCCACAGTTTGATGAATGAGGACCACTGTCTCTATACATGTTGGAAGGCTGGCAGCTGGAATCCAGCTGGATTTCCTGGAGACATGAACACAACAAGCTTCTGGATCATCTGATTGGCTCACAGTCGTCTCTGTGTCCAATCAGGAAGCCTGTCACCATCTCCTCCCACTGAGAAGCTGCAGCTTTACTGGAAACACTGGATCTTTGCTTTGATACTAACTGGGTTTAGTTCAATACTGCTGACAGCAGCTGGACTCACTCCAACCATCTACTGACCTCAGAGTCTCTACAAGATCCTTCAGCTGCTCAACATCTGACTCCTTCAGGTTGTTGTAGCTCAGGTCCAGTTCTGTCAGATGGGAGGAGTTGGACTTCAGAGCTGAGGCCAGAGAAGAACAGCTGATCTCTGACAAACTGCAGCTCATCAATCTGAATAAAGAATAAAACATGTGAGCTGAAGCCAACAGGATGCAGGTTAAAACAGTCCAACAGAACCAGTTAAAGAGTTCTCATTAATATTAATGACAACATGCTGCTGCTTCAATAAAGACCTGCTGACTTTAGCTCTTAAACTCTGTTAGCTCCACCAGCAGCTCCATCAATACAAACTCACCTCCTGCAGCCACATTTTTAGGTTTCACAGAAAACAAACAAGTCAGAAGGAATTTTGGAGGAAATATGAACAAATGTTGGTTATTGCAGAAAAATTAAAATATTTTAATTATTCCACAGCCATAAAAACATGAACTCATGGAAAATATTTAATATAAAACTGACTTTAAGAGCTGAAACACACAGAACCAGAACCTGGTACTGTAACATGTTGTGTTAGAGTATTTTAGTCAGTAAAATCATTCCAGAGCTTTAGAAAAGTGTTGAAGCATCAATCAGTGATTATGAATTACTTTAATATCTGTAGCTTGCAGTCAGGAGTCTGTAGAAAACCACAGAGCTCCTTCACTCCAGCATCTTCCAGGTTGTAGTTGATGCTCAGGTCCAGTTCTGTCAGATGGGAGGAGTTGGACTTCAGAGCTGAGGCCAGAGAAGAACAGCTGATCTCTGACAAACTGCAGCTCCACAATCTGAATAAAGAATAAAACATGTGAGCTGAAGCCAACAGGATGCAGGTTAAATCAATCCAACAGAACCAGATAAAGAGTTCTCATTAATATTAATGACAACATGCTGCTGCTTCAATAAAGACCTGCTGACTTTAGCTCTTAAACTCTGTTAGCTCCACCAGCAGCTCCATCAATACAAACTCACCTCCTGCAGCCACATTTTTAGGTTTCACAGAAAACAAACAAGTCAGAAGGAATTTTGGAGGAATTATGAACAAATGTTGGTTACTGTAGAAAAATTAAACTATTTTAATTATTCCACAGTTATAAAAACATGAACTCATGGAAAATATTTAATATAAAACTGACTTTAAGAACTGAAAGATACAGAACCAGAACCTGGTACTGTAACATGTTGTGTTAGAGTATTTTAGTCAGTAAAATCATTTCAGAGTCTTAGAAAAGTGTTGAAGCATCAATCAGTGATTATGAATTACTTTAATATCTGTAGCTTGCAGTCAGGAGTCTGTAGAAAACCACAGAGCTCCTTCACTCCAGCATCTTTCAGGTTGTAGTTGCAGCTCAGGTCCAGTTCTGTCAGATGGGAGGAGTTGGACTTCAGAGCTGAGGCCAGAGAAGAACAGCTGATCTCTGACAAACTGCATTTCTCCAATCTGAATAAAGAATAAAACATGTGAGCTGAAGCCAACAGGATGCAGGTTAAAACTGAAATATGAACAAATGATGAAAATGTAGAAAATTTATTTCACTGAATGTAAAAGTCACAGAAACATGATGAACTGGTGTTTAATATTTGATCCAGTCAAACTGGTTTAATGAGTTCAAACCAGCAGAACCAGAACATGTTATTATGACGTGCTGCTAGAATATTTCAGTCTGGCCTTCAGTGGTTCTGACCTGGAATTAAAATGTAGCTTCAAGAACCAAACTGTGACATTAGAGCTGTTCATTAATGCTGCTGGGATTTCATGGAAGCAGCTCATTTCCACAGTGACAGGAACCTATGGAGTGGAATGGATCTGACATTAATATGTTATTGAAATGACTGGAGAGCCGGGTCGGACTCTCTGGTCCAGTACCTGACCGGTTCTATCAGGAACTTCTTTGTGTCAACAGGGAACTTTTCATGGGACAAAAATGACAGGCAGAGTTCAGGTAACTGAATCAACCAAAGAAAGATTCCCATGAGAGAATCTGAGCGTCATCTCAGACCTGCCCAGCGTACTCCATGCATCTCGCTATCCGGGAGCTAAAGAGCTACAGAGGCTTTGGAGCGCAGATGTGACAAGGTGAACACAGAAGGTGAGCGTCTGTGACGGCACCAGACACAGTCCGCTCACAGACCGCTGTAGCTGAACGCAGAAGTACAGAAGGAGCGTTCAGAGAGTCTTACAGACTCCTGATCACCTTCATTTGAGAAATGTTCCCTGATCTCAAACCTTTCTGTAACCCACTACTTTTTGTTGTATTCATATTTATGCACTTTTATTTTGAAAAAACATTTATTTTGAAAAGAGGAAGTGCGATCGCCTCGCTCAAATGTTAGTTTTCGGTTTCCGAGGTCAAGTTGGTTGTTAATGACCTTTTAATTTGTTAAGGATAGAATTAGCCCAGCCTCACAAGCGGCGAACCGGATTACTCACTAGTTTTCAGCTTTTTGCACTCTGGGAATGATTGAGACGGGCTGTAGACGGTCCGAGCAAAAACCTTTTGGGTCCTCTGGTGAGTTTTATTTAAAAATAATTGATGAAAACAAATATTTACATTGTCTTTTAATTGATTTGGAATATTTGTTGTATTAAGTGGATGGAGCACGAGCTGGAGAGGCTGTGTTGTGCCCCTTGCTAGTTCCTCACGGTACCTCATCTTGGTAAGTCCATGCCATGTGAGAATTTTAAAAAACATGCTAGCGCATGCTAATATAAGCACGATGCTAACGCTAACAGCGAGTGCTGGGTTTTTGTTAGAGAACAATGTAAAAGCTATTTTTGGTTAAGATGGATTTTACCATATTCTATTTTAGTTCATAACACTGAGAGGCACTTTTAGTTATTTTCACTAATTTTGGTCCAATGTGATTATTATTTTGAATTATTTTGTTGATTGTACATTTTTATGGTTTATTATATGAAGGTACAGGAATTGTTCTGTAATACTAAACCAAGTAGCACAGATAAGGTTTTACTGTTAGAAATATTGATTTTGAAGGAGATTATCTGAATATATTGGTGTAATTCATTTCACGATTTACATAAGTTACAATTCAGTTAAAAATCAACATGCTAATTGGTTCAAAAAAGAAAATTAAATCATAATGTTATGGTTGAATGAAAACATAAAAAGATAAATTAATTTGTTGTTCTACATGGATTAAAAACGATTTCATGTTTTACAAAGGATATTTGAGTTAAAAACATTGATGTAAAATATTACTGTATATTTGTAATATGGTAATAAGAGAAAAGATAAAGCTATAGTAATTGAGAAGAGTAGGATAACAGACATTTATTTAGCTGTAAACAATAATACCATTATTGCTGTGCAGGCTAGTATTACATGGTTAAGAAAACCCTGGATGGATTTCCAGGATTCTCTCCGGATGGAGATGGCGAGCTTGTGCTCAGAACTGGAGTGAACATTGAAGAACCACCTTCTTCCCTACAGTGCAGAGTGGTAACACCTTAAAATACCACTTTAAAGGAAAAAGAACTGAACCGTAAAGACAATTGACTTGACTTATAACGTACAAAGGACAAACTGAGCTCAATGGGACTGAGCATATATTGTTTGTTGTATATGCCGGCAATGCTTATTGTTAAATATTGTTTATCTTGAACTGCTTTTATTTTTATTTGTTTACTAAATAATACTTTTTCTTACTTACTCTTTGTTTCCAGTAATTTCCTTGCACAATCACCCTAGTTTCTATTGTAAATCCTGCTGAACCTAGCAACTGGTCTATAGGGTAAGCGTACCATTAAGCCCATTTGGAACTTTGAAGTGAAATTGAAATAAATTAGGGTGTTGTGATAAGGTACTCATTATTTTCACCAATCAAGTAACTTCTTACAGGTATGTGAGTTTTCGGTGAACACCAATCACATTTGCCATTTTTGAGTTAACCCTGCCCAACAATCCAGCACTCTCAAGCCGCTCAGATGAAGTCACCTCAAAACTTCAATGTTTTGGGACACCTTATGAAAAAGTATTTTTGAACCAATTTCAGCAACTAACGAGGTAAGTACAATAATACTATGAAAATTGAGAGATTAGTGAATTGATTTTTGTGTATTATATAGCAGGTTTGTGGAAATTTGTACCGTTTGTTCTAATCACAAAAGATGCGTTGTGCTAGTTAGCGTAGCAAGCTAATCATTAATTCTAATCAGTAGCCATGCTATTTACAATACAACCTGGGGATTAGAAATGATTTGTGGATAAAGTAAATGTTTTGTGGTGCATCATATAACAATATACACATTGAGCCACAATAAATGGTTTTAGTGAGTTTAATATTTTTAAAAAAATGTTTTTTTCAAGGTGTGCTTAAATGGTGAACTGGCCCAAATCGCAGATACTTCATGCTAACTTTTTTATTGATATAGCATCAATAATGCTAAATATTAGGCAGAAAAAAATTGCTAACCCATTAAGGTTACCATATAGTAAGGCTACATGCATAGGTCATATATTTTAAGCTTTTTAGAGTGACCAAATACCCTTTTTCTCCTCAGTGGTCACTATTGAACCATTTAAGCCCAGCATGTTTCATTTAAGGCCATCTTGTGTTTTACAATAGAAATTCCATCAGTATTGAGATCTGATGCATCCCATCCCCTATAATGTTTGGATCACATACTGACAAAAACATCCTGACATTAAACTAAGTGTTATATTCCATATAATCAAGTATTATAAAATCTAATTTGTATGTTCGATTGCATGTCCAATTTAATTGTAGTGAGAAATGCCGAAAAGAAAGAACTACAGCGACTGTCCAAAAATGATTGAGTCATGTCGTCCCTACCATGAGGGCAGAATTCAAGGCAGTTTGGAGTTGGTAAAAATGGTAACTGGCCTGTACTTGTATAGTGCTTTATTTAGTCCTTGAGGACCCCAAAGCGCTTCACACTACATTCAGTCATTCACACACTGGTGGTGGCAAGCTACATTGTAGCCACAGCTGCCCTGGGGAACACTGACAGAAGCAAACACTGGCGCCACCTGTGACCACCACCAGTAGGCAGAAGTGTCTTGCCCAAGGACACAACAACTGAGACGGATAGAGCAGGGGCTCGAACCGGCAACCCTCCGGTTACAAGACGAACGCCTCACTCCTGAGCCACAGTTGAGTTGACGGGAAGTCTTTGAGGGAGTGACGGAACGATAGGGTTAAAGTTCAGGCTCATCAGGTTATCAAAATGATCAATCCTTTAAGGCCTTCCTCTGGGTTATACTGTATTTTTGGCTAATTAATTTTGGAAGCCAAATTACAGGTTGTTTTTATTGAATGTGTTTGTAATAGGCTTATATGCCTGAACATTAAATAAGTCTTATTGAAATACTTGAAGCATGAATATATTTTTATATTTCTGTCATTAAATGTGGTTGTGGGGTTATTTGGAACACACATGGGCTTAAATGGTACCGAGGTACTAATTTAGTCCATGCCAGACTTTTGACTTTATTTAGAAAATGTCTTGTATTAAGAGACATAAAATTCAAGAGAGAAAAACAAATATTTTTAAATGAGAGATTAATCTTTCATTTTAACAAAGGATCATGTCCATAAACCCCTTTCATTTGATTGAAAAATAGGCAAACTTTAATTTTGGTGGGCTTAATGGGTACATTTACCCTACTATTAAATAAGCCTTACCTACTTAACGTGAGTCAGGGGTTACATTTGGCTGAAGCGGCGCTTGTATTTCCAGCTTCTAGTGTGATGGATTCAGCCTCCAGACCCCCCCACCCTGCGTCTATCTGAGGCAGGAATCCCTCTGATTACTCACAAGCAGGTGAGCTGTTCCTATTTAATACATGTATTTATCTGCTTGATGTGTGATCCTCTGTTCAGCTTGTTTGGTTTAGATATTAAATTAATAAAAACTAAATACTATTTAATATGTTATTAATAGTGAAAAGATTAACGCATAAAAATAGATTGATGCGATTTTCTTAACTCCGTCAGTCAAAATGACTGACAATGAAAAAGTCTTGTACAACCTCTGACTCTAATGTCTTCAAGGCTGTAAAAGAGACTTTAACCAACAACAATGCTGGCACTAAGGAGAACGTAAACCAGCGTAATCAGAATCAGAACCTGGCAGCGGTTGAAGGGTTAATAATCAAAACTTGTTGAAGAAGAACACGAGGTTTAAATATGTTACCAGGAAAAACAACGTTAAATAACACAGAAATATGATCTGAAAACCCAGTGAAGAGATTTCTACATCTGAAACAGACAAACCAGAACATAAAACAAGGTCCAAAGTTTGTCCCTGCTCCTGTGTTGGCCCACAGATATAGGATGTAAAATGAAAAGAATCCACAAAACTTAAAAACTCCTTAACCAGAGGTTTGTCAGGACAACAGACATGAATATTACAATCTCCTACAATCAGAACTGGATCATATTTAGGCAAGACGTCAGACGTCAGAATTCATTCAGACAGGTTGTGACATTATTTTAATCCAGGGCTGTTATTCATCTTTAGGTCCTATTGATTGTATTATTGGTTTATTATTGGATCATGTGACTGCTGGTTCATTTCTTCTGTGTGCAGCTCTTTGGTCCTGTGGTGTTTAAAGAGCTCTAGAAATAAAGCTGCTATGCTATCAGCTGTCCCACCGTGCGTCCATCCAGCTCCTTCTGTCACAACTTACTTCTACATCTGTCACAAACTCTCATTATTCCTGCTGCTTTATTTCAGACACTAACAATTACAGATAACCAAGGTACAGGGGGAGGAAATACTTTTGTCTACCTCACATTGATTCACATTTATTAAAAATGACAATAATAATTTAGCAAACAGGCAGAAAGCTTTTTATTTATTTCCTATATTATTTAATCTATCCATCCATTATCTATACCACTTATCCTTTATATTATTATATATTATATTATTTGAAGATGAACTAATGTAAATAATGCTGCTGTATGAAAATGTAACTGTTTCTGGGTCAGATTAAGCTCTAATATTTCAGGAGATCAGTCCAGATTCATTTTCAATGTCAAAGTGATTCCTCATGTTTCTAAATCTGTTCATCTTTACAGAATTAACTAAGTGTGTGGTTTTATCAATGATGGTTTATTGATCATTTATCATCAGAAGAGAGGAGATGTGGATGAAAGTTGATATTTATTTAGTGAATTAAATCTCTCAGTCTGTCTTGGACATAGAGACATTTTCTGAGATGTAATATCTGACCCTTTAGGAGATAGTCAGACATTTAATGAGCCTAATATCAGACTTTAGTCTCCAATCTGACCTTTGACCTCCTCTCTGCAGCTGGTTTATGTCTGTGAAGTGAATGCTGTGATTGGTTGAATGTGATGGTGGGAGGAGGAACTGCTGGTGCTTCTAGAAATGTCCCAACATGACTGTTATTGTTCCCATCCCACAGACACTAGACGTCAGTGTGGATCAGTAGAATATCAGCCATATGTCTGTAGATTAGTGTCAACACAACTTTCACAGCAGAAATATCCGAACTAAACTAAAACATGGTTTCATACCTCAATGTTTTTATTCTGCAGTCGGGAGTCTGTAGAAAACCACAGAGCTCCTTCACTCCAGCATCTTTTAGGTCGTTGTTCCATATCAGGTCCAGTTCTGTCAGATGGGAGGAGTTGGACTTCAGAGCTGAGGCCAGAGAAACACAGCTGATCTCTGACAAACTGCATTTCTCCAATCTGAATAAAGAATTAAACATGTGAGCTGAAGCCAAGAGGATGCAGGTTAAAACTGAAATATGAACAAATGATGAAAATGTAGAAAATTAATTTCACTGAATGTAAAAGTCACAGAAACATGATGAACTGATGTTTAATATCTGATCCAGTCAAACTGGTTTAATGAGTTCAAACCAGCAGAACCAGAACATGTTATTATGATGTGTTGCTAGAATATTTCAGTCTGGCCTTCAGTGGTTCTGACCTGGTAGTAAATTGGACTTTAAGAATCAAACTGTGACATTAGAGCTGTTCATTAATGCTGCTGGGATTTAATGGAAGCAGCTCATTTCCACAGTGACAGGAACCTATGGAGTGGAATGGATCTGACATTAATATGTTATTGAAATGACTGGAGAGCCGGGTCGGACTCTCTGGTCCAGTACCTGACCGGTTCTATCAGGAACTTCTTTGTGTCAACAGGGAACTTTTCATGGGACAAAAATGACAGGCAGAGTTCAGGTAACTGAATCAACCAAAGAAAGATTCCCATGAGAGAATCTGAGCGTCATCTCAGACCTGCCCAGCGTACTCCATGCATCTCGCTATCCGGGAGCTAAAGAGCTACAGAGGCTTTGGAGCGCAGATGTGACAAGGTGAACACAGAAGGTGAGCGTCTGTGACGGCACCAGACACAGTCCGCTCACAGACCGCTGTAGCTGAACGCAGAAGTACAGAAGGAGCGTTCAGAGAGTCTTACAGACTCCTGATCACCTTCATTTGAGAAATGTTCCCTGATCTCAAACCTTTGGCTGAAGCGGCGCTTGTATTTCCAGCTTCTAGTGTGATGGATTCAGCCTCCAGACCCCCCCACCCTGCGTCTATCTGAGGCAGGAATCCCTCTGATTACTCACAAGCAGGTGAGCTGTTCCTGTTTAATACATGTATTTATCTGCTTGATGTGTGATTCTCTGTTCAGCTTGTTTGGTTTAGATATTAAATTAATAAAAACTAAATACTATTTAATATGTTATTAATAGTGAAAAGATTAACGCATAAAAATAGATTGACAGGATTTTCTTAACTCCGTCAGTCAAAATGACTGACAATGAAAAAGTCTTGTACAACCTCTGACTCTAATGTCTTCAAGGCTGTAAAAGAGACTTTAACCAACAACAATGCTGGCACTAAGGAGAACGTAAACCAGTGTCATCAGAATCAGAACCTGGCAGCGGTTGAAGGGTTAATAATCAAAACTTGTTGAAGAAGAACACGAGGTTTAAATATGTTACCAGGAAAAACAACGTTAAATAACACAGAAATATGATCTGAAAACCCAGTGAAGAGATTTCTACATCTGAAACAGACAAACCAGAACATAAAACAAGGTCCAAAGTGTGTCCCTGCTCCTGTGTTGGCCCACAGATATAGGATGTAAAATGAAAAGAATCCACAAAACTTAAAAACTCCTTAACCAGAGGTTTGTCAGGACAACAGACATGAATATTACAATCTCCTACAATCAGAACTGGATCATATTTAGGCAAGACGTCTGCTAAAAGTTCAGAAGATTCATTGTAAAAGTCTTGGTTGCACTTTTGGGTGGGCGATAAATGACTGCACACACCACAGGGTTGGAAGGAGACCTTGAGTCGATGTTTCTATAGAAACCATCACTGATCTGCATCTAATTCACTGGAAGCTCAGTTTTCCTTAAAGCTCCTGAACTGGATGATGTGTGGTGGTCAGTGATCCAGTGTTTTCTGACCACAAATAAAGCTGCTATGCTATCAGCTGTCCCACCGTGCGTCCATCCAGCTCCTTCTGTCACAAACTCTCATTATTCCTGCTGCTTTATTTCAGACACTAACAATTACAGATAACCAAGGTACAGGGGGAGGAAATACTTTTGTTAACCTCACATTGATTCATATTTATTAAAAATGACAATAATAATTTAGCTGACAGGCAGAAAGCTTTTAATTATTTCCTATATCATTTGATCCATCCATCCATTATCTATACCACTTATCCTTTATATTATTATATATTATATTATTTGAAGATGAACTAATGTAAATAATGCTGCTGTATGAAAATGTAACCGTTTCTGGGTCAGATTAAGCTCTAATATTTCAGGAGATCAGTCCAGATTCATTTTCAATGTCAACGTGATTCCTCATGTTTCTAAATCTGTTCATCTTTACAGAATTAACTAAGTGTGTGGTTTTATCAATGATGGTTTATTGATCATTTATCATCAGAAGAGAGGAGATGTGGATGAAAGTTGATATTTATTTAGTGAATTAAGTCTCAGTCTGTCTTGGACATAGAGACATTTTCTGAGATTTAATATCTGACCCTTTAGGAGATAGTCAGACATTTAATGAGCCTAATATCAGACTTTAGTCTCCAATCTGACCTTTGACCTCCTCTCTGCAGCTGGTTTATGTCTGTGAAGTGAATGCTGTGATTGGTTGAATGTGATGGTGGGAGGAGGAACTGCTGGTGCTTCTAGAAATGTCCCAACATGACTGTTATTGTTCCCATCCCACAGACACTAGACGTCAGTGTGGATCAGTAGAATATCAGCCATATGTCTGCAGATTAGTGTCAACACAACTTTCACAGCAGAAATATCCGAACTAAACTAAAACATGGTTTCATACCTCAATGTTTTTATTCTGCAGTCAGGAGTCTGTAGAAAACCACAGAGCTCCTTCACTCCAGCATCTTTCAGGTTGTAGTTGCAGCTCAGGTCCAGTTCTGTCAGATGGGAGGAGTTGGACTTCAGAGCTGAGGCCAGAGAAGAACAGCTGATCTCTGACAAACTGCAGTTCTTCAATCTGAATAAAGAATAAAACATGTGAGCTGAAGCCAACAGGATGCAGGTTAAAACTGAAAAATTAACAAATGATGAAAATGTAAAACATTTATTTCACTGAATTTAAAAGTCACAGAAACATGATGAACTGGTGTCTAATATCTGATCCAGTCAAACTGGTTTAATGAGTTCAAACCAGCAACAGAACCTTGGGATTCACCAACATGGACTGGATCAGGAGGAGATCTGGACTTAGAAGCAGCTCCAGAAATCAATCTGTCAGATAGGTGAGAAGAGAACCAGTCCAAGGCAGAACCTGATACACCAACCCAGAACCTCAGCCTATTGAGCAGAATCTGCTGGTCTACTGTATGGAGAGCAGAGCTAAGGTCCAACATCAGCAGGACAGAACAGTTTCTCTTGTCGCTCTGCATCAAAATGTCCTTTGATCGTCTCAGAAGAGCTGATTCAGCTGAATGAGATCCATGAAAACCTGAGTGAAAGTGGTCCAGAATGCTGAGCTGATCCAGAGCAGCAGTTCACTGGTTGACCACAACCTTCTCTAAGATCTCAGCAGGAGATGGAAGCTTGGAGACGCTTCCATCACTGCCAAGGAGAGAAGGATCCAAACGGTCTTTGTTCTAAAGCAGCTGGATGAATCAGTAGCTACTGTACCAGAGGCCAGTGAAGCATTGACAGTAGTGAGCTCACTGGAACCAATGACCTAGAAGGCTTTCTGAACAAAGATGAAGGTCAAAGGTCCAGAGAGCAAGAAGAGGCTTTCATTGGATCAAGCAGCTTGGTGAGCTCAGGTCAAGTTACTGTAGAAGATAACAGGCCAAGCTGCAGAGGGACCCATCAGCACAGATGATGAGGAAGAGATTTGATTTCTCTTTAATCATCTGAACAACAACAGAAAGAAAATGTTGACAGTGGTGATCTGAGGCTATGGGAGCAGTAGGTGGAGCAGGAGAAAAAGTTCCTATTGATCTGTTTTCTGCCTCAATCTAAAACATGCAGGGTAGATTGATTTATCATTGGTCATAAAAGGAGCCTGAACTGACTGTCAGACAGTTAAACAAGTAGCAGCCAGACTGCCAAACACAGTTTCTGCTGATAATGGAAGACATTTAGCAAAAGAAGCCTTTAACAGATCAGTTTACCTGGACATTGACTTCAGACACGCTGAGCAGATTACTCTGCCAGTGGTGATCAGGTTGAACATGGAAATGCTTCATTAAAGCTGTGACTCAAAGATGGAGCAGAATTCAGGTTGGTTCTGGACCAAAGTTCTGCTCTTGGTTCTGATGAACATGAGGATGAGAGGAGGAGCCACGCCAGGTTGAACCCTGATGAAATCTTCCTAGCAGCAGCAGCTCCTCATGTTGGTGCTTCCTCAGTCCTCTGTGAGCCTGAGATGTTGATTTATTGACTTTTCCTCCCTTGGTGAATCAGGTAGTAGAGCAAGCTGAGCTTCCTGAACCTGCAGAGGGACGTCCTTCACAACCTGAGACCTGAGACTTCATTCAGCAGCTTGGAGCTCAGCCTGTGTGAACCTGGCAGCTCCCACACTGAGCTGTGTCCAATAAGGACTTTAGAGAAAACTTTCACACTATTTCACAGAAATTATGCTGAAGTTCTCATTGTTGGTTATTTTAATATCCATGTGTGTCGCTCTATTTTACCCATGGCTCAGTCCTTTTAAACTCTTTAAATCTTGTTCAGTCTGTTTTTAACCTGCTGATCAGTGATCCAGTGTTTTCTGACCACAAATAAAACTGCTTTGCTACAACCAAGGTACAGCAGGAGTAAATACTTTTGTCTACCTCACATTGATTCACATTAATTAAAAATGTCAATAATAATTCAGCTGACAGACAGAGAGCTTGTAATTATTATTTCCTATATTATTTAATCCATCCATCCATTATCTATACGGCTTTTCCTTTATTGGGGTCTGCCAAAGCAATGCAGGGACAAGCAGGTGCCTGTCATGCAATTACATATATATATATATATATATATATATATATATATATATATATATATATATATATATATATATATATATATATATATATATATATATATATATATATATATATGTATATGTGTGTGTGTGTGTGTGTATATATGCGTGTGGCTCGATCTTGAAAGGTGTGTTTTTGGCGATTGGAGTTACCATGGCAATATAATTAGCCAAAAACTACGCCCAAAAATTCCATAGGAATCAATGGAGTCAGCGGTCGAAGATATCATAAAAATCCCCAAATCTACTATTTTTGAGGATTTACTGTGTCATCATTTACCTAGAAACCCCATTAAACTTTCAGTTTATAGGAAAATCCTTCAGAGGTGAAGACGGCATGTCAATATCTGTTTCTGTTTTCTCACAATAAGCCTCTGAGCGACCAAAAGTTTGCTCCAAGTTTAAATTTTTAGAGTGTAAAGCCTGCCGCACCCGAGAGCTATCTGCTGAGCAAAAAGTCATTCGAGGCCATTTGCTCAGCAGATAGCTCGCCGTGTCCGGTTAATTTTGGTGAGTTTTCTGCCTCATGAGGCGTTGAGGTGAAAATCAAACAGGTTTGATATTTCTCGCCTCGCGAGGCGAAAAACTCACCCTGTGCGCTCTACTTGAGCTGAGGGCAAATATTCAAGCGACCAATCAAAACGCATCCTCCGCTCACATGATTCCAGAGGCGAAAAATATCAAACCTGTTTGATTTTCACCTCAACGCCTCATGAGGTAGAAAACTCACCAAAATTAACCGCACACGGCGAGCTATCTGCTGAGCAAACGGCCTCGAATGACTTTTTGCTCAGCAGATAGCTCTCGTGTGCGGCAGGCTTAACAGTCGTTAAGTTAGGGTGTTAGATTGTCTCAGAGCTACAAACCAGGTGATTTCTTAACTCGCTGTCGCAGTCAGATATTTTGCTCTACTGAAATGATTTTCGGGCATCTGAAAGGCACGGATTTTGACATTCACACGATCTTTATAAAATGTCTCTATGTCTCACCGTTTTCTTTCTAGGCCCTCCAGAGCACTCAAATAACGAAGAATTCCGACCAGATTTTAGAAGATTATGCCGTGTCCACACGAAGCCGGTGCGTTCCCTATCCGATCATTTTTTTTCCTCTAAAATAAAAATTCTGTAAACACGGCGTCAACGAAACATAACTTCACTGACTCTTCAAGAATTCTTCCGATACCATGTACAGTTTTCAAACAGCAACAATTTGTTTGGACCCCTTTTTCGAGTCAGAATATGGCTTCATCAAAGGGATAGATCAGGTGACTCATGTAACACACACAGCTGGCAGCCTTGCTGTTACTTAGCAACAGCACAGCTGCGCTTCTGAGGAAAATAAAAGGTCACTTAAGGTCATCATAACTCTATTTGGACATGAATTAAAGGCCTGATAGATTATTGGATTACCATTCGGAGAATTTCCTTATACATATGATAATCAGCCTTAACTGACATCCACGCTGGACTTTCAAAAGAAGACCCAATCCTTTAAAAATATAAGCCTTCAGATTTTCAATAGAAGATCATAGCACCCTATTTTAAACTATTGTTGAAGTGAATGTTACATAGAGCGCTCCTAAAGTACTCGGTCAGTCTCTCTCAGCAGAAGTTGTACCTGCCGTCTCTTTGGAGAAGAGCCCATTTAAGGTCACGAAAGGTCATCTTAACACTAATACACATGGATGTAAGTCCTGATAGAACAGATTCCCAGAGGCAGAATAGCAACATACAACTAACAAGGTTCAACCAGCCTTACCTGACATCCATGCTGGACTTTCAAAATAAAACTCAAACCATCTCTTCAAAATAAAAGCCTTCAGATTTTCAATAGAAGATCATGGCGGCTTCTTTTTTTTTACACGACGATTGCAGTGAACGTTACATACAAGTTTTGTCTGTCTCTCTCTGTCACCGACTAAAGGACACTGTATCCCTGTCTCTGTATGTCTTTCTGCCGGTCTCCTGGTCTCTCTGTCTATGTCTCTGTCTGTTGGCCAGTCAGTGGCAGGTGGATCTCCAAGAACTTTTCTGCCTGTCTCTGTCTATCTGTCAGCGATTGTCGAGCTGTGATAGGAACGCTTATAAAGGACTCTGTCTCCCTGACTCTCCGTCTGTCTGTCTATGAAATAGTTTACTTAATAGGCAAATTCTTTTTTCTTGCCACAACTCCATTGCTCATAATGCTTCAGCAATGACATTGTCTATTAAATTCTAAGCACGTTGCTGCCTGTGCTTTTAAAACAGACCTCTTTTATCTTACTTAGGAGAGTATTCTACCACATAGAAAAGTATTCACACCCCTTACTTAATATTATGCAACTAGCATTATCAAGCTAGTTAGCATTAGTATACTAGCTCATTGTAGCGTTTTACTTCAATTTTGGTTTTTGACTAACTTTTCGTACTGATTCCTCAAATGCTAATGATAACATGTTAGCTAACAATTTTTGCAAATTTGAAATTTTTTATTAACTTTTCATAGCCTACTGATTACTTCGCGGCTAATGATTACATGCTAGCTAGCATTAGTATGCTTGTTAGCATTAGCATGCTAGTTCATGTTAGCATTTTAACACTTGAATTTTGCTTAACTTTCTCTACTCATTACTTCTAGGCTAATTATAAAATGCTAGCTAGCATTAGCAGGCTAGTTAGCATTAGCATTCTAGCTCATGTTAGCATTTTATCTAATTCATCATACTGATTGCTTGAATACCAGTGAGATCATGCTGGCTAGGATTAGAATGCTTGTTAGCATTACATATAATTTGTTAGATTTTTTAGCTTCTTTTTAGCTATTTAAGCTTGGAATCTCAATAGATATCTAGCTTAACCTAACTCGGCAACAGAGCCTGTGATTGGGGTCTGATTGATTATGCACCACGTGGCAGGCCCTGTTTAAATTTCCTGAAATTTTCTAGTATTATTATATGTTGTTTTATTTAAAGATAAACTAATTTAAATAGTGCTTGCTGTATGAATATGTAACTGTTTCTGGGTCAGACTAAGCCCTAATATTTCAGGAATCAGTCCAGATTCATTTTCAATGTCAAAGTGATTCCTGATGTTTCTAAATCTGTTCATCTTTACAGAATTAACTAAGTGTGTGGTTTTATCAATGATGGTTTATTGATCATTTATCATCAGAAGAGAGGAGATGTGGATGAAGGTTGATATTTATGTAGTGAATTAAGCCTCACAGTCTGTCTTGGACATAGAGACACTTTCTGAGATTTAATATCTGACCCTTTAGGGGAGAGTCAAACATTTAATGAGCCTGATATCAGACTTTAGTTTCCAATCTGACCTTTGAGCTCCTCTCTGCGGCTAGTTTATGTCTGTGAAATGAACGCTGGGATTGGTTGAATGTGATAGTGGGAGGAGGAACTAATGGTGCTTCTAGAAATGTCCCAACATTGTGGGGACAATGTTGGGATATTGGGGTGGGGAGAGGGGTTGTGGTTAGACGAGAGGATGAGCTGCTGCTGAGATCTTGCGAGAGCTGTGCCTCAGTAATATGACGATAAACTGGTAAAACAAACAAACTTAGGTAAAAACAAGCCAATACATTCAAGCCAAATATAGCAAACGTTTAATAATAATAACCATTATATTGTATTTCTGCATAAAACAAACTGGACGAGGAAACCTTGGACAGTCTAGAAAGCTAATTGGACGAGTGCTTTGACAACATTGTTATGGGCAAGCCACAAAAATCCACCTCTACCATGCTGACAAGTACACCATCACAGAAACACACTCGTTCTGAGGGCAGCACCTCCACCATCTCTCTAGAGAAAAGCTACACCGATGTCCTGGACTCAATAGATAAGAAGCTAACCAGCCTAAACACCCGTCTGGACCTGGTTGAGGTTCTCCATAAAGAATTTCAAGCTGTAAGGGAATCCCTGGAGTTCAGCCAACAGGTAGCATCGCTCGCTGCAGAAAACCAAACGCTTAGGGAGAGTGTAAAGAAACTCACCGAGGGGATGACGCAGCTGTCCGGAGAAAGTAAGAGGATGGAAGAAACTATCTTGGATATACAGGCCAGGGGATTGCGGGATAATCTTGTTTTTTCCGGGATCCCAGAGCAGTGAGAGGAAGACAATGAATCCACTGTCCAAGAATTTCTCCAACGTCAGCGGAAGCTTCCATGCAACACAGTAAAAAAACATCACTTTTCACCGCGTCCACCGGCTCGGAGGTAAGAGGCCCATCAACAGCAGGCCATGACCAATTGCTGCTAAATTCGAGCACTACAAGCAAAAAGAGACAGAGGCCAGGGCAGAGAGCTGCGGGGAACCAATTACAGCGTTAACGATCCTGTATAGAAGGTGCGTTTTGTTCCCAATCAAAAAGAAATATATCAGTGAAGGCACCAGAGCTACAGTAACTGTAGATAAACTGTATGTTAATTGGCAGCTGTTCAGGGACCCACAGCTTACTCCTTGGCTTTATTAGTCATGTAACACTGGCTAGATAAGAGTTGTTTTATCAGTCAAGTATAATCTAATGAAAGCACAGCTCTGCAAAGTTGTTTACATTACTCAATGTGGGCGGGGCCTGGGCTGCACACTGGAATATTGGCTCTTTTTTTCTTCTCTTCAAATGTCTATCACCAAATTTCTTTGTCACTCTTTTTTCTTCTTCTATCACTCACACACAGAAATTTTTCATAACATAATTATATATTTCTCTCTCACCCTCACCCTTAACACCTTCCTAAATTTCTTCTATTTTTTTCTTTCTTATATCTCTGCTTCTGGATTTTCAATCAGGCAACCACAAGCACTAAGTATGACTCCACTTGTGTTTATCTGTTTTTATGGTGACATGCACTTTCCAACATGGGTCTCACTTGGGATAGTCAAGCAATGGCCCTGGATTCACCACTAACAGCGGCTGAACTCCAGAAGGCCCTCCAAAACATGCCCAATAAAAAGGCTCCAGGCCCAGATGGATTTCCAGCAGAGTTCTATAAGGAGTTCTGGAATATTCTGGCACCAACATTTCACAGAATGTTGCAGGAAACCAAGGAAGATGGCCGACTTCCACCAAATATGAATTCTGCCAATATTAGTCTTCTACTAAAATCAGGTAAAGCTGGTGTTCCCTACCAGCTATTGTCCCATATCCCTCATTAATGTTGATCTTAAAATAATCTGCAAAGCTGTCACAAAAAGGTTAGAGAAAGTAACCCTTCTTATAATACATTTTGAACAAACTGGTTTTATAAAAGGGAGACATTCATCCACAAATTCACGTAGATTAATAGATTTTAGAGAGAGGAACAGAGGGAAGCTCCAGGGGAACATCCAGCAACTACAATGAAGAATCCTTATTTTCATTATCATCTCCAGTGGTTCCACAGTAGTGCCAAGAACAGAATCAGCCTTCTTTATCAGGTTGTTGAGCGTTTTTAAGTCCCTGGCTCTGATGTTGCTTCCCCAACACATGATGGCTGAAGAGATTACACTCTCAACAACAGACTTGTAGAAGATTTGCAGCATCTTGCTGCAAACCTTGAAGGATTTAAGCTTCCTCAAGAAGTACAGTCTGCTCTGCCCCTTATAGACGGTTTCACTGTTGCACCTCCTGTCCAGTCTGTTGTCAAGGTGAACTCCGAGCTATTGATACTCCTCAACCACCTCCACTTCTTCTCCCATGATGGAAACAGTGTTTGACGTATCCCTGTTTCTTCTGAAATCTACAATCATCTCCTTTGTTTTATTCACATTAAAAGTAAGAAGATTGTTTTCAGACCATGTCACAAAGCGGTCCACCAGCTCTCTGTATTCAGCTTCTTGTTGATCTCTGATACACCCAACAATTGCAGAGTCATCTGAGTACTTCTGCAGATGACAGGTGAAAAGAAATGGTGGTGCTCCTGTGCTGCTGAACACCTGTTTTGACACACAATTCTTCAGTTTCACAAACTGTGGTCTGTTTGTCAGGTAGTCGTTGATCCAGGCGATTGTTGAGGGCTGCAACTGTGTCTTCAGGAGTTTCTGACAAAGCAAATCAGGCTGAATTGTGCTAAATGCACTGGAGAAATCAAAGAACATGATCATCAGAGTGCTGCCTGCTTTGTCCAGATGACAGTGGGTTGGTTGAAGCAGGTGGATGATGGCATCTTCAACCCCAACTCCACAGCGATAAGCAAACTGCAGCGGGTCCTGATATGTTCTTGTTTGCTTATTCAGGTGGGCCAACAGGAGTCTTTCCAGGACCTTCATGATGTGAGATGTCAGGGCAACAGGTCTATAGTCATTGATGACTGATGGGTGAGTTCTCTTTGGTACTGGAACAAGGCATGATGTCTTCCACAACACTGGAACCTTCGCCTGAGTTAGGCTAAGGTTGAAGAGGTACTGCAGTATCCCACAGAGCTGCTCAGCACAGGCCTTCAGGACTCTGGGGCTGACACCATCTGGACCTGCAGCCTTGTTCCAGTTCAGTTTTTCCAGCTGCCTCTTCACCTGACTTTTGGAGACAGACAAGTGGGAGTGGGAGGCAAAGGGGGTAGCACCAGTTCCTGACTTGGTTGAAGTCAAACTTGTGGAATCAGAAGAGTCCATGGTTGAGGTGAAGGATAAAACATCCGAGGTGTAACAGGAAAGTACTTGGTCAGAGGAGAGTGGGATGTCTGTTTGGCTGGGAACAGGAGAGGAGGATGCTGAGCTAGTTCCTGAACTGAACCTGTTGAAGAATGTGTTCAGTTCATTGGCTCTGTCCAGACTTCCATCTATCCAATCCTTCCTGTCTTTAAAGCCTGTGATCTTTTTCATTCCTGACCAGACATCTCTGATATTATTCCTCTGTAGTTTGTTCTCCAGCTTCTTCCTGTATGCCTCTTTGCTGTCTCTGATCTTGACCTAAAGTTGCTTTTGTATACTCCTCAGTAATTCCCTGTCTCCTTCCCTGAAGGCTGCTGAATGCGGCTGCTCGTGTCCTCACCAGTACCAGGAAAGTAGAGCACATCACCCCAGTTCTAACGTCCTTACACTGGCTCCCTGTAGCTCAGAGAACAAACTTCAAAATACTCCTAATAGTTTATAAATCATCACATGGCTTAGCACCAAAATATCGACCAGGAAATAGGGGTGGTCGATGTCGGCCTGGTGGGTTGGCCACACAGGGCATCTGTTTGCTTCTGGTCTGGGTAGGTATGTCGCCAGGGTTTTGGGTGCTGGGGCCTTCGATGCGCAGGTGGTGCTGGGGGCCTCCTTTAGTGGCGGGGAGGCTGTTGCTATCTAGCGACAGGTGCTCTCCCCCTACGAGGGCACTTGGACGGGGGGAGGGATGTGCGGGAGGAGGGAGGCTGAACTCAACCTGGGTGTCTTGTGACTTTTGTGTTCTGATAGTAAAGCGAACGTCGGGGTGGGTATAGCTCTCCTTCTAGGACGGGACTGGGGGGGACTGCCTTGGGATCCATGGGGCTTGGTGGGGCTGCAGCCGTGGGCCCCGGGTTGAACGTGCCAAGGCCTCCCTCCCCTGGTGGATCCTGGTGAACAGCGGAGCCTATTGGGGTCAGTGGGGGAGCTGGCTTCCCGGTCTGCATTTTGTCTCCCAGTCCTTCCCTCCCCATCCCCGAACACCTTTGTCCACCCGCTCCATCACTTTACCACTCATATACGGTCTTGGGGCATGGGCACGTCACTGGTGTGCGAGGAGGGGTTTCCATCTTCGCTATACCGCGGTGGCCTGGATCCCAATTTTACTGTACAATTTAGACACTCCCACATTTTCATGAAACACACATTTAGGGACTTTGGAGTGGGAACACTTTGCAGCATCCAGAGGGGGACCTGTTCAATCTGCTTCACCTCTAGTGCCGGTGCCCACAGTTAAACTGCATATAGACACTGAGGGCTCGGGGTGGGGGTTGGGGGACGTGTGGCTGCATTCCCCACATCCCAACCTTCTGTTTAAAATGCACATTATCAACATCAACACCATACTCGAGTAGGAGGATGGAGGCTAGAGGTCTTTTCACACCCCATGGCCATCAGGGGTTGGGGTCCGGAGGAAGAACAGGTGGTCTGGTCGGGGACTTGGGCTGGTGGGCTGCTTCGCCACTGTGGGGCCTTTGGTGGTCTGCTCTTTGTCTCAATCCTAGAAGGTAGGGGGTCCATCTCCTGGGTCCGGGGGCTGGTTGCTCTACTGGGGCATCAGTACCTGGACCTGGGAGTATAGAGTGTGTACGGAGTGTATGAGTGAGGGTACAGCGTCCTTTCTTGGGTGTCTTGGTGTGTCAGTGAGAGTGTATGTGCGTAAGAGGGAGGGAACGTATGACGGTCTGTATGTCTCTCTCTATTTGTCAGGTTGGGTCTTGGCTGCCCTCTCGCCTGGCACACATCAGGCCTTACATCTAATGGGGGGCCTATTTCCCCTCCATCACTCCCTCCGGGTGACCGATGCCCCTGCCCGCTGTTGCATTGGTGGTCAATCCGGTTCTGACCTGGTGTGTGCCTGGCCGGGCTTGGGTTGACCGGTGTGTCGGTCGGGATATGTACTGGGTTGATGTCTTTCTTTTGTTGGTTGGAGCACCTCTTCGGGGGTCCCAGTTTTGGGATTGTTGCGTGGTACCTGTTCAGTGGCTCGGCGGGATATAGATCCAGCGTCTCTGCTCGTTTGATCACCTGTCCTGTGTGTTTTGTGCGTGGTCGGTTCATTGGCGGGTTTTACAGGCTCTGAAAATTGTTGGATGCCTAGTCTCGGCGCTCTGCGTTGCGCGGGATCAGGATTCAGGAGCTGATCAGGATTCAGGAGCTGGTACGCCATGGCTGAGCCCGCCCTGGCGTAGCCGGTTGCCGGCGGAGCGCGTGGGCTCATCACTGCGGCCCCCCGGGACCCTGCATCATAGCTGCTGGATGTTCCCCTGGGGATCTCCTCTGCTCCTGTCTTGGGAGATGTGGTCGGCCCCATGCTGGTCCACCTGGGGCTCTGGGGATCCTTTGGACGTCTGTGGCTCCGATCTCCATCATCTCTGCTTCGATTCCTAGGAGACGGATCAATGGCTCCTCACAGCAGCTATCGAACATTAGTATGGAGAAACCTTATATGCACCAGCATGCTCACACACACACAGGTGTGGGATCTTCAGTATTTACAGATACATCCTTGGGCTGAGGTTATCATTACTAGATCTTGATTAATCGGTACCATGAACTTTTCAGTGGAATTGTTGTATTTTTATATCAATTTTTGTGTGATGTGGTTGTGTAATTCTTAGTTCATACTGTTTGTTTTGTCGATGTTCCTTTTTTGTATTTTATTTTTTCCCTTTCTCTGCTGTCCTGTGGGGATGGAGGCAGACTTCGATGTTTTCTTTGTTCCCCTTCCTCTCTTGTATTTTCAACTCACCCTCTCTCTTGACTTTTTGTTTCCTACCTCTCTTCTTCATCTTCTTACATTCTTCTCCTTTATTTTCTGTCTGTGTCCATAACATAGGAAATAAAACCCACAGCAATTCATAATAAAGATTTCTCACACATATATCAAGTGGAGTACTATAGCAAAAGCTGTAGTACTCCGCTTGTGAAAGTAAATCTGTTGGGCTTCTACTTGGTACTCAGACATCAATTCTGAGCTCCACATTGCCAAACATGACACGTTAAAAAAAATGACCCAACATGACTGTTATTGTTCCCATCCCACAGACACTAGACGTCAGTGTGGATCAGTAGAATATCAGCCATATGTCTGCAGTTAAGTGTCAACACAACTTTCACAGCTGAAATATCAGAACTAAACTAAAACATGGTTTCATACCTCAATGTTTTTATTCTGCAGTCAGGAGTCTGTAGAAAACCACAGAGCTCCATTACTCCAGCATCTTTCAGGTTGTTGTTGCTGCTCAGGTCCAGTTCTGTCAGATGGGTCTTTGACAAACTGCAGCTCCTCAATCTGAATAAAGAATAAAACATGTGAGCTGAAGCCAACAGGATGGAGGTTAAAACAGTCCAACAGAACCAGTTAAAGAGTTCTCATTAATATTAATGACAACATGCTGGTGCTTCAATAAAAACCTGCTGATTTTAGTTCTTAAACTCTGTTAGCTCCACCAGCAGCTCCATCAATACAAACTCACCTCCTGCAGCCACATTTTTTAGGTTTCACAGAAAAAAACAAAAACAAATTTTGGAGGAAATTTGAATAAATGTCACTTACTGCAGAAAATAAAACAATTTTAAGTATTCCACAGCCATAAAAACATGAACTCATGGAGAATAATTAATGTAAAACTAACTTTAAGAGCTGAAACATACAGAACCAGAACCTGGTCCTGTAACATGGTGTGTTAGAGCATTTTAGTCAGTAAAATCATTCCAGAGCTTTAGAAAAGTGTTGAAGCATCAATCAGTGATTATGAATTACTTTAATATCTGTAGCTTGCAGTCAGGAGTCTGTAGAAAACCCAAGAGCTCCTTCACTCCAGCATCTTTCAGGTCTTTGTCGCTCAGGTCCAGTTCTGTCAGATGGGAGGAGTTGGACTTCAGAGCTGAGGCCAGAGAAGAACAGCTGATCTCTGACAACCTGCAGCTCATCAATCTGAATAAAGAATAAAACATGTGAGCTGAAGCCAACAGGATGCAGGTTAAAACTGAAATATGAACAAATGATGAAAATGTAGAAAATTAATTTCACTGAATGTAAAAGTCTCAGAAACATGATGAACTGGTGTTTAATATCTGATCCAGTCAGACTGGTTTAAGGAGTTCAAACCAGCAGAACCAGAACGTGTTATTATGACGTGTTGCTAGAATATTTCAGTCAGCTCAGTAAGCTAAATTGTCCTTTATAGACTCATATTATTTAACGACCGACTCTGTTGCCAAGAAGATTCTGTTATCAATATATGTGTATAAATATCTTAGTCTTTGCCAGTTTACTGTCATGCTCAGTAGGCTAAATCGTTTTGAGGATCTGGAGATTGGGGCCGGTCCATTAACGTTTATTAAATAATCAACATCTGAAATCACAGTGCGTATGCCCAACGTACGATCAGTAGACAGGTGTGGGGAACAAACGCCTCGGCCCCAAGGTGAGATCCTGCTATCAAACCACGGGGCCCCAAACCCAAAGGAAGTGATGCACCACGTCTAGCCAAATGTGAAAGTTGGTCGTGCATAACTCATATTTAAACATCGTAATAACACAGTCATGTTTATGTTCTGATGGATAGATGTGTGCAGCCATCTAATGTTGGTTATCCTTGCTAGCTACCAAGACAAAAAGGGAATGAAATAGATTTATTGATGAAATATAAATGTAGCATTCTGTCTCTTGAACAAATATTAGAGATTAAACATTTGGGATGTGATCAGCCAGTTTTAACAACGTTCAAAGACTTTGAAAGATTATCATAGATTTAAAGGAGATTATTTGAAAGATTATACAGTAATTGAAC
Organism: Valencia hispanica; assembly: GCA_963556495.2. Classification (NCBI taxonomy): domain Eukaryota; kingdom Metazoa; phylum Chordata; class Actinopteri; order Cyprinodontiformes; family Valenciidae; genus Valencia; species Valencia hispanica. Next base: position 3,038,592 of record OY747700.1, on the reverse strand, counting down.
AGTTTGCCCAGATTAAAGATCTGCATTTTATTTGTTCAAGAACATAACACTGGTGAGAGACCCTTCATTTGTAATTTCATGTATAAAAAAGGTTTCGGTCTTCAATTACATTTATATAAGATGGTGTTTGTAATGTGTAAATTTGTGCTATTTTATTTGGTTCATTTAATATTGATCAAAGTCAGATTATATGTATCACAGAAGAATATGTTGCTGCTAATAGCTGCTGAGTTGTTGTGTCCCACCTAACTTATCATGCCAGAGACGCTGATCATTACTAAATGGATACCTGCCACAGGATTTTAATGTGACTGTAATTGAACCTTTATTTAAGAAACTTGTTTTTGTTCTGGTTGTAACCCCCATAAACTCTGTTGATATGTCTGAAAGTTTTGTTAAAGCTACATTGTGTATTTTTTTGAGTTAATTCTTAGCAAAAAACCCTTTGTTCTTTAAAAAATATGTGCTCATTCATGTGTAATTACTTCCACCTACTAATGAAAGTATTCTCGTAAGTGTAGAATCTGCTATTCAGAATACATACGAGAGAGTCGCGCGAATAGCGGAATCCATGTTGAGCCTCCATCTTTGAAATACAATGGCAACGAGGGACATTCCTGGACATTCTAGCTCCGCCTTTCGCACTTTGGCTACACTCAGTTGCACCGTGACGAATGCCAGAGGGAGATTGTCTACTCGCGACGCGGCAGACGTCTGACTATATAACTAAATGCAATGTCGTTTTCTAAAGTAACCTCATAACTGGAAGGAACACTGGACGAAGTCGTAGTACTGGAAGCCATGTTAACCTTGGCAATAAACGACCACCGTAGGAGTTAAAATGCGCTCGGAATGGGGGGGGGGCAGGAGGTGGGGATAGAATGTAATATTCAGTTGGTTGTTTCACCGCTAGATGGGAGCAGATCTTACACAATGTAGCTTTAACTGTGGATTTGTTCATTCTTTAAATGTCCAATAGAGGGCACTAGACCCACAGACCTGCAGTGTCGGTCAGAGAGAAGAAGCGTAAAGCAGGAGGGAAAAGAAAGTAGCAGACTATGTAGAAGGTGCAGATCTGGATAGAAAAGAATATAAAGTTTTCTTTGTTGAAACTACTTATAGGTTAGTGCTGGTGTGATATGAAAGAAGTTCTGTTTATGGCGAACTCTATCGGGTCATTTCTGAGTACATACCCCAAGACTGGTACTTGGTTGGTTCCTGAAATGGCCCTGAAAACGTCCCTGTTGGACCGGTGTAGTGGAGATACGCGCATACTGTGAAGATCTGCTACAATTACCCTGAAGTTCTGATAGTGGAAATGCACCTATTGTTGCTCTTGTATATAATTAGCTTGTTTTGATCTTTGCTCACTGTGCTGCTCCTCATCTTGGCCAGAACATCCTGGGAAAACACATTGTCTAACCTCAATGGATTTTCTTGCTGGACAAATGAAGATAATTTTTTTATCTAATAAATATTGTTTAAAAAGTTCATTTTTGTCCCTCATTTAAAAAAGTGAAACTCATCTATACTGTAGATCTATCACACAGAGTAAAGCAAAGCCATTTTATTTATATGGCACACTTTAAACAACAAGGTAATTCAAGGTGCTTTACATGATTAAGAGGTAAAATAAAAATAGCAGTGAAACACAGACAAAGCATATAAAGTAAAAACAGCAATAAAGCAGGAAGAATACCCAAAACATGATACATGAAAGCATAACTCAAAGGCAGCTCTAAACAGATACGTTTTTAGTTGTGATTTAAAAGAACTCAGTGTTTCAGCAGCTTTGCAGTTGTCTGGAAGTTTGTTCCAGATTAGAGGAGCATAGAAACTGAAAGCTGCTTCTTTATGTTTGGTTCTGATTCTAGGGATGTTGAGTCGACTGGAATTAGAGGACCTGAGTGGTCTGGGGGGGTTGCTATAGTATCGGTAGATTCTCAACATACTTTGGTGCTAAGCAATTCAGTGATTTATAAACTAGTAAAAGTATTTAGAAGTCTATTCTCTGAGCTACAGGGAGCCAGTGTAAGGACTCTAGAACTGGGGTGATGTGCTCTACTTTCCTGGTTCTAGTGAGGAACACGAGCAGCAGCGTTCTGGATCAGCTGCAGCTGTCTGATTGACTTTTTAGGCAGACCTGTGAAGACGCTGTTGCAGTAATCAATCCGACTAAAGATAAACGCATGGATGAGTTTTTCTAGGTCCTGTTGTGACATCAGTCCTTTAATCCTAGAAATGTTCTTCAGCTGATAGAAGGCTGACCTTGTTATTGCCTTTATGTGACCCTGGAGGTTCAGGTCTGAGTCCATTACTACACCTAGATTTCAGGCCTGATTAGTAGTTTCTAGCTGGATTAACTGAAGCTGTGTGCTGACTGTTGATCATTCCTCTTTAGGTCCAAAAGTAATTACTTCTGTTTTGTTTCTATTTAGCTGGAGAAAGTTATGGCACATCCATCCATTGATTTGCTCGATGCATTTACTTAGGGTTTGGATGGGTTTAAAATCACCTGGTGACATCGTAATGTAGAGCTGAGGATCATCTGCATAGTCATGGTAGCTAATCTTATTGGTTGTTATAATCTTGCTTAGTGGGAGCATGTAGATATTAAATAAGAGGGGCCCCAGGATGGAGCCCTGGGGCACCCCACATGTGATTTCTGTTCGTTCTGAGGAAAAGTTTACTATTGAAACAAAGAAGTCCCTGTTCTTTTGGTAAGACTTGAACCAGCCAAGTCCTGTACCAGAAAGTCCAACCAAGCTCTCCAGTCGTTCCAATAATATATCATGATCAACAGACCGACCATCTAATGGTTAGAATCTTTACAGTGAAAAAGCTGCAAATTCATTGCAGGCCGTGGTAGATTTTAGTTCAGGGGCTACTGTCACTGGAGGATTAGTTAGTCTTTCCACTGTTGCAAACAGAGTCCGTGCATTATGAATGCTTTTGTTAATGATTTCAGAAAAGAACGATTCCCTATTTTCCTTTAAAGTTAACTGATATCTATTCAGTCTCTCTTTGTAGATCTCACAGTGAACCTGCTGTCGAGTTTTCCGACATTTTCTCTCGGCTCGTCGACACTCTTTTTCACTACGTACAAGTGGATCGCTTGTCCATGGAGACTTCTTTCTGCCTGAGACTACTTTCACTTTAGTCGGAGCAATGGAATCCATGATGTCTGATATTTTCACGAGGAAATTATCTACCAGCTTGTTTACTGAGTTGGAGTTGGGAGATGAGGGGGATGTGGTGGAAGGCTAAATACTTTTAAAAGTTTCAACTGAACTGTCCCTGAGAAAATGATTTTTTACAGTTATCTCACTGCGACTAGATATTTTAGCAGAGATGGTACTTTCAAAGAAAACACAGAAATGGTCAGATAATGCAATTACCAAGATGTCAGATATATTTACACCTTTGCTGTAATTAAGTCCAGAGTGTGTCCTTTATTGTGTGTTGGTTGTTTGACATGCTGGGTCAGGCCAAAGTTGTGAAAAGTGTCACTTAATGTTTTAGCTAGTTTATACAGGGGGTTGTCAGTGTAGATGATGAGGTCCCCCACAATGATTAATTGGTCATAATCGATACATATTACAGAAAGAAGGTAGCTGAAATCATTAAAGAAGTTAGAGTTATGTTTTGGGGGTTAATATAAGCTTAGAAAAATATAGCTTTTGTAAGCTCATTTATCTGGTTGGCTAGGTATTCAAAAGAGTCAAAATGACCAGGGTTACCTTTTTAAAGCTCTTTGAGTTATGATAAATTGTGGCTACGCCTCCACCTCGTCTGTGTTTCCTGCTCTCACTTAAGAAATAGCAGTTTGGAGGAGTAGAGTCTATCAATGCAGATGTTTCATTATTTATGTCTAGCCAGGTTTCTGATTAAAAAAGGGCAGTTATTTTATGTTCAGTGATGAATTCATTGATTAGGAGTGTCTTTCCTGATAAAGACCTAATATTAAATAAAGCTAAATGGTAAAAGTTCAGCTACCAATTTCATAATTGGTAGCTGAACTTTCTGACAAGTGATCAACTTGAGATTTTTTTTTAAAATTATAATTGCGTTGGGCTTTAATTTTTTATTTTTTACTAATTATGACTAGAATTATTTTTTCGGTGTGGCCAGAAAACTTCTGGGAGACGGTGGGAGCAGGACTACAGTCCGGTTCCTTTGCCCATCAAATGTCCGTGATTACCAGTTCTGTCATGGGCAGAGTACATCCAGAGTTAGTCCCAGAGGCCTGATGTAGTCCAAGTTTCGGTGCTACTTGTGACCCAATTCTAATTTGTGCTTTCAGTCTGTCTGAGAAATCTCTAAACGGAGAGTCATTAGGTGTCGATGAGTCTGATGACACTGGAATACTTGAAGAACACTTTGCAGAGCAATGTACATCTTTACTCCCTGCTGGAAATGTTTGTTCTCTGTCAGTCCTTGCAGCTGTCTGGGAGGGTGATTTAATCTTCACTTTTTGTGAAACTGATTGTGAAAATGATTCTGGCTCACAGAGAATGAAATCCCAAAATTCAGCACCTCCGAAAAATATAATCTAGTGAATAAATGAAATATGATAAACTTGTGATGTCCTGCCCTGATCAACTGATTGACTCCTAACACCTGCAGAGGTTTCCTGAGCCTCTAGATGGTCTCAGTCTGGGTCAGGATGAAGACATCTGAGTGGACAGATGTCCAGAAGACAGTCATGGACACCCTCCACCAGGAGGACAGGAGATAGATGATGCTATTTTAATATTATTGTTTTAACTTGTTAGTTTTTCTGTCTGTGGTCCTGGATCTACTCTGGAGGAACATTTCATTCTTCATGTAAAGATGTGAAGAAGAAATTAGAAAAAATATTATCTGATCATTCAATTCAATTCAATTCAAAAATACTTTATTGATCCCAGAGGGAAATTAAGTGTTGGTATAGCTCATATAATCAATTCTTTAAGGAGTTGTTGTAGATAATGATGGCTGTGGGCAGGAAGGATTTCCTGTAGCGGTCTGTATTGCAGCGAAACTGAAGAAGCCTCCGACTGAAGATGCTCTGTTGTTGTGTGACTGTCTCATGAAGAGGATGCTCAGGGTTGTCCATAATTTTTTTGATTTTATGAAGAATCCTTCTTTGCATTATCATCTCCAGATTTTCCACAGTTGTCCCAAGAACAGAACCAGCCTTCTTTATCAGGTTGTTGAGCCTTTTTAAATCCCTGGCTCTGATGCTGCTACCCCAACAGATGACGGCTGAAGAGATTACACTCTCCACAACAGACTTGTAGAAGATCTGCAGCATCTTGCTGCAAACCTTGAAGGACCTAAGCTTCCTCAAGAAGTACAGTCTGCTCTGTCCCTTCTTGTAGACGGCTTCACTGTTGCGCCTCCAGTCCAGTCTGTTGTCAAGGTGAACTCCGAGGTATTTATACTCCTCAACCACCTCCACTTCTTCTCCCATGATGGAAACAGTGTTTGACTTGTCCCTGTTTCTTCTGAAATCTACAATCATCTCCTTTGTTTTGTTCACATTCAAGGTGAGACGATTGTTTCCACACCATGTCACAAAGCGGTCCACCAACTCTCTGTATTCAGCTTCTTGTCCATCTCTGATACACCCGACAATTGCAGAGTCATCTGAGTATTTCTGCAGATGACAGGTCTCTGATTTGTACTGGAAGTCTGAGGTGTACAGAGTAAAAAGGAATGGTGAGAGTACGGTCCCCTGTGGTGCTCCTGTGCTGCTGACCACCTGGTTTGACACACAATTCTTCAGTCTCACAAATTGTGGTCTGTTGGTCAGGTAGTCATTGATCCAGGCGATTGTTGAGGGCTCCACCTGTGTCTTCAGGAGTTTCTGACAAAGCAAATCAGGCTGAATTGTGTTAAATGCACTAGAGAAATCAAAGAACATGATCCTCACAGTGCTGCCTGCTTTGTCCAGATGACAGTGGGTTGGTTGAAGTAGGTGGATGATGGCATCTTCAACTCCAACTCCACAGCGATAAGCAAACTGCAGTGGGTCCTGATACGTTCTTGTTTGCTTACTCAGGGGTGCCAACAGGAGTCTCTCCAGGACCTTCATGATGTGGGATGTCAGGGCAACGGGTCTATAGTCATTGATGACTGATGGGTGAGTTCTTTTGGGTACTGGAACAAGGCAGGATGTCTTCCACAACACTGGAACCTTCTCCTGAGTTAAGCTAAGGTTGAAGAGGTGCTGCAGAATCCCACAGAGCTGCTCTGCACAGGCCTTCAGGACTCTGGGGCTGACACCATCTGGACCTGCAGCCTTGTTCCGGTTCAGTTTCTCCAGCTGCCTCTTCACCTGACTTTTGGAGACAGACAAGTGGGAGGGGGAGGCAAAGGGGGTAGCAGCATTTCCTGACTTGATTGAAGTCAAACTTGTGGAATTAGAAGAGTCCATGGCTGAGGTGAAGGATAAAACATCCGAGGTGTAACAGGAAAGCTGTTGATCAGAGGATAGTGGGATGTCTGTTTGGCTGGGAACAGGAGAGGGGGATGCTGAGGTAGTTCCAGAACTGAACCTGTTGAAGAATATGTTCAGTTCATTGGCTCTGTCCAGACTTCCATCTATCCAATCTTTCCTGTCCTTAAAACCTGTGATCTTTCTCATTCCTGACCAGACATCTCTGATATTGTTCCTCTGTAGTTTGTTCTCCAGCTTCTTCCTGTATGCCTCCTTGCTGTCTCTGATCTTGACCTTAAGTTGCTTCTGTATACTCCTCAGTAATTCCCTGTCTCCCTCCCTGAAGGCTCTTTTTTTCTTGTTTAGCAGCTCCTTCAGGTCACTGGTGATCCAGGGTTTGTTATTAGGGAAGCATCTCACTGTTCTGGTGGGGATGATGTTGTCCACACAGAAGTTTATATAGTCAGTCACACACTCAGTCATGTCATTGATGTCCTCTCCATGTGCTTGGCAAAGAGTCATCCAGTCTGTGGTTGCAAAACAATCTTGCAGGGCTTCTTCAGCTTCCTGTGACCATTTTCTCACAGTTCGTTTTGTCACAGGTTGCCTTTGAACAAGTGGTTTATATTCTGAACAGAGAAAAACAAGATTGTGATCTGATTGTCCCAGAGGAGGTCTTGGTTTGGACGTGTATGAATCCTTTACATTTGCATAAAACAAATCCAAGGTCCTATTTTCTCTTGTAGAGCAGCTGACAAATTGTTGAAATGTTGGAAGTGTAGTAGAGAGCGAGGCATGATTAAAATCACCAGATATTGCCACAAATGCATTGGGGTGCTGTGTCTGTAGCTTAGCAACAATGGAACTGATGACATCACATGCATTGTCGGCAACGGCTGAAGGTGGAATGTAAACAACTGCCAAAATTACACTGGTGAACTCTCTTGGCAAATAATATGGACGAAAACTCACTGCCAAGAGTTCGAGATCTGGGCTGCAGAGACGACACTTCACAGTAACATGTCCTGGATGACACCATCTGTTATTTACAAGCACTGCTACTCCACCACCTTTCCTTTTTCTGCTCGTCTTCAGATCTCTGTCTGCTCGTACAGTCAGGAAGCCTGGCAGACAGACGTTGGAGTCGGGGATATGATCCAGCAGCCACGTCTCCGTAAAACACATAACACTGCATTCACGGTACTCTGGCTGAGTCCTTGTAAGGGCTTGGAGTTCATCCATCTTGTTAGCCAGTGATCTTACGTTACCCATTATGATCGATGGAAGAGATGGCTTGAACTTCCTCTTTCTCTGTCTCCTTTTCGCTCCTGCTCTGCATCCACGTCTCCTCCTTATCAACTCATCGGGGATTTGTGGTTTCAGTTGAGGTATTATTTCAGCTTTTGCGATGTTAATCAGCTGCTCTCGGCTGTAAACCACATTGTTGCCATGGTTACGCATCATAACAAATTGTCAAAAAGGGAAAAATTTACAGCAAAAATCCTTCCAGCTTCACAGCACCAAAAACTAGAAAGTGTACAGGTCAAAAAAATGCAATCTTCTTTAAGAAAAAAGAGGAACCAATGTACAAAAAAAACAAAACTTAATATGTAGCCAACAGAGCCACTCCAACATGCAGCCACCCAGAGCAGCGCAATTCTAGAATTGATCTGATCATCTGAGTCTTTCCCAAACCAAACTGAAACATCTCCATTATTAATTATCATCATTTGACTTGTTTTCCTAATTTTTGTCCATCAGGCTAAAACATCTTAAAGGGACATTCCACCTCTAAGCCAAAATGTGTCTTTTGCCATATTCCCCAGAGCTAAATAAGTGAGAAAAATGCATTTTATAACCAGCCCCATAATTATCCCGATCTGGAAGCAGTTTGTTTGCTTTAGCTTAGCATAAAGCAATGTAAGTAAATGGTACCCAATAGTATTTTGTGTACAAAAGTGATTAAAATTAATCAATAATTATCTTAATTTTTACTGGTGAACTCAATAATCATATCGACAGCAAATGAAAAGTAAGAAGTAGCACCAAGGAATTACAGGAGCCGATTTAGACTTGGGACTAGATTACGACAAAGCACCGCAGTAAGCAGCTGCTGCAAGGCGCAAGGACACGACGCAGCGGTCCATAAAACCACCTGCTTCTGTAAACACACACACATTTAAGGCTACTACCTGGTACAGCATAGCAAGTTGCAACAACAATGCCAGGGTGCATGACGAAGATGATGACTTCTTTGTACCCATTTTTCTTAAGTTAAACTTAGCCAAAATTATGGAAATAAAAACTCCACGCAGCTCGCACATTTTTGTTTACGGAAGCAGGTGGCTTTATTAATTTGAATCACTTTTGTACACAAAATGCTATCAGATACCCTTTACTTACATTGTTTTATGCTAAGCTAAAGCAAACAACCTGCTGCCAGATCAGGAGAATTATGGGACTGGTTATAAAATGCTTTTTTCTCACTTATCTAACTCAAGATTCAATATTCTTAAAGTGTGAAGTAGGAAAATATATAAGTTACAAGATAAAAGGTTTTAGAAACTACATTCTGACATCTGGACAGCGGGTTGTTATTAAAGAAAATAAATTAGAATAAAATTATAAAATAAAAGTATTAAATTAGAAATGAATAATTTTACTTGAATAGAGAAAACAAACCTGAGGATCTTCACTTTACTGACTGGATTCTCCAGGATCTCACACAGATGCTTCATTCCAGAGTCTCCCAGTCCTTCGATCTCGATCCGACTTATTTCCAGTTCAGTCAGGGAGCGGTTGGACTTCAGAGCTGAGGCCACAACTTCACATTCAGCCTCTGAGAGTTTACAGCCACCAAGTCTGAGATTAGAGAAGAAATAAAGTCAGCTCCAATTAAATCAGACAACCTGGATTATAAACACAGACTAAGATACAGTGTAGTCTGTATTTACAGTGAAACTATAGACAACAATATCATCAACCATCATTAGCAACACTGGAGCCCAACAAGGCTGTGTCCTTAGTCCCTTCCTGTATACACTCTATACAAATGACTAGCAGAGTTCATCATCCAGCATTTACTAGAGATGTAGATGACACAGCCGTAGCAGGTCGACTCACAGACAACAGTTCCATCACAGCTCACCATCAGCCAATCACACAGTCGGTGCTGTTCTGTTCTGATAACTATTTCCTACTAAACATGGAGAAAACAGAAGAACTGGTCGTATAAACATCAAAGTCTCTCCCTGGACTTAATCCAATCACCATCCATGGTTGGAATACAAACATCAGTTAAACAGGTCAGTACTTTCAGATATCTTGGGCTCACCATAGACAATAAACTGAACTTCAATGAATCTGTCACCATCACACAGAAACGTGTCATGATGTGTGGAACAGATTATTCCTACGGGACGATAAAGGCTAAGATATGATAACTGTGATGTCATCATCTGAGGAACATCAGTTTCTGTTTGACTCAACTCAGAATCTATTCAGTTCACGGGTCAGTCCTGGTTCTGGTTCTGATCCTGGTTCTGTCTAAAGCTCCATTAAACCTCAGTTACTGCTGTATGTAGAAGCTAGAACATAGAAAGTTACTGAGTGGATTGGGGGAACTACTGCCCCCTACAGGTTTGGCATGTCTATGAATGCACTTAATGCGCTGTTGCGGTTAGGTGTGGACAGAGTCTTTTTTAAATTAGGTGGGGAGGATATTCATTTTTAAAAACCTGACTACATGTGAACATGGCCTGAGAGGCAGGAGTGTAGACAGACAGAGTTTAGGATGAAAAGAGCAGCAGCTCAGTTTAAATCAGGTTTTTTTCTTTTAGGGAAGAAAAGAAGGAAAGAAAGGAAATGTGAGTTGTTAATAATTTTGTCCAGGAGGATAATTCTATTTTCTGTCTACTGATCTGATAATAGTTCTAATACTGTATGTTAGAAGCTTGTTAAAGAACAATACTTTTTTCTATTAACCAAACCCATGTGACTTGTAACGTCACACATCTCCCACATATAGAAAGCAGCTGGTCTACCTCTGCTTTTTGCTTCGTGACATTCCCATCAGTATTTTTCTATACCTTATTCATTTCCAATGTTTTCATATCAGAGATCAGATTAAGTTGATCTAGAAACTGGTGAAGGTAAGACAGAGAGTCTTGGAGGTGATTTGAGATTGCTGCTGATGAGTGAAAGGTTCCAACATGATAAGAAGTGAACACAGTTCAACTGAAATAGTAAAACAAGCAAGACATAAACTCAGGTCTAATAGAGATTTTCTCTGTTCAATAAAATGATGCTACATATTTTAACCTCTGGGGTCTATAGATGTTTATACTCGTCCTTTTACCATGTCTGATTTAGACTGATGTAGAACCAAGACTCCGCCTCTCTGAGTCTCAGTTTTAAATTATGTTGAAAGTGTGGAATATAAAGTAAGCATCAGTTTATGAATTGTGTTAATAAGCCAAGTAAAACCGTATTTATGATAAAATAATTAAACCATCTTTTTTCAAAATAGAGAGATGGTAAAAACTGGTTATTCTGTGAACTCAGAAAACTAAAAAAGGAATGTGCTCTCAAATATAAAAAATAACGCCAACATGAGATCAACTTGTCATTGATAGAAATATCACATATTCAATCAACAATAATAGGCAGCATTTTGTTTCTGAGGGATGGAGAAAGGTTGGGCAGTAACGGCGGAAAGAGTAACGTGGGAACAGAAAGCTTTCTTCCCAGAGTCTGAAAGACCTTTTTATTGTTTTTCTGTCTCTGAAACAACGAAAAAATCACCAGCACTAATAAAAATGCAGCAAAAATGAATTTATGAGGGGAGAAATACAGATGGACTCACATAGAAACAGGAGATCTGTACGAGCTATTTAGGACGACTGGAAACAAAATAATATTGTGGAATATTACTGAGAGACTTTATTATGAGTTTATTCATAATTATAATTATTATACTGTTTTTATTTTTTGGAAGTGGCAGGCCTGTGATGTGCTCCTCTGTTTAGTGGTGGACAGAAACTGTTTTTTGGAGTGGCACAGATCATTTGGGTGATATCTTGTTGAATTTCCTGAGCCTTTGTAAATAATTGTACAAATGTTGATAAATAAATTTTAGCATTATAATTACTTTGCACAATTATATATTTTTGGCATATTATTTTGACACTTGGTGTTTTGGAAATAGTTGTACGCAAATGAATGAGGAGTCTCCTTTATTTTCCTGCTAATAATATATGTAGCTGTGCTTGTTATATTTGTACACAAGTTTTAGTAAAGTACAATGTATACTGTCATTCCAAATTATAACAATTACTCGTTATACATGTTTGTGGGTTTCAGAGTGAAAAAATAAACTTTTTTCCATCCATCCATCTTCCTCCGCTTATCCGGGGTCGGGTCGCGGGGACAGCAGCTTTAGCAAAGAGACCCAGACTTCCCTCTCCCCAGCCACTTGTTCCAGCTCCTCAGGAGGAACCCCAAAGCGTTCCCAGGCCAGCCGAGAAACATAGTCCCTCCAGCGTCTCTTGGGTCTTCCTCTGGGCCTCCTCCCGTACCTAGAAAACCTCACCAGGGAGACGTCCATCCTGACCAGATGACCGAGCCACCTCAACTGACTCCTCTCGATGTGGAGAAGCAGCAGCTCTACTCTGAGACCCTCCAGGATGACTGAGCTTCTCACCCTATCTCTAAGGGAGAGCCCAGACACTCTGCGGAGGAAACTCATTTCAGCCGCTTGTCTCATTCTTTCGGTCACCACCCAGAGTTCGTGACCATAGATGAGGGTAGGAACGTAGATCGACGGGTAAATCCAGAGCTTGACTTTCGGCTCAGCTCTTTCTTCACCACGACAGACAGATACAGCGCCCAAATCACAGCAGACGCCTCACCAATCTGCCTATCAATCTCCCGCTCCATTTTCCCTCATTCGTGAACAAGACCTAGAGTCATCCCTTGTTTCTTAAAGGAGCTATATGCAACTTTTCCCCCAAAATAAACGTAACAATAGCCTTTTTATTTGACCATTTATGACTCAAACATCTCCTGATGAGCATACTGACACCTTGTCAGCTCACAGTGGGTGCACCTGTAAGCCTGTATCCATGTTTTTCTATTTTCTGTCGGGTCCGATTTTCCCGCGCTGTCTGCGGATGTGAGGTCAAGCGCGTTCATGTTAAATGTTTCAGATCTCTCTGCCCCCACCGCTAGTCAGCACTCGCAAGCAGTTCAATGGATTGTGCGAATACATAGAAGAGACCAAGAACAACTTTGACACCAACAGTAACTCCACATAAGACTAAGAAAGTGAAACCCCTGACAATATTAGCCCGAAAAAGATAGAAGACTGAGAGCGACCGGCATAACGAGCGCGCGCTGCGAGAGCGAGCAGAAAGGAAGAGCAGTTCTGTTTTTTGGCCACATGGGGTCAGTCGCGAGTTTAAATTTCAGAAAATTGCATATAGCCCCTTTAATACTTAATTCCATTCACATTTTTTCCAACTATGTTTTTGTGGTTTTTTGTGGCGTAATCTCTAATATGCAATTGCAATATGACTAATATAAAACAATTGGTGTAAATTCAAATAGTTCAGGTTGTGCTGAAAAAAAGGATTCCACATAAGCCAATTTTAACATTTTTAATTGTTGAATATCAGCATAAAATCAAAATGAGTCTAAAACAACCAAATGTAACCGTTTCTGGGTCAGATTAAGCTCTAATATTTCAGGAATCAGTCCAGATATATTTTCAATGTCAAAGTGATTCCTGATGTTTCTAAATCTGTTCATCTTTACAGAATTAACTAAGTGTGTGGTTTTATCAATGATGGTTTATTGATCATTTATCATCAGAAGAGAGGAGATGTGGATGAAAGTTGATATTTATTTAGTGAATTAAGCCTCAGTCTGTCTTGGACATAGAGGCATTTTCTGAGATTTAATATCTGACCCTTTAGGAGATAGTCAGACATTTAATGAGCCTGATATCAGACTTTAGTCTCCAATCTGACCTTTGACCTCCTCTCTGCAGCTGGTTTATATCTGTGAAATGAACGCTGTGATTGGTTGAATGTGATGGTGGGAGGAGGAACTGCTGGTGCTTCTAGAAATGTCCCAACATGACTGTTATTGTTCCCATCCCACAGACACTAGACGTCAGTGTGGATCAGTAGAATATCAGCCATATGTCTGCAGTTTAGTGTCAACACAACTTTCACAGCGGAAATATCAGAACTAAACTAAAACATGGTTTCATACCTCAATGTTTTTATTCTGCAGTCGGGAGTCTGTAGAAAACCACAGAGCTCCTTCACTCCAGCATCTTCCAGGTCGTTGTAGTTGCCGCTCAGGTCCAGTTCTGTCAGATGGGAGGAGTTGGACTTCAGAGCTGAGACCAGAGAAGAACAGCTGATCTCTGGTAAACTGCAGTTCTTCAATCTGAATAAAGAATAAAACATGTGAGCTGAAGCCAACAGGATGCAGGTTAAAACTGAAATATGAACAAATGATGAAAATGTAGAAAATTAATTTCACTGAATGTAAAAGTCACAGAAACATGATGAACTGGTGTTTATGCAAGGTAATTTTCTTTGTATAGCACACTTTCAACAGCAGGTAATTCAAGGTGCTTTATATGATTTGGTGATTTAAAAAAAAACACATGGAATATAACGAAATTAAAAGTAAAAGAAACACATTACACATGATACACAAATCAAAAGAGCAAGAGAGCATGAACACATTTCATACATATGACATCAAGCATTTACTCAAAGGCAATTCTAAACAGATGGTTTTTAGTCACGATTTAAAGCAGTTCAGAGTTTCAGCAGCTCTACACTCGTCAGGAAGTCTGTTCCAGATGAGGGGAGCATAGAAACTATCTTTAACATCTGATCCAGTCAAGCTTGTTCTGTGAGTTCAAACCAGCAGAACCAGAACATGTTATTATGACGTGTTGCTAGAATATTTCAGTCTGGCCTTCAGAGGTTCTGACCTGGTAGTAAATTGGACTTTAAGAATCAAACTGTGACATTAGAGCTGTTCATTAATGCTGCTGGGATTTAATGGAAGCAGCTCATTTCCACAGTGACAGGAACCTATGGAGTGGAATGGATCTGACATTAATATGTTATTGAAATGACTGGAGAGCCGGGTCGGACTCTCTGGTCCAGTACCTGACCGGTTCTATCAGGAACTTCTTTGTGTCAACAGGGAACTTTTCATGGGACAAAAATCACATTTAGGTTCCTCAAGGTTCCATCTTGGTTTCTTCATCCAACCATCCAGTTTAAGATTTAACTGAAGCAACAGTTCAGAGAACAATGTTGCTTCAGTTAAAAAGGTGGAGCCAATAACTAATATTCATTTTCCAGGTTTTACTCTGCACCACATCTGGAACACATTTCAGACACTCCTGGAAAAATGCTGCTTATTTTTTTATAATCTTTCCTGCTTGTGTCTCTGACTCCTTTGTTGTCGGCCATATTAGATGATCCTGGAATAATGGAGAGGATATTTACAGATAGTCTTCAGTCATTTCAACAAGTCCTCACATTGTTTCTATCCTCTCTCATTGAAAAGAGCTCCTAGAAAGTAGAGCTAAATGATGCTAGGAAAACATGGACATGTGATGTTATTGTTGAATAATGTGATGATATCCGATGTGATTAAAATACATTTTCTGCAGCTTTTCTTAATTTCCCCTTCATGATGTCCCCATCACTCCCAGTGAACTGGCCAAATATCTGAGCAGCATGCAGAGAGTGAATGGATGTTATTGGGAACATGATAACAGAGCAAATAGTTCATGATTGAGTTATTAGACTCTCTGATATTGTGATGACTGGGATTCAGTCTAATGTGCAGCTCTACTAAAAGCCCCGCCTATAAAACCTGTTCCTCAGGTAGATGTGAGCAGCTGATGTGGAGCAGCGATACATGAAGCCCATGGAAGCAGTGCTAGAAGGTTCCACAGTGAGACCAACATGAAGATGAAAGCAGACAGATATCTGCTCCATGTTGGAGCTTCACTCACATCATTCATTTCAGGACATTTTATCAGTCAGTCCCAGTCAGGTCGCTAAAATGTCCAAACTAAATCCTGTCTGAGGATGAATGAACACCTACACTCACCGGCCACTTTATTAGGTACACCTGATGAACTCTTTAGAAACACAAACAGGAACTCAGCCAATCACATGGCACCAGCTTAGTGTTTATTAGTCATGTAGAAATGTTGAAGACGACCTGCTGTAGTTCAGACTGAGCATCAGACTGGGGAAGAAGGAGGATTTAATGACTCGGACCGTGGTGGCATGGTTGTTGCTACCAGACAGGCTGCTCTTACTGTTTCACAACCTGCTGGGATTTTAACCCACAACCATCTCTCAGGTTGACAGAGAAAGATCAGAAACAGAGAAAAGAAGCAGTGAGCAGCAGCTGTGTGGAGGACGAAGTCTTGTTGATGTTAGAGGAGAAGGAGCAGCCTGGTGTCAGATAGGCTGGCTGATATAATGGATCCAGCTTTAAGCCTCCTGCAAACGTCTAAAGCCTGCCGCACACGAGAGCTATCTAGCTCGCTGTGTGCGGTTCATTTTGGTGAGTTTTCTGCCTCATGAGGCGTTGAGGTGAAAATCAAACAGGTTTGATATTTTTCGCCTCGCGAGGCGAAAACCTCACCCTGTGCGCTCTATGTGAGCTGAGTGCTGAGGGCAAATATTCAAGCGACCAATCAAAACGCATCCTCCGCTCACATGATTCCAAGATGGCAGCCCCCTGTTTTCAGTGAAAACAATGAAGGAAACGGAGACAGCGATGGATTTGGAGGAAATGCTGCTTCTCATTTTGTTTATGAGGCGTCGCCCCCGCCACCGATTGAAGGTTAGGAAAATATGGCTTACGGTCGAGTACCCACGAGATTATCTTCTAAAATATAATCTTCTCTTTGTGCTGCCATCTTGGAATCATGTGAGCGGAGGATGCGTTTTGATTGGTCGCTTGAATATTTGCCCTCAGCACTCAGCTCACATAGAGCGCACAGGGTGAGGTTTTCGCCTCGCGAGGCGAAAAATATCAAACCTGTTTGATTTTCACCTCAACGCCTCATGAGGCAGAAAGCTCACCGAAAATTAACCGCACACGGCGAGCTATCTGCTGAGCAAATGGCCTCGAATGACTTTTTGCTCAGCAGATAGCTCTCGTGTGCGGCGGGCTTAAGATGATAATATCTGGACCATTTCTGTCAAGCCGAGCTAACTGTTTATATAGCACTAAATGTTTTATAAACTACATTCTGACATCTGGACAGCAGAAAATCAATTGGAATTAAATTATTAAAGTAGAAATGAATGATTTTACTTGAATA
Organism: Valencia hispanica; assembly: GCA_963556495.2. Lineage (NCBI taxonomy): Eukaryota > Metazoa > Chordata > Actinopteri > Cyprinodontiformes > Valenciidae > Valencia > Valencia hispanica. The sequence continues at coordinate 3,021,784 of OY747700.1, read as the reverse complement.
GAGAAAACAAACCTGAGGATCTTCACTTTACTGACTGGATTCTCCAGGATCTCACACAGATGCTTCATTCCAGAGTCTCCCAGTCCTTCGATCTCGATCCGACTTATTTCCAGTTCAGTCAGGGAGCGGTTGGACTTCAGAGCTGAGGCCACAACTTCACATTCAGCCTCTGAGAGTTTACAGCCACCAAGTCTGAGATTAGAGAAGAAATAAAGTCAGTTATTATTAAATCAGACAACCTGGATTATAAACACAGACTAAGATACAGTGTAGTCTGTATTTACAGTGAAAATATAGACAACAATATCATCAACCATCATTAGCAACACTGGAGCCCAACAAGGCTGTGTCCTTGGTCCCTTCCTGTACACACTCTATACAAATGACTAGCAGAGTTCATCATCCAGCATTTACTAGAGATGTAGATGACACAGCCGTAGCAGGACGACTCACAGACAACAGTTCCATCACAGCTCACCATCAGCCAATCACACAGTCGGTGCTGTTCTGTTCTGATAACTATTTCCTACTAAACATGGAGAAAACAGAAGAACTGGTCGTATAAACATCAAAGTCTCTCCCTGGACTTAATCCCATCACCATCCATGGTTGGAATACAAACATCAGTTAAATAGGTCAGTACTTTCAGATATCTTGGGCTCACCATAGACAATAAACTGAACTTCAATGAATCTGTCACCATCACACAGAAACGTGTCATGATGTGTGGAACAGATTATTCCTACGGGACGATAAAGGCTAAGATATGATAACTGTGATGTCATCATCTGAGGAACATCAGTTTCTGTTTGACTCGACTCAGAATCTATTCAGTTCACGGGTCAGTCCTGGTTCTGGTTCTGGTTCTGATCCTGGTTCTGGTCCTGGTACTGATTCTTGTTCTAGCAACAGATGAAACCAGCTCAGGCTTCATGATCCCCGATCATCACTGAAGGTTATTTTCATTTCTAATATTGGAGGTTTTTGTCCAATCGGTGGTGAAGAAAAATACCAGTTTTTGAAATATTTTTCTCACATGCTTTTATTTTGAAAACCACAGCGGCCGACCAAGCCCCGCCCCTCAGCGGCTCAGACTGAGAGGCAGGAGTGTAGACAGAGTTTAGGATGAAGAGAGAAGCAGCTCAGTTTAAATCAGGTTTTTGTCATTTAAGGAAGAAAAAAATGAAAGGAAATGTGAGTTGGTAATAATTTTGTCCAGGAGGATAATTAAGTCTCAGTTTCAACTTATGTTGTAAGTGCGGATTATAAAGTAAACATTATGTTATAAATTGTGTTAATAGGCCAAGTAAAACCAGAGTTATAATAAGATAATTAAACCATCTTTTTTCAGAATAGAGAGATTGTAAAAACCGGTTATTCTGTGAACTCAGAAAACTAAAAAAGGAATGTGCTCTCAAATATAAAAAATAACACCAACATGAGATCAACTTGCTATTGATAGAAATATCATAATCAACAATAATGGGCAGCATTTTGTTTCTGAGGGATGGAGAAAGGTTGCGCAATAACGGCGGAAAGAGTAATGTTAGCTTTCTTCCCAGAGTCCAAAATACCTTTTTATTAATTTTCTGTCTCTGAAACAACGAAAAAAACCTCCAGCACTAATAAAAATGCAGCAAAAACGACGTTATAAGGGGAGAAATACAGATGGACTCACATAGAAACAGGAGATCTGTACGAGCTTTCTGGTCTCCTGATCTGTATACCGTTATTACTGACAAGTATTTAGGACGACTGGAAAAAAAATAATATTGTGGAATATTACTGACAGACTTTATTATGAGTATATTCATAATTATAATTATTATACTGTTTTTATTTTTTGGATTTTTTTTTTTGATAAAGGAATTTTAGCATTATAATTACTTGGCACAATTATATATTTTTGGCATATTATTTTAACACTTGGTACTTTGGAAATAGTTGCACACAAACGAATGAAGAGTTTCCTTAATTTTCCTGCTAATAATTTTATATAGCTGTGCTTGTTATATTTGTAAAAAAGTTTTAGAAAAGTACAGTATATACTGTCATTCCGAATGATTAAAATGATTCGTTATAGACATTTGTGGGTTTCACAGTGAAAAAATACACTTTTTCCAACTCTCAGTTTTATGCGGCTTAAGCTCTAATATATAATCACAATATTTTTAATTTAAAAAAATTGGTGTAAATTCAAACAGTTCAGGTTGTGCTGAAAAAAAGGATACCACACAAGCGAATATTAAAGGAGCCGTATGTAAGATTATGGCCAAAATTGGTACTGCAATCACTTTCAAATGACTGTAGAGCGATGTATCCCTCCCGACTTGAGGTTGTCATATAGGTGGCAGGAACATAGGCTGCAACAAGGAGCTTCCAATGGCAAGTGGCGAGTGCTACACAGTAAGTTTTTTCCCCTGTTAATTATGTTTAATTATGACAGAGAAACGGGCTCTGATAATGCATCGCTAATGTTTGCAATGACGACTCACCGTTTTTATTTCCCAAACAATTCCTTACCTTTTCAATTCGATGACCCTCCTCCTCCATATGCACCAACGTTACTTTGGACAAACATGCATAACTTTTTTCGACTGTCATGAATATTTGAAATATCCATTTACATTAAGTACAAGTTAGCCAAACATGGATGGATCTTAACTGTCCAGGAGAAAATTGGCAACGTATGTCTTCAAATTCTTCTCTGTTTTCAGCCGTCTCCATCTTGCAAAGGCATCTCCTATACAAATCCTTGTTTGATTTCGGACTTTGTCGCGACGTATTTCTGAATGATAACGACGTCTTTTAGGTGTAGTAATGTTAGATATTTTTATCACATAAACACTTTTGTAGCTGCAGCTGTAATAACTAGAGCGGAGCTGGAAACGCCGATGCCGAAACACTACTGACTTTGTGATTGGTAGATAGATGGAGGGCGGAGCTTCAGGCCAAAACACAAGATTACATCTTCAACATCAGTTGAGGGCTGCAACTTTACTTTTTAAATGACAATATCCTGGCCGTACTACTGTTGTCAGTGATATAAGTATTTGAAATGAACATGAGTTCTTAATGTCTATTGACATGTCAGGGTCTTTTTATGATTAATTTAAATACACATCTTTCCTACAGCTCCTTGAATATCAAGATAAAATAAAAATTAGCCTAAAACAACCAAATATACCCAGGACCCCAAATGGTTAAAAAGCAGCCTTTTCACCACTTAGATTTAGTTTTTGAAAGCAGTTAGAGAGAAGTTTTAGTTTCCTCCACAGGCTCAAACCTTGGCTCAGGTCTGCAATGACACAAAACAGATTGAACCATGTTACTGTTTGTCATATCCATCAGGATAAACTTGACTTACTGGACAAGAAGTCAAAATGAAAAAAATTTGTGGCTGCAAATGAAGCCAGCCATGACAGATGGAAAAAAACCATTTTGGCTCTTTTGCCGAGGCCAGTGGTTTTCAACCTTCTCTTTGGCAAGGCACACGTTTGCAGTACAATAATAAGAATTAAGAAAGCATGGTATGCAAATTATTGAATGCAGTCAAAATATGTTTTCCTTTACCTTTACAAATGTATCTTTCTTAGTAGAATAAAAGTTATTGGTGAATGTTTTGCCGTGTTCTCAGAGCTTTGGGAGGATCTGACAGAAACTAAGACTCCTACAGAAACCACTTTTTCATGAACCTGACAGAAATCTACACATTTTGGTGTCTCAGCTACAAACTCAGAGGGAAACTAGTGGCAGCAAGAAAAGTTGGTTCACAAAGTTTTACGGATCAAAACAACTAGTTTCCATGGTAACAGCAGCAATGCATGATTCATTTGAATAGTAGTTTCCATCAAACCTAAACAGGGATTTTATAAAAAACACTAAAAGATCCTAAAAAGTGAATAATGCTATTTCCTGTTGGTAGAGAATCCACTTCAAAATAAGAGCCCAGCGACAACGATATTCAGTAAAATAAGCAGCAGAAAACAATAGAACTTTGTCTATGGCATTATAGATTAATTATCCATCACAAAGCCTCATATCTCACATATACCAGCTATAAACATCAAATAGGTAAGAATGCAGCGTGCCTTATGGTGATCAGGCTGTTTACTGCAGCTGATATAGCTTTGAATCCTGCCTGAAACCTGTTTGTGGGCTTTTTGTGTCTGAAACCACCGTAGCAAATATAAACGTAGGTGGACTTCTGTAGAAATGACTCCATTTATGACCTTTTAAGATCAAATTTCTCGCCTAAAAAGGTCTCAAAATGTCTTTAATGTCATTCTTATAGTAAATTAAACAACACCCTGAAGCTCACTTCTGCACTCACCTTCACCATAGCTGGTGGCGCCACCCTTTGTGTGGACGGAAAAGGTATTAAAAATAAATACTTAGAACAAAAATATTTTTTTCCCACCTACCTTTGAGGACTCAAGAGAAAAAACCCAAAAGCTTTTAAATATTTTGACCTATAGTTTTTTTTTCTTACACATGACTTTTAAAGTAGAGAGAGAAAGGAAAGTTGGTCAGAGTTAGAAAATGGGTCTTCAAAAAAGATGGTAACAGCCCAATGAGTGAAGAGGTGTTTAAAGTTTAAAATGTGTCTCTGGCTTATTGGACATTCGGAGAAAACAGAGATTTTCGAGACTTCTCAAGGTTTTCTGTTCATTTCTATAGAAACTGATAAAAAGTGGAATATTTCTAAAATGATAAAAACACCAAAAGCTCCAACAGTGTTGTCCTGGATGAGCTGAACGTTTAGATGTTTTGTTGGTTGAAATAGTCCAAAATATGAAGGAAGTAGTTAAAGACCAAAAAATATAGCGCAGTATTGGAGCCAAAATGAAGACCACTTCCCTGCCGGAGGAGCCTATATCCATTCTGAAGCCAGCGACTGATCTGACTATTGATAGGCCGGCATCAGGGAGACGACTCACTAGTGATCGCATTGGATAGGCTGGCGACTAGCATTCCTTGGCTCGTCACCATAGCTCATCTCTCGCTTTATTAGACGGGTGTTTTCTTCTTCTGACTTTTTGGCGGTTGGCAAACAACTTGAGGTGCATTACCGCCACCTTCTAGACTGCCTTGTGAACCGGAATAGTTTCAATGCCTTTATCCTTAAGTAAGTACCTGAGAGTCTTAAAAATCAAAATATCGTCTTGTAAGTTATTTCCCCCTATAGTTTTGTTAATTTTAATTATTCCTTAACTGAACACTGCTATGGTGATGAGCCAAGGAATGCTAGTGGCCAGCCTATCCATGCTAATGGACAGCAGAGAGAGTAGTCAATCCATTGGGTGGCTAGCTTAGACATGCTAGTCCTAGGCTATCCAATGCGATCACTAGTGAGCCATCTCCCTCTCACTTACCAATGCCGGCCTATCAATAGTCAGATCAGTCGCTGGCTTCAGAATGGATTTAGCCTCCTGCAGCAGGAAAGTAGTCTTCATTTTGGCCCCAATATTGCGGCATAAAAAATATCCGGAGGCAACTTGAAGAAGAAGAAGAAGAAACCAGGAGGACAATAGTGCTGAGTCAGCATTTACACCATGAAGACATCTGGACTCACCGAGCCTTTCTGCAGTTCCTCACAGCTGGAACCAGTCTCAGTCGTCCATTCTCTGATGTGTTGTACTTCTCCAGGTCCAACTCATCCAGAACCTCCTCTGACATCTGCAGCATGAAGGCCAGAGCTGAGCACTGGATCCCTGAGAGCTTCTTCTTTGATTTGTTCTCTGTTTTCAGGAACTGTTGGATCTTCTGAAAAACTGAGAGGTCCTTCATCTCCACCAGACAGTGGAAGATGTTGATGTGTTTATCAGGAGATGCCAGTTTTCTTCTATTTTTCAGATTGTTGATGATTCTCTGGATGGATTCTGGATGGTTCTCTGTCGGACCCAGAAGGCCTCCTAAGAGTCTCTGGTTGGACTCCACAGAGAGGCCATGAAGGAAGCGAACAAACAGGTCCAGGTGGCCATTTTTACTGCTGAGGGATTTCTCCATGGCTTTTTTCATGAAGTCCTCCAGAGATGTTTCTCTGTATGTTTTCCCCAGGAACTTCTTCATCTCCTTTGTGTTCCTGGTGGTGAAACAGTGGAACATGTAGACTGCAGCCAGAAACTCCTGGATGCTTAGATGAACAAAGCAGTAGACTGGTTTCTGGAAGATCACACTCTCTCTTTTGAAGATCTCTGTACAAACTCCTGAGTACACCGAGGCCTCTGTGACATCCAGACCACACTGCTCCAGGTCTTCTTGGTAGAACATGATGTTTCCTTTCTCCAGATGTTCCAACGCCAGCCTCCCCAGCTTTAGAAGAACTTCCCTGTCAGCCTCCATCAGCTCCTGTGAACTTGTCTCATGTCCTCCATGGTACTTGTTCTTCTTGCTCTTTGTCTGGACCAGCAGGAAGTGTGAGTACATCTCAGTCATGGTCTTGGGCAGCTCTCCTCTCTGCTCTGTGGTCAACATGTTCTCCAGAACTGTAGCAGTGATCCAGCAGAAGACTGGGATTGCACACATGATGTGGAGGCTCCTGGAGGTCTTGATGTGGGAGATGATTCTGCTGGACAGCTCTTCATCACTGAACCTCCTACTGAAGTACTCCTCCTTCTGGGCGTCGGTGAAGCCTCGTACTTCTGTTACCCTGGCAACACATGAAGGAGGGATCTGATTGGCCGCCGCAGGTCTGGAAGTTATCCAGACGAGAGCCGAGGGAAGCAGCTTCCCCTTGATGAGGTTTGTCAGCAGAACGTCGACCGTTGACGTCTGTGTGACGTCAGAAACCAGTCGACTGTTGTTGAAGTCCAGAGAAAGTCTGCTTTCATCCAGGCCGTCAAAGATGAAGAGAAGTTTCCAGACAGCCATCTTCTCTGCTGGGAGCTTCTGGAGTGTTGGATGGAAAACATGGAGCAGCGTGAGAAGACTGTGCTGCTCACCTCTGATCAAGTTCAGCTCCCTGAAGGAAAGCAGAACCACCACACTGACATCTTGGTTCTCCAAGCCCTCTGCCCAGTCCAGAGTGAACTTCTGCACTGAGAAGGTTTTTCCAACACCAGCGACACCGTTGGTCAGAACCACTCTGATGGCTCCATGTTGGTCAGGTAAGGCTTTAAAGATGTCCTGGTACCTGATTGGTCTGTCACTGAGACCCAGGGAAGCTTTCTCCAGCTGCATCACCTCATGTTGGGTATTAACCTCTTCACTCTGTCCCTCTGTGATGTAGAGATCAGTGTAGATCCTGTTGAGGAGGATTCTACTTCCGGTTTCATCACCTCCTTCAGTCACACATTCACATCTCCTCCTCAGGCTGATCTTATGTTCCTCTAAAACCTCCTGCAGACCAACATCTGCTGAAACACCAAGGAAAAGACAACTGGAGTAAAAAACAGGATTTAGTGATTAAGTTGGAACAAAACCATGTGGAACATTAGGAGGTGTCATCATTATAAGGTCTCTGACTTCACATGATGTGATGCTCAACAATCGGATCCAACCTCAGAACCAGAACATTGTTCTATTGTCAGACAGCAGATTTCTGCCTCTGTTTTGTGGCCAGTATCTGTTCACTGTCAGCATCTGATTCACTAAGCAGATTAGATGAAGAAATGCTGACAGAAACTCGGCCATTAAATGCAGCAGCTTTAAGCAACATGAACTCTTTGCATCATGTCACCATTGTCCTCATTTCACTATTTCTATCTGACCTTCTGCCACAAACACATCAGCTACATAAGAGGCAGAGAGGAAGAAAAATGTTTCCTCCCAGCATTTTCCAGCCTTCATGAAGGAAGTCTGGAGGAAATGATTTAATCTGCTAGAGAAACAGCTCATTGGATCAGGTAGTGTTCACATTTAAAATGGCATTTCTCACTCAAAGACTGGATTGGATGATTTTAAAAACGATTACAGATTGGAAATGACCTGAGACTGATTTGGCCCTTTAGAAGAAAACAACAGATTGTTGGAATTATTACATTTTTTATATACAAATATTTCTACTATAATCTGTGATATGTTGTCGGAGTAAATAAAGTTTCTGTCTCTCCGACTTTCTTTCCCTCTTTCTGTAAAAGCAGCAGTGCAGCAGGTTGATTTTTCCACCATTTTGTCTTCATGCATGAAAATGACCCCCAGCTTTGAGGAGATGTTCAGTTTTAATGCATTTAGCACAAAGGTCTGAAAACAGAACAGTTCAAATCAAACCCAGTAGGTTGTTGGGTTGAACACAGATGTTCCAGTTACACCAGCTGGAAATACAGAGATTTAGTTGAAATAATTGATCCCATAAAGACTTTTAAGATCCTGAATCTCCAAATCCCGACTAAATACGAGGAATTGGTTCAACAGAGACGACAGAAGGAAGCTCTGATTGGAGATGTTCAGTCTTACCTGGAGCACAGCTGCTCTGATTGGCTGTCAGCAGTCCAGCTCCTGTTCTGGGTCTTTTCCCACACTGGGGACAGGAGGAGGGTCCTGATGGAGCAGACTGGTCCCAGTATGACCCGATGCACTGTCTGCAGAACCAGTGTCCACAGCTGGTAGAGACCAGATCCATCAGGTCCTTCTGACACAAAGCACAGCAGGACGGCTGCTCCTCCACACCAACGCTGCTCCTCTTCCTCCATCTGTGAAGACATTTCTTCATCACTGAAATAATTCACTACCAACAGGGAGGGCCAGTCCTCCTGAAGCTGAAGATGTTCATGAAGGTCCACTACAAACAGAGGACCAGAAGCTGGGTAAGAACAGAACCTCAGAACATTCATGATGTCTGGATTGAATTATTTCAATGTAAAATATTTTATTATATCAGGATAAATGTTGTCATATAATGCAGCCATAGTAAATTAAAGGGACTTTTATTTCTAAAGTTTCTGGTCAATCATTGTAGTTTCCTGTAAATTTTAATCTATAAACGACGGTTAAATTGAACAAACTGGTAGCGACAAGAAGTTTAGTCTGTGTTGACATGTCATTAGAAACTGATTTAAATTAATAAGAAGAGCTTTGTGTCTTCATCCTGCTCCATTCATAGTTTTTGTAAAAATGAGGGAATAAAGTTACCTGCAAACATGTTTACTGTGTAGTACCATTTTATACAAAAAAACAATGCAGCAGTATTAACTGCTGTTGATAACAGAACATGGATGATCAGAATATAATGATTGATAGGCTGGGAAATGGGAGCCATGGTCTGGTTCTGTGTTAGACTGGTCCAGATTTTATTTGGCACAAAGGTATTACTTTGTGTTATTTAACAGTTAATTATTAATCTGGATGAACAACAATAAACTGTGGGGTTCCTCAACGCTCAAGTCTGGGATGGCGTTTTTAAATATCTATGATCATTATCAGTAAATTAATATATTCTTAATCCTTTCATGTATTTCAGTAGCTCAACTCAAGTGAAACATATTATATATTCATTAATTATGTATATAATATACATACATATAACATGTATATCAGGGCTGGGCGATACGGCCTCAAATCAATATGACATTTAAATGGACGATAACTACCCCACCTCCCAAAAAAAAATTTTTTTCTCTAGATGGGGCTGTGGCTTCTACTCATCCTCCTCGACCAGCCCCCCCCCCCCCCCCCCCCCCCTTCAATATTCAATATCTTTGTCGCCTCTGTTGCACAATGTGCATGAAACTGTAATGGATGATGATAGGCGAGGAGAAAACATTTTTAAATAACAGCTTGTGCAGAACTATTTTTGTTAACCATTAATGGCAGTATGGCTGGGGTGGAGTTATTCTAAGGGTTTGCCTTTTGAATATGTTGTCGTGTTTTTAATATAACTAATTTTGGCATATAAATCAGCCTTACAATACAGGCAGTCTGCTTGTGTAACATCTCCAATAAACGGCTTCAACCAGCCTATTAATTGAGGGTTTGATTCCCACTTCTTTCTGTATTCCTGAGAGTTTAGACTGAGACAAGATGACTGTTTACCGTCTGTCACAGAGAGGAGACTATACAGTGGATGAGTTGAGGAAATGACTGAGCTGTGGGTAAAATTGGTGATTTATTTAGTGTGCAGTCGTTTATTTTAGACATAAATATTTACATCTAAGAGCGGATGGGATCAGCCAGCGGCGGCTTTGAGCGTGTGCAATTTATCAGCATTCTGGACTCAGTGAGGTAAATATCTGATCTGTCCAGCTGGACCTGGGCAGGAGGGCGGAGCTGCAGCATGCGGATTGGCCGTCTGCTGTGAGCGCTCTGGGACGGGAGAGGAGCCCACGGCAGCACCGCTGCTCAGTAAGAAAAGTAACAAGCTTCAAGTGAGAGTCTCCAATAACACCATAACAAGTCACTAGATCTGTGGTTGGTTCCTTTTTTTGAAAAGGAGTCACTAGAGGGGTCTAAAAACTCGCTAAACGTCAAAGTCACTTTGTTGTCAACACTCAGTGTGTTTAAATGCAGTAAGAGAAAGCCAAATTATCACCTTAGCTCAGCCGAAGTCAAGACAAACTGGACATCTCTTAATCAGACTAACCCATCCAGATGATGCGGTTAGAATATTGAATTTCTTTGCATGCAACTCCAACCCTGCCTCAGCTGAGCTATTCATAGGAAGTGACCAGACCGCAACAACGGAAATAATAACACTGTCACATGCTTGTCATGGATGTCGAGCGGTTATGGAGGTGGGACCCAAACAGTAGCACAAAACAAGCTGAGACGAACATTAGTGGAAGCTTCTTCTTATTTTTATTTTCCAACTGTGATACAAACCAACCCATACCAACCACAGAAGAATGGAAGACAGACAGTTATATACAGGTAACCTAAATTGGGAAAAACCATTCATGGGTTAAAACTGATGCACTCTGAAATGGAAGCAGAAACATTTACATTAAAGTGCAAACAATGCATTTACCAACTATACCATAGATATTTTACCAAACTGAAAATATGTTAAACAATAATTACTGCAAATGTAAACAGAAAACATAACATGCCAAAGCCCCCCTCCCCTAAATCCTTTCCCAACATGGAGCAGTCCTAGAACTACTAAAGGTGTGCACAAACCCCCGGGGAACATTTTGTCTGTACACACCTGCATGGAAACAGGAAATGACAGAGGTAAGTGTCTGGAAAGAATTTACCAAGTAAATCATAATTTTTAAAGTATGTTTACCCAATTATGTAGAATAGTACTGAACATTAACAGTGATCTAATTGCCTTTACAGGAATGATAAAGATGGGACCTGCAAACAAAGACAAAACAACAAATCCAAATAAACTCAATCAAAAACCCTTTTTCTTAACTGTTCAGTCTCTATGTACAATCAATGTTGCCGAGTATAAGTGTAACAGTTCCTCATTGTTACATCTCCTCCCCCCTTCACCCAAAAATACAGTACCTTAATTTTCATGGGTCCGTGAAAGACAGTCCGTTACCAGGTTTGCCTTTCCTGAACGATACTGTATTGTAAAGTCATATGGCTGGAGAGACAGGTACCATCCTGTTAGCCGAGTGTTTGAGTCTTTCATCCTTTTGAGCCATTGCAGAGCCCGATGGCCTGTTTCCAAGTAAAAGTGACGTCCCAGCAGGTAGTACTTCAGGGCATTAATCGCCCACTTTATGGCTAAGCACTCCTTTTCCACAGTTGAGTACCGGGTCTCTCGATCCAGGAGTTTTCGGCTCAGGAACAGGACTGGTTTTCTCACTCCAATGACATCCTGCAAAAGCCCAGCTCCAAGGCCAACTGCTGAAGCATCCGTTTGAAGAAGGAATGAGCGATTGAAATCAGGGGTGTGAAGAACAGACACACTTGTTATTGCTGTCTTCAGGTCCTTAAACGCTCTGTCACAGTCATCAGTCCATTTCACCCTAGCTGGTGCTGACGCCTTTGTGAGGTCAGTGAGGATGGCAGCTCTGTCAGCAAAATGTGGAATGAATTTGCTGTACCAGCCTACCAGTCCTAGAAAAGCTTGAAACCTTTTCTTAGTTATAGGAACAGGATAAGAGTGTATGGCATCCACTTTCCCCACTCGCGGCTTTACCACACCTTGGCCCACAACATGCCCAAGATACTCTACTTGGGTTCAAGCCAAGAAGCATTTGCCAGGATTGATTGTCAGTCCAGCGTTTTTTATTAAATGAAGAACTTGTTTGAGGTGAGAAACATGGTCCACACAGGTCTGGCTAAAGATAATCACATCATCCAAATATGCAGCTGCAAAGTGTGGCACATCTCTCAGAACCTGGTCCATTAATCTCTGAAATGTTGCCGGTGCCCCCTGCAGACAAAATGGCATCACCTTAAACTGATACAAGCCAAAGGGTGTTGTAAAAGCTGTAAGTTCTTTGGCTTCTTTTGCCAGTGGTAGTTGCCAATATCCTTTGCTCAAGTCAAGGGTGCTGATGAACATGGAATTGCAAGCTTTCTCCAGCAACTCATCTATTCGGGGCATTGGATAAGACTGGCACTTAGACATAGAGTTTAAATATCTAAAGTCAATACAAAATCTAATCTTTTTTTTGGAACCAAAACAATGGGGCTACACCAATCACTTATAGAAGGCTCAATAATGTCCAGCTGCAACATTAGTTCCACCTCTTGTTTGAGCTTAGGCAGCAGACGTTCAGGGATCCGATAAGACATTCGACATGGAGTAGCATCATCCTTTAGGTGAACTTTGTGCTCAACCAAAGTCGTAAAACCTGGTGCTTCTGTGAAGAGGTCTGGATCAAGCAATAACTCCATCTCTCTCTGCTGGTCTGACTTAAGATGCGACAGATCCACTGTAATAGATTTTTTCTCTTGTCCCGGGAACTCTTGTTCTCTCTCCTCCTCTTCTGCTTCACAAATGAAGAGATTTTGCTGGGGTGGATCCTGTGTTAATACTCCCTGTGGTGATTATTATGTGGCTGTGGGGTGGCTCCCAAATATTGTTTTCTCACAGTGTTTTATACAGACTAACTCCAGTGTTTCCTTCATGGGGATCCTTGCTGCTGGGAGCTCTGCCAGTTTAAACATGGAGGTCGCTGCCATTGGTCGCTTTTGTGGTGGTGGGCGGGGCTCTGCTGTGGATACCTGCCTGCCCTGATCATGGCGATTGCTGTGGTGATTATTATGTGGCTGTGGTGTGGCTCCCAAATATTGTTTTCACACAGTGGTATCATTCTAGATGTTTATTTTTATTGTATGTTCACTTAAAGACACAGGAACGGATTGAGCGTTGGTTTTGTAGTGAAAGGGCTAGAGACGGGGTGTGTATGTGTCTTGTGTGAGCTGAGAGTTGAACTGGTTGTGTATGATCGATTTTGCTTTAAATGTGTTTTCTTTTTTCTTTTGCTGTTTTAATCATCTAAAGCATTTGTGCTGATTTTATCATAAAAAGTGCTCTACAATTAGAAATGGATTTAATGATTGCTCTGTTTCAACACTTTACCTTAGTGTGCACAGCTGAGAGGATTGTGGTGCAGAGGTGGGAGCAAAGCTCAACCTGCATGGCAGAACAAGAAGCTACAGCTGCACACATAAAATACAAACCAGAATGTTTCAGAGCTTTGTGCAGAAAGTTCTGGTGCCACTAGGGAGAAAAGCAAACCACCGCTTACAGGCTGGGAGTGAAGTTGCAAAAAGCAAGCAGGTTTTTTTGGCTCGGGTGAGATTCAGAGCTGTAGGGGAACAAACATCGAAAGGGAACCCAGAATGACATAACACCAAGTTTTAAGAATTTTTCTAATGGCAATATATTTGAAAGTTTAAAGGAGAAGTGCGTTGGTCACTATGTCCGACGATATTATGGTTTTCTCCGGACAATCTTATGTTATGTTGGTAATATCAGACTGCCTGACGTGCTTTCACTAACACTGAAGGTGGGCTCGCTAATCTACACTATTGGGTTTCAATGGTTTCTAGTGGACCACAATGTCTCAAACATGATTATGTCCGTTATGGACAGATGTTTTACCTTTGTCCTGGCAGTCGAGGATCATTACTGAATGATATAGGAAGATCTTTGGAACGGTCACTCTTCATAGAAACACAGCTGGGTGATGGAGATGCTGTTCTGTTCTGCTCTGGATTCATCCAAAGGTTCCTCTGTGTCTCCTGGTCTGAAGTCCATCTGAGAGGGAAACAGAGACACTCGGTCAACATGTGATTCAGTTCCAGTTTTCCCAGTTAGCTGCTCTCTGACCTGTCCAGTAAAGCAGGAAGCTGAAGTTAATGACATTCCATGACATTCAGTGTGGGGTTCCCCAAAGATCAAGTTTAGGTCCACTACTTTTTAATCTCTACATGCTGCCACATCAGGAGGCACGGCATTGATTTCCACAGCTATGCTGATGATACACAGCTTTACATTACCGAGTCTCCTGATGTCGTTGAGCCATTAAATGTGCTTTTGAATTGAATTTTCGATTTCAAGTCATGGATGGCAGAGAACTTCTTACAGCTCAACCAGGACAAAACTGAAGTTTTAATCATTGGTCCAGAAGACAAGAGAGAGATTATTTTACCAGAACTGCCCACTTTTAAACCTTCTCATTATTGTGTAAGATATCTGGGCATCCTTTTTGACTCTGAGCTCTATTTTAGTCCTTATATCAAAAATACAACCAGCTCAAATGTGTTGATGGATGCTTCTATTTTCAGTAGATTAGATTATTGTAATGCGCTGCTCACTGGTCTTCCCAAAAAGAGGATTTCAAATCTACATCTACTCCAGAACTCAGCTTTACGTGTGCTGATGAGGACCAGGGGACAGGAACACATTACACCAGTTTATAATTGTTGCATTGGCTCCCTGTGTGTTTTAGGGACCATTTTAAGGTTCTTTTAGTAGTATATAAATGTCTGAATGGTTTTGGTTCATCTTTTTTAGTTGACCTTTTAAAGTATGAGCCCTCATGGTCCCCGAGGTCTTCTGGTACTTGTCTTTTAGTTGTTCCACAAGTCAGAACAAAGACATGGCGAAGCCTCGTTCTCTCACTATGACCCACATCTGTGGAACAGTCTGACGGAGAACCTCAGGGCTGCAGAAACCGCTGATGTTTTTAAACAGAAGCTCAAAATCTAACTTTTTAGCTTGGCTTTAAATTGAGGTATTTAATTTATCTATTTTTTATTTCTTCTCTTATTGTGTTCTTTTTTATTATTTATATTATATTTTTATTAATATTTTTAGCATTATTTATCTATTATTATTATTATTATTATTATTATTATTATTATTATTATTATTATTATTATTATTATGTGTTACTGAAGTGTTTGTATGAATAGCTTTATACAGACTAACTCCAGTGTTTCCTTCATGGGGATCCTTGCTGCTGGGAGCTCTGCCAGTTTAAACATGGAGGTCGCTGCCATTGGTCGCTTTTGTGGTGGTGGGCGGGGCTCTGCTGTGGATACCTGCCTGCCCTGATCATGGCGATTCCTGTGGTGATTATTATGTGGCTGTGGGGTGGCTCCCAAATATTGTTTTCACACAGTGGTATCATTCTAGATGTTTAATTTTATTGTATGTCCACTTAAAGACACAGGAACGGATTGAGCGTTGTTTTTGTAGTGAAGGGGCTAGAGACGGGGTGTGTATGTGTCTTGTGTGAGCTGAGAGTTGAACTGGTTGTGTATGATCGATTTTGCTTGAAATGTGTTTTCTTTTTTCTTTTGCTGATTATATCATCTAAAGCATTTGTGCTGATTTTATCATTAAAAGTCCTCTACAATTAGAAATGGATTTATTGATTGCTCTGTTTCAACGCTTTACCTTAGTGTGCACAGCTGAGAGGATTGTGGTGCAGAGGTGGGAGCAAAGCTCAACCTGCATGGCAGAACAAGAAGCTACAGCTGCACACATAAAATACAAACCAGAATGTTTCAGAGCTTTGTGCAGAAAGTTCTGGTGCCACTAGGGAGAAAAGCAAACCACCGCTTACAGGCTGGAAGTGAAGTTGCAAAAAGCAAGCAGGTTTTTTTGGCTCGGGTGAGATTCAGAGCTGTAGGGGAACAAACATCGATAGGGAACCCAGAATGACATAACACCAGGTTTTAAGACTTTTTCTAATGGCAATATATTTGAAAGTTTAAAGGAGAAGTGCGTTGGTCACTATGTCCGACGATTTTATGGTTTTCTCCAGACAATCTTATGTTACGTTGGTAATATCAGACTGCCTGACGTGCTTTCACTAACACTGAAGGTGGGCTCGCTAATCTACACTGTTGGGTTTCAATGGTTTCTAGTGGACCACAATGTCTCAAACATGATTATGTCCGTTATAGACAGATGTTTTACCTTTGTCCTGGCAGTTGAGGATCATTACTGAATGATATAGGAAGATCTTTGGAACGGTCACTCTTCATAGAAACACAGCTGGGTGATGGAGATGCTGTTCTGTTCTGCTCTGGATTCATCCAAAGGTTCCTCTGTGTCTCCTGGTCTGAAGTCCATCTGAGAGGGAAACAGAGACACTCAGTCAACATGTGATTCAGTTCCAGTTTTCCCAGTTAGCTGCTCTCTGACCTGTCCAGTAAAGCAGGAAGCTGAAGTTAATGACATTCCATGACCCATGACATTCAGTGTGGGGTTCCCCAAAGATCAAGTTTAGGTCCACTACTTTTTAATCTCTACATGCTGCCACATCAGGAGGCACGGCATTGATGACCACAGCTATGCTGATGATACACAGCTTTACATTACCGAGTCTCCTGATGTCGTTGAGCCATTAAATGTGCTTTTGAATTGAATTTTCGATTTCAAGTCATGGATGGCAGAGAACTTCTTACAGCTCAACCAGGACAAAACTGAAGTTTTAATCATTGGTCAGGAAGACAAGAGAGAGATTATTTTACCAGAACTGCCCACTTTTAAACCTTCTCATTATTGTGTAAGATATCTGGGCATCCTTTTTGACTCTGAGCTCTATTTTAGTCCTTATATCAAAAATACAACCAGCTCAAATGTGTTGATGGATGCTTCTATTTTCAGTAGATTAGATTATTGTAATGCGCTGCTCACTGGTCTTCCCAAAAAGAGGATTTCAAATCTACATCTACTCCAGAACTCAGCTTTACGTGTGCTGATGAGGACCAGGGGACAGGAACACATTACACCAGTTTATAATTGTTGCATTGGCTCCCTGTGTGTTTTAGGGACCATTTTAAGGTTCTTTTAGTAGTATATGAATGTCTGAATGGTTTTGGTTCATCTTTTTTAGTTGACCTTTTAAAGTATGAGCCCTCATGGTCCCCGAGGTCTTCTGGTACTTGTCTTTTAGTTGTTCCACAAGTCAGAACAAAGACATGGCGAAGCCTCGTTCTATCACTATGACCCTCATCTGTGGAACAGTCTGACGGAGAACCTCAGGGCTGCAGAAACCGCTGATGTTTTTAAAAAGAAGCTCAAAATCTAACTTTTTAGCTTGGCTTTTAATTGAGGTATTTAATTTATCTATTTTTTATTTCTTCTCTTATCGTGTTCTTTTTTTATTATGTATATTATATTTTTATTAATATTTTTAGCATTATTTATCTATTATTATTATTATTATTATTATTATTATTATTATTATTATTATTATTATTATTATTATTATGTGTTACTGAAGTGTTTGTATGAATAGCTTTATACAGACCAACTCCAGTGTTTCCTTCATGGGGATCCTTGCTGCTGGGAGCTCTGCCAGTTTAAACATGGAGGTCGCTGCCATTGGTCGCTTTTGTGGTGGTGGGCGGGGCTCTGCTGTGGATACCTGCCTGCCCTGATCATGGCGATTCCTGTGGTGATTATTATGTGGCTGTGGGGTGGCTCCCAAATATTGTTTTCACACAGTGGTATCATTCTAGATGTTTAATTTTATTGTATGTCCACTTAAAGACACAGGAACGGATTGAGCGTTGTTTTTGTAGTGAAGGGGCTAGAGACAGGGTGTGTATGTGTCTTGTGTGAGCTGAGAGTTGAACTGGTTGTGTATGATCGATTTTGCTTTAAATGTGTTTTCTTTTTTCTTTTGCTGTTTATATCATCTAAAGCATTTGTGCTGATTTTATCATTAAAAGTGCTCTACAATTAGAAATGGATTTATTGATTGCTCTGTTTCAACGCTTTACCTTAGTGTGCACAGCTGAGAGGATTGTGGTGCAGAGGTGGGAGCAAAGCTCAACCTGCATGGCAGAACAAGAAGCTACAGCTGCACACATAAAATACAAACCAGAATGTTTCAGAGCTTTGTGCAGAAAGTTCTGGTGCCACTAGGGAGAAAAGCAAACCACCGCTTACAGGCTGGGAGTGAAGTTGCAAAAAGCAAGCAGGTTTTTTGGCTCGGGTGAGATTCAGAGCTGTAGGGGAACAAACATCGATAGGGAACCCAGAATGACATAACACCAGGTTTTAAGAATTTTTCTAATGGCAATATATTTGAAAGTTTAAAGGAGAAGTGCGTTGGTCACCATGTCCGACGATTTTATGGTTTTCTCGAGACAATCTTATGTTACGTTGGTAATATCAGACTGCCTGACGTGTTTTCACTAACACTGAAGGTGTGCTCGCTAATCTACACTGTTGGGTTTCAATGGTTTCTAGTGGACCACAATGTCTCAAACATGATTATGTCCGTTATGGACAGATGTTTTACCTTTGTCCTGGCAGTCGAGGATCATTACTGAATGATATAGGAAGATCTTTGGAACGGTCACTCTTCATAGAAACACAGCTGGGTGATGGAGATGCTGTTCTGTTCTGCTCTGGATTCATCCAAAGGTTCCTCTGTGTCTCCTGGTCTGAAGTCCATCTGAGAGGGAAACAGAGACACTCAGTCAACATGTGATTCAGTTCCAGTTTTCCCAGTTAGCTGCTCTCTGACCTGTCCAGTAAAGCAGGAAGCTTAAGTTAATGACATTCCATGACCCATGACATTCAGTGTGGGGTTCCCCAAAGATCAAGTTTAGGTCCACTACTTTTTAATCTCTACATGCTGCCACATCAGGAGGCACGGCATTAATTTCCACAGCTATGCTGATGATACACAGCTTTACATTACCGAGTCTCCTGATGTCGTTGAGCCATTAAATGTGCTTTTGAATTGAATTTTCGATTTCAAGTCATGGATGGCAGAGAACTTCTTACAGCTCAACCAGGACAAAACTGAAGTTTTAATCATTGGTCCAGAAGACAAGAGAGAGATTATTTTACCAGAACTGCCCACTTTTAAACCTTCTCATCATTGTGTAAGATATCTGGGCATCCTTTTTGACTCTGAGCTCTATTTTAGTCCTTATATCAAAAATACAACCAGCTCAAATGTGTTGATGGATGCTTCTATTTTCAGTAGATTAGATTATTGTAATGCGCTGCTCACTGGTCTTCCCAAAAAGAGGATTTCAAATCTACATCTACTCCAGAACTCAGCTTTACGTGTGCTGATGAGGACCAGGGGACAGGAACACATTACACCAGTTTATAATTGTTGCATTGGCTCCCTGTGTGTTTTAGGGACCATTTTAAGGTTCTTTTAGTAGTATATAAATGTCTGAATGGTTTTGGTTCATCTTTTTTAGTTGACCTTTTAAAGTATGAGCCCTCATGGTCCCCGAGGTCTTCTGGTACTTGTCTTTTAGGTGTTCCACAAGTCAGAACAAAGACATGGCGAAGCCTCGTTCTATCACTATGACCCACATCTGTGGAACAGTCTGACGGAGAACCTCAGGGCTGCAGAAACCGCTGATGTTTTTAAACAGAAGCTCAAAATCTAACTTTTTAGCTTGGCTTTTAATTGAGGTATTTTATTTTATCTATTTTTTATTTCTTCTCTTATCGTGTTCTTTTTTTATTATTTATATTATATTTTTATTAATATTTTTAGCATTATTTATCTATTATTATTATTATTATTATTATTATTATTATTATTATTATTATTATTATTATTATTATTATTATTATTATTATTATTATTATGTGTTACTGAAGTGTTTGTATGAATAGCTTTATACAGACTAACTCCAGTGTTTCCTTCATGGGGATCCTTGCTGCTGGGAGCTCTGCCAGTTTAAACATTGAGGTTGCTGCCATTGGTCGCTTTTGTGGTGGTGGGCGGGGCTCTGCTGTGGATACCTGCCTGCCCTGATCATGGCGATTCCTGTGGTGATTATTATGTGGCTGTGGTGTGGCTCCCAAATATTGTTTTCACACAGTGGTATCATTCTAGATGTTTAATTTTATTGTATGTCCACTTAAAGACACAGGAACGGATTGAGCGTTGGTTTTGTAGTGAAGGGGCTAGAGACAGGGTGTGTATGTGTCTTGTGTGAGCTGAGAGTTGAACTGGTTGTGTATGATCGATTTTGCTTTAAATGTGTTTTCTTTTTTCTTTTGCTGTTTATATCATCTAAAGCATTTGTGCTGATTTTATCATTAAAAGTGCTCTACAATTAGAAATGGATTTAATGATTGCTCTGTTTCAACGCTTCACCTTAGTGTGCACAGCTGAGAGGATTGTGGTGCAGAGGTGGGAGCAAAGCTCAACCTGCATGGCAGAACAAGAAGCTACAGCTGCACACATAAAATACAAACCAGAATGTTTCAGAGCTTTGTGCAGAAAGTTCTGGTGCCACTAGGGAGAAAAGCAAACCACCGCTTACAGGCTGGGAGTGAAGTTGTAAAAAGCAAGCAGGTTTTTTTGGCTCGGGTGAGATTCAGAGCTGTAGGGGAACAAACATCGATAGGGAACCCAGAATGACATAATACCAGGTTTTATGAATTTTTCTAATGGCAATATATTTGAAAGTTTAAAGGAGAAGTGCGTTGGTCACTATGTCCGACGATTTTATGGTTTTCTCCAGACAATCTTATGTTACGTTGGTAATATCAGACTGCCTGACGTGTTTTCACTAACACTGAAGGTGGGCTTGCTAATCTACACTGTTGGGTATCAATGGTTTCTAGTGGACCACAATGTCTCAAACATGATTATGTCCGTTATGGACAGATGTTTTACCTTTGTCCTGGCAGTCGAGGATCATTACTGAATGATATAGGAAGATCTTTGGAACGGTCACTCTTCATAGAAACACAGCTGGGTGATGGAGATGCTGTTCTGTTCTGCTCTGGATTCATCCAAAGGTTCCTCTGTGTCTCCTGGTCTGAAGTCCATCTGAGAGGGAAACAGAGACACTCGGTCAACATGTGATTCAGTTCCAGTTTTCCCAGTTAGCTGCTCTCGGACCTGTCCAGTAAAGCAGGAAGCTGAAGTTAATGACATTCCATGACCCATGACATTCAGTGTGGGGTTCCCCAAAGATCAAGTTTAGGTCCACTACTTTTTAATCTCTACATGCTGACACATCAGGAGGCACGGCATTGATTTCCACAGCTATGCTGATGATACACAGCTTTACATTACCGAGTCTCCTGATGTCGTTGAGCCATTAAATGTGCTTTTGAATTGAATTTTCGATTTCAAGTCATGGATGGCAGAGAACTTCTTACAGCTCAACCAGGACAAAACTGAAGTTTTAATCATTGGTCCAGAAGACAAGAGAGAGATTATTTTACCAGAACTGCCCACTTTTAAACCTTCTCATTATTGTGTAAGATATCTGGGCATCCTTTTTGACTCTGAGCTCTATTTTAGTCCTTATATCAAAAATACAACCAAAATAGGATTTTATAATCTTAAACAAATAGCCAGAGAACGCCCATTTTTCTCTCTTGCCAGCTCAGAGGTGTTGATGGATGCTTCTATTTTCAGTAGATTAGATTATTGTAATGTGTTGCTCTCCGGTCTTCCCATAAAGAGGATTTCAAATCTACATCTACTCCAGAACTCAGCTTTACGTGTGCTGACGAGGACCAGGGGACAGGAACACATTACACCAGTTTATAATTGTTGCATTGGCTCCCTGTGCGTTTTAGGGACCATTTTAAGGTTCTTTTATTAGTATATAAATGTCTGAATGGTTTTGGTTCATCTTTTTTAAGTTGACCTTTTAAAGTATGAGCCCTCATGGTCCCCGAGGTCTTCTGGTACTGGCCGTTTAGTTGTTACACAAGTCAGAACAAAGACATGGCGAAGCCTCGTTCTATCACTATGACCCTCATCTGTGGAACAGTCTGACGGAGAACCTCAGGGCTGCAGAAACCGCTGATGTTTTTAAAAAGAAGCTCAAAATCTAACTTTTTAGCTTGGCTTTTAATTGAGGTATTTAATTTATCTATTTTTTATTTCTTCTCTTATCGTGTTCTTTTTTTATTATTTATATTATATTTTTATTAATATTTTTAATTTCAATTCAGTTTATTTATATAGCGCCAATTTACAAGAGATGTCATCTCAAGGCACTTAACAAGAAGTTATTTCAATACATTTATACAAACATTCCAATCAGTTACAAAGTTTCCTATTTAAGGAATCCCAGCAGATTGCAAGGCAAGGCAATTTCATTTGTATAGCACACTTTCAACAGCAGGGTAATTCAAGGTGCTTTTCATGATTTGGTGATTTAAAAAAAACACATAAAAGAAACACACGTTACACATGATACACAATAAAGCAAGAGAAAAAAAAAATAAGCAAGAGAGCATGAACACATTTCATACATATCACATCAAGCATTTACTCAAAGGCAATTTTAAACAGATGGGTTTTTAGTCTCGATTTAAAGCAGTTCAGAGTTTCAGCAGCTCTACACTCGTCAGGAAGTCTGTTCCAGATAAGGGGAGCATAAAGACTGAAAGCTGCTTCTCCATGTTTAGTTCTGAGTCTAGGGATGTTTAGTAGGCTAGAGTTGGAGGACCTGAGTGGTCTTAGTGGTTGGTACCATGACAACAGGTCTTCAACATATTTTGGTGCTAAGCCATGTAATGATTTATAAACTAGTAAAAGTATTTTAAAGTCTATTCTCTGAGCTACAGGGAGCCAGTGTAAGGACTTTAGAACTGGGGTGATGTGCTCTACTTTCCTGGTTCTAGTGAGGAACACGAGCAGCAGCGTTCTGGATCAGCTGCAGCTGTCTGATTGACTTTTTAGGCAGACCTGTGAAGATGCTGTTGCAGTAATCAATCCGACTAAAGATAAACGCATGGATGAGTTTTTCTAGGTCGTGTTGGAAAATCAGTCCTTTAATCCTAGAGATGTTCTTCAGGTGATAGAACGCTGACCTTGTTACTGCCTTTATGTGACCCTGGAGGTTCAGGTCTGAGTCCATTACTACACCTAGTTTACGAACCTGATCAGTAGTTTCTAGCTGTATTAATTGAAGCTGTGTGCTGACTCTTGATCGTTCCTCCTTGGGTCCAAAAATAATCACTTCAGTTTTCTTTCTATTCAGCTGGAGAAAGTTATGGCACATCCATCCATTTATTTGGTCAATGCATTGATTTAGGGTTTGAATGGGTTCAGAGTCACCTGGTGACATTGTAATGTAGAGCTGAGTGTCATCTGCGTAGTTATGGTAGCTAATGTTATTGGTTGCTATAATCTTGCCTAGTGGGAGCATGTAGATATTAAATAAGAGGGGCCCCAGGATGGAGCCGTGGGGCACCTCACATGTGATTTCTGTTCGTCAGCCATTGGCGTGAGGTTGGGCAGACTTTCAACCACAGCAATCCTTCAGCAATCCCTCATACTGAGCAAGCATGTAGCCACGTTGGAGAGGAAAAACTCCCCTTTAATAGGAAGAAACCTCCAACAGAACCAGGCTCCGTAGGAGCGGCCATCTGCCACGACCGTCTGGGGGTTTGAGAAGACAGAGCAGAAACACAGAAGGAACAGAAGATCTGATATAAGAGAACTTTCTATGTTACAGAAAGTAAAAAGTTGATAACAGGACACAGTGGATGTTCAGTTACTGGGAGGATCATCCCAGTCGATGCCCCCCGTCCAACAGGGCATTGCAGCCAAGCAGGATACCAGACCAGGTATATCTTCTATGGAGGGAAAAACACTGAGAGAACACAAAGTTAACAGTTGAAATAACAGCAAATAATACAACTGGAGAGTAGTAGGAGAAAAGGAAGTAGCAGAGTGAAGAAAATTGGTAAGTCTGTCCTCCAGCAGTCTAAGCCTATAGCAGCATAACTACAGAGATAGCTCAGGATGACCTAAGCCACTCTAACTATAAGCTTTATCAAAAAGGACAATCTCAAAAGGCGAGAAAAAACTGGAATGTTAGAGGAAGCTCTGTCCCTCCATGTTTTGGCCAAACATGTTTATTAAATACCTTAAACGCCTAAAGATTCAGTCTCATCTTATTTTTATAAGGGTAATATATTTTCTACCATAACTGGGTCATTATCTCGACCCAGAAAACCACAACAGGATATAAACTCATTTAAAAAGAGGTTTTAAAGTTTCTAAACATCAGATAGATGAAGTGAAACCAGGACCAGCTCTCTTACCTTTTGGTAGAAGGAGGAAAGTTATTTGTGTTGGAGTCCATCTCTATTCCTTCTTCATATTTCTGAGGAGAAAACGAAACACTCGGCTCCCATCAGCTGTTTGAACAGAGCAGAAATCTGGTTACTTCAAGTCTGCAGGAGATCAAACATGAACACAGAGAGGCTGGAGAAAAACAGCAATCCATCCCATAATAAGATCCTGGTTCCTTCTGTTCTGTCTTCACATGAATTAATACATCAGTTCAGCTTAAACCAATAAGCCTCATTTTACTGTAGAGGCAAAGATGCTGAGCATTAACTGCAAACCTGTTAATGTTGTTTAATGTAATAAGAGGAGATATAAATATAAACCAGTGGAGGAGGTCAAGGGTCAATGAAACACTCACTGGCCACTTTATTAGGTACACCGTGTCAGTTCTGGGTTGGTCTCTTCAGAACCGCCTTGATTCTTAAATATTATCTTGGAAGTAAACCGAAGGGATTTGTAGAGGATATTTTGAAAGTTGCATAGAGCTTTATGCTTTATTAAAATGGTGCTCAGTATCTGTTTATCACGCTACCCTATCCCATAATGCATTGCATACCTGGCTGTGGTATGCAGCTGGTGCGTCCGAGTGGGAAAAATCAACCTGAACGTCTCCTGAAGTCGGACTTCTAACGAGGAAAGTCTGAGATTTTCTTTTGCTCCGAGTTTGACTTTCAATATGGCCGCTCCTCGAGTCAACAATAATAGCTGTGATGAAAACATGTTCATTTTATAAGACACACTAGTGAGAGTGCGTCTATAATCAAAGTTACATGTAGAACCTGTGACTCTAAACTGAACAAAATAAAAGTGGAGTTTGCATGAGGAAAGTACAGCTTATAACGATGTTTATCAAATATGGCTACCTGGGCGTCGCCATATTGGACTCCCAACTTATCCGACTACGTTAACTGGAACGCTGTTTACTCGGGCGTAACCCAAACCAGCTCAAAGCTCAGATTTCCGAGGTAAATGGAACGCACCATTAAACCTGGTAGCTGTGTTGAATTGAGGTCAGATCACGATAAATGAATCTCTCTAGATTTAGTTTGGAACCGGACCAACACCGCCTCCTCCAAAGGGTCTCGGTACGATTGATTTGTTCACATCGACACAAACGAAAACCACTGAGGGGAGAAAGGAACCAGAGTTCATTTAAAATGGACTAAACACCTCAGCGGGGAGAATAACCCGACTGTCTTTGTCATTTATTTTAATGTAAACTTTTCTTCATTGTTTTTCTAGTTAAAAATGTATTTGTTGAAGAGTATTTTTGGTTTGGATTTTGTGAAGCTGGAAGGAGTTTTGGCCATTATTTTTTTCCTTCCTTACAGTTATGATGGATTACCATGGCAACAAGGTGGCCGATAACAGCTAGCAGCTGATTGATGACTCAAAACCATAAATAATACCTAAATTTGGACTGCAGATTTAATTCAGTTGTATTTATAAATCCAGTTAATAACATTAAAGGTTTTTGAACCTGGAGAGTCTTTATAGATGGTGATGGCTGGAAGCAGGAAGGATCTCCTGTAGAGGCCTGTATTACAACGTATCTGAAGAAAACCCTGACTAAAAATACTCTGCTGCTGTTTGTTTGAAGAGGATATTTAGGGTTCTCCATTATAATCTTCATTTGATCATTTTATTCAATCTCCTTCTTTTTCCAATCATCCATAGAGATAAAGAGGAGCCACTGTGGATGCAGAGCAGGAGTAAAGTGGAAAGAGAGAAGGAAAAAGTTCACATTTTCTCCTTTATTGATTATAATGGGGAACATGAGATCTCTGGTGCTGACAAGGATCCAGGCGTTTTATGTGGAAAACAACCAGTGAGCAGTTTAATGTTAAAAATACATTTAGTGTCATGAAATATAGAAGTAAAGGAGCCGAATGCAGACGGGGGCAGGAGGGAGGCTGGTGAATGAGAAACATCAAAGTCCTGGTAAAATACTCAAATTATAGTTCTATATAGGACCAGGTCGGTCAGGATGGCTTCTTCTCTTAACTAAATTCATTATTTGAAAACTTTATCGTTTATTTGCTTCCTCTGGGCAGAAACAAGGAGGAAGCCAAGCCTGTGGGCGTCAACTAAAGCCTAGTATTTATTTCTCCATCAGGAAGTTTGCACCTACACACATTTACAGAGATGTTTTCCTTTTATACGTCTTTGTTGTTGTGAAGCAATTCTCCTCCAGGACAGCAGGGGGCGCAGACCTTTTCTGGAGGGTCTACCTATCATTGCATTGACGTCTCTGGTCAACAATAGTTTATTTACTTCATCTTGTTAACGCACATCTACTAAAGGAGCAATGGCCGACAGAGAGCGAGTTTAGATTGAGCTGAAAAGCTTTTTACTAGAAGTGCAGCTCATAGAATCGTCTAGAAACTCATGGAAGCTCCGGTGATTTTGGATCACATCTCGCCTCCTACACACCCACTTTCTGCCATAAACGGTTAATGCAAAGGGCCTAGTGAATATTCTGCATGGACTTATTAGGGCTGATATGGGTGGTTCACGGGTAACCATGGCAACAGGAAGCCAGGAAAAAAGTGCAATTCCACTGAGACTGAAATTGAAGTGTTTATGAGAAGAGGCGGGTAGTAACTACTTACATTTACACAGTTACATTTACTTGAATAACTTTATTAAAAAAGTACTTTTGGAGTCGTTTTACCAGACCGAACTTTGTACTTTTACTTGAGTAATATTTTTATGTAGTATCGCTATTCTTACTTGAGTAAAGTTTCTGGCTACTATACCCACATCGAGTAACTTTACTGAATGAAACTGAAAGCTTGTTTTAACCAAAAGTGCCTGAGACTCACACACAGAGTTTATGTTGAAGTAAGACCTCCTGTTTGTACACAATCTTCATCATTTTAACATTATTTTCTATCTGCTGATGCTGATGTGCCATTTGGAGGTCATATAGGGTAACCTTTCTCTTGTCTAATATTCTATTATAATATTATTAATATCTTCACATTACCTACTGTAAGTATTGGTTCCATTAGTTTTACTTTGGAAAAAAGGTGATTTGGAAAAATGTTTCTTCTAGTCAAATTTGTTGTTTTACAATTATGTCATGTATTTCTATTTATTTTAGTCTTTAAAATTTACATATAACTTTACATGTTTGTCAAATTACATAATTTTTAAATATTAAAACATATGCTTTGATCTCAGAACAAATACTCAAGTACTCAATAGTAGCTTTTTTACCAAATACATTTTTACTCTTATTTTCTGGATTACTACTTTGTACTTTTACTTGAGTAAAAATATGTTAAAGTAGTGCTACTTTTACTTGAGTTCAATTTTTGGGTTCTCTACCCACCTCTGTTTATGGGCAACATGGGGGCATGCATACAGTTTTATTTCAAATAATCAATCAACAATCAGATTGGAATAAAAGCGAATTTAAACAAATTATTCCCATTATTCCCTTAGCTTAGCAGCGACATCATAAAGTAGGCTCTGTTCCAACTGCAGAACTACTGTACTTACAAAGCAAACAAGAACGTTCTTGCTTATAGAGAAACTGACTCAGTTCACTGATACCAGGAAGTTCTGTGGTTCGGCTGGATCCAGAGTCGGGACAGAAACCACCACAGCAACCTTGTTTTAACAGAGATCTGAGTCTCTTTGTTCCTCCACAGACCCAGAAACAATCATTAGAAACACATTTATTGCTGCTGACACCAAACACTGTAAACAGCTGCAGACGCAGGAACAGAAAGTTTCCCTCTGGAACAAAAATCTGTCAACAGAGAATCAATCAGAGTTCTGACTCTTTCTCTCCACACAGAGAAAAACTCAGTGAGAAACAGGAAAGTTAGGATAATAATGTGATTTTACCTTTAATTCTGAGAGAGACGTGTTTTAATCCACTCGTTCTTCAGAGAGAAAATGGAGTCTGAGCTTCTGGTAAAACTTCACTTCCTGATACCTGCTGCTCAGCCCCTCCCTTCATCATTTACAGGAAGTCACCTGAGTTTCTCTGACTCTCTGATTTAAACCCAACCCTCTGCTCTTTGTCTTTTCAATAAACCAGGTATTCTTCTTTTCATCAATGTTCCTTTCTTCTTCCTGTAGAAAACTATGAATAATTCTGTGTTTGAATGAAGCTAAATAAATAATCACACCTCACATTGCTGTTTTACTGGGAGCCTTTCATAAAACACAGCTATTTTCATCCGCTGCAATGTATTTTATAAAACAAAAATACGTTCTTCAGAGAGAAAATGGAGTCCGAGCTTCTGTTAGAACTTCACTTCCTGATACCTGCTGCTCAGCCCCTCTTCATCTTTTACCAGAAGTCTGGTAAAGGATGAAGAGGGATATTTACAGACAGATAATTATATCAGTATTAAAAGAGTCTTTACAGTAAGTTGATTACTATAAAGGAATAAAAATATATATTGCAAACGACACAGCGGTCTCAGTGCTCCTGGGCCGTCATGAGGCGGCACTCCAAAATTTGGCGCAATTATTTCACGACCTCAGTGTTAAGATTACCTCCCAAGGGTCCTGTTTTACGCCCCCTGCCTCAGCCTCCGCAGAGACTCCATCTATACCCAGGCTTTCCGAGAGGTCCTAAAGCAAAACATGACGACATGTTTGTATTGACTTTACTAGTAGTCAATCAGCTGGGTGAAGGCAGAGAAGTGTTTTTGACGCGCTTCCATTAATTGACCAGAACATCTTCTTGTGCGACAATCCCGTTTATTTTATCCATGTTTATACAGGTTGTACAGATTTTTCTTACAAATGCTGTGCTGTTTGGAGATGTTCAAAAAGGATTAAATCAAAACATGATGTGGCAAGCGGTAAAAACCGTGCGCTCACCCTGCCACCCATGCATAATTGGATCTGCCAAATCACCTGTGGACACACCTATAGTTTCTGATGTGGTCCGCCACCATCACCGTAGGTGAAATCGGACAGAAAAATAAGATAAAGAAATGGCTCCTACATCTCCGGCCCCTAATTGTGAAAGAAGACACAATTACAAGCATTTATATAAGGAGTCCCATTTATCTCTTTCTTTCACTCTTCTGTTGTCATATCCGATGAAACGAGTTGTAACTTATGCAGCTTTTTGAAGTAGAAAGATTTTTGATATTGGTCGTTCCAAGGTTCCACTCTTAAGCCGTGTTCACACCGGTCAGCGCGTCCAGGCAGCAGGGCAGCTAGATTACATGCAAGTCTATGGTATCTACGCATCTAGTGGGCGCCAAACTGCCAAGCAGCAAGTCGCGCGCTTCGGCGCAGCTGGCATCAGCGCGTCCACGCAGCAGACCGTCGGGGCGTCTGCTGCTCAAGTTGGGAAAATTGAACTTTCGGGCAGCAGACGCGCGGCGTCAACCAATCAGAGCGACTCGTTGTACTGACGTAGTAACTCCTTCCATGGGGGAATCGGCAAATTTTTTATTCAAGATGGAGGACAAACTGATCGTCGCTGTATGTAATGTCTGTGAATTGTATGACCCGTCTTCGTCTTTTTACAAAGACAGGAAGAGATCGGATCTGATTTGGAGGAAGATATCGGAGGATATTGGAGTGCCAGGTAAGCAGTTAAACATAGAAAAAAATATTTTTTCTTTTAACTTTCTTGTTATGTTAGCTAACGCTACGCTAGCCAAAAGCGGTTAGGGCAACTACGGTACTAAATACGCATTACCAGTTTCCCATTGTGTATTTAGACGAGATCTGCAAAAAACGGTGGAAGACATTGAGGGACACATATGTCAGGCAGAGCAGAAAAGAGAAAGAGAGAAGGAAGAGCGGAGCAGAAGGAGGGAAAGTGCAGAAATGGAAGTTCCTCTCTGTCCTGTCCTTCCTCGAACCCTTCATCGCCCCCCGCGAAACATCGAGCAACATGGGGGTCGAGGAGGAGCAGGCGGAGGGGTATGACCACCCAGAGGAGCCAGAAAAAGAAGCAGCAGGGCGGTTAGAGGCAGAAGGTTGGTGATTTTGAGAAGAAAACCCAGACATAGTGGCACACAAACACACACAAAAACGTGCTCAGAAACATGAAAATAATTATTGTAAAGCTGAAACCTACATCATTTTGCTACTACAAAGTTTTGCTATTTATTATTAGTGCTAGCAGTAGAAGTATTTGTGATCTTGGTATAAAACATAATAAACAGGAGGGTCAATAATATTCCTTTCTGTCTTGACAGATCCAGCTAACATGGAGGCAGGTGACATGGCTGAACCAGAGTCCCCTGGCCCTTCCTTTTCTGCTTCTGACCAGCCTGGCCCTTCCTCTGCTGCTGCTTCTTCTTCTGACCAGCCTGGCCCTTCCTCTGCTCCAGCACCTGCAGGTGTGTAGTGCTGTTTGGAAAGGTTGGGAATGTAGGTTTTATTCAAAGATGTCAATCTGTTTCTTTGGGTTCCCAGACACTTGGCGAATTACTTTTTGTACTTTCTGAAATGTCTGTGTATACCCTGGAATTCACACTCAGCCTTTCATACAGACTTAAAATGTTGCTTCTAATTTTATCTAATTTGTATATTTGTTCAACATAATTGTAAGCATTTTTAACACATTTTTCTACTGTGTTTTTTCTCAGGCCCTCCAAGAAAACGAAGGCAGCAGGACTTGTCAGTGCCAACAGAGTTCCAGCAAAAGCTGCTTGATGCGCTCAAGGCCCGGCCTGAACCAGCTCCTGCTCCTCCTGCAGAAGATGAAATGCACTTCCTTCTCTCTCTTAATCCTCTCCTGAAAAGGGTGTCACCTCTAGAAAGAGACATCCTAAAATTTGACATTCATAGACTGATTTTTGAAAGAATTAATGTAACACTCAATTTGACCCATTTGGACAATACTCAGTAGTTTTACTGATCGGGCTGACACCTTTTTCAGGGGAGGAAGGAGACTCCTTTCTGTGTCCCTCCTGTCTTCCACCGCACTTCCTCCAAATAAGGTCCTTTCTCTTCCTGTTCTTTATTTTATTGTTTTATTATATGTATATATGTTGTATGTATTTTTTTTATATTAAATATTTTTATATGTAACATTTTGGTCAGCTACTTTCCTTAATTTAATTCTACTGTCCTATGTAATGCCATTTGGGTGAAAATATTATTTTTAATAACAGATAATAATTACCTTAATGAAATATACCTTTTTATTGACTATATAAAATATCACAGAAGTACAAAAGCAAGAACTATTTGAGTTTATTTGATTGATTTCACCATATCCATAGACGAGTTTGTGGGAGAAAGCAGAGCAGTCTGTCAGTGATTACCTGGAAACGAGAGGTACAGGTGAACAGGTCAAAAGTATATAGGTACAGAACAAACAATAATCCATAAATGAAAGGGATTTGTGAATGTATATATGAATGTATAGAGAAAAACAAATTACTAAAATATAATATAGTAAATATAGATGTGGAAATTTTCAGAAAGTTTTGCTCTTAATTTTTTTACTGGGTGGCTCTTAAAAGAGCCGTTTTGGGTCAGTCCTGTATGGACATGACTATTCTGCCGGCTGCCATGGCACTGCCCCCTCCTCACTGAGGTGGGCCATGAAAACTTCTCTGGTCTCCACTGCCTCTCTGGTTGCGTTGTTGGCTCCGATTCGCCCCACAGCTGGAAGTGGTCTTTCTCCATGAGCAGCGGCAGCTCCCCTCACCACTTCGGGGTTGACTTCCAGTCTGCGGTGAAACATTCTCCACTGTGCAGACCAGATCCCGAATGCATCTTCCACCACCAGCCGGGCCCGGGAGAGCCGGTAGTTGAAGACGCGCTGCTGATCCGACAAGATCTGCCATGTTGTAAACAACTAGCAACAGACAAATCCACGCCCGCACGCTGACGTAATGACGTGACGCGCTGATGCCCCGACGCGCCGACGCAGACCACAAGTGTGCAAGCAGCTGGGTTTTAATTTTAAAGCGTCGACTTTCGTCCGTTTGAGCGATTTGACGCCTGGACGCGCTGACCGGTGTGAACGCGGCTTTAGTCTTCAGTTGCACTGTTTGTACAAGTCCAACGCTGTCTGGATACATTTTCATAACTCTTCCCATGGTCCACAATCCTCGGGGAGCAGTTTGATCCATAATGATCACAATGTCCCCAACAGAAAAGCTTCTTTGAGGCTTGATCCACCGTTGTCTCTCCTGCATCATTGGCGAATACTCTTTGGTCCATCTTCTCCAAAAGAGGTCTGCCAGGTATTGAACTTGTCTCCAGCGTCTTTTGATGTAGAGGTCATGTTCACTGAAACATCCAGGGGTCAGGAGAGGTTTTCCTTTAAGCAGTAGAATATGATTAGGAGTGAGAGCTTCGAAGTCGTTAATATCGACGGATGCCTTGGAGATGGGTCGGTCATTAAGTATAGCCTCTGCTTCACACATCACAGTATAAAGGCTTTCGTCATCCATTGATTGTTGCTTCAAAACATCATTTTCAGCACACCATTGTAGTTCAAGTGCTCTTTCCACTGGTAAGCTATCTTGTTCTGGATCAACTTCTCTTGTTGTAACAGATTTATTTGACTTGGAAATGGAAGACAACACAGTTCTACTGTTTCTTGTCCATTTTGACAACTGGAATCCTCCTCTCGAGAACAACTTGGTTAGATTTTCATCCATCTGTATTGCTTCTTCTTCTGTGGGCAAAGACTTCAAACAATCATCAACATAAAAAAAATTGTGAACTGTGTTGGTTACCTCTGCTCTAAACACATTCTGATTATCAATTGCAGTCCTCCTCAGAGCATAGTTAGCACAACTTGGTGAGGAAACTGCTCAAAATAAATGCACGGTCATTCTGTGCTCTACAGGGTTTACAGATGAATCACCCATGGGCCACCATAAGAAACGGAGAAAGTCCACATGCTTCTTTGACACCTTAACCTGGTGGAACAAAGCCTTTATGTCAGCAAGGCAATGTGATTTTCTCTGAATCTTGTCAAAACACCCAATAGAGGATTTGTTAAATCAGGACCTTGCAGGAGCTTTAAGTTTAGTGAAAATCCTTTAAAGGTTGCTCCACAATCAAAGCCCACTCTTTGGCTCTTCTTCTTTGGGTGGTAAACACCATGATGAGGTAGATACCACACTTTACCATCTTTACCAATAATCTAATTTGGTGCTACTACTTCTGCATAGCCATTATCAATCATCTCAGTTAGAAATTTGGTATACCCTTCTTGGAATCTTGGTTCTTTGTCAAACTTTCGTTTAAGGTTCTTTAGCAGTTTTTCAGCAATGTATTTATTGTTTGGCATGGTGATGTTATCCTCCTTAAAGGGTAAGTCCATACAATAATGACCATCTTGCAAACATGTGGACCTTTCCAAAATATCCATAAACTTCAAGTCCTCTTGTGACATGCTTTTCCTCCAGTCTCTTTTCATTGAAATCCTGGTTATACTGAGAGATCAGCAGCTCCTCCAACTTGACAATGGATATTCTAATAGCATAAATGGTTAAACCTTTGTCATTTCCCCTTATAGGACCATTAATGACCCACCCTATTAGAGTCTTTATGGCATATGGTCCATCACCTTTGCTGTTTATTATTTCCCAGGGTTCCATACGTTTTGATGCACTAGCTCAAATTAAAAGTCCCATTTCTGCATCTAAACTTGGGATCTTGATATCTTTCAGATAATCCCATTTTTTGATGTCCTCTTGAGTAGGGATATGGTTGGTTGAGACAGATATTGCTTACTGCAAGAAGGTTTCTGGAAGATCCATAAACTGGCCACCTTTCAACTCAGACACTTCCAGACCTGAGAATACTTGAGTTTCTAAAACCTTTTCTTGTCCCATGGTACGTAGAAGAATGTTAGTCTTAACACCCTGTGGGTTCAGTTCTTTCATTACACTCTGGGTACAAAATTTTGCATTACTTCCAGGGTCTAAAAGAGCATATGTCTATTTCACTTTATTTTGTCGTTTAGCCTTTAACTGTACTGGTACAACTGAAAGCAAACATCCATAATCTCTGGCCCCAGTACAACCACAGGCTTTGAGACTGATGCACGCATTATCAACAACTGTCTCTTGATGTTCAGACGGATTTTCACTTTTGTAAATGTGCAGAAGAGTTGGGTGCTTGGAACCACATTCCTCACAAGATGAACGGTTTCTGCAATTTTTACTTACATGACCAGCTTTTAGACATCCGAAACAGATTCCCTTTTGCTTTAGGGATTCAATTTTCTCCTTCCTTGGAAGATCCTTCAGTTTTAGACATTTTGTTAATGGATGTGAGCCTTTACAGTAACCACAAGATTTGATAAACATTTCTTGAGACATTTCTGGTTGCTTGAACGTTTTATGCACCATGAGTCTTGGAAGGAAAGTTTGATTTGAGGTTCCAACGGCGGCAACAAAACTAGCACGTTTGGTACCAATCCTTTCTGTTTTCATTTTGGAAATTTGTACAGAGTGGCTTGCTTTGGGATCCGAGATGTCCCTAAAAACTGGATGAGATAAGATTCTGACTTGAATCTCAAGGAAATCCACCATGTCAGAAAACATTACTCTGTTGCCTCGGCGCTCTTGTATTTCACAAGCTGCTGAGCGTCATCTTTCTCGTAACTTATATGGCCATTTCAGGATGCTCTTTCTGAGATTTGGTGGAATATTCATTTCCTCCATATATTCAATGTCCTCCATAGTATTACAGCATCCTCTCAGAAACAGGGCAAATTCCTGCATTCCCTGAGCATCCTCAGCTTTAAGGACTGGCCAGGTAATTTTGTCCATATAAGCTGTTGCGACTGTATACTCATCTCCAAAATGTTCTTGCAGGAACTCTTTTGCCTTTGTATATCCTTGCTGAGGAGTCATGTGCAGACAGCTTCTTACTAATGCTATTGGCTGCCCCCTCGTATATTGTTCTAATAAATACAAACAATCTTGATTATTATTTTTTCTGTGCTCCACACAATGTTCAAATGTCCGGATGAAAGAAATATACTGCAGCGGATCTCCATGAAATGGCAGTATTTCTCTTTGTGGTAAAGTGGTGGACTTTTGTTGTTGTACAAGCATGGCAGTAATTTCATTTTGTTTTTGCATGATTTCACAGACTGGGTCATGGACAGCTGTATTTAGAGTAGATAAAATATGCCTAAACTTTTATTGCTTTTCTCTTTCCGGAGCCGACATAAAAGGCGTAGCCAAAGAAGCATTTAGAGTTTGTTCTGGGTGTAGAGATTTATTTATCTCCTTTTCAATTCTCACTTTTGGTCTCACATCTTGTGTATATGAAACAAGATTTATTTGTGATCTTTGGTCAACAAGCTGACTTTTTTCCTTTGGAATAAACTCTTTTGCATTTGGGTTGAATTCATTATTTTGCTCCTTTAAATCTTTCTTACTTATATTTGAATTCATGCCATCAGAACAGAATTTTCCACCAACATCACTGCCTTCCAACACAGACAGTCTAGCAACAGCAATTTGTGTATCAACTTCCATTTGTTCTTTAAATTTTCTTAATTTCTCTCTTTCAAGTCTGAGGTTTTCCTCCTGAGCCTCCAGGTCATGTTTCTTTTTTAAGCCAGCAGCTTTCTGCAATAAAGCGTCTTTCTCTGCTTTTGCCTTGAAATATGCAGAAGAAATACTTGAGGCAAATGTGCCAGAACGACTTCTCCTTGACCTTTTGCTTGATATATTTGACACACTGTCATCAGGATTAATATCATCGTAGCACTGAACAGTTTCACATTTACCAGCAGCATTCACATTTTTAACATTGCACTCAAATGAAGCACGTGATCTCTTTAACCAAATGGCAATTTCTTCAATAAAGACATGATTGGCATCTTTTACAACTCTTGCTGTAGTATTTTGGATCAACTGAAGGCTTTTGATGGCATTTTGTGGACTACCTGATAGTAAAGAA
This sequence comes from Valencia hispanica, assembly GCA_963556495.2. NCBI lineage: Eukaryota > Metazoa > Chordata > Actinopteri > Cyprinodontiformes > Valenciidae > Valencia > Valencia hispanica. The sequence continues at coordinate 2,985,494 of OY747700.1, read as the reverse complement.
TTACAGTAGTCCAGCCTTGAGGAAACAAATGCATGGACTAGTTTCTCAGCATCACTCCTGGACAGGATGTTTCTAATTTTAGCAATATTCCAGAGGTGAAAGAAAGAAATCCTAGAAACCTGTTTAACATAGGATTTAAATGTCAAGTCTTGGTCAAAAATAACACCGAGGTTCTTTACATTATTACTGGGGGCCAATTTAATGCCATCCAGATGAAGTGATTGACTAATCAGTTTCTGTTTAAGAACTTCTGGTCCAAAGACAGCAACTTCTATCTTGTCAGAATTTAGGAGCAAAAAGTTTAGAGTCATCCATGTTTTTATGTCTTCCAGACAGGCCTGTAATCTGCCTAACTGACTGGATTCATCAGGATTTATGGATAAATATAGTTGTGTATCATCGGCATAGCTGGGGAAATTTATCCCATGCTGTCTAATGATTTTACCAATTGGAAGCGCATATATGGTGAAAAGAATTGGTCCAAGCACAGAACCCTGTGGAACTCCACAAGTAACCATTGAGTATGAAGAAGATTGATCATTTAAATGAACAAACTGGAATCTGTCGGAGAAATATGATTTAAACCAGCCTAGTACTGTTCCTTTTATCCCTGCAAAAACAAGACAAAACACTGGCTTTCTACTTGTATAGATTGAATAAAGATACGATTTTCAACACCTGTCAATACACTGGAATGGATATTGTAATGACATGGATGAATATGTATATATGAATAATTAATATCAACTGTCCCCAGCAATTTTCAAGCATCACACAAGTTTATGGTTATTGTCCACAGCTATTTAAAAAAATAACATATGCCCTTGCACATGATTGGCCCCTAATTTATTCTGCAGCAGGACAACAACCCCAAACATATAGCCAAAGTCATTGAGAAATCTTCAGCCTGAAGAAGAACAAGTGTCCTGAAAGTGATGGTGTGACCCCCACACAGCCCTGATCTAAACATCATGGAGTGTGTCTGGGATTACATGAAGAGACAGAAGGATGTGAGGAAGCCCACATCCACAGAAGATCTGTGGTTAGTTCTCCAAGAGGTTTGAAACAACCTACCAGTCGAGTTCCTTCAAAAACTGTGTGCAAGTGTACCTAGAAGAACTGATGCTGTTTTGAAGACAAAGGGTGGTCACACCAAAAATTGATTTGATCTAGATTTCTCATTTGTTCATTCACTGAATTTGGTTGATTGATAAAGTTTGGTTGATCCAGTTTGGACCCAAGTGCAGTCTTGAATATTAAAAACCAATTAAATTATATATATGATGTTAGTGAATTATAACTAAACACAGGTTAAGAGGCAGGACTACAAGGAATGACGAGGACTATGACGAAGCACATTGACGAACCAACAAAGATGTGGGAACACAGAGGGGTATAAATACACAGGGAGGGCAATAAGGGAAACTGTCAGAGAAACTGTAATACATTTAATCATACAGCAGATGGCAGTATTTTGAACCATTTAAGCGAGGCCTCGAGTAGTGAACCATTTAGTGATGCAATGTGTTAGAAAGCCTCGTTGATTCACGGGGCTTCATTTTAACCATCACTACCCAAAGGCAGTGAAATGCAAAATATTGATTTAATTAAACAAAAGAGCAAGAAACTTACACAAGAATGCAGGATGACCATAAAATACAGGTATCGGAGAACAAGAAGTATTGACGGCAAACCAGCAAGTTGTGACTGATGGAAAACTGCTTAAATATACTGAGGAGGTGAGAAAGTGGCAGGGAGAGAACTAAGGACTAATTAGAGGGAAGCAATTGCAGGTGAGAGGGAGAGAGCAGGTGGAAACAATCAGTTACCAGATAGGGAGGCAGCATGGCAAAGGAAACAGAGAGGAAGGCCAAGAACAAAACATAAGAAATGACTAGACAGAGAACTATACTAAAGAGGAATAAAGACTAACTCTAGAGATAAAAGATATCTAAGAAAATGGGGTTAAAGGAACCTAAGCGAAACTCGACAGAAAAACACTGTGTATGAAAGATATGTGTTCAGAACTCAGATGTTGAGGCCGAGTGACATTTGAAAGCACTGTGCCTGATTTGAAGCATAAAGCACAAATGTGATTTTGGAGATCTGAAAGAGTCTGTAGTACGTGATCGATTATGCATAGAAGATAAACGGACAAGAGAACTGCTGCTAAGAGACACTAAACTTAACTCTGGTGGAAGCAGAGAGGCTTCATCGTGCAAGTTAGATGTTTAATGATCCAGGTATTATTGGGATACACGTTTCTGCAAAAGTAGATGTGGTGAAAAAAAAGGAATATGTAGAACGTGCAAGATAAACTAATTAGTCACTGAGAGACACAAACAACCAACAATATATAGGTTCTAAGGAGAAAAGAAAGATGTAATAAAGATAGACCCCTGTGTATGAAAAAAATAGAGAAAAGATGTTCAGCCAGCATTTAATGAACAATAGATTCAAAACAATTATCAACAATGTCCCAGTTGTTTCCCTGTCGAGTTCAGTCTTTTAGTTTATCTAAAGTCCTTGAAACCTTTTAATCTTCTGATCAGTCCCAACTCAAAATAATAAAACAAAATTTTTTATCAGAGCTCGGATTTTCCCTTTGTTTTATTTACTACTACCACCCGGGTAGTATGAGTTTCTTTTGTGCACAAGATCTCAGCTTATATTGTTTTGGTGGGCCCGTTCCTCCATGGAGAGATGTTTTGGCATCCAGTCCGACCTCTGCTCAGAATCCAGCAGCTCCAGGCTCACATTGGAACAGTCCACCTCAAATCACGTCAATCGATAAAACAACCGGAGAACAGACAAAACAGAAACTGAACAAATGTTCTTCTCCAGTCCCCCTTGCAGTATGCTGTACTCTATAAATCCAAAATACACTGTTATAAACAATATTTTGCAATATTATTCCACATTTTCGCCGAATGCCTTACATGTATGAATGTTATTTATTAATGTTTGTTTAATTGCTCTACATGTTTTATATGATTATATTTTTATCAGTATTTTACTATTTAATCTTATCACAATTATTTACTGTATATTTCTATACTTTAATTTATCTTAATCCCCGTTTCCTCTGTGGGAGCCCTCTGCCCTGGGAGCGGTGGTCGGCTGTAGCTGCCTAGGTGCTCTCCAGGTGGAGCTTGGGTGGAGGTGGGGGTCTTGGGCTTGCCTCCACTGGGCGCCCTGTGTCGGTGCCTCGGCTGCTACTGTTAATGTACTGCTGCCGGTGCAGATGGCTCCTCTGATGGGGTTTCCTTGCATGGTTCATCTGCACTCGGCCCAATGTCCTTTTTACTGTTGCTTTTAACTGTGTGTATGCATGGGAGTTGGGTTGGGGGGAGGGAGGTATAACTGTGACCATGCTTTTAAATCTGTGGGGGAGGGAAGGGAATGTGGTTTTATGTGGGGTCATTTTAATCTGTAAAGCACTTTCTGATGCAACTTCTTGTATAAAAAAGCGCATTATAAATAAAGTTTGGTTTGATTTGATTTGATTTGATTTGATTTGATTTGATGTGCTATCCGGCCTGTTTCACAGAAAAAAATGAAAGGTGCAACTACAGCAAAGCCCAACAGCACACCCTGCTGGCAAAAACAGTACTACTCGTATACAGCCAAAATTAGAGTCTCTTTCTCTGAGGTCTGCTTAATCAGTTTCATCTTCATTTAACATGGCAAAAACCCACAGGGTAGCAGCAAATCACGGTGCAGCACTCTTTACGCCCCATTTGTTTTTTCTGGAACAACAACATAGACTGGTGAATCTGGTAGTTGTTTGACTACAGTGTATACGATCTTACTCCAGGGATCAGCGATTTTATGTTTTCCTTTGAGGCCGACTTTCCTTACAAGGACTCTGTCACCAGCAGTCAGAGTAGGCTCTCTCACTTTGTGATCAAACCTTTGTTTGTTTTGTAGTGGTTGTTTTTTGCTATGTTCAGTAGCTAACTGATAGCTTTCAGTTAGCGTTTCAGCTAGTTTCTTAACATACTCAGAATGGGACACTTTGACACGTTTCTCTAGGTTTAAGCCAAAAAACAATGTCTATAGGAAGGTGTGGCTGGTGGCCAAACATGAGCTGATAAGGCAAAAACTCAGTGGTATCATTTTTAGTACAATTGTACGCATGTACAAGTGGCTGTAGAAATTCTTTCCACCTGGTTTTATGTCCTTCCTCAAGTGTACCCAACATTTCAAGGAGAGTATTAAATCTTTCTACGAGATTGCCACGTGGATGATATGGCGTAGTCCTTGTTTTTCTTATTCCAGGTAAGGAGCACAGGTCTTTGATTCAAAATCATGACCCTGATCACTATGCAACCTTTCTGGGAATCCGTGGTGAATAAAGAAATTGTTCCAAAGAGCTTTAGCCACAGTCTTTGATTTTTGATCCGTTGTTGGGACTGCCATTGCATATTTGGTAAAATGGTCAGTGATGACTAGGATGTTTTTTGTACCCTTTCCATCAGGCTCAAGTGAAAGATAATCTATATAGACAAGTTTGAGTGGGCACTCTTTTCAGCACGAGCCTTTCTACACAGACACCTTAAACATGTCTGTATCTTTTCGTGAACATCCACAGCCATACAGGTTCTTTCAACACCCATATGCCCAAGAGTATCATGGAGATTTCCAAGAGCTTGTGGTCTGAATTTGGATGGGAGAACAAGCTGAAAGCAAGGAACCCCCTGATCAAGACGCTTTCTGTACAGGACATCATTTTTCAACACTAACTGCTTTGCAGCCCTTAGTATAAACATCTGGATTTTCCTGCTGTCTCTTTCGGTAGGAAAGTAATTTCCCTGTTTTAACAATATCAATGACTCGATTTATAACGGAATCCTGTCTTTGCTTACGAGTCCAATCCTCATGGGACATTTTTGGTCATGTATATGAGCTGAGAACCTCTGGTTGATAATACACATCTGGAAGTGCAGAAGCATCGACCGCTAAACATCCCACAAACCGCTTGTACTGCCTCAGATGGAAAAATGGGCTCACTCTCATTTTGCACAAATTGAGCAATGAACTTCTTGATCCTATCATCTTCATCCTAAGAAGCCATATCTGGCATGTCACTGTCTTGAGGGTGAGGACGCCTTGAAAGTCCATCCGCGTTTTGGTTCTTCTTGCCAGCTCTATATTGTATGTTAAAGTCAAAATAGGAGAGAGCAGCCAACCAGCGATGACCTGCTGCGTCAAGTTTGGCAGAAGTTAAAACCTACGTCATGGGATTGTTATCTGTCACCACGATAAATTTGTTCCCATACAGATAATCTGAAAACCTTTCAGTGACTGCCCATTTGAGTGAAAGAAATTCAAGTTTATTGGCAGGGTATCTCCGCTCACAGCAAGACAATCCCCTACTTGGATAGGCTATGACTCTTAAGCTGCCCTCCTGCTCCTGATATAGAGCAGCCCCAAGACCATGCAGGCTCACATCTGTGCGGAGAATGTAAATTTTTTTAGGAACTGCAAACCCCAGTATGGGAGCTGTTGTGAGTTTCTTGATGAGAGTTTGAAAAGCATTTTCACAATCAGTAGTCCACCTTTCATTGAATAGTTTCTTATAATCTGCATTGGCGGCAGGTCTGGATTTACCGGATTTTCTCTTTGGTGGTCAGGTCATTCAGTGGCTTTGAAATCTTGGAGTAATTCTTAATAAACCAGCTATAATATCCCGAGAAGCCGAGGAAGCTTCTAAGCTCTTTGATGTTATTTGGTCTCGGCCAGGTGGTAAGAGCCACTATTTTTGATTGATCTGTGTCTACTCCCTTTTCAGACACCACGTGGCCCAGGTATTTGATAGACTTCCTAAAGAACTGACATTTTTCAGGGGAAAGCTTGAGCCCAAATTCTTTGAGTCTGCCAATTACCCTCAAGAGCCTTTCCTCATGTTCCTCGAGCATAGCGGAAAAAACGATTAAATTATCAAGGAAGACTAATACTTCCATGACCCTTTGAAAAGTACTGGGGGCATTTGTAACCCCCTGAGGTAACCGATTAAACTCCCAGAACCCCATGGTAGTCACAAATGCTGTTTTATACTTGTCCTGTTCCTCCACTTCCATCTGATAATATCCGGACTTTAAGTCCATGATGGAGAACTACTTCGCACCTGACAGAGCAGAGAAAGTGTCATGTTTGGTTTCAATAGTGACTCTAATTTCAAGTGGCAAACCCAGACGACAAGAGACAAATAAGTTTATTTTTATGGAAAGTTTATTTGTGACAGAAACAGGAAACAAGTAAAAGTCCTGGAAGTTGTGCTTCATCAAGGGAACCCAGGAAACGGGAACTAGAGAGGAACAGGTAAGTGATTAATGAGAGGTTATGAGGGTCCACTGTGAGCGGCGGAATGATGGATGAGATCTTACTTGGTTGTCGGCTTCAGAAGGGCTCAGAGGGGGTATGTTGGAGACGCAAACTGAGTCCGGCTGGAGAGTGGGTGGTAATGTTGAAACGTCCTTCTGTACTTGCAGATGGAGATGGTGGAGGGTGGACAGGCAGGCATCGGAGAGCTGCAGAGTTAGAGGTGAGTCCGTTGTATGTTTGTAGGTGGAGTGGAGCGGAGACTGACCAGGAAGGGATCCGGGGATCAATGGAGGAATCTCGAACAAGGAGGAGTTCCAGGGCTGTTTCTACGAAGAGGATTGAGAGAGGTAAGTTAAAGGGAACACAAGAACACAGAGAGATAATCTTGTAAAGTTTCGTGAGACAAGATCTGGCCTTTGTACCACGCATAGAGCGAGAACAATCTGGCGTCAGTCTCCTGAATCCGCTCCCCTTAAGAATGGTGGAGATAACGAGGACTGATGGGAAGCACCCGCTGCAGAACCTGCCAGTCACACCCCCTGCAGAAACGAGGTAGGAACACAGACAGACACACCCACTCATCCAGCACACAGTTGCAGAAACCTAACAGAAAGCTTCTTCGATGTTGGGGAGTGCATAGGCGTCTTTTATGGTCTGGCTATTTAGCTTGTGGTAATCAACAAATAGCCTGATAGGACCATTTTTCTTTCTCACCACAACAATGGGGGAAGCGAAAGGGCTTTCTGATTCCCTGATGATGTTAGCATCTTTCAGGTCTTTCAGGTGGAGTCGGACAGCCTCATAATCGGGCGGGTGGATTGGACGAGGCCGTTGTTTAAAAGGAGTAGGGTCGGACTGTGGTTCCCCACAGAATTACTAAGTCTTAACACTAGATGCATATGCGCATGCGTCGACGTCCTTTCAGAGAGACTTGCCAACTTCGGCTCCCTAACAAACATGGTTTTAACTAGTTTTAAATCGTTTTTGATGACTGGTTTTAACCGATTTTAACACCACTGTCTTTTAGCAACTTGTTTTTATCGGGGGCGTTTTTAATCCGAGCACGGACTACTTTTTATTTCGTCATGCCTTCACTCACCTGCACCCCCGGATGTGATGGCTGTTTTAAATTAACTCAAAAAGTTCTGGAGCTGGAGCAGAGGATCTCCACGCTCCATCAAATCCAGGACCACAAGCGCAACGTGGACATCATCTTCGGCCGGACTTTCGCCGCCGCCAACAGTGCTCAGCTGGCGGACACAATTCCCTGCCAGCCCGGTGAAGCTGCGGAGGGGGAATCCATCGCTGGACTCAGACTGCCGAACGCCGGAGGTGCAACAACAACTGCAGAGGAGGATTGCTGGTTCCATCTGGGGGCTAAGCCAAAAGCCCCCATCAGCTCAACACCGGTGCTTCAGGGTGCCTGGTCCATGGTCGGGCCTGGCCGCGGTGGGGGGGCCCGGAGCAGCCGCCACCGCTCTCCTTCACCCGGCCTACCATTATCAAACCGCTTCGGTGCCCTGGAGCACAACTTTCCTCCTCTGACTGTCCCTCCGGCCGCCCTGAAACACCGCAGCTCCGCAGGACTGCCGCCCATCCCCTCCCAGCAGCTGGAGCAGCAGCCGGACTCCCGCAGCCCTCCACCTCGCGCTAAACCCAGGACTCGCCGAGGAGTGCTCCACTACACCCCGAACCCACGGAACGAGCCCTCGGCGCCGACTACACATTGCTGCAGTCCTGGGGAAGCTAATCCGCCCAACATCCAGCAGGTCCTGGTCCTGGTGAAAGATCCTCTGCCCAGCATCAACTTGTAGACCAGCCGCCCACCACGCTCATCATTGGAGACTCTATTATCAGGAATGTAAGGATGAGAGGAGCTGTCACACTGTGTTTACCTGGAGCCACCGTAAAGGACATTACTGAACAGATCCTGGACCATATCCAACATCACCCATCTGTGAGTAGAGTTATTATTCACTCTGGAACCAATGACATTCGTAAACAGCAATCTGAGCTCCTGAAGCTGGATTTTATTCATTTGTTTAATCTTTTAAAATACACACATGTGTCTGTTCTTATTTCTGGCCCCACCCCCACTATTGACAGAGGTATTGTAGCAGGTGTTTTAGCAGGCTTTTATCTTTGAACACTTGGCTTTCCTCTGCCACCGTGATGCACAATATTAGTTTTATAGACAATTTTAACATTTTCTGGGGCAGGATTGAATTGTTTGGACCAGATGGACTACATCTCAACAGACAGGGTGCCCGCATGCTGGCAATAAGCCTGGCATGCCCTCGCCCCCCCCTGTCTACCACACCAGCCCCAGCTGCTCCTGCCCTCTCTGCCCCTTCCGCCACATCCTGATGTGCAGCTGGTCCCTGCTCCTATGAACTCAGTTCTGATTTTAACAGTAACTCACATATCGGACTTGGACCTTGTTTTACATCATTCATACCTGTTATTATCAGCAGAGAGCGGAAAAATAATATAAAACATAGCAAATGCAACCCTAATAATCTCAAACAGTTACCAAAAGTCCTACCTCCAGTAAACCATACAGTCACTCGATCTCCAATCACCATTAATATGGCACTTCGAAATGTTCGCTCTCTGCTGAATAAAACTTTTATAATAAATGACCTAATTTTAGATCATAATATTAATTGTTTATTTTTAACGGAAACATGGCTGAGGGCAGATGCCCCCGTTGTTTTTACAGAGGCGTCCCCACCAAATTTTAACTTCACTTATTCCACGAGGAGTTGCAAAAGGGGAGGCGGAACTGCTTTTATTAGTTCATCAACGCTTTCTGCCAAACCTGTTTTTTGCGTAATTTTAGCACTTTCTAATATACTGCGTCTGTTTTTAGCACTCCTCAGATTTTATGTGTCACAGCTTATAGGCCTCCTAAAAAGAGTGCACTTTTTATTCAAGAATTTTCTGAGTTTTTATCAATTTTGCACAACTCTTATGAACGAATAATTTTAGCTGGTGATTTTAATATACATATAGATAACATCTTAGATCCTTTATCAACAGAATTTTTTAATAATTTTGAACTATATGGATTTTAGTCAACATGTCACGCAGCCAACTCACAACAGAGGACACACCCTGGACTTGGTCATCACGTATGGCCTGTCCACTAGTGTGTCCTCTGTTGTTGACTTGGCTGTCTCTGACCATTACTGTGTGTTTTTTAATATAACCAGTTTTATCCAGAAGGAGACCTCTTTGAGAACTGTCAGGAAGCGCCATCTAACCCCTGAAGTGGCTGCAGGTTTTCTGGAAATTTCTGAAAAGAATCCTCCTATTGTTTTACCTGCCCCTGTGATTTTATTGTTAATAATTTTAACAGAAGGCTTCAATCTGCTCTTGACCTGCTGGCTCCAGTTAAAGTTATAAACACACACTTAAAACCAACAACACCATGGATAAACGAAGACCTTAAGATATTAAAAAGGAGCTGCAGGGTGGCAGAGAGAAAATGGAGGAAAAATAAAATCACACTAAATCATCAAATGTACATCGAACGTCTCAAATCATATAACAATGCAGTAAGAAATTCCAGAAATGCATACTTTTCCAGAATCATCTCACAACATAAAAATAATCCCAAAATTCTGTTTTCCACTATAGACAACATTTTTAACTGTACTACTAATGCATATCAGAAATCACCCTCAAATGCTCTTTGTGAGGAGTTTGCAGACCACTTCAGAGGGAAGGTAGACACGATCAGATGTAATATTTTATCTTCTCAGTGTAACATGGTTTTAGACAAATCTGATTGTGTGTCTCTACCAGAGGAAACGCTGGACAGTTTTGCCCTCATAGAAGCTGGGACTCTTGATAAAGTTTTCTCCTCAGTGAGGACCACCACATGTGTTTTGGACCCGATTCCCACTTCCTTCTTTAAGCAATTTTATGAATCTTTTAGAGATTAGATTTTAACCGTGATGAATTGCTCCCTTCAGACGGGGGTCTTTCCTGCCGCCTTTAAAGGGGCGGTAGTGAGGCCCCTGTTGAAGAAGAGCAATTTAGATTTTAATGATTTAAACAACTTCCGACCAGTATCTAACTTACCATTTTTAAGCAAAGTTTTAGAAAAACTTGTTTTAATTCAACTTAATAATTTTATTAACGCTCATAATGTCCTAGAGAAATTTCAGTCTGGTTTTAGGGTGAACCACAGCACAGAGACGGCTCTTTTAAAGATTTTAAATGATTTTAGATTAAATTATGATGCTCAGAAGGTGACAGTGTTGGTCCTACTGGATCTAAGCGCTGCCTTTGATACAGTGGACCACACTATTCTTTTAACTCGTTTAAAACAGATCGGCCTCTCTGGTGCTGTTCATAAATGGTTTACATCCTATCTCACCGACAGGACTTTTATGGTAAGTTCAGATACCTGCTCCTCTAAGGTCCATAGGATTACATGTGGTGTGCCCCAGGGTTCAATTTTAGGCCCTCTTGGCAGTGTATTCAGAAGACATGGAGTTAACTTTCACAGTTATGCTGATGATACACAGCTGTACATCTCCATGTCTCCCGATGACACACGGCCAATGGATGCACTTTTTAACTGCATTTTAGACATTGAATCCTGGATGGCAGAAAACTTTCTTCAGGTCAACCAGGACAAAACTGAAGTTTTAGTCATCGGTCCTGAGGCTCAGAGAGAGAAACTTTTACCAAAACTACAATCACTGTCTTTTAATCCTTCTTTACAAGTGAAGAACCTGGTTGTGATTTTTGACTCTGAGCTGACTTTTATTCCTCACATAATTTATTTTACTAAAATAGGTTTTTATCAACTAAAGAACATTGCCAGAGTCCGCCCCATTCTCTCTCGGGCCAATACGGAGACGCTGATGCATGCTTTTATCACCAGTAGGATTGATTACTGTAATGCCCTGCTTTCTGGTCTTCCCAAAAAGACTACCTCAAGTTTACAACTTTTACAGAATTCAGCAGCACGCGTCCTGACGAAGACCAGGAGGCGGGAACACATTACACCTGTCTTAGAATCACTGCATTGGCTCCCCGTATGTTTTAGGATCGATTTTAAGATTCTTTTAATAATTTTTAAGTGTCTTAATGGTCTTGGGCCTCCTTATCTCTCAGAGCTGCTTTTACCGTATGAACCTTCGCGGTCTCTGCGCTCCTCTGGCAGCCGTCTCCTTGTCACCCCAAAAGTCAGGACACACACTCATGGTGAGGCGTCTTTCTGTTATTATGGCCCTCACCTCTGGAACAGGCTGCCAGAGAACCTCAGGGCCGCAGAGAACGTTCATGTTTTTAAGAGCAGGCTCAAGACTCACCTTTTTAACATAGCTTTTAACTGATTATTATTTATTAAATCTGTTTAATGGCTCTGCATGTTTTATTTGATTGAATTCTTTTTAGTTTAGCTTTTAGCTGGCTATTTATCAATTATTGTTTATCTGCTTTCCATTTTTATTTGATCATATCTTATAATTGTTTTAATTTTAATATTTTAACTTATTTTTGTTTTCCTTCCAGTGTTTCCTCTGTGGGAGCCCTCTGCCTCGTGGGTGGTGGTCGGCTGTGGCTGCCTTGGTTCTCTCCAGGTGGTCCTAGGGTGGAGGTGGGGGTACCAGCCCTCCCTCCTCTGGGCTCCCTGGGTCAGTGCCTTGGCTGCTGCTGTTGATCTGCTGCTGCCAATGTAGATGGCTCCCATGATGACGTTTCCTGGTTCATCTGTACTCAGACCGTTCTGCTTTTGTTAATGTGCTGTTGTTTATTGTTGCTTTTATGCATGGGGGGGTATAGCTGTGGTGATGTTTTTTACTTTTGGGTTTTAGGAAGGGGGGGTTGTGGGTCATTTTTAATCTGTAAAGCACTTTGAGAAGCTTTGTTTTGGTTTGAAAAGCGCTTTATAAATAAAGTTTGATTTGATGATTTGACAAGCGGATTCGGTGTTTAACTTCTGTAGTATGACCATAATCAAGGTTGGTTAAAGCAAAAACAACTTTCATCGAGTTTAGATTTTTAGTTATCCTTTTCTTCCATTCCTCAGATAAGGGGGAACCGGTAAGGTCAAAGGTAAGTTCGTCCGTTCGTCGAGACCAGCAGGTAAGGTTGATTGGGGAGGTTCAATTAAGACGGTGGTCCCTGTAGTGGCAGGGATGTTTCTTGTGAAGCCACTTAAAACTGCTTTGTCACCTGCAGGAACGGTAACACTTTTATTACTTTGCAGTTTCACCATTCCGACTCTGCCATTTTGCTGATTGATTTTAAATCTGTGATACAGATGTCTAGCTGAGCAGAGCCTCCTGTAACTTTTGATTTGTGACTTGCATGTTCCTCAGCGTGAAGTGGGTACTTTTCATACAAAGAGTCCAATGTGTTCGTACCTATCAACAGGGGAACGTGCATGTTTGATCTGTGGTCAGGGACAACTAATGCTAGGGTGTAAACCATCTCAGATGTCCCCATAATATCATCTGGGAGCTGGATTGACATTTTTGTGTGCCCCAGGTAAGGGACTTCTTGACCCCCATCCCCTTCAAGGTCTAACAGGTCTTGGATAAGAAAAATGGTATGATGGGAGAGATGTCTTTCATGAAAGGATTTTGACACAGTTGTCACCTGTGACCCTGAATCGATTAGACCATCACATCAAACTCCTTCAACTGTAACTGTTGTGATGTGATGACGTATGCGGATATGGAGACAGCTAAGGTCATGATGAAAACGTCTTTAAAACTTTTACAAAACAGAATAAAAGCATGTAGGCCTATGTAAAATGTGTTACATGCATCTAACTTCCATGAAACATGAACAAGACATGGATTTCATGTTAAATCCATGTCTTGGTCTAAAACGGGCACGTAGCAGCCGTGTATATATAGGTTTTAAGGAGAAAAGAAAGATGTAATAAAGATAGACCCCTGTGTATGAAAAAAATAGAGAAAAGATGTTCAGCCAGCATTTAATGAACAATAGATTCAAAACAATTATCAACAATGTCCCAGTTGTTTCCCCTATCGAGTTCAGTCTTTTAGTTTATCTAAAGTCCTTGAAACCTTTTAATCTTCTGATCAGTCCCAACTCAAAATAATAAAACAAAATTATTTATCAGAGCTCTGATTTTCCCTTTGTTTTATTTACTACTACCCGGGTAGTATGAGTTTCTTTTGTGCACAAGATCTCAGCTTATATTGTTTCGGTGGGCCCGTTCCTCCATGGAGAGATGTTTTGGCATCCACTCCGACCTCTGCTCGGAATCCAGCAGCTCCAGGCTCACATTGGAACAGTCCACCTCAAATCACGTCAATCGAAAAAACAACCAGAGAAAAGACAAAACAGAAACTGAACAAATGTTCTTCTCCAGTCCCCCTTGCTCTATAAATCCAAAATACACTGTTATAAACAATATTTATTAATATTATTCCACATTTTTGCCGACTGCCTTACATGTGCTATCCTGGCTGTTTCACAGAAAAAAATGGTAGGTGCAACTACAGCAAAGCCCAACAGCACCCCCTGCTGGCAAAAACAGTACTACTCCTATACAGTCAAAATAAAGGTCACACCCACTTAGTTCTCTGTTAAATTTAGGAGGGTTACAAATATATTACAAAAGACCATCGAAGGTGTTGCTAGATAATCCTGCAAATAATGTGGTGGCAGACATGGACTCCAGGGGTGTCCTGTTTATGGCAAAAGATGCTCAAAATGTAAAGAAAAAAATTCACTTTCCTGAAAACGGTATTTTTAAAGCCAAACCAAAATCAGTGCAGCTGTATGGAAGCTGATATATATCAGACTTTCTTTGTGGGTAAGGTGTCATGTGAAAATGACACATCAAACCGAAGAAAATGAGTGGTGCTCAGATTGTGATGATAATGAAGGACTACTGGGGTCATTGGAAAAGCAACACAGCATTTTGTAATTACACATTTTAAATTGAAATACTAAATAGGCTTGGCTTGGTGGCTTGGTGGCACAAATATTGCGCCGTATATATGCTGTATTCCATATACAGTCAATGTGTATTCCTTACAACTCTCGTGTTTGCAGTGGTGGGTGCACAGCTTGGCAAGATCCACGCAAATGTGGCTGTCTAACCAATGAGAGAGCTGGTTACATTCGAGGAGCAGGTGTGATTGGTTGAACTTGGTTTTCAGTGTGCTCAGGAACCAGGAGGGTCACTTGAACGCTAAAAGAAGAGGGTAAACCATTTAGGAAATGCAATTGCAAAAAGGATTTGAAAATGAGAGCCGCAAAGAGAAAACGGATGTAGAAAAGAAAAACCCTTTTTCAAATGCATGAAATGGAAAGATATTTATAATCAAATATATGAATTGTGTTATTCAATTCTCCATTTAGAAATAAGATTTAAAAATACATTTTAAAATTGCAGTGTAGGGACCAGGAAGGTCACTCGAATGCTAATAGGAGAGGGTATACCGTTTAGGAAATGCAATTGCAAAAAGGATTAGAAAATGAGAGTAGGAAACAGAAAACGGGTGTAGAAAAGGGAACTTTTTTAAATATATGAAAAGGAAACATATTTACAATCTCATTTATTAATTGTGTTATTTAATTCTCCATTTTGAAATAGGATTTGAAAAACATTTTCAAATCACATTATTTAATAATCAAATAATAAATACAATTTGCAATTCCTCTTTAGTATTTCAATTTAAAATGTGTAATTACAAAATGCTTTTCAAATTTGTCTTTTTTTGTATGGATTAATTGTTGAATTTGAAATTATATTTAGCCATCCATATTTTTAATTCACAATTAGGAACTCATCGTCAAAATGCGGTATTGCTTTTCTAATGACCGCTGTAGTCCTCCATTGAAGATGTGTGGATTGTGTCTTTCAATAAATGGTGCTTTGTGAAAAAGGATTTAGACAGGTGCACAAGCCAACTTAATTGGCATGACAGAAATCCATCCTATAAAACAAAAGCCTACAACAATCAAGAATGTTGCAGTGGAGGGCCATGACTTACTGCTTGGTGGATGAGAAAGGTTCAAGGTACTGCACCTGGAGCACAATGCTTCAGAATGCCGTTTGGCATAATCTCAGCTTCTGAGATATTTCTTGTGCCATTGGCCAACATTTTAGCGGGACTAGAAGGTATTAATTGCTTTGTTGATGATGTGGTGATCTGGGGCTCCACCGTATCTGAACGTACCCAAAGGCAGGTAAATTTGCTTCAAAGGACGAGAGAAAGTGGAGTCAAGCTCATTTGTGAGAAATTCCATTTTGGTGTACAGAAAATAACATTATTGGGAGACAATTGTCTGCTGAAGGTATTGAGCCAATTGAGGGGAAAGTAGAAGCCATTGAAAGCATGCAATAACAACGGACAAGAGGGGTTCTCAGAGTGATGGGAAAGATGAATCTGGTTGGAAAATTAATTTCTAACTGGTCACTGAGAACTAAGGGAGCAAATGGACAGCAGGGCATGAACAAGAATTGACTGATTTAAATTCCACATTAACAAATTACCCAGTGCTTGCATATTATGACCCAAGTATAAGTGTGGAGGTCTCAACAGATGCCTCTAAGGGTGGACTTGGAGCAGTCTACTTCAAGCTGAAGAGGTGAGCTGAAAACCAATTGCTTATGCTTCCGGATCCATGACTAAGACTGAATTTATATTTATATTGAGAAAGAATGTTTTGGACTGGACATATTTCACTGTTATGTTGATAGGCTTCCTTTAGAGCTGAAACAGATAATTGTTCCCTTGGGTCAATCATTAGTAATAATCCTAATAAAATGTCACCAAGGATTCAGCGTCTCATCATGAAACTGCAAAGATACAATTAGGAATTGATTTAACCTCTAGCTTCAGCAGATCCACTGTCATGAGCATCACAGATGGATCACATGTGCACCACTGGAGAGGAAGTAAAAGATTAGGTTAAAATGATTGAGTTTCTGCCATTTTCTGGTGCACTGATGAAACAAATATATGAAGAGACAGTTACAGGCACAAAGTTACTAACAGAGATCCAACATATCCATGGTGACTTGCCCAATGGGTCCTGTTCAATGTATCATGTCAGTATCTGAGGGAAGAATAGAAGGATGTAAAAGGAGGAACACAGACACTGTATAGTGTCCTGCTATACATTAAGAAGATGATGGAAAGTGACCAGCTCAGACAACCAGGATAATTCTTGATCTGCCTATAGCACAATGGAAGAAGCTAGAAATAGATTTAGTTAATTCTATTGGAAAAGAATTTCTGTTGTTAATTTTCTAACTTTTCCTGAGATTGGCCTACTTACAAGCACATCGCCCAACAATTTCATCATTCATGTGAAGTCAATTTTTGCCATGCACTTGACGCAATCTTCTGAAAACCAAAGACTTTGCCATGAGGAATGATGTTGTAAATTGATGCACTGTATCTACCTCACTGTAAGAAAATCTCAAATACTATTAAGAATTATGGGATAAGAAAAAGTTAAGAGGTCATGTTGTCGCGGGTTTGGAAGTGGCTGGGCTAAAAGAGAATTTCTGAGTTGCCCTAAACCTGTACATTGTCACGCTGCCCTATTCCTGCCTTATTGTCTTCACCTGTCTGTCTCATCATCCACACCTGATCCTACTCACCTCCTGCCTTTAAGACCCCTCACTTCCTTTCACTCCCGGCCGGATCACTCCTCCTAGTAGTAGTCAGTATTTGTCAATCCCCATGGTGTGTCATTCTTCCTGCTGTCTTCCTTCCCTGCCCGATGTCCAGTGTCTTCATCATCATCATCATCATCACCACGACTTCACAATAATAAACATCCTGCACCTTCCTTCAGCGAGTGCGTTTGGGTCCATTCTCCACACACCTCGTGACAGAATGATCCGGCCCTAAATATGGACCCAGCACTCGCCCGGGAGATCACCGCCCTGCGCCAGGACGTCTGAGCCAACCTGGCCAGACTCGCTGCCTCTCCTCACTTTCCTGTGCGGGTTTCCAGAGCTGAGGAAATCCTTGGAGTGCTCCCTCACTTCCAGAGGGTGTTCTCTGCTCCGGATCTCGCCGCGCTGCGGAGCGAGGCGGAGAGGGTTCGCAGGGAGGCGTTGGATCGGATCATCGGTCCGACCTCTCCGTCTCCACCATCTGTCCGCCGGCGGAGGTCCCGCTGCGGCGCCGGGACTGTTTCCGGGAGCGGGGAGCGGAGCGCTGCACCTTCACCATCCGCATTCGTCGGCACAAGGTTGGCGTTCTGTTCCCCGGGGACTGGTCCTCGACGGCATGAGCCTCTTCTGCTGACTCACTGCAAGCAGCGACGCCGCCGAGGTGGGGCCGCTTCCGGGCCAGTTCCAGCTCCAGTCCGTGAGCCCGTTTCGGCTCCAGTCCGTGAGTCCGTTCCAGCACCAGAATCTGTTCCAGCTCCAGAATCCGTTCCAGCTCCAGAATCCGTTCCAGCTCCAGAATCCATTCCAGCTCCAGAGCCCGTTCCAGCTCCAGTCCATGAGCCCGTTCCAGCTCCAGTCCAAGAGCCCGTTCCAGCTCCAGAGCCCGCCGTTGTTGTGGCTGCCGTGTTTCTGGCGGTCACAGCGGCGGCTCTCCAGCGATGGACATTTCCCCATGCGTCGCTGGAGCTCCCGGGGAGGGTCAGGGAGGACCCGTCACTGGAGCCTCCAGAACCTTCGTCCCCGTCACTGGAGCCTCCAGAACCTTCGTCTCAGGAGGCGTCCGAGCCTCCAGAACCTTCGACTCAGGAGGCGTCCGAGCCTCCAGAACCTTCGTCTCAGGAGGCGTCCGAGCCTCCAGAACCGTCGTCTCAGGAGGCGTCCGAGCCTCCAGACCCGTCGTCTCAGGAGGCATCAGAGCCTCCAGACCCGTCGTCTCAGGAGGCGTCCGAGCCTCCAGACCCTCTTTGTCTCGGCCGACATTTACCGGCCAGGCATCTTTGGCGCTACCTGACCCTCAGAAGAGGACCTAAGGGCCGTCCGCCCGACCTCCGTCCAGCCAGAGGACGCCGCCGGGGCCGTCCGCCCGACCTCCGTCCAGCCAGAGGACGTCGCCGGGGCCGTCCGCCCGACCTCCAGGTCCTCAGGGGCCGCCGCCGGGGCCGTCCGCCAGACTTCCAGGGGCGTACCCAAAGAGACTCGGGGCCCTCCTTCCGTGGGCCCCCTCCACCCACCCTGGCAAGGGTGCTTGTTTTTTTTTCTCTTCCCTTTCTTTTTCACTCTCTCCACAGCGTCTGGAATCCACCTTTAAAGGGGCGGGGCCTGTCACGCTGCCCTATTCCTGCCTTATTGTCTTCACCTGTCTGTCTCATCATCCACACCTGATCCTACTCACCTCCTGCCTTTAAGACCCCTCACTTCCTTTCACTCCCGGCCGGATCACTCCTCCTAGTAGTAGTCAGTATTTGTCAATCCCCATGGTGTGTCATTCTTCCTGCTGTCTTCCTTCCCTGCCCGATGTCCAGTGTCTTCATCATCATCATCATCACCACGACTTCACAATAATAAACATCCTGCACCTTCCTTCAGCGAGTGCGTTTGGGTCCATTCTCCACACACCTTGTGACATACATATACAGTCCATGTCTGTAAATTGAGGATACATTCCAACACATGTTCATCTACCTAAGATGGTGACATTGAGGTCGTGATCAGAACAAATGTTCCTAAGGCTTTCCTGAAATGGGTGTCTGTAGAGAAATTCTTTCCAGTGATGGAAGATGGCATCAGTTGGTGGTCGGCTAAACAGATCATTTAAATATCCCATCAGATTAGCCAAAGATCTTCATATTTCAGATGACCTTCTAAGATATATCCGTCAACGAACAGGACATGGGGGATGATTGCATGCTGTCCATGTTATGAGAGAAGTACTGGGTTAACTGTGTCAGTTCTGCAAGTAGAAGGATTTTGTCTACGTTTATTTGTCCAGAAAATCTCTAACTGACCTGATCGAAGGGGTTTGGATGAACCTCCCTTTACCAATGGTGTTTTACCTGCCTGGCAATATGAGCTACCCATTATGAAGCTACAGCTTCACTGGACATGGATTCCCTCATAAATTCTCTTAGACGTTTTAAGGCACAACTCAGTTAAGTTTAACAGTTTCGATCAGCTACTTCACAGTGGCGCAGATGGTAGTACTTTTGCCTTGCAGTAAGAAGGTCCTGGGTCTGAATCCCGGCCTGGGCCCTTTCTGCATGGAGTTTGTATGTTCTCGCTGCGCATGCGTGGATTCCCTCTGGGTACTCCAGCTTCTTCACATAGTCCAAAAACAGGACTGTTAGGTTAATTGGGCTCTCCAAATTGCCCTTGGGTATTAGTGTGTGCGTGCATGTTTGTTTGTCCTGTGTGTCTCTGTATTGCACTGGCAACTGCTGGAGATAGGCATTCATACAAGTTAGAGAGATCAATTAACCTAACAGTTATGTTTTGAGACTGTGAGAGGAAGTTGGAGTACCCAGAGAAAACCCAGACATTCATGGGGAGATGTAGATGAGCAGACAGTTTAACTCAAAAGTCCATCTGCCTTTCTGTGCGAGGTTTATATGCAGAAAGACCCTATCTGGGATTTGAACCCAAGACCGAAGCAACAGAAAAAAAACACCTCCACACTGTCTTCCACACAGAAATCTCTGCAATTGTATAATTTGGCCACCAGATGGCAGCGGAGACAGAAAAATAGTTAACACAAGATAAAACTTTATTGAATAAAAAAGTCACATGGTTAAATAAAAGGCATGTTTGCTATTCTTCTGAGCAAAGCTCCAGTTTCTGACTCTCTCTGCCTCAAAGCGATTCAGCTGACAGTCCAGAGGAGTTCACAGTAACATAACACCACTGGTCATCGCACTCCTGTTTGACCTCACTCTACACCTTTCCCTCTTCCTTTTTCCTTGACCAACAAACACAAAACCAAAGCAAAATACGTGCTGTTCCTATATACAGAACAATTACACTTACTGGCCACTTTATTAGGTATACCTGTTCAGTAACAGTTAAACAGATAGCACATTAGCCAGCCAGATGAGAGTAGCTCAATATAGGCATCTAGAAGTGTTAAAAACAACTTCCTTAAGTTCAAACTGGGAACGAGGAATGAGGACGAAAGGGGATTGAAGGCACCTTGATGTTTGGACATGGTTGTTGGTACCAGACGACTGGTTTGAGCATTTCAGAACCTGCTGAACTACTGGGATTTTAACCCACAACCGTCATTCAAGTTTACAGAGAATTTTCTGAAAAAGAGAAAATATGCAGTGAGCAGCAGCTGATTGGAGGAAATGTCGTCGTTGATGTCAGGGGAGGATGGGCGATGGATGTTTCCTAGTCCAATGAGTCTCTGTTATAGCATTCTGCTTTGGATCAATTATTCAGCCTGCTGCTGGTGGTATAATGGTGTGGGTGACATTTTCTTGGCTCACTTTGGTTCCATCAGTCCCAACAGAACATTATTTGAACTTCACACCCTACCTGAGTATCTTTGATAACCATGATCAGTCCTTCATGGGCACATTGAACCCATCCTCTCATGGGTACCTACAGCAGGATAATGGACCCTGTCATAAAGCTCAAATCATCTCAGACTGGTTTTTGGAACATGACAATCAGCTTAATGTACCCTAACGGTCTCCAAAGTGACCAGATCTCCCTCCAACAGAAATTTTTTTTGATCTGATGGAACAGCAGATTCTCATCGTGGATGTCCAGCTGAAAAATCTTCAGCAACTTTGTGACGCTCTCATGTAAATATGGACCAGAACGTGTGAGGAATGGTTTTGACACCTTGTTGGATCCCTTGACATGAATAATTAAGGCAGTTTTGAAGGCACAAAGGGGTCCAACCTGAAAACAGCAGGATGTTTCTAATAAAGTGGTACAAGAGGCAACATCAGCATATATTGAGCTTAACCAACTAATTTAAATACAAAAACCACATTGGTGCACAGGCTTTCAGTGGAGCAATGATGTAAACAATGTCTCTAAGTTGACTTTAACTTCACTGATGATGAATATATGTATCCATGGCAACTGCTCTGCATAATCAGCCACCATAACAAATGAAACAGCCTAATGATACAGTGACAGGAAGCAGAGTTCAGTGTGTTGTTGATGACTTTGTGTCTTTATCCAGTTTCTGATTACAATGATGTCTCCTCTGGTTTCCTCTCCTCCTGTATAAGTTATGTCCAACCTCAGTCGCCATGTAGTCCAGCATGGGTAGACGTCAAGGATCTCCTCTCTGCTTACGCCCTTCTTTCTTTTGCTCCCATCTTTTTTCTCCTTGCCTCACATTTCTTTGTCCTTTGCCTCCTTACTCCTTGTCTTCTTCTCCTAGATGTTGCTAAGACTCTGGGCCGTCGTCAATGACCTCCTCCTCTCTTTCCCTGACAGTTTCCTCATCAGCGACTCTCTGAAGGTTCCACACATCAGGAAGTAGATCACCGGGTCAAGGCAGACATTCATCGCCGACAAGAAGAGCGTTCCCTCCTTAATCTGGAAAAGCCAAAAGCTGACATCTGTGCTGAAGTCTGTAGGGGTTATCTGACTCAGCGTGAATGGCACACGGCAGACATGGTATGGCACAAAGCAGATGCAGAACACCACCAGGATGCTGAAGATGCTGCGGTTGGACTTACGGCAGATATCACTGGTGTCGCGGCGCATGCGACGGAATGTCTTGCACACCTTGCGAGCAATTGATATGTAGGAGAAAGTCACAATAATGAATGTCATCCAGAACAAGGACACACTGATATAGCTCGACACTTTGTGCCACTCCTTGCCCAGAGTCGACTTCAGCATCATACATTTCCTGGACTTTTGTTTGTCCAGATTGCTCGTCAGTATAGAATTGGGGGCACAGCACAAGAAGAGGAGGCCCCATGTGAGGACTGCCAGAACTCGGGCAAAGGAGGCACTCTGTATAAGGTGTAGCACAGACACTGCACTAAATCTGGACCTGGAGGAGGGGATGGTGGAGGAGGAAGGAGCAAGGCAAACAATCTTAACGTAGCGCTCAAGGCTGATGAAGCCTATGAAGAGGATTCCTACATACATGGAGAAGTAGAAGAGCACGGCGGTGTAGCGACAGAGGATCACATCAAGTTCCCAACTCACAAAACCCAAGTAAGTGGCCACCCTGAAGGGGATGGAGAACAGCATGAGGAGGTCCGCCACCACCATATTCTTCAGGTAGACCACCAGACCCGAGTCTGCCGGGACTCTGAAGAAAATCCAGGCAGCCACGACATTTAGACATACGCCCAGGACGAAGATGATGATGTAGAGCGGAGGAAGGACCTGCTTGGTGAAGATGCTGCTAAAGTCGGACTGGTTCATTGTGATGTTGAGGTTCTCCATTCCTGACAAAGAACAGACAAAATGGTTTTAATACGTTGCAACAAAAACCATCAAAAGTAGAATCAACTCTTGGATGGTTGGATGGATGGATGGATGGATGATTAGTGGGAACTTGTGACAGATTCTGAGGGAACGAACGTCGGCCGCTGGAACGAGCGTCGCCCGCTACAAGTTCATCAGCCCTGAGGTGGGAAACAACCCTTTAGCTCCTCTCAGTGGTTCTGGATCATGTTGTTAGGGTTAGTTTGGGTCGGCAACAGAAAGCAACCCTTAAACTCAAACCTTAGTGTGATATCGGCAGGTTAAATCAGATCCTAATCCAGATGTTCCCTCTGCTCATGTAAACAAATAACTCCCTGAAGCAGCTTCCCCCTGATCTTCTCCTTTTATGTCCAGGAGCCTCCAGCTCTGAACTCTGTTTGCTCTAAACAAATAAAGAGTATTTTTGACTCCTGTTTCTGTCCCGGTTTTTACTTCCTGTTCTGACTGATCCTAATCCAACACCCACCGAGGCCCAGCTCCACTGCTCCTTCATCCACCCCTATGAAAACAGGACGGAGGACGGCACGCGCCTGCCTTGAGTCTTCCGGCCTTCAGTCGGTTATTTTAGGGTTAAATCCTCACTTCTGCTGTTTGTGTAAAGATTGTTTTTGTGTTTGAATAAAACAACAATGAGACATTACAACCTGCTCTGCTTCTGTCCTTCACTTTAAATAATAAGATGCATAATATAACAACTTTTCCTCATTCTTTTTTTAATTAAAACAGCTGTTGGATGATTGTTTTCTGAGGTTCTCATCAGTGAAGAAAGAAATCTATAAACGCCTCAACTCTGTCCTGCAGCTCAGAGATTCTCCATCACAAAAACCACGAAAATCTGATTAGCAGAAACCAGCGAGGACGCAGATGAGAAGCATACAAATAAATCTCTTCAAATCTTGTTTCCGTTCACGCCTCATGCATCACGTTCAGATATCTGGCCTTTTTCACCCCATTAATTCCTTCTTTTCACCACCTCCCTCTGAACCTGACAACATAGAAGCTCCTTTCAGTAGAAATAAAAACGTTGCAGCTGGACTGGAGTCAAAATTCATTTCTTTGTTTACATTTTCTCATTCCAACTCTGCGTTCCTTATTCTGTAAACAAAGCTGAGAGGGAAATAAATGAGGTCAGAAACAAATGTGAATGTTTTCCTCTGCAGTTTACACAAGTTCATATCAGTAAATTACTGAGTCACTAATCGGAAATATAAATAAAACAGAAATATGCAGCTCTAAAATAAATTCCTAGGAAAGCAGCTGGCTGTCCTCAGAGTTAAGTTGGGTGTGTTGCAACGATGAGGGAAATAAATTTACATATAATTCTGCAGAAACTTGGTCAAGTGCATTCTAGCAAACCCCCTCAGGCCTATAAGCGACTTACAGCTGTTACCTGATGCAACCTTCATGGTTTTAGACTCTGGGAGGAAATTGTGATACTTAGAACATCCTGTTAGCGACAGTCAGAGATCCAAACATCAGCTGAATAAACGCCAAGAGCAGCTTTTAAATAAAGATTTCATTTATTAAATGAAAAAGCTGCAAACCCACTTGGAGCTGTGTGGGGAAAGTATTTACGCCCATTTGTTAAATTACGAATTAACCGAGATTAACCTTAATTTCCTTAGTTTAATCTCACAAAAAAAGGAAAAAATAAATGCACTGATAAAAAAGGGAAAAAAGAAGTGCATTGATAAAAATGGAAAAAAAATAAAAACATGGATAAAAAAGGAAAAATTAAATGCACTGATAAAAAATGAAAATGCATGGATAAAAATGGTAAAAAAGAAATGCATGAATAAAAAAAGGAAAAAAGAAATGTATCTATAAAAACAAAGGATTTAGAAAATGGGATTTTCAGATTTATTGGGTCGTCCCAGCTTTCACTTGGTTTTTTTTCCTGGTCATACCGAATCAGAAAATCTCTGAGAGTTTTTGCAAAATATACAAAAGTCACAGTAGTCCAGAGTAACCACAGCATGTCTGATTCACTCAGTACTAATGAACTGAGCAGATGGATGATCAAAGCTTGAGACTGTAAATGATGAACAGATCTGACAAATGTCCAGATTTTTAGGTAAAGCACGACTAAAGTATCAGAATCTGAACTGAAACTTCAAACTGTGGAACAGTGTTGATCTGCAGTATAAATAGTATTTTCTTACTTTCTGACCTCTGGCCCAAGATGAGTTTCATTGTGCCACGAGAATAACCTGAACTGAAACTATTCTGACGTTCTTTTTTTTAGGTTACTGCTTGGCAACCTGCTGCCATGCACTTCTGCAAACCACTCAAATACTGTTCCCATCAACCTCTCACTTTATTATCATTATTATACAATTACTCAGTTATCCTAAAACAGACCTGATTCGATCAAGATCTCTGTTTCCAGTGAACAGTGTAGAAAAGCAGAACTTCTCTGGTGTCTCAGCTCTGAAGGTTCTGGAGAAAAGCTTGTTTATTTTGCAAGAGTCACTTATGAGGCAGAACCACATGTGAAGGTGTGGAGTGTTGGTGATGAGGTGGAGATGGAACGATATGAAGAGCAGATTATGAGCTTTGATGAAGGTCTAAAAATCACAAAACAAGCCCAAACCGTGCCATCTACCACTGTGTCTGAAGCCATGTAGGAGGTGTTTTTGCTGCTCTGCTGTTTGATTTAAAAGAAGAAAACAAAAAATGTCAAATACGGAGCTGCGCTTTACAAACATCTGTAGTTTGGCCTCATCTGTCCAAAGGAGATGTTTTCTCCTTAAACCCATCCAAGCAGCCAGACTTTTTCTCACTGTTCTGTTATGAACTTTAACCTTTAGCACAAGCTGTTTCTCACGCTTCAGTTTTTTAAGACAGAATTAGCTGGTAGGTCAAGCATCAGGTGAGCAAACTTGTGTTTATATAGTGGAAAACTGTTGTCTAAACCACCCAAGTGATTCTGATGCCTAAACTTCACCATCTAGAGAAAATTATTAATACTCAATGTGGAAAAACAGTTTTTAAATCAGTCGTATGACTGAATGTGACCAGAAACTTGTGATCATGTAAACATCCTCAACAAGCTTTAGTGTTAAGTATGTGGTCAACCACATCCTTTAGGATTTAGAGTTTAACCACCAGTCAGGATTACAGGCGCTGGTTAGGGTTGGATGGAAGTCCCCCTGTCAGGTGGCTGG
This sequence comes from Valencia hispanica, assembly GCA_963556495.2. Classification (NCBI taxonomy): domain Eukaryota; kingdom Metazoa; phylum Chordata; class Actinopteri; order Cyprinodontiformes; family Valenciidae; genus Valencia; species Valencia hispanica. The sequence continues at coordinate 2,959,619 of OY747700.1, read as the reverse complement.
ATGGATAAACCGTCCAGCATGTGGGGCATACAGAGATGCGGTGTTCAAGGCATCATTCAAAGATGGAGTTGCTGCATAAATGATTGTGTCTTCTGCGTATGGGCTTACCTTGGCTAGATTTACAGTGCAATCAGTCAGTGCGTTTACATGCAGTAAGAAAAAACTGAATTATTGCCAGATTGAACTCGGTCTTTTGAAATACATGTATACACCTTAGTCCGGCTGAAGTCAAATCGAACTGGACTACTCCTAATCGAGCTAAGACACTCACATAATGGGGTTAGAAAGCCGAATTTCTCTGCATGTGAACAGCATCCCAGCTAAATCAAGCTATTAGGAGCCTGGGCACTGAACCAAGATCCACGGAAGGAGGTTAAACACACTTCATTCAATAATTTGATTTTCTGAGTAACATATAAACTGGGATAAAGGCTCCCAATCTTGTATGGGTATTAATTCGATTATTGCCATAGCTCGATTTAAATGGGCATGTAAACGTACTGACGGACTTTAAAAGTCAGATCTTGGTCCTTAAAAGGAGGTCATGCCCTGTCTAACCATGTCTGGATGTAAGAGAGAGAACCAGGTGGTTTGGTTGTTGTTAAGCTCACATTAAAATGTCTCTGTTTCAGGGTTATTATCAGATTTTTCCCTAACTGGAACGAAGACAATGTGTACAGAGTGATTTTTATTTTTTTTTATTTTTTTCTTTTTCTTTTCTTTTAGTTTCTTCTATGCAACAGATTGTGGAATGACAGACGTGTGACTTCCTTCTGGTTCCAACATCCGTTCTGCCGTTCTGTCCAGTTCCATGCAAACCAACAGTGTGACCCACACCAGCCTTCGTCAGGTGCTTTTTATTCTGTTTGGTCTAAAAGGTGTCTAACATGTCTGGTGAGGCTATCCTGTCAAATGCTCAGATAACTGCCATCTCTTCTGCCCTCTGCTGGACATGCTAGACACTGCTCTGCATGCACATCAAATTACATCCGAATTAGACCATTGACTGTGATGTGATGTGATGACTCTGATGGCGGAGCTGTATCTGTCAGAGAGTGATGACTTATAATCTGAGATGGTTGAAGCATTTAAAAGAGAGATCCAGAAACGGAGAAGCAATCATTTTGCAGTAAACAGAGCAGGTTGCCTGGTGAAGAACTGACAGGATGGAAACCAAGAAGAAAAAGTGGGTTGTTGTAATTATTGCTCTGATATCTAGTTGAGAAAAACTTAAACTACAGCTTTCCATCATAAATGGTTATGCATAAACCAGTTTATGCTGTCATGAAGCAACGTGGAGAAACCAGGAATATAACCGACTCTTTAACAGGCGTCTCTGCATGAATCTTTAGAAGAAAAGAAAAATGAGAATATCAAGAATGTTTTATTTTATGAGTTTCTACAAGTTTGGCTAAATATGTTCAGGACCTTATTTTAATGTTGAACTAACTTAATATTGGATGTATTGGTGTTTTTACCATTAAACTTTTTGCAATAAATCAGGCTCTTTTAAATCTTCTCTCCTGATGTTTTGTGCAGATTTTTGCCTCAAACTGGATCTCAGGTCTATTTTAAACTTTTTCTCCATCTTGTCACGTTGACATTTTTTTTTTTACTCTGGAAACTATCTCTAGAATCAGCCTGACGACGTGCCTAAATATAATTTTGAAATATGACGATGAAAAGCTATCAGTGAGGAACGGAAACTTGTTGTAGTTTGTTAGAATTTCTCAGAAATTGTGCCTGCTCTGGTCTGGTCCTCAATGGTTTTATGCTTGATATTATTTAACTTCCTGGAGTTTGCTGACAGATTGCATCCAGAGTCTGATTTAAGTCTTCTTGGCTGCTTTCTAGTTTCTTTGTTGAATCCACGTTCTTTCAGCGTTTTTTTTATAATTCAGCTTCTAAAACTTAACTGAGATTTTATTTTTCATCCGCCAGAGTTGATGTTGGATTGTCGTTTTTCCGTAATCTGCGATGTTGCAATCAGCCGAACAAATGAAGCAAATTGAGACATTTAAGTATCAGATAACTGGTGTTAGTGGGTATCTCCTGCATCCTGGTCTGCCTGATTAGTAAAGAAGATTATTTGCTACATGGTGTGTGCGCTCACCTCATGTAGAGCCAGCTGTGCAGCAGAGGTCCATGCAGATGTAGCCTGTTCCTGCAATCTGAGCTCCTCCTTGTGAACTAGGTCATATAAGGGGCAGATAAGAGCTGCTTTGGAGCTAAACTTCCTCTGTTTCTGTATGACGTTGCATCCTCTGTTTATCCTCACGCCTTCTCTCCACTTCTTGCTCTGCAAACCACATGATTGTGGCAGGTTTGCATGCCAACATTGCTTAGTAGAGATGACTTCATGTGCAACCATGTGCAAACACGCTCATACCTAAAGGGCAATGTAGAGAGAGAACCAGTTAACACAACAGTGGTGTTTCTGAACTGTGGGGAAATCTAGAGTACCCAGAAAGAAACCATGTGTGCTGGAGGAGATCATGGAAGCGTAATGCAGACAGACCACAGGCCAGGATTGGAACCCATGACCCACTGGCTGCAAGACAACAGGGCTACCAACTGTTTCACCAATAAAAAGGAGAGAAAAAATTGCCTCATTGGGAGAGTTCTAGGAACCAGAACCACTGCTGACCCAAAAGAAAGCAAAGACCTCTCTCACATTTACCAGAAAACATCCTGATTATTACTGAGATGTTTGGGAAAAAATTTCTGTGGACAGGGGAGACAAAAGTGGACCTTTCTGGAAGGTGTTGGACCCGTTACATCTGGAGTAGAACTAACAGCTTTTCAGAACCAAAACATCACAGTTACAGTCATGCATGGTGGTGGTAGTGTAATGATCTGGGCTTCTTTGCTCCTTCAGGACCTGGAGGACTTGCTGTAACTGATGAAACCATGGATTCTGCTCTCTGGCAGAAAATCCTGAATCCAACCATCATTTCTGGACCTTATGCTAAAGCTCAGTTGGGTTCTGCAACAGGACAATGATCCAAAGCTCACCAGCAGCAGATCCACCTCTGTGTGGCTCAAAAATACAGAACAAAATGAAAGTTTTGGAGTGGCCTAGTCAAAGTCTAAAAATAAATCAGATGAATATGCTCTGGTATGACTTTAAATGTGTTCCTGCTGTAAAAACCTCCAAAGTGTCTGAATTAAACCAATTCAGCAAAGCAGAGCGGGTCAAAATTCCTCCTCAATGAACAACTGAATACCAGGATTAGGGTGTGATTGCTTCTTCCACATAAAACCCGGTAGGTATGGGAAAATTAAAATCAATATTTGAAAACAGTTTTTTTGTGTTTATTCAGGTTATCTTTTTCTGATATTAACATTTGATGATTGGAAACATCCAAAATGGGACTAAAACACAAAACAAGAAATCTGAAAGGGGGTTAACACTTTATCATGCTACAGTGTCATGTATTTGTCTACAAACATATGTTGGCGTGCAATGCTGCCACATTCATGTGGCTTGCAGAGTGGTTAGTGGAGAGAAGACGTGAGAACGCCATGTCATACAGAAACAGAGGAAGTTTAACTCCAGACCAGAGGCCTCTTTGGTTATTGCACAACTTGTTGTTGGAATCTGCACGTTTAAATTAAAACACCAGCATGGTGTCTGAAAATCTAAAAAGTGCTGTTCTTGATGTCTTTTAAAATCCCTTGTTCCTTTTGTTCACTCAGGGCCTTTTTCACCGAGCTGTTTCGGTGCCAGAGCCTGACTTGGAACCTGTTCTTTGGTTTCACCACCGACCCAAGAAAACGTTTGTTGGTTCCAAACCGGTGCCTAGCCAACCTCCAACTCTTTGCTGCAGCTTCAGTTCAACCTCAAACAACAGAGAAAAAATAGCTTTTATGGTCCAGAGGTTAAAATTACTGTTAAACATGTGGTACAGAAATTATTTTTAGTCCTGAAACTCTTTCACTGGTTAAGCCAGTGGTTCATGTACTGTTTCTGCTGCCCCCCCCCACTTCGGTTTATTAGAAAATGTTCACTCCATAGTCGTTGCCCCATATGTGCAGATCTCTACAAAGTCCTTATATGTCTGTTGACATCTCATAAATGTGCCTGCTGATGGTATTATTGGACAGAGGAAACACCCATAGTCTTCTGGCCTCTGGTATGAATCATAGATGGAACCATGTCCATAATGCCGGGAAGTATATGATCATCTGCAGCGTTTTTTCACACTGTGCCACTATGTACAAAACTTTATATGAGCTCATTGAGCAAGATATGCTTCATCATATTTTCTACTCTTTGGCTGGGAAGGAAGTTTTATCTTCTGCTTTGCGTTTAAGTGGGAGCCTTTCAAAAACCTGTCAGTTATATTAGCTTTTATATTTTATCCTTTCATATCGCCCACCCCCACCCCCCATGCAATGACACTGCAACCCCCACTTTGGGAACCACTGGGTTAAGCTAAGCAGCAATACTTTGAAAACAGAATAACTGTGTGAAGACAAAAGAAGCCATCAAGCTACCATAGAACCATGTCAGAAACGGGTCGAATATGTCTGTAGATTGAATCCAAGTGTTTCCTGAAACCAAAGCCAAACCATCTGGCTCATCCCCAGGATGTATGACAGATCAGAGTGAGCCATCACTGAAGCAAACAAACATCATGCCGAGAATTGGATTAAAGTAGTTTAACTGGGGTGTGTGCATGTTGTTGGGGGGGGCACCACCAATTCCTAACCCTCACCATCAATCTCCAGGTACTGTACACTAAACCAGCCATTTGCACTATATCATTAACCTATTCTTTATTCTGTTGCAGACAAATAAATTGCTTTTATCAAACATGGAATCACACCTTCTGGTTGCTACTTCCTTTGTCATAAATCAGGTGTTTGTTTAAGATCCTGAAACCCACAGCTATGGTAAATGGACTGAACTTATATATATAGTCATTCTGACCACTCAACACTGGAGCTACATTCACCCATTCGCACTCACAAACGCTCACACATTCATACACAGATATACAGATCAGTGAGCAACTTGGGGTTAAGTACCTTGCCCAGGGACACATCTGACAGGCGGAAGCGAACCTACTACCCTCCTGATTTCCAGTCCATTATAACAGATCTGGGGCTTCTCCAGGATCCATGACCCCACCTGTCTTCTCTTCTCCAACTCCTAATTTAAAGGCAGGATCCCTAACTTAATCTGACTGGGTTTCCAGCCATCTATCCATTCTTTGTCGTCTTATCCAAGATTGGGAAACGGGTCTCAGAGAGTCAATAGCATGCCTCTCCCCATCAACTTTTTCAACCTCATTCTGGGGGATATAAAGGCGTTCCCAGGCCACACAGGATATATGGTTCTTTCAGAGAGCTCTGGGTCTTCTCTCACTGGGATGGGTCTAGAACATCTCCAAAGGGAGGCATCCTAATCAAACGCCTGAACCACCACACCTTTTCCTGTCAGTCAATGGTGGAGCCTATTCCAGCCACTTGTATCAGGGATCTCGTTTGCTCTGCGATGGTCCAAATCTTATGACCATGGTTGAGGCATGAACTTGTAAATGAAGAACTTGGCTTTTCAGCTCAGCTCTCTCTTTGTGATGAGGCGCCACAGCAGCGCCCTCAATACTGCAGATGAATCCCTGGTCCATCTGTCTGTCTTCCATCCTACTATCCCTCATGAACAAGACACAAAGGTACTTGAGCTCTTCTGGAGTAGTCCACCTATCCTTGGTTGAGAATCCTGACCTCAATTTTAAAAGGAGTTGACTCTCATCCCAGCCACTCAGCTGTGATTCGCTCCTGTGCTTTCTGGATGTCATGGTCTGAGGAAGCCAGAAGGACTACATCATCTGCAAAAAGCAAAGATGAGAACCTGAGGTTTCAAAACCAAACACCTTCCTCTACCTATCACAACTTTGAGGTCCAAGGCCAAGTTGGAGCCTCGGTGGAGTCCAGTGTATTCCTAATATTCATAGTGTCCAGTGTATTCATAGTATTCCTCCCGCAGTCCAGAAACCATGATTTTTGGGCTAACTGGTCTCTCTAATTTATACTTGACCTGTCCAGGGTGAACCCTGCCTCTCACCTAATGACCACTGGACACAGGAACCAGAACCCCTGCAAAGATAAACTGTTTTAGATGATAATGACGTTTTTGTTTCAAAGATGAACAGTTCTAGATGATAGATGGATAAATTATTTTTTGTTTAACCTTAAACCACCTAAGGATGTTCTCAGCCGGAGCCTAGGAGGACAGGAGTGCGTTCGTGCCGAGGGAAAGGTGTCGCGCTGTGAATGCTGACTTCAAGTTCAAAGTTAGAAGGAAGTTTTGTCGTTTTTGAAAGACTGCCTCTGAGCAGATAACAGGAAATGTTTGAGACTTATCTTCTGCCTGTTTTTAGCTCTCATCTCCCTAATTTTAACTCTGAATGCCCCCCACCCTACATTTCCGCTAACACTTTTAACCACTGACTGTAATAAATACATGCCTTCCTTTTTCTAACTCTCTGCAGTTGAATAAAGTTCAAATGTTTGATTAAGGTCTAATTTAAAGTTAGTCGAAGTAAAGAAAATAACTCCAAATAAGTCTAAAACAAGAGTGTGAAATGAAGTTTTAAAAAGATGTTGAAACTAATTTCTTAACTTTACAACCGCATTTATTTACAGGGTTTACCATTTACTCAGTTTTAGTGCATATTTTATTTGGGTCAAACAACACTAAATCATGTTTTTTATTTTTTTAATATATTTGTCTCTGTAAAATTGTTCTATCTAATCTTAATTTCCTTGTTTTTAAGTGCATGTCTGGTCAGTGACGGTGTGTATCTGTAACCCATGTCAGCGCCTCATGTGGTGGAGCTTCATGGTTTGGCTTTGGGCGACCGTGGAGGGAAACCCCAGAGATGTTTTCCAGCCTGGATGTTTGTGGACATTGCTGCCGGATAATGGGAGGAAGAGGAACCCAGCAGGGAGGAGGAAGATGTCAGACACGCGAGACGGAAGTGGAGCATCTCTGCTCATCTCTGCTGAAACAACAAAGAAGATCTGAGGCTGACACCTGGTCAGTGAATGCACCTCAACATATAAAACTTTTACTTTATTACTGATGCATTACCTCACTTATTCGACACAGCAAACACTTTCAAAGTGTCTATATTAGTCCACTCTAGATTGAGGTAAAACACCTTTTAAATGTGTTAAACAGTAAACACTGTGACAGAGTTACAACGCTGCCAATAGTTAAAATTTAACACATACTTGTTTAGTTTATTCAACACTACTGTGTAGTGTTAAAAGTTAACACTATCAGTGTGTTTTCTTAACACCGATTAAGGTTCAAATTATGTTAACACTGCAGAAAGTGTTAAATTTAACCTAACATCGAAATCAGAATTTTGAAAATGCTACTGGGAGCCAATAATCACAAATTTAACTCCCAGAAACCTTAGATACTTTACAAAGAAAACCACACAAGCTGCAGTGTAAATAAACCTGTATTTCAAACGAGCGCACCACGAATCCCTCTTTCCCTTATTCATCAGGTGCAGTCAGAGTTTCAACCGAACTGAATCATTTTAAATGTAACACAAGTATTTCAGTCATAGTGGCAGCATTTTCTTTCCTGGTTCTGGTTAAAAACCTATTTTTGTGCACTAGTGTGGACCAAAACAACTGAAAGATGGTTTATTTTAGAGAATTCTGGATGGATAACATTTTAATACCAGATAGATAGATAGATAGATAGATAGATAGATAGATAGATAGATAGATAGATAGATAGATAGATAGATAGATAGATAGATAGATAGATAGATAGATAGATAGATAGATAGATAACATTTTTATACCTATACTTGGTGTGTATGTTACTTTTTCTATTAAACAATATTATAATGGCTATTTATGTTTTAATTTCGATATTGTCCCAATGATTTCATTAGTTAAACCCAGTTTATGTAATTAATGTGTGTTTTACTAAACACACACTAATTCTAAGTGGTGCAACAGAGCTCACTTTAACTTTAAGTATTGATTAACTCATTTTAAATCTAGTTTCGCTAATCTCTGATTTGAACTAATCTTAGATTACATTAAACATTGTTGGTGCAATCCAGCCTGGACGTAAATAACAAACTAAAATATTCTTCCGGATCCATGGGAAAAACCGCTCCGGAGTTTATCTCTTTCCGCTGATCCTTTTCCGGGTTTTAGTTCCCACCTTCACCGCGTAGCAGGAAGTGCTTTGTTGGGCTAATCGCTGTTCAGAAAATGGATTAAAATCGTTTTCCTGGATTTATCGGGAGTCCCTGAGTCTCTGGAGGATGTCTTCCCCGGTGAAGAGCGGGGACATTATCCACCTGAATGTTGGCGGGAAGAGGTGAGGAGCCCCGGAGGGTCCGGGCTAACCCGGCTAGCTGGAGAGACAATGCTAAGCTAATACGGCGGTGTCCATTATCGGACAGCTCGTTATGTTTCTGAAACTGTTGGGTTTTGCTATGTGTCAGACCACCGGAACACATCTGCCCACAGAGACGTTTTGTTTCCGGTAGCAGAAGTTTAAAGAGTTAGACTTCAGGTTGGAAATAGTGTGAATAGCTCCGACAGTGTCCGATAATGGAAGCGTGACAAACCAGCTGCAGGAATGAGCTTTTTCCCTGTCTTTGCTCATGTTCTGTGAAATCCACAGATGTCCTTCTGCTCCTTCCTGCTTTGCTACAGTTTTTAGCATCCGGTCAAACTGAGCAGAAAACCGACAGACGGAGTTTCTCTGAGTAACAAACGTGTAAATAGTTTCCCTGTCTGCAGAAAACCGTCCGGATGCTGGTGGAGGAAAAGTTTCTCCAGCTGAACTTCTCAGGTGCGTCTTCCTCCACCTGATCCTGACAGGTGGAGGAAGACGGGATGAGTTCAGGCTTCCAGGTGTTGTTCTGGGCCGCTGTGGTGACGCTGTGGAACCAGATCCTGGATCCAAGCTGGTCCTCCTGGTCCGGCTGCTACCTGAGGATCAGGGTAGATGCTTAACTCACATCCAGCTCCTTCTGGTTGCTGAAACGTGGACAGATCCAGATGTTTCTCCACCTTCTGGTTGAGGGAACTCCACACTCTGGGCCATTGCTGCAGGTCACCGTTCAAGGTTTGACCTTTGTGTCCCGTTGAACATCCAGAGTCCTGATCCGTCCGTCCTGCTGGTCTCCAGACGACCCAGTGATCTGTGAGCTGGGACCGGATCCATCTGCAACGTTGTGATCCAAACAGCTGCTAAGATGGAAAATCTGGGTTAATCAGAGCTGATCGCTGATTGGATCATTAACTCTGTGCTGCAGGAGTTCAGAACCGACGGTTCTCATGTTTGACCTAAGTTATTAGTAGGTTTATACAAACTGTATGAGGTAGAAAAGATATAAATGTAGCCAACAGTAGAGATTTTGATTGTACCGCGTTTTGATGATGTCATCAAGCCGTGCCTACGTACTTTAAATAAATTCTGCCGGTCAGAGTTCGTATTTACACTAGATATCATCAGTTTAAAATTAGTCGTTTTCTATTTATCGGAAAAGGAAAACCTGTAATTCAAATATGTGCTGTTTTATTTTCGTGCGAGATTAAATTTATAGATAACCAGGAGAACAGAAAGAAAAGTTTCTCTTTTTACATGGTTTTGTTTTGCGCTTAAGTTTAAACAATTTTAAACTTTGTTTTCATAACATGTAATTTGCATTTAAAATATCTTCAACTTTATTTGTGTTGTGAGAATTTTTGTCTTGCATTTTTCAGAAAAAGATTAGAATAAATTTTTTAAAATGCATTTTGAACAATAAATGATCTTTCTATACTTTTTTGAAGTCGTCGTTCTGCTGCAATGTATCTGGAACGTGAGAAAGTTCATAAACTGTCATTCTGACATAAATAGGAGAAAATGATACGTATCGTTACCAGACATGCTTTAAATTATATCGTAATATAGATTTAAAATGATATCACCCAGTTGGAATAAACCCATAAAAGCAATTTTATTAGTATAGCAACACGTTCAACAACAAAGTAATTCAAGGTGCTTTACATGATTAAGAGGTAAAATAAAAAAAGCAGTAAAACACAGACTAAGCATATAAGTAAAAACACCAATAAAGGAAGAAGCATAAACAAAACATATGATGCATCAAAGCATGACTCAAAGGCAGCTCTAAACAGATATGTTTTTAGTTGTGATTTAAAAGAACTCAGTGTTTCAGCAGCTTTGAAGTTTTCTGGAAGTTTGTTCCAGATTAGAGGAGCATATAATAAAGAATAAAAACATCTTCTCTGTGATGTTTCAGGTTCAGCACCTCCAGACAGACGCTCACCTGGGTTCCTGACTCCTTCTTCTCCAGGTGAGTCTCTGATCACCATGAAACCTTCTCCATTGTTCTGTGGCAGCCTGATCAACTCTTCTTCTTCTGTTTTTGTCCTCAGCCTCCTGAGCGGCCGCATCTCCACTCTGAAGGATGACGACGGAGCCGTGAGTATAGCTGGACTGGTGCGTCCGTTCCGGTCGTCTCCCTCGCCGTGACGCCGCCGTTTCTCTCCGTTTGTCCCCAGATCTTCATCGACAGGGACCCCTCCCTGTTCGCGCCCATCCTCAACTTCCTGCGCAGCAAAGAGCTGTACCCTCGCTCCATCAACGTTCACATGCTGATGCACGAGGCCGAGTTCTACGGGATCACGCCGCTGGGTGAGACGGCGAGCCGGTCCATGTCTGGGACGGCTCCGTTGGTTACTTTGGGTCCTGCTCAGCTCTGGGGGAGCATAAACGGCCCAACAGCATGATACTGCTCCCACCGTGCTTCGGTTGGGATAATGAAGGGTTGTAGGATCTCTGCCTGCAGCGTACAGACACAGATACACTTTATTCATCTTAGAGGGAAAAAGTCCTGCATGGCAGGGCTCTTAACAAAAACAATGACATATAGTGAGAGAGAGAAACAGAAGAAAAAGATCAAGTGAAACATAAAAAGTAAGATGTAACATTTTCTGTGTTTGTATAGAACCAGATGTCCAGGTGAACGTAGACTCTCTATGTTGGACGTTTGTTCTGGTTCTGGTTGGAAACGGACCCAGAAACACCAGAGAATAGAGAGATCAATTCAATCCAGAACTATTTCATTGATCCCAAAGGGAAATTAAATGTAGTTGTAACTCAAATCCTCCAAGTGTGTTCAAAGAGTCGTTGTTGATGGTTGATGCTGTGGGCGGGAAGGAGCTCCTGTAGCAGTCAGTCTTTCAACCAATCTAAAGTGGCCTCTGACTGAAGACTGTTGCTGTGTGACAGCCTCATGGTCATCATGACACGCTAACAGCTCCGTATCCAGGCAGCAGAGACGATAATCTGATATTCCGCAGGAGCATGTCTTGGATGAAACCAGCCGCCGTTAGCTAGCTCTGCTAATCCACCTCATTTGTTTTGCTGCTCATCTTTAAATCTCAGTCTCTCCGTCTGGTCAGAGAGACGTTGGAGAGATGATCCTTGATGATTCTGTTTTTACTGGAGCCTTGTGATCTTTTCTTGTGTTCCGACCACCTGGTTTTCAGTTATTGTGTTTATTCAGTTTGTAATTATTTTTTTTTTACCTTGTCTGCATGTCAAGCCCCTCCCCTCATAACTTAGTTTGTCAGAATGATTCAGTGCTGTTAGCTTGTTAGCTTTAGTGGTTTCCTTTGGTCTGGTAGCTTTAAGTTTGGTTTAGTTAATTTCACATTTAATTTAAACCGCGCTGTTGCCTTGTTTTTAGTTGGTTAGAAAGTGGTTTGTTTTCAATCTATCAATCAAACTTTATTTATAAAGCGCTTTTCACTCAAACATTGCAACTCAAGGTGCTTTACAGATTAAAATGACCCCCCTATAAACCACATTCCCATCCCTGCCCCACAGATTTAAAAGCATGATCACGTTTTGATTCTGGTCCATTGTTATATACGGGTTCTTTTAGCCGATGTTTTTGGGCACCGTTTTGTCGAAAAGCTCAAAGCACTTCAGCTTATCTGTTTAATTCTGTTCGACAGTTTCTGTTCTGTTTTCTTTTTGTTGCTCTCTCTGAATAAACTCTCTAGTTCCCCCGTTTTAACACCTGATTACGCCGGGGTCGTAACACTCCTCCTCCTCTCTCCCCTCTCTGGTCCTGCTCTGCATCCATGAACCCTCCTTCTCAACTCCTCTTGGATTTGAGTTTTTAGACGCTAATCAACTGTAAAAACAATACCTTGTTGCCACGGTTACGCATCAGTCTGAAAGTTTTTTTTAAAAGAAAGGAGCAGAACTCCTTCCAGCTGCACAGCATCCAGAACCAGAGGGAATAATTGTCCAAACAGCGACGATTTAAGCAGAATAACGAGGATCTAAAGTCTAGAGAAGCAAAATGCTGCCACCAGGAGGAGCCTGTTGGTTCCTGTGAAGTTGAGCCACTTTACAGTAAAATGGAAACAATCATTTGTTTCTGTTTCAGTGCGAAAGCTGCAGCTGTGTGACGAGTTGGACCGGTCCTCCTGCGGAAACGTTCTGTTCAACGGCTACCTGCCTCCAGCAGGTACGCGACCCGAACCCAGCGCCGCTGTGGGGGGAAGGTTGAAGGTTCAGCATCGTTTAAAGGAAACAGCCTGAGACCCGGTCCTGGTCCAGCACAGGCCTGGGTCCATCCTGTGGGTCTCGGGTTTGCTGAAACGTCTGTTGATCTCTGTGCGTGTCGCCCTCAGTGTATCCGGCGAAGCGTCGGAACCGCCACAGCGTGGCCGGGTCGCAGTTCATGGCGGGCCGGACCGGGCCGGTGGAGAGAGCGCCGGTCAGACGCAGCAACACGATGCCTCCCAACCTGGGGAACTCTGGGATTCTGGGACGGATCGAGGACCGGGCGTCTGCAGGTAACGCCCTGAGCAGACCGCCGCGGCCGTTTCCCGGTGATGGTCTCTCTAACCTCGGTGGTTCTGCAGGTGGATCCTCCGACCCCGGCATGGTTCGGATCATCTGCGGCCACCATAACTGGATCGCCGTGGCGTACGCTCAGTTTGTCGTCTGCTACAGGTAAACGCAGCCCTCTGATTGGCTGGTGAGGAGAGCGAGCGCTCCTGTTTTGTTCTCCCTGGGGGGACGGGTGTTGTAAGATCAGAACACGCCTGCAGATGTTCTGGAAAACCCAGAAACCGACGTCGTCGTTTTTCCTTCCGCCCTGCTAGGATGAAGGAGTCCACCGGGTGGCAGCAGGTCTTCACCTCTCCTCGCCTCGACTGCATGATCGATAGAGTCGCCCTCAACGCCAAGGTAATGGGCGGCTCGCTGGGAGACAACGACAAGATGGTGGCCGTCGCCTCGGTGACGGAGATCATCCTCTGGTCCATCTGTCCCGACGGCAACGGGAATGAAATCGGTACGGCGGTTGCTCTGAGCGCCATCTTGTTCGGGAGAGATCAAACCTTCAGGAGGAGCTGAGTTATTCCTCGTACCGTTACATTTATGATTCACCAAAGCTGGTTTACAAACTGAAACGTGTTTTTACTGATTTTTAACAAAGATTTCAGCTAATTTAAGCTCTTTAGTTTTCAGGTTGAAGGTTCGGTTTTTATTTCCATATATTTATTTTTTTGTGACAAAATGTTTATCTTAATTATGTAAAGGACCAAATTGACTTTACATTTCTGTAAATGTTTATAATGAAAAAAACTGTTTTTTCTTCTTTTTTGTAAATGTAGCCATTTTTCTGTTTATTTCAGTTTTTTATTTTGTTTTTTTATCTTAAGGTATTTTTTTCCAGCTTTACTTTAGTAAGTAACTTCTCTGGTGGAGGGTTTTTTCATACAGTTGTATTATATTCAGTTTTTTTGTTTGTTTTTTTTTATTGTCAATTTTTATTTTATAGATTTAGTTTTAGTTTTTTTATCTTTTACCTTTTTTTTGTTTTTAAAATTTTTTTCGTATTTTTTATTTTAGTCTTTAGTTTAGTTTTTTTGTAGTTGTTGTTAAACCCAGAACCTCGGAGTGTCTTGGATTGTGTAGAAATCTGAACATAATTCATTTTTCCCCTAAAACACCTGCTGATGTAGTTTTAGCTCCACTCAGCTTTAAAACCCTTAAACTAGTTTATAACTTTAAAATATTGACTTAAAACTATTTTTTCAGAATCAAACCAACAGAAACCTTCTTGTTTTTTTTTTGCCATTTATATGAAACGTTTCCAGGTTTATTCTTGGTTTTAGTTCAGAGACTCCATGATTTATTCCTCCTATTGTGTTAGAAGAGGTCTCCTCTGATTGGACGGTGTGAACCAGGTGCTGCAGGAACATTTAGCAGACTCATTCCTACATCATGATGATGATGATGATGAAAGGTCAGGTCTGGGTCGAGCCTGTAAACACGTCCGCTTACTCCTTCAGGCGTCTTCAGCCTCAACGTGCCGGCCGAGGCTCTCTTCTTCGTTGGTAACCAGCTGATCGCCACCAGCCACACCGGGAAGGTCGGGGTCTGGAACGCCGTCACCAAACACTGGCAGGTGGGTGGAGTCACAGTCAGTTGGTGCGTCTGAGGTTTTCCCTGGAAGGTCGGGTTGTTAGGAAACTCTTAAATTGTGACTTCGTGTGTCGGAGCAGGAAAGGATTTTATTTTTGCGACTCTCTGCAGAACCAGGACGTGGTTCCCATCAGCAGCTACGACACGGCCGGATCCTTCCTCATCCTGGGCTGCAACAACGGATCCATCTACTACATCGGTAAGCCACCCTGCAGCTCCGCTACCCTGGGGTCCGATTGGTTCCTCCACCTCTGAAACGGGCTAGATCCGATCCACAGCAGGCTCCGTTTCCAGATTTACACGTCAACCAGGGAGTTAAATGTTTCTGTTCTCGGTTCTCTGGGGTCAGGAGGTCATGGTCAGGGTGAAACGAGTTGCTGATGTTTTTTTTGTTTGTTTCTTCCTTCAGACGTCCAGAAGTTTCCTCTGAGGATGAAGGACAACGACCTGCTGGTGACGGAGCTCTACAGAGATCCAACCGAAGACGCCATCACTGCCCTCAGCGTCTACCTGACCCCCAAAACCAGTAAGGAGCGAAACACCTGGAGCTGGGCGGCTTCACCGTGTTGGTTAAACAGCCGGAAATAACCGGAGCTTTAATTAAATATATAAATAAAAAACTGAGAAACGCTGAATATTTCTCAGCCCCGCTCGGTTTCCTCAGGAGGCTTTTACTGACGTCTCCTTTACCTGCAGCCAGAAGGTTCTCCTAAACTCTGAGTCCCACCCTGATCCAAAGGTTCTGATGATTTAAAGCAAAATTCTGATGGACATATTGTGGTTATGAATCACGGATCAGATCGGACAGTAGAAGTTCTCTCTGCTGCATGTGTTCAGGTGACAGCGGGAACTGGATCGAGATCGCATACGGGACCAGTTCTGGTACGGTCCGGGTCATCGTTCAGCATCCGGAGACGGTGGGTTCCGGGCCGCAGCTGTTCCAGACCTTCTCTGTCCACCGAAGCCCCGTCACCAAGATCATGCTGTCTGAGAAACACCTCATCTCAGGTACGACTGGTTCCAGGTACCACGCTGGCTAGTTCTCAGGTACCACGCTGGCTAGTTCTCAGGTACCACGCTGGCTAGTTCTCAGGTACCACGCTGGCTAGTTCTCAGTTACCACGCTGGCTAGTTCTCAGGTACCACACTGGCTAGTTCTCAGGTACCACACTGGCTAGTTCTCAGGTACCACACTGGCTAGTTCTCAGGTACCACACTGGCTAGTTCTCAGGTACCAGACTGGCTAGTTCTCAGGTACCACGCTGGCTAGTTCTCAGGTACCACACTGATTAGTTCTCAGGTACCACACTGACTAGTTCTCAGTTACCACGCTGGCTAATTCTCAGGTACCACACTGGCTAGTTCTCAGGTACCACACTGGCTAGTTCTCAGGTACCACACTGGCTAGTTCTCAGGTACCAGACTGGCTAGTTCTCAGGTACCACGCTGACTAGTTCTCAGTTATCACGCTGACTAGTTCTCAGGTACCACGCTGACTAGTTCTCAGTTATCACGCTGGCTAGTTCTCAGTTACCACGCTGGCTAGTTCTCAGGTACCACGCTGACTAGTTCTCAGTTATCACGCTGGCTAGTTCTCAGGTACCACGCTGACTAGTTCTCAGTTACCACGCTGACTAGTTCTCAGGTACCACGCTGACTAGTTCTCAGGTACCACGCTGGCTAGTCGTCAGGTACCACGCTGGCTAGTCGTCAGGTACCACGCTGGCTAGTTCTCAGGTACCACACTGGCTAGTTCTCAGGTACCACACTGGCTAGTTCTCAGGTACCAGACTGGCTAGTTCTCAGGTACCACGCTGGCTAGTTCTCAGGTACCACACTGATTAGTTCTCAGGTACCACACTGACTAGTTCTCAGTTACCACGCTGGCTAATTCTCAGGTACCACACTGGCTAGTTCTCAGGTACCACACTGGCTAGTTCTCAGGTACCACACTGGCTAGTTCTCAGGTACCACGCTGGCTAGTCGTCAGGTACCACGCTGGCTAGTCGTCAGGTACCACACTGGCTAGTTCTCAGGTACCAGACTGGCTAGTTCTCAGGTACCACGCTGGCTAGTTCTCAGGTACCACACTGATTAGTTCTCAGGTACCACACTGACTAGTTCTCAGTTACCACGCTGGCTAATTCTCAGGTACCACACTGGCTAGTTCTCAGGTACCACACTGGCTAGTTCTCAGGTACCAGACTGGCTAGTTCTCAGGTACCAGACTGGCTAGTTCTCAGGTACCACACTGACTAGTTCTCAGTTACCAGACTGGCTAGTTCTCAGTTACCACGCTGGCTAGTTCTCAGGTACCACGCTGACTAGTTCTCAGGTACCACACTGACTAGTTCTCAGGTACCACACTGACTAGTTCTCAGGTACCACTCTGACTAGTTCTCAGGTACCACGCTGACTAGTTCTCAGGTACCACGCTGACTAGTTCTCAGTTACCACGCTGGCTAGTTCTCAGGTACCACGCTGACTAGTTCTCAGTTATCACGCTGGCTAGTTCTCAGGTACCACGCTGACTAGTTCTCAGTTACCACGCTGGCTAGTTCTCAGGTACCACGCTGACTAGTTCTCAGTTACCACGCTGGCTAGTTCTCAGGTACCACGCTGACTAGTTCTCAGGTACCACGCTGACTAGTTCTCAGTTATCACGCTGGCTAGTTCTCAGGTACCACGCTGACTAGTTCTCAGTTACCACGCTGGCTAGTTCTCAGGTACCACGCTGACTAGTTCTCAGTTACCACGCTGGCTAGTTCTCAGGTACCACGCTGACTAGTTCTCAGGTACCACGCTGGCTAGTCGTCAGGTACCACGCTGGCTAGTCGTCAGGTACCACGCTGGCTAGTCGTCAGGTACCACGCTGGCTAGTCGTCAGGTACCACGCTGGCTAGTCGTCAGGTACCACGCTGACTAGTTCTCAGGTACCACGCTGACTAGTTCTCAGGTACCACGCTGACTAGTTCTCAGTTATCACGCTGACTAGTTCTCAGGTACCACGCTGACTAGTTCTCAGTTATCACGCTGGCTAGTTCTCAGGTACCACGCTGACTAGTTCTCAGTTACCACGCTGGCTAGTTCTCAGGTACCACGCTGACTAGTTCTCAGTTACCACGCTGGCTAGTTCTCAGGTACCACGCTGGCTAGTCGTCAGGTACCACGCTGGCTAGTCGTCAGGTACCACGCTGGCTAGTCGTCAGGTACCACGCTGGCTAGTCGTCAGGTACCAAGCTGGCTAGTCGTCAGGTACCACACTGGCTAGTCGTCAGGTACCACACTGGCTAGTCGTCAGGTACCACACTGGCTAGTCGTCAGGTACCACACTGGCTAGTCGTCAGGTACCACACTGGCTAGTCCTCAGGTACCACACTGGCTAGTCCTCAGGTACCACACTGGCTAGTCCTCAGGTACCACACTGGCTAGTCCTCAGGTACCACACTGGCTAGTTGTCAGGTAGTTCTCAGGTACCAGACTGGCTAGTTCTCAGGTACCACACTGGCTAGTTCTCAGGTACCACACTGGCTAGTTGTCAGGTAGTTCTCACCTCGGGGGGACTAGTTCCAGGTACCACACTGGCTAGTTGTCAGGTAGTTCTCACCTCGGGGGGACTAGTTCCAGGTACCACACTGGCTAGTTGTCAGGTACCACACTGGCTAGTTGTCAGGTAGTTCTCACCCGGGGGGGACTAGTTCCAGGTACCAGACTGGCTAGTTGTCAGGTAGTTCTCACCCGGGGGGGACTAGTTCCAGGTACCAGACTGGGTTCTGATGTTTCCCTCCTGATTTTCCAGTGTGCGCGGATAACAACCATGTGCGAACTTGGACTGTGACCCGATTCAGAGGGATGATCTCCACGCAGCCAGGATCCACTCCGCTCACCTCCTTTAAGATCCTGAGCCTGGACGACATCGACGGACACGGCAGCTGCAGCGCCGGGACCGAGATCGGTAACGCTGTGGAGTCTCCCTTTCAGGTTCTGCTCGGTTCTGTTCCGCCGAAGCTTCATGTGTCTGTGTGTGGTTCCAGGTCCGTACGGGGAGCGGGACGACCAGCAGGTGTTCATCCAGAGAGTCGTTCCCGACACGGATAAACTCTACGTCAGGTTGTCGTCCAACGGGAAGAGGTGAGGGACATATTGCTGATGTTCTCCAGGATGTGGACCCAGATGTCCCCTGATGCGGGTTCTGATTAGACAACAGTTCTATAAATATTGCAACAATGACATTAATAACTTGGAATAAATGCAAATATTACACACATGCCAGAAATAATTAGTTTTAAACTGTACAAATAATAAATACATTGAATCATTCTAGACGATCAGAAGAGAAAAAAACAAAAGTATAACTAATACATGATGTAAGTCTAGATTCTCAGTCATCCAGGACATGATCATCTTCAGGCTCTTCATAGTTACAGTATCCTATATGTGGATAGTCTCTGAGAAACTAAAAAGGATATTTTCTAAACATAACATCCCAGTGCATCTTAAATCTGACAACGCTCTCAGGAAAAGACGGGTTCATCCCAAGGACAAAAAACCTCAAACACAATCTCAGTGGTATCTGCAGCCCAGTGCAGGAGGAATGTTCAGAGCTGTACACTGGAGAAGCAAAACAGCAACTACACAAAAGGATGAGCAAACTCATCAGGCCAAGACTCAGCAGTCCATCTACACCTAAAGGTCAAATGTCATGCTTCTGAAGACCATAATGTACACAGTTTAGATAAAGAGAGATGGTTTGAGAGAGGAGGGAAAGAAGCCGTCTATGTAAAACATATGAAACCAACCTGGAACAGAGGAGGTGGCCTCAGGTTTCCTCTTTCGCGGGTACGATTTTTATGCGACGTAAATAATTGAGCCCCCCCCCCCCCCCCTCCCCCCCACCAAAATGACGGTTGTGGGAGACGAATGTAAAAAAAAAAGAAGAAAAAAATATATTTTTTATTTATATAATAGTGTGGAAATAAAGTTTAAATAAAATTATTACACTTCAAATATAAAACCGGTCAAAATGACGGCCCTGGGGGTTCTAATGCAGAGGTAGAAATATTTTATATCGCCTACATGACTATGGAGAAACCTGCTGACCTGACAGTTCTACAGGTTTTTGCTAGGCAGTGCATATTAATGGAAAGTTCAGGGGAAGAAAAACTTTTGGTCGACAAAGGTGCACCAGCAACAAGGATCTCTCTAAGCAACCTGGGCTTCCAGAACCTCAGCAGAACCCCAGCCTGTTCTCCTCCATGCCACGCTGCATGGATGCAGGAATCCAGGCAAAAGGAGCCCAGACCAGATCCTGCTGAGGGCTAAACTGTTTCTATTGGTCTGGGTAATGTTTGTTTTTCTGGGTTTCAGGGTGTGCGAGGTCCGATCGGTGGACGGGACCTCCATCACGGCCTTCGTGGTCCACGAGTGCGAGGGATCGAGTCGCATCGGCTCGCGGCCGCGCCGCTACCTGTTCAGTGGCCACGGCAACGGCAGCATCCAGATGTGGGACCTGACCACGGCCATGGAGATCGCCGGGAAGGTGGACATCAGAGGTCAGCGCCCCCGTCCCCTGAGCATGTGACTTTAGTGCAGCTCTCTGATTGGTTAGAAAGGAACGATAACGAGGCGGGTTTTTGTTCCCACAGCGCTGGGCGGGCCGACGGAGGAGGAGCTACTGGAGCTCCTGGACCAGTGTGACCTGGCTCTGACCCGGACCCCCGACAGCACGCCGAGGGCCTCCACCTGCAGGTACACGCACACACACACACAGAGCCTCAGTAGACCAATCAGGAGCCCCGCTGATGTCCCTCCCCGTCCTGCAGCCTCCACTCTCAGGTCAGCGACAGCTTCCGGTCGGAGCGGTTCCACGCGGCCGGAGGACGAGGACCAGCCGGAGTGTCGGGATCCTCCGCCTCGCTGTGCGGCAGCCTCCCTCGGCAGACTCCGCCCCCGGCCTCCCTGACCAGAGTGCCCAGAGAGGCCGTCCTCTCAACTGGCTTTCAAGGTCTCTACGGCCCCGCCCTCCATCAGAGCCCCGGCCCCCACCCTCCGCGGCCCCACCCAGACCGCGACAGAGAGGCCGTCCGCAGGGGCAGCTTCGTCGAGCGCTGCCAGGAGCTCGCCAAGAGCCCCGACGCCACGGCGGCGAGCTCGGCTTTCGGGATGCCGCCCTGGTCGGAGAGCGTGAGGCGAAGCGTGGCGGTCTGCAGCGAGCTGGAGGCCAGGTTCAACCTCAGGACCCCCACCAGCTTCACAGTGTCCCCCGGCGCCCGCTACCCGCCTGGAACACCTTCATCCATGTCCTCTTCGCCACTCTCCTCCTCTTCCTCGCACCGCAGGGCCACGTCTACCTCGCCAACAAGCCTCGCCTCCACCATGCCCAGTCCGAACCGCTCTTTGACACCCGTCTCACCTCGCCGCGGCACTGCAGCGTCACCCGCTGAAGCGCCGACGTCACCAGAGGATCCGTCGAGTCCGGATGGAACCAGTGGTGGGACGCCATCCAGCCCCAAACCACAAATGAACGAGACCAGCTTCTGATTGGCTGGTGGGACACAGAGCAGCTTCTGATTGGCTGATTGGACACTGAGCAGCCTGTGATTTGTTCTGGATGTCAACGAACTCGTTATTTTCTTCAGATCTCCAGCAGGTGGCGCTCCAGAGCCGTGAATAAACGCTGCAGCAGTGTTAAATTTCTCCAGAACCAAACCTGGATCTGAGATCAGGAAGGGGACGAGACAAAGACGAGCTTTTTGTTTCTTAAAATGCATTTATTCAAGGGTTAGATTTCACTCAGGATCTGATGGAAACCCAGACCGGACTGAACCGGACCGGACCGAGACTCTGCTGATGTGGGTTTTTCTAGCTTTTGTATCCCCAGCAACGTTTTTGGATCTTTTCTGGTCTGATCCGATTTCTACAGAGTTTTTTTACAGAAGATTTATTTTCATCATTTCTGTCTGTAGTTTAATTTAAAACCTGCAGGGGGCAGCAGTGGAACATGTCTGTTCCCGAAGAACTTCTGGGAAGAAAAAACAACAAAACTCAAGTTTAAGCTTGAAAATATTTATTCAGAAAGTTTTCTATAGCTCTGAACATTATGTTTGTTTGTTTGAATGTTTGTTCTGTTCACCAGCAGAACCTCCAGGTTCTACCATCTTTATACAAACTGTTCTTCAGTACAACATAAATACTTTTATTTACCACTTCAGCCTCTCTCTGCTACTTTCATTCAAATACTTTCCATTTAGGTCAGTAACTGATGAATAAATAATATAATAGATAAATAATAAATGTAATAATATATATAATATGTATAATATAATTGCCAAACCACTCAGAAAGCACAATCATGTACAACTCACCTTTTGCAGCCTCATATTATTGACAGAGTTTCAGATCATCAAAACAAAAACATTTTAATATCAGACAAAGATAACCTGACAAAATCACAAAAGAATTAAGATCACGTGTTACAACAACAATGGACGCCGGCATTGAAGACGGAGGTACGTGTTCTTTTTTTTTTTATGCTTTGTTGGATTTGTGATTTTTGCAAACGCTTCGTTGTCCATGCTGGAAAAGAAACAACAAATTCAGATGCAGGAAGCAAACGAGATCCTTGCGTTGTACGTAATGACGTGATGCTTAGATAGTTAAGCTATCACAAATCTGCACGCGTTTTTTATTTAGAAATTTACTGGATGCTGCATGGGTGTTTTCCTGTTTGCTGTATGTTAGCTGTTTAAAGCTTGACGCGTTTTGGAAGCGCGTCGCGCCAAAAATTGAACCCAATCCTATCTTTAGCGGCACGGCGCGGTGAGACGCGCCCGGTTTAAATTGGGGGTATCTCTTCCTAATACAGCCTTTTTCCCCCCCTCAGTAAACCAATCACATTACAGCAGCTCATTGTCCATATATGGCCGTGCCTTCCTGTTTTAGTGGGTGTTAAATAATGACTCATCCCTTTGATGAACCAATGGAACGTCTTAATGTAAATAAAGTAAAGATTTCTGGTGAAACGATGGAGCTCCATCTGCAGCATGTTTGATTCAGCTTTGGTCATTCTGGGATGGTCCTCGCCTCAATGCTTTGCCTTTACTGCCACCTAGTGGTCTGTCTGATAGCTGCATTTACATCTCTTGGCATCTTCTGCTGGATTCTCCTCCCGCTGACGGTGCATCGCATTAAACACAGAACAGGAGTTTGTTGAAAAAGGATTTATTTCAGCTTGAGAAAAATAGAAGCGTCTCCTGAGGGGAGTCTCAACATGACCTCAAGTTAACTTTACACAAAAATCTGTTAGAAAAATACATGAAAACTTTCAACACAGAAAACACATCATTATACTCCTGCCTCAGTTTCCCGCCCTGAGCAATAAAAGGTGGAGCTTACAGAAGAACTCCTCATTCATTACAAATGTGGATTTTGTCCAATCAGCGTTTTTGATTCCAGCTGATTCCATTTATTGACCTGGAAGTAAAGCCAGATGAGGTGGTTCGTCGTAAGTTCAAGGACACATCTGATGACTCCATGTTTTTCCAGGGTTTTGGAAAACGTTGAGCTTCCAGTCTGTTGGGGAAATGTGATTGGTTGTTTTTCTTTTTATTTAAAAAGGAATGTGCTCCTCAGGCTTTGGCCTCCAGCATCTCCAGCAGCAGGTTGTGGATGGGGACGCGGCGCTGGCGGTGCAGCCGGAGGAAGGCCTTCACGGCTCGGTCGGCGGTCTGTCGGAGCAGCGGGAGGCTCATCAGCAGGCGGCCCGCCCGGTGCCGCTCCCCCCGGGAACACTCGTAGTCCTGCAGGGCCTCGTGGAGCCCGTCCTGGAACCTTTGCAGAGAGTCCGGTGGGTCGGCATCTGGTGGGCGGAGACACAGAGGTAATTAAGGTCGGATCCATCATCCTCCATTGTTGCTGCATTGATGTGAGAATCAGAGCGACCCGCCGCCTCGTTTGTCAGAGCAAGTATTGATCCGAGGCTCCGAGCCGCAGTCTATGGGGTTAATCAATGCGGCCGTCGGCTCCGCTGCTGCGGCTCCCAGCCTCTGATCAATACCAGTAAACTCAGATTTCCTCTGTGTTTATATCAACTCCAGAGTTCATGTTGACTCTGACCGTCTATTAGACACACTACCGCCACCTGCTGTTAATGCAGGGGTTACTGCAGTCTGCTGCAGCTATTTTCCACTAGGTGATGTGGGATAGTTTAAAGCAGCATTCCGCAACTTTTACACCTTAATATAATATATTTTTCAAAAGTTATGGTGGAATTTTATCATCTATTATGTTCATTTTTAGAGTTATCACCACCTTACAGGGGTCCTTGGCTTTTTTTCTGCACTATAGAATGTTTGAGCGGCGACCCGCCGCCGGAAGTACCGACTGAGTTCTGCTTTACGGCAGAGTCATACGGCCTCGCTGTTTAGACTGTAGAGATGCTGATCCACCAAAGAGACCGAGAAATCCCATATCAGAAGAAGCTAAAAAAGAGAACGTGATAGAGAGAGAGCAAAGACCAGAGTAAATATTGGGCCGGCTTTTCCTCGTTGGAGAGTTCTTTTGGAACGAACGTCATGTACTACGGACGCTGAGTTGGCTGTGCTGCTAATGGATAGGTAAGTAATCAATGATTTCACCGGGGTTATAGTGTTTGGTCTGGCATGATGTTGTCATACAGTCCTGAGAAAGCTATTTATTCAATGTGTGGAGGTGGATGAACATAGTTTGCACGGTATGCCTTACAGTAGTAATGTGAATTACACAACAGAGTCGATCTCCGTTAGCCATCTAGAGGCTAATGGGATGCTAACGTGTAAGACTCGGTTCTGTAGATAAAGCTACAAACTCCGGCGTAGTCGCTGTATTTCAGTATATAAGTCAAACTGTTTTCTTTTGGTTTTGTCAAACTAGTGATCTATATTTTGGTCGTTTAGTTGTTTTTAGGAAAAAAATCAAAGATGTCGGCTGATTCTAGTGTCGGGAGGTGTTTGCTACGTGGCGCTTAGACGTTCTCTGTATCTAATCTCACTGTTTTTCCAATTACCCCGACCTCCCCCACAAACTGAATACCTAGCTGAGATCTTTACTCTAAATTATCCCGATTGTTACAGTTGAATTGCGAACTGAAACGCCGCTTATTTGTTGTTTGGGCAAGCGATTTGGAAAGCAGCCACTGAAACATGCCTCTTATGAGCGACAGAGAGATTTGATTTTACGACAGTGATGTTGCGCGGCAAGCCTGAAGAGGGCGACAGAGAGCAAATATCATGAAAGTTGCGGAGTATGGCTTTAATGCCCCATATCTCACAAGACGGATATTTATCTACAATTTGGCCCGTCATCCACACGAAAACGCAGATTTACGACATCAAAAACGATTCTTTCTAAAAAACTCCAAATTGAAGATCTACGTTTTCTCAGTTTGAAGCGTTTGCTTGTGGACAGAAATAACTGGAGCTTTAGGTTTTGAAACATCACTGTCTGCGACAAAAACGCTCCGACATCGCATTGTGCGACCTGTTTACACTCAGAAATAGCACTTATCAATTGTCCAAACGCCTTTTGGTTGCTTGTTTTTACATAGAAAGTTACACTGAGTGGATAGGATTTAGGGAAACTACTGCCCCCTACAGGTTTGGCATGTCTATAAACGTGCTTAACAACACATTTATGTGATTAGGCGTGGACAGATTATTATTTTATTTTTTTAAACGAGGTGGTGAGGATATAATAATATGTATATAATATAATATTCCCAGCTACGTGTGTACATGGCCTCGGTTTTAAAATCCAAACTCATGGAAAATTTATAGTTAATGGAAACGCAAATGTATTACATTTGCGTTTCCATTAACTATAAATTAAATCAATAAATCAAATTACATTTGAGCCTAAAATTTACTCCACAAGTAAAACGAAACTCATTCGGTTCAAATCTTCCTTTATCAACATTTATAGTGCTGCATTCCGGTTAAATCGGAAGTTTGAACTGGGAATGATGTTAATCTAAATTTTTAAAAATTCAATAAAAATTTTTTAATAAATAATTTAAGAAAGTCTGGGATTACCAGTAATTTGTAGGTTGTTTGTCTGCCAGTAGGTGGCAGCAAAGACAAAATAAAGCAGAATGCTACATAACAGTTTAAATTTGGTCCCTTTTTCTGCTCTGTAATCGTAAGCAACAAACAACCAGAGCTTCATCTGGAAGCCAAGGTTCAAGCCTCCCAGGCGGCCATACCAACACCTGATAGACTTTAAACGCTCAGGAAGCGTGACGGAGACATCATGCCCTACAAACATCCAATCAGAACCCAGTCTGAAGGCGTGTTTGTACCTGAGTTGGCGAGCGCCATGGCCTTCAGCGTCACCGCCTCCTCGGGGGTCAGCTTCATCGCCCGGTACCTGGCCGCCAGGTGGCGCACCTCCTCATATACGGCAGCCAATCCGGCGGCCTGGCACTGAGCCTCGTCCAGGCGCAGGTTCCCGGCAAAAACAAGCTCCTCCCCCATCCTGCCCTGCGAGCGCCAGGCCACGCCCACCAGCAGCGCCTCCATCCAGCCGCTCTGCAGCAGCGACATCTGGTCCACCAATGAGAGCTCAGAGAACCCTGGGAGAGATTCAGCGAGACGTTAAGTCGGGTCTCTGGAGGATTCATGTCTCTTATTGAATCTGTTGGTCCGAGAGTTCTGGTTCTGGTCATGAGATCTGAAGCTTTTCTCTAATTAAATCACTTCTACTCGCTGCCATGTTGGCCGCCTCGTCTAGGCCTTTTACCTGGGATCAGCTTGGCCCAGCCGATCAGAACCAGCAGCTCCCGGTTCAGAAGGTCACAGAGGGTCAGGATGGTCCGCAGGCTGTCGTCGTCAGTCGAGTCGTCCTGATTGGCTGCCAGCGGGGCGGGCTCCGTCAGCAGCAAATGGGAGATCAGCTTGTTCCCTGAAACAGACATGCAGGTCCGTCAGAACGGGGAAATCTGGCCGGAGTGGGAACCTTCAGAGGGAACAGGCGGGGGAACTCACTGGAGCTGACCGGGAGGCTGTACGGAGCTTTGCTGCAGAAAATCCCTCCTGTCTCCACCCGCCGCTTGTACTTCTGCCGGCCCCCTCTGACACGGTCCAAACGCACCCCTAAAAACGCAGAAAGAGCATTTTAAAATTCCTAACTTTAAAGTGACATTTATTCAAGGGGAAAAATTAGCTAATCTGGAGCTGCAGTGAATTGGTTCCACCCGGCTGCTTTAAACTTATCCTGGTTCCACCTAAAGAAAAGGAATCCCAGAGCATGACACTGCCACCACCATGTGCCACCGTGGGTATGGTGCCCCGTACTGTTAAGAATTGTTCCTCCGTCCAGTTTGGTTCCATCGGACCAGAACATATCGAGCCTTCTTTCTGGAAGATACCTGGATGGTTTCTGGGAATAAAACTATTGCGTCTGTGGAGAATATGGGCTGTTGTGATGTGGAACACGACCAGAACTGTCGTTTTTAGCCACAGGATGAAATGAAACTCCAACCAGGAAGTTTAACTTTCCTTTAACGTCAGATCAAAAGCTGCTTCAATTTATGCAACACAGTTTTTTTTGCAACCTTTTTACAGTTTTTTAATTTTTCAGCCGACTTGTACAGAGTAAAAGTAACAAAGTTTCCGAAACGCTGCTATTTTAACAGGTTGTATAAACTTTATCCCCTTAATGGCAGAATTAGATCCAGTTATAAAACATGTTTTTGCTGTCAATCAGATGCAAAGTTATTCAGAGCTTATTAATTTCAAATATGTTGCCTACATTTCATGTAAATTGAGTATGATGCTAATTACCACCACCAGGAACGTAAGGAAGGCAACTTTATATATATGAGCTGAAGCTCTGGTTTTATATATATATATATATATATATATATATATATATATATATATATATATATATATA
This sequence comes from Valencia hispanica, assembly GCA_963556495.2. Taxonomy (NCBI): domain Eukaryota; kingdom Metazoa; phylum Chordata; class Actinopteri; order Cyprinodontiformes; family Valenciidae; genus Valencia; species Valencia hispanica. The sequence goes on along the minus strand of OY747700.1, from coordinate 2,932,174 downwards.
TATATATATATATATAGGCTCATTGTAAAGCATACTGAGTTTATCAGCCAAATTCCCTGCATTTTGCCCATGAGCTTGAGATTCCATTAACCAGGTGTAGTTCACACTCTGACCACTAGATGGTATCTAAACATTTCTATTGGTAGTATCGGGGCATTATGCTTTAAAGGAGTCATGACCTGTAATTTTCACTTTTCCATGAGAAAAATTGTATCTTATATTGTCTAACGATTATACGCTGGCCAGGAACTGAAGCGTTTGTTTACCCCTGGGTTCGTCAACCAGCCCAAGTAGACGCGCACTCATACGTGATTTTTATTTCTGGCCGACTTGACGTCAAGTTGGCGCAGAATATACCATATATGGACATCACAGACCTATGCTGCAGGAACCCCGGCCCCCCCCCTCGCCCCTCCCCCTCGCCCCTCCCCCTCTCCCCCTCAATTCAGTCGAGCGCCGCCATTACTGAGTTCCGATTCGAAGTACGAACTCGACCGTGAAAGATGCAGAAACGTAGTGCACACGTGAGTTGCTCTGTTGTTCACTGGCAGAATCAACATGGAAATATTTTTTCTATTTTTTTACGCCGGAATCCTTTACGAATTTGGGACAATATCAGGCGAAGTTGGCACCGAAGCTCCGTTTGGAAAAAGGGGCCATTCCAACAATCAGAGACTTGCCTGCAATTGAAACGGTAAGGCTGTGTTTTTATTCCTCTGCTGTGTGTAACAAACAGGAGCTAACTGCTAATGTGGCTATTGTATGCTAGCGGGAGTAGTAGATATGGGTTAGATATGCTGAAGCGTTACCTGCGGTGTCAACCCCCCTCCTTCCTGCCACCAATCAACGCGCCCCTCATTTGCATTATTACAATGTCCGTCCACGACAGCCAAAGTATCGCATCAGATCTCGCGAGACAATAATGCCTTCAGAAATAAGGGTCAGAGGAGCTCTGTTTATTTTTATTCACTTTTTTTCAACTTTTCTTTTTTAGAAGGGCCTGAAAGACTATAATAGAGCGTGGGTATCCAAGAGAATACTAGGTTATGACTCCTTTAACTCACATTTGTGGTAATCATTGTTGCACTCAGACAGGAACAGGGTATGTCGCTTCTTAGCGCCCCCTTTGTCCATAAGGGGTAAAACAGAGCCGGCCCAGGGCACAACCAAGCGAAGCAGCTGCTTAGGGTCCCAGCCCTGCAGGGACCCCCATGACCCCCATCGCTTTTGAGCTCAGCCAATGAAACTCCAACATGGGCTAAGGCGGGTCTCGTCGTACCTTCCCGCATCATCCCGGCCTGCAGACACTTCTGGAAGCGGCAGGCCTGGCAGGCTTTCCTCCTCCGCTTCGTGATCTCACACTCGTTCATCACCGGACAGCTGTACTCGATGTTCCCTAGGTAACCAGAAAATAGAAAACACGTCAGTAACAGTCAAAAGACGCTTAAAGTCCCGTCCTGCCGCCGTGGTCCTGATGGTTGTTGCATTTCTGGAGTCCGGCCCCGCCCCCTCACAGCTCTGCTGGTATTGATCCGTTTCACATCGACGAGGCCTGATGGTTCTGGAAGCAGCTGAGGCTGGAGCTGAAGGCTTTACACGCTAATCAATGCTCAGAGCGCCGCGGTATTGATCATTAGTGGGGGTGAGACAGACACCCCAGGAGTGAGATTAAACCACGGCCCTCTAATCTCTCATTGTTTTGTTTTTTTTAAATCGACATATTTATATGTTTAAGAGCTGATAATCTGTTATAAATGTAGTCAGTTTTATTTATTCCTAATAAACATTAATATCACTTCTAAAAAAAAAAAAAGTTTAATTTGGCTTTTATTCACAGCAGAGATAATTAGATAAGACATTGTTTTTCTGTTTTGAAGTAAAATATTATTTTACTTAATATTTTTTTATTATTATTATTATAGATTTTCTACTAGGGAGAAAAATAAATCTGAATCCACAAACGTTTTTATTTTATTTGTTGACAATTTGTTGTTTATTTGTTGTTTTTCCCAAAAAATCTCCTTCACTAAAATATATTACCAATAAGTTATAAATATGTCTTATTGTTTAATTTCCCCCCCCAGAAAAATCATTAAGCACCCATTCAATAAACCTTCAGATGCTGCATCTACGGAACCCCAGGAGGGCCACAACTAGTTGGATCGTTGCTTCATAAACACACTTATCATTGCTGCTATATATGGTCCACCATATGTGTAAGTGCTGAGGTTTTTGTTTGATTTTTTTTTACATTTTTCTGTATGCGTCTGTGTGTGTGTGTGTTCAATTTGGTATTCTGTTATGTTTCTTGCTAAGGGACTGTAGATGCGAATTAGCTTACAGCTAAATCTAGTACAATGCATCAAATGGCAACATTTATGTTTAATATTGTACATGATCCCTGCTCAAATAAACTTAAATACATATATAATCACCAATTTTCCTCCTTTTTTTGCTCTAAATAATGAAGCAGACGGTACTTGGTAAACTCTGTAAATAAAAAGCTGAATTAATTGGAATAAAATGAAGATTAATTGTATTTTTTGGCACTCAAAATTATTTCCAACAATATTAAAATTAGTTTAAAATTCAATTTTTTGCTTTTGTTTATTAATTGTCTGGCGTATTTTAGTTCCCCTCATGCCTCACATTCATTCTCTCGTCGTTCTGTTCACAACCGACATGAGTGATGATGATGGTCACCTTGTATGGTCCTCTTGAAGAAGGCCTTGCAGGCCTCGCAGGACGCCACGCCGTAATGATAACCAGAAGCAAAGTCTCCACAGACCAGGCACAGCCTTTTGGGCCCCACGGGGCCCATGGGAGTCCGGTAGTCCCCTCGGAGGATGGAGTCCACCTGCAGAACACAAGTTGGACCCAACGTCAACCCCGACAGCCCCTCCTCTAACATCAGAGTCAGAGCTCGCTGATTATATATTTATTTATATCTGATAAGCCGGTTTAGTTTGATTTAATATGATGTGTCTGCTCCATTAGAGTATCTGAGAACCCGGGTTTAAGGAGGGACCGATTCTGATTGGGTCGCTCCAGCCCAGTTCAGACCTCCAGAACATTTTTAATTAGCAAATCTGAAACAAACACAAGAAACCAGATGAAGGCCTTCAACCTCTGAGCTCCTTCAGTGCTCCATCTGTGTCTCTGAAAAACTGCAAAGTCCTTTTTCTGCCTTCCTCACTTGTGTGTGTAAATATATATATATAAATAAAAATAAAAAAAATATATATATATATAAAATAAATAATTAATTTTCTTTTACCACTTTTAAACCTCAAAACTTCAGTTTTTGGTCCGATATTTGATATATTAGGATATATAAATATCAAAATATTTATATTTTGATATTTGTTGAAAATTAAAAACAATAAGTAGTTTCATGAGCAGAAATTATTCAGGCCTGGGTCTAAAATCAGATTTTCTTTCCCAGACATGCAGTTAGATTAGTATCATATAATAATCATCTTAAATAATATAATACAACATACAGTGGCTTGCAAAAGTATTCGGCCCCCTTGAACTTTTCCACATTTTGTCACATTACAGCCACAAACATGAATCAATTTTATTGGAATTCCAGGTGAAAGACCAAAACAAAGTGGTGTACACGTGAGAAGTGGAACGAAAATCATACATGATTCCAAACTTTTATAAATAAATAACTGAAAAGTGGGGTGTGCGTAATTATTCAGCCCCCTGAGTCAATACTTTGTAGAACCACCTTTTGCTGCACTTCCAGCTGCCAGTCTTTTAGGGTATTCCTCTACCAGCTTTGTACATCTACAGACTGAAATTCTTGCCCATTCTTCTCCAGCTCCAGCTCAGTCAGATTAGATGGACAGCGTTTGTGAACAGCAGCTTTCAGATCTTGCCACAGATTCTGAATGATGGCTTGAACAGCGCTCCGTGGGATGTTCAAGGCTTGGGAAATCTTTTTGTAGCCTAAGCCTGCTTTAAATTTCTCAATAACTTTATCCCTGACCTGTCTGGTGTGTTCTTTGGACTTCATGGTGTTGTTGCTCCCAACATTCTCTTAGACAACCTCTGAGGCCGTCACAGGGCAGCTGTATTTGTACTGACATTAGATTACACACAGGTGCCTCTATTTAGTCATTAGCACTCAATGTCTATGGGCAACTGACTGCACTCAGACCAAAGGGGGCTGAATAATTACACACACCCCACTTTTCAGTTATTTATTTATAAAAGTTTGGAATCATGTATGATTTTCGTTCCACTTCTCACGTGTACACCACTTTGTTTTGGTCTTTCACCTGGAATTCCAATAAAACTGATTCATGTTTGTGGCTGTAATGTGACAAAATGTGGAAAAGTTCAAGGGGGCCGAATACTTTTCCAAGCCACTGTACATTTTTGAAGAGATTTGAATAGCAAACTGCAGTGGTGGTGTTAAAAAACCAGCATATTTAGTTGGAGTCGATGTTACCCAAACACACAGATCGGACTCCGATTACTGTATAAGAAGCATAATAGACATTTTATTTAAAAATAAGTATAACATTTAAAATTCATAACAAGTTTACAAAACCCAAATGAGGATTCAAATCAAAGAGAGAAAACATTTCTGTAGCGGAGAAAGTTTCCAACATCTTGGATTTGATCAGTCGTGAATCTGATTAAAAAACTAAAAATTAAAATATCTCGGGCCAAACTCTGACCCTGATGGACTCCTTTGGTAACTATGAGCTGGAACCTGAAGCTAATAATTGAAAAAAAAATTGGATTCATGATTTTTATCTGACCTGAATAAAACATCTGTTTAGAATCCTTCATTAGGAATATTAGACATAAGATTAATCTGTTTACGTCCATGGATCTGTTTGCCTGGATTAGAACTGGAACCGGTTCTGTCTGAGGTCCGAGATGTTTGTCAGTCAAACCAGTTCAAGTTTCCAGAACCAAACTGGGAACCTGGACTGGAGTCAGACGATCGCACAAACTGGTGCAACAGGAAAAGGTTTCTACCTTTGCAGAAAACGAGTTTGACCGACACAGCGAGCTGTCCGACGCTACAGCGCCACCTGCAGGGCTCCCTCTGCTGGAGCTGCATCCTACTGGGGAGTCAGGAGTCGGGTCTCCACAGAGGAGGCTGGAGGAAGAGGAGGAGGCTGGGCTGGAGAGGAGGAAGGAGGGACTGATGGGGGAGGACTGGAAGAAGGAGGGGGGAGACTGAGACGGTGAGGAGGAGGAGGTTGAGGAGGAAGAGTGCAGGAGGCTGAGGAGAAAATTAAAAAAACATGAACTTTATTAGTATTTATCAACAGAATCAGAAATATTTGATTCTCAGCTGAAATTTGATTTTAAATCAGAGGAAAATGGTTCAATAAACCTTCAGATGCTGCAGCTACGGAACCCCAGGAGGGCCACAACTAGTTAGATAGTTGCTTCATAAACACACTTATCATTTCTGCTATATATGCTCCACCATCTGTGTTATACATAACTTTATCTAAATTCATGAGGTTATTGTATTTTCTGCTGATCCAACTATTTACCTTTATATAAAAACATCTGATCGTTAATAAAACTAAAAATATTTACCAGAAAAAGTTAAAAAGCAATAAATATAAAGGAAAATGTTACATTAAACATGTAACATTAAAAAGTAAAACTTGGGAACTTTTTATACATCAATATTTACAACCGCTTATTTTTCCACCTTTTTCATATATTTTTATATTTATTATTCCTTTTCCTATCAGGTATTTTGTCTGATTTGAGCCACACACAAAAAAGAGAGTTCTGTTAATTTTTGCAATAAATTTGTGATTTTTATCGTGGAAGATCAACTGTTTTAGTTCTAGTTTTATTAATGTCTATCAACATATTCAATTCAATTCAGTTTATTTATATAGCGCCAATTCACAACAGATGTCATCTCAAGGCTCTTAACAAGAAGTCATTTCAATACATTTATACAAACATTCCAATCAGTTAAAAAGTTTCCTATTTAAGGAATCCCAGCAGATTGCGTCAGTCATTGGCGTGAGGTTGGGCCCCGTTATATGGTCATTACAGGCAGAGCTGCACAATAAATTCAACTCGTATCAAAAAGTGCAAAATCTGAAACTGTAAACAATCACTATGACATATTTCATATCCGCCCTGCAGGCCTCAGACGTTCTGGTCCACTTGGACCGACTCTGACTTATCTGCAGCCGATGTTGTCATGGCAATATTCAACAGTGATTTCATGGTTAGGTAACACCCTGCAGCTCGAGTCTGATTAAATACCCTTAGAGCTGAAGTTTAGTAAAACTCCAAAATGTTCACTTCTTGCTGTTTCTAAGTTGTAACTCACCGTCGTGGACTGAGAAAGCGATATTCGGCCATCAGACCAAAGTCCTGCAGCTCCATCATGAACCAGGTCCAGATCTCTGCTACAGTCTGCAGACATGAGGAGGTCTCTGGGGTCTGAACTGTTATTTATCCGCTTGTCCTCTCATCACACAGGACAGGACAGAAGGGCGGGGCCTGCAGCCTCGGCCAATGGGATCCCAGCAGCACGGGGGGATTGACTTCTTCTCTGATCATCTCTATTGATTGGCACAGTGACAGATGTAGGCCACGGCCGCCTGGAGCTGCTGAGGCTGAGCTCAGACTTCACTCTCTGGTCTTCTGGATGAGAATCAGAGTAAAAAATGACTCAATGAAGGCAGAACGAGCTGAAGCTGAAGGAAAATACACACATGACCGATGTAGATGATTCAATCAATCAATCAAACTTTATTTATAAAGCTCTTTTCATACAAACATTGCAACTCAAAGTGCTTTGCAGATTGAAACGAACCTGCATAAACCACATTCCCATCCCTCCCCTATAAATTTAAAAGCATGATAACATTTCTACCCCCTCCCCCCAACCCCTATGCGCACACACTCAACAGCAACAATGAGAAGGACATTGGGCCGAGTACAGATGAGCCAGGTTAGGAAACGCCATCAGAGGAGCCATCTGCACCGGCGGCAGCACATCAACTGCAGCAGCCGAGGCACCGACCCAGGGCGCCCAGAGGAGGGGAGGCCCTATAAGCAAGTAAAACACGCAGAGCAATTAAACAGACCATAATAAATAATCAGTTAAAAGCTAGGCTAAAAAGGTGAGTCTTGAGCCTGATCTTAAAAACATGAACGTTCTCTGAGGGTCTCCAGCAGCCTGATCCAGAGGTGAGGAACATAATAATGGAAAGACGCCTCATCATGAGTGTGTGTCCTCACTTTAGGGTTGACAAGGAGACGGCTGCAGAGGAGCGCAGAGACCGCCAAGGTTCATATGGTAAAAGCTTCTATGGTAAAAAGTTCTGAAAGATAAGAAGGTCCAAGACCATTAAGACACTTAAAAAGAATCTTAAAATCGATCCTAAAACACACAGGAAGCCAATGCAATGATTTTAAAACAGATGTAATGTGCTCCTGCCTCCTGGTCTTCGTCAGGACACGTGCTGCTGAATTTTGTAGGAGTTGTAAACCTGATATACTCTTTTTTTTTTTTTTGGGAAGACCAGAAAGCAGGTCATTACAGTAATCAATTCTACTGGTGATAAAAGCGTCAGTGTCTCCATGTTGGCCCGAGAGAAAATGGGGCGGACTCTGGTGATGTTCTTTAGATTATAAAAACCTACTTTAATAATGTTTTTAATGTGAGGAATAAAAGTCAGCTCAGAGTCAAAAATCACTCCCAGGTTCTTCACTTGTAAAGAAGTGTGGAAGTTAACTCCATGTCTTCTGATGACGCTGCCAAGAGGGAGCATGTAGAGGTTAAAAAGCACTGGGCCTAAAATTGAACCCTGGGGAACACCACATGTAATCTTGTAGACCCTAGAGGAGCAGGTATTCAGACAGATAATAAACTACAAAAAATGATCAATGAAAGATTCACAGCTTCATCGTTTCAATAATCAGTCAGTGGCCCGAAAAAAGCTTTAAATCTCTAATTAATATATGAATATAATAGGAGACGCCTGAAATACACAGACGAAAAGAAAATGATTATTTTAGTGAACAAGGTTACCTTTAACTATGAAAATCTGCAATCTACCCTCAAACTTCCATCCATCCATCATGTATACCGTCCATCCTCTGCAGGGTTACTGGTTGGGCTGGTTCCTATCACCAGTATTCATCGGGGTAAACCCTGGATAGGTGACACTTCAAAACCTGAATTATTATATGCTTAGTTATATCTGATAATCAGAACCGGTTTAGTTTGATTAAAATGATGCGTCTGTTCCATCAGAATGTCTGAGAACCCGGGTTCAAGGAGGGACCGGTTCTGACCGGGTCGCTCCAGCCCGGTTTAGACCTCCAGAACGTTTTAGTTGGCAAATCTGAAACAATGACAAGAAACCATATGAAGGCCTTCAACCTCTGAGCTCCATCAGTGCTCCATCTGCATCTCTGAAAAACTGCAATGTCCTTTTTTTCTGCCTTCCTCACTTTACATATTTATAACAATGAATTTTCTAAATCTTTAACCTCTTAAACACCAGTTTTAGCAGCTAAATCTTTTGATATTTGTTGAAAACTTAAAAACAAGAAGCTGTTTCTTTTCTTCATCTCAAGAGTGGAAGTTGAGCAGAAAAATATTCAGGCCTGGGTCTAGCAGAGTCAAAAATATGACATGCAGTTAGATTAGTATCATATGATAATTAAATAATATAAAAGAACGTGAATTTCTGAAGAGATTTCAAAAGCAAACAAACGGCAGTGGTTGTGTTTCAAAACCAGCATATTAAGTTGGAGTCGATGTTACCAAAACATGCAGATCGGACTCAGATTAATGTATTAGAAGCATAATAGACATTTTATTTAAAAACAATATGTAGAAAATGTAAAATTAATAACAAGTTTACAAAAACACAAAAAAATGATTCAAATCAAAGAGAGAAAACATTTCTGTAGTGGAGAAAGTTTCCAACATCTTGGATTTAATCAGCCGTGAATCTGATTGAAAAACAAAAATATCTGGGCCCAAACTCTGACCCTGATGAACTCCTATAAAGTCAATCTGACCTGAAACTGCTCTATTTAGTTTAAAGTGTCGAATGCTTTATTTGTGTGATTATTATTTATTTAGTGATGAAGCAGAAACTTAAAGCTTCAGTCGTCCATTTTAAAACCAGCTGCGCCTCAGTCCAGGTCCGTTTAGCTTTAAGTTCGCTGATACGAGTTCTGGTTCAGTTCGCCCTCTACTGGTAACAATAAAGCAATACGATAATTTTTTGATGGATGAAATGAGGGATCAGAGTTTTTTATTTTAAGATTTTGTGGCCACAGTGGTCTTTATTTGACAGGATGAACAGTACAGAACGTGGGGGACGACATGCGGTCCACAAGGACGGGACTTGAACCCAGGACCAAGGCCTCGGTATATGAGACCACTGCGCCACGCGACGCCTCAAGCAATTAGTTTTAAAGCTCGATGAGATCAACAGAACCAGAATGTTCTTCACGTTATGGATGAGGAACAAGAGCTGGTTTAGTTTTCCATCATTTTGTGAGGATCAGCTCAACCTTTGACCCCAGTTATCAGTCTGTGTTATCTGATGACATCATTAACGAACTAAAAGAGGAGCGTTTGGACTAATTTAGGTTCCAAATTATTATTATTATTATTATTATTTTCTTCAATTCTGTCGGACAAATCTAACAATGAAGTCAAGCAGAGGATTGAAGTTTCCTCCAGGAAGGAGGAAAGACTGGATTTAAGTTTCTTTATTTCAAACTGACTGAAATCATTTTCTCTTTGACTTTGAAAGTAACATTTGGGAAAAATCATGGATCAGGTTACAGGTACATTAAGGAGCGGCACACAGTTCCCAGTGAGAACCACCCAGCAGCACCAGCTGCAGCTGACTGATGAAGCTCCAGGTTCTCTGGACGGTGACCCGGGCTGGACTGGAGCTGCTGACGCTGCAGTTTCTGCAGCAGGTAAGAAACAAACAATCGGTCTTAATCTTACGCTCAGACGCACCGACGCCTCGGATCAGTCTCACCTACATCTGCTGTTTCATAAGAGCTGCATAACCAGGCCTGCCTGTCTGTCTGACTGTCTGACTGACCAGGATGAAGGAGTGTCCTAGCGGTGGATCATCGTAGCTCAGCCTCAGAAAACACTGGCTTTGACTGGCAGCTATCCACAGTGTCACTAATTAGTCGGTCAGTCACTAATATTAGTCATCTAAAAAGATAAGAAGTTTAACTTCATTTATTTTAAATCAGAGATAAAAAAAAGGAATCCCCACAAGCTGCAAACATGATTAAACATATCATCAAACTAAGATGTATTCACATGTTTTACTGGTTAGAAATCTAATAAACCAAACCAGCAGAAAGAAAACAAACTTTTACTGCGGGAATTAAAGGTTTCGAGTCTAAATTACTGAACGTTCAGCTGATGAAGGACGAGAAACCTCATCAGGAAACATCTCCACCCGATGAAAAAGGAAGAGGGGGAGGAGCTTGGAGGCTCTCTGGTACCGGTTCTTCTCCTGGTCCAGATCAGTGCGCCAACACCAGAACATCTAGTCCACTTCTATCATCGCTGCAGGTCAGGAACCCAAACCTGGACCGCTTCTCCTCGGGTCTAAATTATTACACAAACATTTCAATAATTATCTTTCAATCTTTTAACATTCATAAACAATCATTTAATCTGTTAATATTTTGTTCACCGTCCAAAAAATCTGCTAAATGCTGATTTATATAACTTTTGAAAATGGATGAAATGTAATATTTACCCCATCAGAAATATAAACAGGCATTTATGCTGTAGGAGAAATAATAGAAAGAGATTAAAAGCTGTAATTTCTGTTTTCTGAGTTCACGTCTGTCTTTATTGTTCTTCATTATTCTGGTTTTCTCTCCTGGATCTGAGCTGGAGAAGTCTTAATTATGTTGGGAAATTATTTTCTAAATCCGCGTTTAAAAGGAGGAGATGTTTTCTGCTCCAAAGTCGCTGATCCATCAGAGCAACACTTTAAATACAGCTAAACATGAAACAAACAAGCAACAGTTGATTCGTTTGTCTGTTTGTTGATTAGAAGAACAAAATAAATCCTTCTGTGTGGGAAAAAGCTCAGGTTCTGATGCCAGAGTCGTTTCTGATTCGCTGGGATTCTGGAGGTTAAAGGTTAAAGGGTCACAAACGCTACAAGAACATTTCTACATTTTTGGACTGAATTAACGCACCCCCCTCCAGCACCCAATCAGTGAGCAGCAGGTTAACCTGAGCAAAAACATCCTGGACTCTGAGTCCGGTCCGTGATCCTGACGGCCGGTACTCAACCCGACCCGCTCATCTTCATCTTCATCAGTCAGATCTGGGTCAGCGTTGCTCTGAGTCAGCCCTGACCATCACCTCACCCTTACCCATATGTCCCTGCAGGGCTTACCATCATCAACAGCCGCTTCTCTGCCCTGGCTTCATAACAGGTTCTGTCTCGCTGGAACCGGGTTCGGGTTTGCATGAAGTTCTGTTGGTAAACGAAGCTGAAAGTAATGAAATCTGGTGTTTTCCGTCCCCGTAACAAAAGAACTGTTGCGGTTTTTGCTCTGAAACGGTTTCAGAGGCGTTCAGTGGGTCGGGTTCTCCACAGCAGCAGAATCAGCGTGAGGAACTTTAGATTCCATCATGAGATTATTAAATGTTCCTCCTCATTTCTATCAGAAACAAATTCAATAGTTGAATGATTAAAAAAGTGCAGGTAAATGTGAATAATTCAGGGCTTTACTTTTTCCACAACCTTCATTTTATTTCCAACATAAGAAATGGGACGATTTTAAAGCTTCACTGTAGATTTTATTCACTTATAGAGCATCAGTTTACATGAAATATAATCTCAAAAGGCTTTTTTGATACAAATGGATCCAATTTATTACAAAAATATGAAAACAATCAGTCAGATCATGCAGACTGATTCAATTCAATTCAGTTTATTTCTTTAGCGCAGATTCCCAACAGATGTTTCATCTCAAGGCACTTTACAAGAAAAGTCATTTCATTACAAACATTCCTATCAGTTTAAAGTTTAAAGTTAGTTTCCTATTTAATTGAATTATTTAGTTGACTGGCAGTTGCTTCCCGTTGATTCAGACTCCAACCACAGCAATCCTTCAGCAATCCCTCATACTGAGCAAGCATGTAGTGACGGTGGAGAGGAAAAACTCCCCTTTAACAGGAAGAAACCTCCAACAGAACCAGGCTCAGTAGGAGCGGCCATCTGCCACGACCGTCTGGGGGTTTGAGAAGACAGAGCAGAAACACAGAAGGAACAGAAGATCTGATATAAGAGAACTTTCTATGTTACAGAAAGTAAAAAGTTGATAACAGGACACAGTGGATGTTCAGTTACTGGGAGGATCATCCCAGTCGATGCCCCCCGTCCAATTAAACCTCAGTGACAAATGTTCCTAATTGGCTTAAGTTCAGCTTATTTAGTTGGTTCTGGGTGAGGAAACACAGAACCAACACACAGCTAGCCCAGCGCTATGAGGAAGCATGTGGCGGCAGTAGGAGGAAACATCCAGTCTGCAACCAGCTGTTTCTGTGGAGAGGAGAGGTGTTGGGTTTGGACCTAAACCAGAACCGGACCATCACGACGTTAACGAAGGACAGGAAGAGAATATAAATCCGTCTGCAGGAGCGGAGCTACAGTTGTAGAAAAATGAATAAATCTGGTTTATTGAGATTTTAGTCAACGAATCATTGAAGCTGAAGTGATCAGCCGAATAGAACCCAGGAGGAGGAAGTCCAAACCATCTCTTCCATCCATCATAAAGGATCTTATCCCCTACTCCAACGTCTCTCTGCCCGGAACACTGACTGCTACTGGAGACCCTTCTTGCCCACAGCATCACCATCCACTACAGCTCTTTGAGTTACGACAACATTTAGTTTCCCTTTGGGACAAATCAAGGATTTCTGAATTGAATAGCTGAAGCTCGTCATGCAGTCCTTCAGGAAGTAAAGAATTGCTTTGAAGCTTTGTGTGCCGCCTCATAGGTAAACTGCTTCATGAACAACCCTGCTGGGTTCTGGTTCATGTGAGCTCTTCAGGGAACCCCAACCGGACCTGATGTTTAAAAACCAGACCTGGAACTTCCAGTTTGAACCTGTTCTGTCCGATAGGACCTGTGGACCGGTTTCTAACATGGATTAACTTGTAACCTGTTTTTTTTTAAATCTTCTATACAGGCACCGTGATGCTGATAGCCTATTTCAAACTAGCTTTGGGACTTCGATGACGACTGTTTCGAGCCTCTTTGGTCCATTAAAAGCCTCGTTTATCGGGTCTCTTCAGTGTTTGGACTCCAGGTGTCCAAGAACCGGTTTTTAAATGGATTTCTGGGGAGAAGGACAATACTTTTTACCTGGGATTTAACCGGTTTGTGGCCCACAGGCAGTTTTGAACCCAAAAGGACTTTTCTGATGTGTTGGGTGTTTGTTGAGTCCAGAGTCACACCCTGTTATAACCTTAGCGGCTGTTCTGTGTGCTGAGATTTAAGCAGCGCTGCTTGTTCCATGAAAGTGAAAGCTGATATTCCGCTGGCTCACAGGTTCAGCCGAGCACCGGCTGGACCTCGGTAATCCTCTTAAAGCTGCCCCGGGGTGGGAGCGCAGGGATTGGCCTACAACTCAAAGTGGCTTAGAGGCCTAGATCTACATAAACAGAGCGAGCATTAAGGTTGTGGATCCAGGTGTGGGATTAGAACCGGGCTGCACGCGAGAATCACCTGCAGTGACTCATCAATCGGACCGTGCACACGGCTAACAGGCTAACGGTATGCTAGCACAGCTGATTGTCATGGAAACAAACCATTGAGGTGATAAAAGCCTCGGATGCTTCAGAGCAACACATCGGGCTTCTGTAGTGTTTTCTGATAAAAGATCTGGCTAAGGAGTATTTATACAATCTGCTTGGTTCATGATGGAACGGCTCCACCTAGTGGTCACAGATGTTGTTTCCTGACGAGACGTTTAGCAATGCGAAGACTTTATTCTCATACAGATTTCTAAAAATGGTTTCTTGGCTGGAAATGAAAAAATCTGCATCTTGAGGCATCAATGCCAACATTACTGCCCCCTACTGGTGCAATGTGGGTATTCCAACTTTCCTTTTCATTTAGTTTTTGATCAGAGAAGACAGATTTGTTTTTCTTCAAATAAAGTTAAAATCTCTGTTTTAACAATATTTAGTTGAGTAATAGCCTGTTGTGTTTCCTTTGGCTGCCCAATGTTTTGGTAATTGCAGTCAATATATTTTAACTTGGCCTCATTTAGTGCTCCATCCATCCATCCATCCATCCATCCATCCATCCATCCATCCATCCATCCATCCATCCATCCATCCATCTATCCATCCATCTTCTTCCACTTATCTGGGATTGGTCAGTGGGAGCAGCAGCCTAAGCAGGGAGACCAAGGCTTCCCTCTCCTGAGCCACTTAGGCCAGCTCCTCCGGGGGAATCCCAGGCCAAGAAACAGTCCCTCCAGCGTCTCCTCTGGTTTTCCTTCTCACTAGTGAGGGACCAGATGCCCAAGCCACCTCAACTGGCTCTTCTCGATTTGGAGGAGCAGCAGCTCTACTCTGAGCCACTCCTGGATGACTGAGCTTCTCCCCCTATCTCTAAGGGAGAGCCCAGACACTCTACGGAGGAAACTCATTTAAGTCGCTTGTACCCATGATCTAGTTCTTTCAGTCACAACCCAGAGCTCGTGACCATAGATGAGGGCAGGAACGTAGATCGAACGGCAAGTCGAGACCTTCGCCTTTCAGCATAGCTCTCTCTTCACCACGACAGAGCAGTACAGCGTCTCCATTATTGCAGACCCGGCACCAATCTGCCCATCGATCTCCCGCTCCATTTTTCCCTCATTCATGAACAAGACCCCAAATACTTAAACTCCTCCACTTGGATCAGTACCTCCTTCCTGACCCGCCGAAGGCAGCCTACTCTTTTCCAGCTTAAGACCGTGGTTCCCGGATTTGGAGGTGCTAATTCTCATCCCGTCTGCTTCAAACTCGGCTGCGTGTCGCTCCAGCAAAAGCCGTGGATCACGTTCTGATGAAGCCAACAGGACCACATCATCTACAAAATGCAGAGATCCGATCCTGAGAACACCAAAACGGATCCCCTCATCACCTTGGCAACGCCTAGAAATCCTGTCCATGATGGTTAGGACAGTATCTGTCACAAAGGGCAACCTTGGCAGAGTCCAACTCTCACCGGAAACGAGCCAGACTTGCTCCCAGCAATGTGAACCAAACTCTGACACCGGTCGTACAGGGAGCTATCAGCAATATATAAAATTGCCTTGCTTTGCCTCTCATACAGATTTCTAAAAATGGTTTCTTAACTGGAAATTTAAAAATCTGCATCTTGAGGCATTATTTAGTTTTTGACCAGAGAAGACAGATTTGTTTTCTTGAAACAAAGTTAAAATCTCTGTTTTAACAATATTTAGTTGAGTAATCTGGAGTCATCTCAGGCTATATCAAGGGGCCTGGTACCCATTACTCCCAGAGTACTCCCTACAGGACTCCCTGAGGGATATGGTCTAACCTTCCACCTTCGCCAAGTTCACAAAACACATGTAGACGAGTTGGGAAAGCTCCCAAGTCACTATTCACTTGCTAAATCCGAATTAGCCGTATGCTAGCTACCATCCTTTTTGGAGTTTGAACAGCCGACATCTCTATCTGATCCCAGGTATCACCTCAGGGAACCAATTAAATGATTGGTACCTGAGTCCATGATAAATCAGCTTCTGACACCCGGTAAGGGTCCCCTCAGCATCCCACGCTGTGACTTCTTGCACGATAAGATATAACTGTTCTGGGTATTATGTATTATGACTGTGATTGTAGATGTTCTGCAGATCTGAACCTTGAAAGTTTATGAATTTGATCTGTTTTAAAGAACACTCTACCAAGAATTTTGTGGAATCTTCTGAAGGTTGTATTTTATGTTAGAAATAAAACATCTGGGAAAGAATGAGCAGCCAGTTACCGGTCCTACGATAATTTGCAATGAAGCTTCTTTAATGTCACAGAGTCAAACTGAAGTTGGAGTTTGAACCGGCACCCTCCGGTCCCACAGATCAGAGAGCGTCAAGAAACAAGCAGAAACAAAACGAAGTTAATTTGTGGCAAATTTATTTGCAGTTCTCAAAGACACAATAATACAAAAAAGTTTAAAATCAAACGTAAAAATAAAACCATTAAAAACCACGAAAATGTATTTAGATTGCTTATAAAGTGTGCAGTGTGAAAGCTGGTCTTTGGTGAATACAGTGCATGTCGTAGTATAACCTTCAGGTGCCGAAGAAGAGAAATAAAGCTAATGACACCTGATTTCGCACAATTCTGCATAAAGGAAATGTTTATACACTCAGTGGGAGAGTGTATTATCTTTTACTTTAAACGTATGCTCTGGAATAAATACTGCAGGCACATCAATATGGAAACGGAAAGTCATTAATCTAACTTAAAACACAAATTAAACTAAAAGATTATTCAATCTATTTTCCACTGAAAATGAAATACAAATATTTGTTAACAAATAAGATGAATATTCAGTGAAATATCGCTTCACATTTAGTTCTGTACATGTCTCTTAAAAATGTGAATAAAAAAATCAAATTTAAATGAAATGTAGTTAAAAATGGTCAGTTTTAATAAAATTATTATATATACAGTAGAAAAAAGTTAAATTTGGGGTAGTAACTTCAAAAATCAGGAATATAGTGTTTACTTCTTAACAACTAGGTATCCAAACCCCAGCTGATGCTGCGTAGCTGCAGACTAGGTGGCTACAAACTACAAATATGTACAATTTAACAGTTTAAATGTATATATTTGAAAGTTATAACATTTTACTTCTTGAAACTTCACTACGGTGTAACAACCACACTGTGATGTGCACAGCCAGAGAATTAAGCGTGAAGCTAACTGTTAACGCTACAACACGCGTTAACGTGAAACGTTTGAAGTGTGAAAATACATTTGAGAAAAATAAACCGCACCCGTAGAATAGCAAAGTTTTTTGATGAAATAACATTCCCCGACTCATTAGTCCTGGTTCCTGCTGCTAGCAGGACTGAAGCTAATCAGATTATTTAAAAGGTTTAACAAATGTAAACTTCAAGCCTCAGTAGAATTTATTCAAGCTGAGAGCAAACAAAGCTGTTATTTCATTAGATTTTGCCAACACTTCACTAAATTAAAAAAAAAGAAAGTGGTCCTGGTCGAAAGGCAGATAAGGCTTTGTAGTTGCTTTGATAATCGATAACGCTTTCCAACTTAATTGACTGTGGCACCAACTGTTTGCTAGCAGCAGCAAATCATCTCCAAGGTGACAAATTTCTCTAATTCAAATGAAGAATTTTAGAAAATCTATTTTTATCTTTAGTTGAAAACCTGAGAGCAAATATGTGTGTAATGTATTGTTCTAACTGTGAGCTTACTTATTAGCATGTGAGCTAACCGTAACCAAGCAGCTCAAAAGCTAACAGACCAGACATTTCAACAAGTCATGTGGTTGATCTCTAAATATTTTGCCCACAGCTCTGATTTTAGGGCAAATACAGTAAAAAGGGTAAATAATTACCCCTTACTTATCAGCAATGACTTTGGTGTATTGAAAATAAAATAAGAAACAGTTAAATATTAGCAACTAGACTACATATTACCTGGTATTTTGTTACATCTGCTGTTTACCTGATGCTAAGGTGTCATCTTAAAGATATAAATATATTTAAGCTAAAACTAATATCAGCATGGGAACAGAACCAAAGTTACATTATTCAAACAATTAAAACCTAGAAGATATTTTATTGCCATGAACTTTAACTAACAACACCCCCATAAATCTTTCTTCAACATCACAGATGTGTTTTTTTTATTGTTATATTTAAATAAACTGCTAAAGCTATCTGTGAACACATTGTTTTTGGATCAACTTCTCTGGCTAATAATATCAAACATGGTAACTTGTCGTGGTTATGGACCAGAAACTAAAACAGTCATGTAGGATGGGATGCAACAGTTCTTCGTCCGGATCGATCTAAACTTGCTTCATATAATTGACATTCAGATCGTTAATGTTGTGAGGAAAACACAAACATACCTCTGAGCTCTGAAGGCAGCTTGGTTCCAAACCCTAACCTGATGTAATACAGCTAATGTGGTTTAATCTGGGCTTTAGAAAAGCCACAGGCCTGACACCGTTTACATCAACACCTCCAACTCTCTTTTTATTTAAACTTTAACTGCTCCAGAAATATATTTGGCTGTTATGGTAATATTTCTATGCAATTAGGAATTAATTAATTGGTTAAATTCTTAGTAAGTGCATCTAGGATAGTAGGTTAGAGAAAAAGAAAGCCTTCTGAATGTCATGTTTTGACATTCAAAACATGACATTCATAATGTCACAATCACAACGGACCACTTGGAAGCAATATTTGGAAAAATAAGCGCAGTTCATGTCACTTCCGGCTATATTTCTGCCTGTTAGATGTTCTGTCACTCTGGATCCATATAGTAAGTGGCTAACATGCTAAAGCTCACTAGAAGCTGGGGGCACTGTGATGAAGGAACAGAAAAACAGTTAATGGTAACCAATACAACCATTGTAAAAAACAACAATACTGCTACTGTTACCGGCTTCCCTGATATCGGGCAGCCCTACTTGTTCTCCAGTAATACCCCAACTTAATGAGCGTTTCCTGTAGACCAGCTTGTTGGAAAATCTGCCCAGAAGAAGACTTTCTAAACACCTTCGTTTTGCTTAAACAGGGACTGTTTATGTGTAGAAAAGTGAGACTGGCATAATCACTGCATGGGGGAATGTGGGTGCGAATGTCTGTGGGTATCAGAGCTACAATGCTGGTCAGAACAGGAGCAGAAATGACAACATCTAACCTGAATGGTGACAGAGTTTTAGTGGTCTGAATTACAGTTTTTTTCTCACCAGCACTCATTCAGCCACTGTTGTGGATTACAGGCAGACGGGGATCACCACACAGAGCTTTTAAATCCTTCCATAGGGGGCCGGTTGGTTAGGTCTCCAATTTTTCCAAGAGAATTTTCTATCATTCTGTCTTTTATGGACATTGTTCAACACATCGATGCCCTGGTTTAGCGTTTCACACATAATGTCATTGCTCTCCTGCAGTGCTCAGCTGTGTTTTTTCAGCTACCTTGTGCTCTTTCTGTTTTATTTTTCATTTACTTATTTTTTGGCATAGAAATAAATATAACTATCAGGAGCTGCAAGCTTGTGTCTTTAAAAGACACAAAAAAGAAGGAGCTCTGATGGGTAGAAGAAACAATGAAGTGGCAGCCTGTGAGGTTGGCTGTGTTTGGATCTGGTCTAACTGGAGATCAGGATGATGATAAATCAGCCTGCAGGAGAGAAACTGTTCTGTGTTTGGTCGGTTTAGTGCAAACTGAATATTTCAGTCTAGTTTATCATGCGTCGTTCAATAAGAAAGCCAGTTTAGTGTGCCACTGCGCAGCTCATTCTGTTTCCTGCTGTATTGGATCCCAGTTAGGCGGCGATGCAGTGGTTGCGTCTGCGTGACATGATGTATCCTCTCCTGCAGACGCATCGGAACGAGCCTTCGGTGTTCACGCAGCGCGCGTTAACACACGGGAACTGCAGCCCGACGCTGTCCTCACACTCGTTCACGTCTGGGGAAACACGTCGGCGAACGTTTTAATAGTCTGGGTCAGAGAGACACAAACAGGAGGAGCACCAGAAGGCGCTCGTCTCGACCTACCGATGCAGCTCATGGAGGTCATGTCCAGCTCGAAGCCCTGGTAGCAGTCGCAGGTGTAGCCCTCCGCCACGCGGATGCACCGGCCGTTCTCACAGCCGTGCAGAATCCCACAATCCTCGGCTGCATTCAGACCGCTGTGCGTCTCGTAGCGCCCTGAAAGAACCGGACGTAAGGACGGTGTGCGGAGCACGGCAAAAGTATTCACACTCCTGAAAACCTTTCACTTTGTGGAACGTTACTACTGAGAAACTTTGATTTTAACTGATAGACGTCAAAATCTGTGCATCACTATGAATCGGAAAGAAAAACGGTTTTCAACATTTTCTGAAAACGGTGGCGTTCCTTAAAGTATTTACCCCCCTGAGAACCTACAGCTGCAGCTCTGAACATCTCCAGCTCACTCAGACTGGACGGAGAACATCTGAGAGCATCTTGCTACAGATTCTCAGTCGGATTCAGGTCTGGACTTTGACTAGGCCGTTCTAATCCATCCCATAATATCTCTGGCTGCATGTTCAGGGTGGTCGTCCTGCTGGAAGGTGAACCTCTACCCCAGTCTCAGATCTTCTCCTGGATTTAGCTCCAGCCATCTTCCCATCACCTCTGACCAGCTGCCCTGTCCCACAGCATGATGCTGCCACCACCATGCTTCACTGTGGGGATGGTGTGTTCTGATTAGCTTTAGTTTGCCTCCACAAAAACAGCGCTAAAAGGTTTCGTTCTTCCACACGTTTGCCGTTCTTCCTACAGCTTGCAGGAAACTGCAGAGAACTTCTTCTGACTTTCTTCTCGCTACTCTTTCATAAAGGCCAGATTTATCGAGAACGTGACTAATTATTGTCCTGTGAACAGGCTGTCAACCTGAGCTGTGGATCTCTGCAGCTGCTCCAGTCCATCCTCTCTCCATGTCCAGATGACGTTTAAAAAGCATAAGGAACTTTTCCTCCACATAAGGTTTGTGTTTTTAACATGACAACATGTGAAAATATTTACAGGTAAATGTGATTTACAGAGAGTATTTCTGCCACACACCTGTTGAACTGCAAACTTACTCTCATACACCCTCCGTGGTTCTCCTCCACCACCTCCACCTCCTGGTGTGCTCCTGTCAGTGAAAGGTGGAAACGGTCCAGGTCTCCACCCTACGAAGTCTTCCTCCTCCTCCCGCTCCTCGTAGGGAGATCTGGGCGGCACCCCAAAAACAGCGTCAGACCTGGGGTCCGGAGGGAGCCTGAAGGTCGGAGCTCTGGGCGAAGAGCCGTCAGGATAGCCGAAGTCTCCCTCTGGGTAGTAAACGGGGCTGACGGGGAACCGACGTTCACCCGTTAGGATGTTTACAGCATGAGGAAAACGTGGATGTCAGGAACGATGCGATCTGCCCTCACCTGAACTCAGAGCCAGGATAGGCTTCATCCGGCGGGCCGAAGGAGACCGGGGGACTGTCCCTGAATCCTGACCTGCTGCCCCCTGCTGGAGGGTAGTCGTCGTAGTCATCTCTGCCAGGAAGCAACAGCGGAGGGAAGAACCTCGGACTGTAGGGAGGAGCTGGGAGGACGATCAGACGTTAAATCTGCTGTACTGAAGAAGTTTTCATCAAAACGTGACATTTTTGTTAAGGAGGTGAAGCTTCCCAAAAATATTCCCAGCTGGAAGTTGGAGACCTGCTGCATCACAAGAAAAAGGACGAGGCAGTTGGCATCCGATTCAGCGTTGCTCAAGGGCACTGTGGAATAGTCCAGGCTAGGATTGGAACCAGAGCTGATCGACAGACCTTCTGGCAGCTAAAATGGACTTCAGACGCTAACTTCAGCCCAGAGTGATTCCAGTCTGACCAGTTACCCCCCCCTCCCCCCCCAACATGGCTGCCAGTGTTGGTAGAAATGCTGTTCCTCCAGTAGAACAAGGTCACTTAAGACGTATTGGTAAACTGTGTAGCCTTCATAAAGAGAGCTGAATAAAACAAATCAAAGTGAAGAGTTTCTCGGTCCCTTATGCGTTTGGCTTTGTTTTCTGTGGTGAAGCACTGAGACGAAACAGCTTCATGGACTAAGGAGAAATTTTTTTTTTCATCAGCAGAACAAACAGAACAAAAGAGAAAAAAAAAATCAAAAATAAGCAGAGACTCCTCTGAGCATTTTATTTAATAACGGTATTTATTAATGCGTCCTTCCTGCTGTGTTTAAACCTAAAGTGACTTTAATTCAGTGCTTCATATTCAAAATGATTATAGGTATCAAAGGGATGGTTCGCATTTTTAGACATGAAGTTGTATCCCATCCTCACCATCAGCATAATACACACTGACCCACATCTGTGGTCACCTCCTGGTCGGAGCTCTGGCCGTTAGAAGTCTTTCAAGAAAGTAGTCCCGGCTAGTTTCGGGGGCCAACAAACTGCCGTTTTGCTTCAGAAAACTATATGCGTTTGAAAACATGATTCATTTGCATCACAAAAAAAAAGGCCGGCCAAAATTCGCAAGTCACTATTACTCTGCACTATTTTCTTTTCATTCCAATCGATCCGCGCTGCGGCCAGCATCAACTGTTGCGCTCCTCCCGTCAACTGTTCCACTGTTAAATGCTGACAACATGTCTGATTACGAAACATCTGCTGATGAAACTCATTTTAGCGCAATGCCAGATGGATCGGATGAAGAAGAAACTTTAGCACAACGCCAAAGGGATACCTTTGGAGATGGCTCGGTTCTGTCTATGATTAGAGGCTACGAATGGTGAGTCAGACATCATTTTGTTTTCAGATTGGTTTGTCTACTGTAATTATTGTACCTTAGATTGACAAACATTGGAATCACAAGACTCCTAGCTTTACAATGCTGTATAACATGTATATGTACACAGAGGGAGTATTGATAAAAAAGGTGGATTTGACCAGAAAGTAAGCTACATCCCAGCTGCGGGACGTAGTAAAGCTAAGGGGTTTAATCTAAAGTGAGGAGATGCAGGAGTGTTACTTTCCTTCAACTCTGAAGCAGAAGGCAGATGCTCAACAGTAAGATGGGGGTAATGGTAAGAAATCATGTTTTCGGCTTGTACCTCCTCGTCCTGGTCCGGTTTCTGAGTCTGGGAATCTCCCCGGGTACACATTTGCATAAGAGCTGCACAGAGAGGCGTAGTCCTCTGCAGAGACAGGAGGGAAACGACAACCTAACTGTGACTGCATTAATGGTCCTCTGGCAGATATGAGCCACTCTGACCACCTGAGGAAGGCTGGGTTTACCTGTGTCAACGGCGGGGCAGAGGGCGCAGCCCATCCCCCAGCCCTGCCCGAATAAACAGCAGCAGTCGATGAAGGTGACCTGCGGTCCGAGCAGAAGACTCTGACACAGCAGGTCGGCGCTGACGTGCTGCCAGCACACGGACAGGTTCTCATCTGGAGGCAACAAAAACACCTGCTAGTCGACACGTCGGTGTGTCTGTCTAATTTTACTGTGATCTGAGGCTGCAGATGGGACAGGAGGAAGAGGAGGAAGGCTTACCCGCGGTGAGGTGGGACGCGTTCACACAGTTTCTCTGAGTGTCGTCCAGCACCAGCGGAGGCGGACAGCTGCAGTGGTACGAACCGACGGTGTTCACACACACGCCCCCGACGCAGGTCTCCTCCTCACACTCGTCGTTATCTGAGGGAGGCAAACGGATCAGTGGGAAGCATCAGGAACATCTGCAGTGGGTTAGGTGCGTTCGTACCGACGCACTCCAGCAGCGCGCTGTTGTAGACCAAACCACTGGGGCAGTAGCATTTGTAGCCAGGGATGTTGTTGACACACACTCCGTTCTTACAGATCTCCAGATGGAAAAGCTTGCACTCGTCCACATCTGGAGACAGACATGAAGAGAGCACACGATCAGCCTCCTCCGGCGGCGTGCGCCGGCTGTTAAGGATGGCTGGTACCTGTGTAGCTGAAGGCTCCGGGGCCGGCCGTCACATATCCTCTCCCGCTGGGACACAGAGACAGGAACTCGGCTGCAACACACAAACCTCAGCTGTAAGAACTGAAACACGGGCCGGCGTTGGGTTCCATGCCTGAAAGTGTCACCTGTGTCTGCAGGTGGACAGGCGTGGGCCTGACAGCCCAGCCCCCAGCCCTCCCCCATGGTGCAGCAGCACTCCTGCCGGCTGGTGTTGACGGCCAGCAGGCTGCAGGCGCCCCGATCGGCCAGGTTGTAGTAACAGTCCCTCAGTTCCCCGGGCCGGGCCTCAGGGAAGGGGTACAGCACCGGACCAACGTCCACCGGCTTGATTTGGAAGCCAGAGGAAGAGGAGGAAGAGTGTCTGGACTGAGGAAGAGTCCCAGATCCTAAAGAAGCAGAAAGAAAATCAGTGATCGAAAGTCAGACCTTATAGATGCGAACACGAACTCAAGATTTCATTTTTAATACTGATTTAAAACAACTGATGAAAACATTAGCAACAATGAGTTAGCATTTATAGCTTCTGAATTGCTTACCTTACTCCAGATAAGGAATAAAAACCAACTTCAAGTGAAACTGATGAAGTATTGAGTTAAAGAATCAAGCATCTTTTAGGTAGCCCTCCACTGACGTGTGTGTGTGTGTGTGTACTTGTTTACAGTGCCTAGTTAGGACCTTCTCTGGTATATCTACCAACCCTCTGTAGACTGTTGACCTTACGGGGACCAAAAAAGTCACTAGATAGGGACAGATGACGACACACGGTAATTTGCATATTGATGACATCATCAAATCGCGCCGCGTTGGCGTCATATTTTCTCCTCCACATCCAATTCGAATAAGTTTTGCTGTATCTTAACGTGACTCTAGAATTCAATGAGGGACACACCTGGGCTTTATAACATTCAAAGGAAATTTGGTATAATGAGGGAAACAAAACAAAACAGAAAGGATGAATTAATCATATCTAGATTAGGATTTGGCCATATGTGGTTAAACGACACATTATACAAACAGGGGAAACATGCTACAGGGAAATGTGACTTTTGGCTTATAAAACAAAGATCTCTGTTCTATACCTGCGGATTTCTTTTTTACTTTGCTTGAATTCATTTTGCTTGTTAACAACTTCGTCTGTGAGTGGTTAACATGAAATGAGAAAGGTTTATGATTGGTCAGTCGATGTAGTGTGATCATGCTGCATGCATATGCGCAGATCATTCCCATTCTGAGCGTCTGGAAGGACGGTCTGAATGCAGAGCAGGTCGGCTTTCTCATCTGCACACACAAAGTATCTAAGGGTGGTCAGAAATGATGCTAGATTTGTCGCTTGGGGGGCTTTTTGGGAAAAAAAGTTGTACAGGGGCCTGAAAGACGTTAAGAATGGCGACAAAGACGGCAAGTGGCCAACACTGGTCCTAATGTGGCCGACCTTTTTTTAGGGTTAGGTTTTAAGTATAAATGCAGTGACAAAACTTAATGGAAGTAAATACAAAGTCCTAACATGGTTAGAAATTTGTGTGTGTGTGTGTGTTACCTGGTTTCACAGAGCTCACACACTGTCTAGTGGAGAGGTCAAACATGTCTGCCGCTCCATCGCATTTACACGTAAAGCTTCCCTTCGTGTTCTCACAACGAGCTGAGCCGCACACCCCCGGCTGAGACGCGCACTCATTCTCGTCTGAGACACAAAAACACACCGCTTACCGTAACGTCTGAACTATCATTTGAGCAGAAACAGAACGAAGCAACAAACTTTGTCTCGGTTCTTCCCTTGAGTGTTGAGCAGACTCAGACTGACCTACGCATGAGCCGTCGCCTGTCACCTGGAAACCCGCCTCGCAGGAAGCGAGGCAGCGGTACGAGCCGATTGTATTCTCACATCGCTGGGACGCACAAACAGAACCGCCACTAGAGACGCACTCGTCCACATCTGGGAACATGAATGGGAGGACATTAGGAGAGATTTTAGACGAGGACAGAGACATCATCTGATGTTAGCATACTGTGGGGCAAAAAATTATTTGGCTGCTATCGATTGGTCAAGATGTCCGACTTAAAAAGATGAGAGAGGTCTGTAGTTTTCCATTGTAAAGTCACCTTGGTTGGCAATGACAGAGGTCAAAGGTTTCCCACTTTAGCTGCTATTTTGGCCCATTCCTCCATGCAGATCTTCTCTAGCGCTCCTTCGTTCCCACAATACACTGCGCCATTCATCCTTTCCTTAATACGGATCAGTCGTCCTGTCCCCTTTTCATAAAAGCAGCCCCACAGAATAATGCTTCCACCCCCATGCTTCACAGTGGGTATGGTGTTCTTAGGATGTAACTCAGCATTCTTCCCCCTCCAAACACGGCGAGTGGCGTGTATACCAAAGAGTTTCTATTTTGGTCTCATCTGACCACATGACTTTCTCCCAATCCTCCTCTGGATCATCCAGATGGTCTCTGGCAGACTTTAGATGGGCCTGGACATGTGCTGGCTTAAGCAGGGGGACCTTTGGAGCGCTGCAAGACATGACGACGTAGTGCGTTACTATAGAAACCTTTGTTACTGTGGTCCCAGCTCTCTTCAGGTCATTGACCAGTACCCCCCATGTAGTTCTGGGATGTTTCCTCACTGTTCTCTAGATAATGTGTTCCCCACCAGGTGATATCTAGGATGGAGCCCCAGGTAGAGGGAGATTATCAGTGATCCATTTTCTAATAATTGCTCCAACAGTTGATCTCTTCTCACAAGCTGCTTGCCTATTGTAGATTGGCTCATCCAAGTCTGGTGCAGGTGGACAATCTTGTCCCTGGTGTCCTTGGACAGCTCTCTGGTCTTGGTCATGGTGGAGGATGGAGTCTGACTGTTTGAAGGTGTGGACAGGTGTCTTTTATACAGATAACCAGTTCAATCAGGTGCCATTAGATAGAGAAGCCTCTTAAAGAAGAAGTAACAAGTCTGAGCGCCAGAATTCTTGCTTGGTTGTAGGTGCTAAAAACGTATTTTCTGCACCATTATACAAAAGATAATTTTGATTTCCTGGATATTTTTTAAAATTCTGTCTCTCACAGTTGAAATGTACCTATGATGAAAATTAAAGACCTCTCAAATTTGTTTAAGTGAGACAACTTGCACGACTCGGTGGCTGCCAAATACTTCTTTGCCCCACTGTATGCGGCTCTGCGTGCGTGTTTACCGAGGCAGGCGGTCTTCTCAGGGTTGGTGGTGAAGCCAGTTTCACACCGACATTCGAAGGAGCCTTCAGTGTTTACACAGCGGCCATCCGAACACACACCAGACCTCACGCACTCGTCCATGTCTACAGAGAAGGAGACAATAAGAGCAAATCCAGAGTTTGGTGCAGAGACACATTCAAAGACAGGATGGATGGATGGTCCATCACAGAGACGCACAGGACAAACAACCATCCACACTCATACCTAAGGACAATTTAGAGCGTCCAGTTAAGCTAACAGTCATGTTTTTAGGCTGCGGGAGGAAGCTGGAGTACCCAGAAACAACCCATGCATGCACATCGTGAAAAATTCATGAAACGGTGAAAAATCAGGGTTATGAGGTCTAAAAGAGTCTGAACTGGACCTCACCGAGGCAGGCCGTCCTGTTTTCATTCAGCGTGAATCCAGGTGAGCAGACACAGGTGTATGATCCAGGTATGTTCACACACTCCCCTCCGGAGAAGCAGAAGTCCCCCTCCAAACACTCGTTGACGTCTGTGGAGACAGAAACCTTGTATGAAGCTCAGCCTAAACGCTCTAGGCGCTGCAAGAACCTCAATGGTTCTCCTCCTGACCTCTGCACTGCCTCCCCAGGCCTGAGCTCCGGTAACCGGGCCGACAGTCGCACTTGAACGAGCCGACGGTGTTCACGCACAGGTGCTCCGCTTCACATGCTCCAACGCTCAAACACTCGTCCACGTCTGCAGGACAGAGTGAGGTTAGTGAGTTTCGTCTCATTTCGAACAGCTCCAGAGGTTCCAGATCCAATTCTGATACCTGCACCAGTTCCCAGTTGGTAAGAGTAAAACTGAGCCTGAGTCTTTGGTGGAGAGAAACTTAATGAGCTGAATGCTTTAATGTACAAGGTTTGATCTCAGCTTGATACAATGGCTTAGCGGAGATGCACATCTGAGTGTCATCAGCAAACAGATCACATTTTATGGTCCAAAATGAGCCAGAGGACAAGATTAATGAAAAGAAAACAAAAGTGGGCCAAGTACTGGTGCGTGTGGAACACCAGGCCGGCAGAGCTGTTAAAATAAACAATTCATAGTGGTTTTTTGAGAAGTTTGAGCTTAATAAATTAAACAAAGTTCAGGATGCTCTGATAATCAGCGTTAAAGGCAAGCAGTAGACCTTTTCATCTAAGGCCGCTTGGAAAGGTTAAAAAGGTAATCCAATTCCTTATTTTGTCTCGGCTTCATTCCAGTAAAACCCTGTGCTTTGGACAACAGTCATCTCTTCAGCGTTTACAGCTGGCTCAGAACGCATCGGCTCGTTTGGTGACAGGCGGTAGACGGAGTGAGCCTATCACTCCTGTCCTGCTGCTTTGCACTGGCTGCCCATCAGCTACAGAATGCACTTTAAGGTTTTATTACTGTTTTTTAAAATGGCCTGGCTCCTTCCTGTTTGTCTGAGCTCCCACACCATCATGTACCAGCTCGGACTTTAAAGTCATCTTCTCTGGTCTGGTCTTGGCGGTTCCTTGATCGGGGCTCAGATCCTGGGGTGATGGAGCCTTTTTTCAGTGGCTGCTCCTAAACTGTTGAACGGCTCAAACTGTTTTGGATTTTAAGTCAAATTATTATTATCATTATGTTTCATTGGCTTTTAAGATGGTTATGTGTTTTTTATAATCTATTTGTGGTGGGAAAGGTCACATTTTTATTATACAGTGGCTTGCAAAAGTATTCGGCCCCTTTGAACTTTTCCACATTTTGTCACATTACAGCCACAAACATGAATCGATTTTATTGGAATTCCAGGTGAAAGACCAAAACAAAGTGGTGTACACGTGAGAAGTGGAACGAACATCATACATGATTCCAAACATTTTTTACAAATAAATAACTGAAAAGTGGGGTGTGCGTAATTATTCAGCCCCCTTTGGTCTGAGTGCAGTCAGTTGCCCATAGACATTGCCTGATGAGTGCTAATGACTAAATAGAGTCACCTGTGTGTAATCTAATGTCAGTACAAATACAGCTGCCCTGTGACGGCCTCAGAGGTTGTCTAAGAGAATGTTGGGAGCAACAACACCATGAAGTCCAAAGAACACACCAGACAGGTCAGGGATAAAGTTATTGAGAAATTTAAAGCAGGCTTAGGCTACAAAAAGATTTCCCAAGCCTTGAACATCCCACGGAGCGCTGTTCAAGCGATCATTCAGAAATGGAAGGAGTATGGCACAACTGTAAACCTACCAAGACAAGGCCGTCCACCTAAACTCACAGGCCGAACAAGGAGAGCGCTGATCAGAAATGCAGCCAAGAGGCCCATGGTGACTCTGGATGAGCTGCAGAGATCTACAGCTCAGGTGGGGGAATCTGTACATAGGACAACTATTAGTGGTGCACTGCACAAAGTTGGCCTTTATGGAAGAGTGGCAAGAAGAAAGCCATTGTTAAAGGAAAACCATAAGAAGTCCCGTTTGCAGTTTGCCACAAGCCATGTGGGGAACACAGCAAACATGTGGAAGAAGGTGCTCTGGTCAGATGAGACCAAAATGCAAAACTAACACTGCACATCACTCTGAACACACCATCCCCACTGTCAAATATGGTGGTGGCAGCATCATGCTCTGGGGGTGCTTCTCTTCAGCAGGGACAGGGAAGCTGGTCAGAGTTGATGGGAAGATGGATGGAGCCAAATACAGGGCAATCTTGGAAGAAAACCTCTTGGAGTCTGCAAAAGACTTGAGACTGGGGCGGAGGTTCACCTTCCAGCAGGACAACGACCCTAAACATAAAGCCAGGGCAACAATGGAATGGCTTAAAACAAAACATATCCATGTGTTAGAATGGCCCAGTCAAAGTCCAGATCTAAATCCAATCCAGAATCTGTGGCAAGATCTGAAAGCTGCTGTTCACAAACACTGTACATCTAATCTGACTGAGCTGGAGCTGTTTTGTAAAGAAGAATGGGCAAGAATTTCAGTCTGTAGATGTACAAAGCTGGTAGAGACATACCCTAAAAGACTGGCAGCTGGAAGTGCAGCAAAACGTGGTTCTACAAAGTATTGACTCAGGGGGCTGAATAATTACGCACACCCCACTTTTCACTTATTTATTTGTAAAAAATGTTTGGAATCATGTATGATTTTCGTTCCACTTCTCACCTGTACACCACTTTGTTTTGGTCTTTCATGTGGAATTCCAATAAAACTGATTCATGTTTGTGGCTGTAATGTTACAAAATGTGGAGAAGTTCAAGGGGGCCGAATACTTTTGCAAGCCACTGTATTTAACCACCACTAGTAGTGGGCAATATAAAAGGTATAAGGGAGAAATGATATTTGAGATTTTGACTATACCGGCCTACCGGTATAGTCACTACTAGCGCACCTTGATGATGTCATCAAGCTGTCATCGAGTAAGATAAATACTGACGTTCAGTGTTGGTCTTTACACTACATATTGCAAGTTTAAAATAAGGTGTTTTCCATTTAACAGAAAAAAACTGTTTAACTTGAAGCATTTTTAATTCAAATATGTGCAGGTTTATTTTTGTGCAATATTAAATTTATTAATAAGTAACCAGAAAAGTGGACAATTTTGAACGTTGTGTTTTAAAAAAAACATTTAGCTTTAATTTATTTAAAATATCTTCATCTTCATGTTGTGAGAATTTTTCTGTAGCATTTTTTGGAAAATAAAGATTTTAATATTTTTAAATGCATTGTGCCTTATAAATGTTCTTTAAATGACAATCTAAACTTGTTTAAAGTTGTTCTGCTGCAATGTATCTGGAAAGTGAGAATGTTAATAAATGTTCAGATATATAGAAAAGAAATAACTATATCGCAATAGATATCGTTTCCGCACATGCTTTAGATTATATCGCAATATAGATTTGAGGCCATATAGCCCAGCCCTAGCTACAACCACATTTCTTTTCTTTCGTGTTTTATTTAATTCCTTCATTATGTATTTTTCCTGTCATCAACTTGTACAGCAACTTAGGCAGCCATGTTGTAGTAAATGTGCTTTATAAATAAGTTTGAATTGAACTGAAATCAGTGGGTCTGAACTCTCTGAAGTACCCAAAATCACCTGGAACACTCTTGTTGATATTAATTTCAAACTAAAACTGATCTACTCTGAACTTCCAACGTTGCACTGTTTTCTTCCTATAAAAAAAACAAAACAGCGTACAACATCGGGTGATGCATTGTCGCCCTCCAGTGCCGTTATTTGGTAGTACACAGAAAAGGACAACACAGCTGTTGGGCCAAATGCGTAAAAAAACTGGAGAACTGGCTTATTATTTATCTAACATGATGTTTTTACTATTTATTTTAAAAAACATTCTAGAAAAAAAAAGCGATTAGTAAATTTTATGAGAAATTTTAAGAAGTGAAAACTAAAAACTATGATAATACTAAGGTGTAGATTCTCAGTCATCCAGGACATGATATTCCTGAGTTTAAATAAAGGCAACCGGACTTGTTGTCTTGAATACGTTTCGTCTCTCATCCGTCAGTTCTGAAAACTGGATGGGGAGTATCAGATTGTCTAAAGTTAAGGCTCACTAATGGGGCTATCGTTATACTTAACGAGGCTATCAGGGTTCAGTAAACTTCTAAGCACTAAGCAAACGCTTGCTTAGTGCTTAAGGAAGCTTACGCAACCCTAATAGCCACGCTCATTTGAACTCTCAGGAATATGATAATACTAGTTAGGATTTCTGTGAGTACACTGATTCTACCTGAAGAGTGTTGGTCTCAATGTAAGTTACATTGTTATAATAGAACCTCAGTGCATGCGTCCGAGTGTGAACACACCTGTACACTGTCTGTTGGTCAGTGTGTATCCTGGACGACACGACACACACCTGTAGGATCCGACGGAGTTCACACACATCTGCCCAGGACACTGAGACGGCTCCGCGCACTCATCTACGTCTGAACACATGCGCACAGCAGTCGCCGGTCACCGATCCGAAGGATGGGAGGTCCCACCGCCAGAATCAGAACCAGAGGATACGTACCTGCGCAGGAGTTGTTCTGGAGCCTGTAACCATGGCGACAGACACAGCGATAGCCTCCAGGTGTGTTCTCACAGCGGCCGTTGGAGCACGGAAACTGGCGGCACTCGTCGATGTCTGCAAACGGCGGCACAACGGCGAATCAGACGGCGTGAGCCGGACAGATTCCGGTCGGGTTCAATCATCTCACAGCGTCTCAGGTGAGAGGCGGGCGAGTGTTACCTGTGCACAGCCCGTTAAGCAGCCCGAATCCCAGCTGGCAGGGCAAGCAGCGGTAAGAACCCGGAGCGTTGACGCATTCCTGATCCGGACACTGCAGAGGATCCACGCACTCGTCCATGTCTGGAACGCACACAGGTAACAAACACACCTGTAGGGTTCCAGCCGACAGGAACTTCATCACATTCGTTCTCAAGATTGGTTTCCTTTCCTCCCTTACCTTCACAGGTGTCTCCGGCGAGCTTGTAACCATGGCGACAGACACACCTGTAGCTCCCTGCTGTGTTTTCGCAGCGCCCGTTGCTGCAGGGGTTCCGCTGACACTCGTCCACGTCTAGGTTTCAACACAAGAAAACAAAAAACACATATGTTGCTTTTTATGTTAAAATATATAAACATTCATTCCGATATTAATCTATTCATCTGTATATAGTGGGCCTAATTATTTACATTTTATTGATTTTTTCCCCCAATTTTCAAAAAACAAATGAGCAACATTGTCTCACTAAAGTAAAATGATGGCCTCTACCTCTACCTCTGGCCTCTTTTTTTAATGACCAAAAATACCTGAATCATTATTCATATAATTCAGACTTCAGTCTAAGAATGAAAAAAAGAATCTCAGGTAAACTGTTTATAAATGAACAAAGGCAAAAAAGCGGATATGTTCATAATGATGTTTTCTTTTTAAATTATTAATTTTTATTTGTAACTGAATAATTGAGGATTTAGAATGCCACCTTTCATGAAAATTCACTTTTAAAATTTATTTAAATTATTTTTGATTTATTAAAAAATTATTAAATTTACTTTTCTTTTATTGGAAATATTAATTTAACTGTTTACATTTTTAATGTAATGTAATGTGTTAAAAATTATTCATATAAACGTCAGATTTTAGACTAAGAATGCAAAAAAAAAGTTTGATAAATAAACAAAGTTATATTGAAACATTTTGTGAAGGATGCTGGGACTCCTCTCACCGTAGCAGTGGGTTCGCTGAGCGTTGGGCTGGTATCCATCATCGCACTCACAGATGTGTTTCCCACCTGGCTGATCCACGCAGCGACCACGCCCACACACACCTGGTCTGCTCTGACACACACCGCGAACACCTGCACGCACGCACACACACACGCACACACAGACATGTTGCTGTAAGCTGGCAGAAATTTGCTTTTTTCATAAAAAAAAGTAAAATAATTTATTTTCAATCCTAAACTATGAAATACTTCACAGTCTGAAGGCTGTTTAAATCTCAACTCGGAACCATGTTGGGTCTGAAGCTCAGACAAGTTTCAGACTCTACAGACAAAAAAATATTTTTATTATCTAATTAATCTATTTTAGATCTTTGGACCTCTTTCCTGTTGATTTCACAAAAATCCTGAGATAGTTTCATTATAATACTCTGCCTGAGCATTTTGATCCAGATCTTCGTCTGCAGCACAGACAGACGGACTCACTCTGGACTCTGGTGGGGCGGCTAGTCGGGCTCACAGCCGGTCGTCTCTCTGGGACGGGGGGCGCTCCACCGGGCGTGGATCCACGGTCGGGGGTCTGAGGCGGGGCTGGGGTCGGCAGAGAGTCCCCTCGTCCTGGTGGTGGGTCGGGTCGGGACCCAGAGGAAGGCTGATTGGCAGCTGACATAAAAACGATTGATTAAACACATGAAACACGTCTTGAACACGGTTGAACGTGCCTTACTATTGGAACGACTGGAGAGCTGGGTCGGACTCTCTGGTACAGGACTTGGCTGGTTTGAGTCTTACCAAAAGAACAGGAACTTCTTTGTTTCAATAGGAAACTTTTCATCAAAACGAACAAAAATCACCTCTTATTTAATATCTACATGCTCCCACTACCCCAGATTATAACAACTATTAAGATTAGCTACCATATGCAGATAATAATAATGGCTTGCGTTTATATAGTGCTTTTCAAGACTCTCAAAGCGCTTTACCACTCCATTATTCATTCACTCTCACATTCACACACTGGTGAAAGCAAGCTATGATTATAGCCACAGCTGGCGTGGGGCAGACTGACAGAAGCCAGGCTGCCATATCATGCCATCGGCCCTTCTGGCCAACACCAGAAGGCAAGGGAGGTGAAGTGTCTTGCCCAAGGACACAACGACATGTAGCTGGTGGAAGCTGGAATCGAACCCACGATTTCTGGGTTGCAGGTTGACAACTCTACCACTGAGTTACAGCCGCCCTCACCTCTTATTTAATATCTACATGCTCCCACTAGCCCAGATTATAACAACCAATAAGATTAGCTACCATAACTATGCAGACGATACTCAGCTCTACATTATGATGTCACCAGGTGACTTTGAACCCATCCAAACCCTAAGTAAATGTATCGAGCAAATCAATGGATGGATGTGCCATAACTTTCTCCAGCTGAACAGAAACAAAACAGAAGTAATTACTTTTGGACCTAAAGAGGAACGAGTCAGCACACAGCTTCAGTTAATACAGCTAGAAACTACTGATCAGGCCTGAAATCTAGGTGTAGTAATGGACTCAGGCCTGAACCTCCAGGGTCACATAAAGGTCAATAACAAGGTCAGCCTTCTATCACCTGAAGAACATTTCTAGGATTAAAGGACTGATTTTGCAACACGACCTAGAAAAACTCATCCATGCGTTTATCTTTAGTCGGATGGATAACTGCAACAGCGTCTTCACAGGTCTGCCTAAAAAGTCAATCAGACAGCTGCAGCTGATCCAGAACGCTGCTGGTCGTGTTCCTCACTAGAACCAGGAAAGTAGAGCACATCACCCCAGTTCTAAAGTCCTTACACTGGCTCCCTGTAGCTCAGAGAATAGACTTCTAAATACTTTTACTAGTTTATAAATCATTACATGGCTTAGCACCAAAGTATGTTGAAGATCTGCTGTCACCGTACCAACCACCAAGACCACTCAGGTCCTCCAACTCTAGCCTACTAAACATCCCTAGAATCAGAACCACACATGGAGAAGCAGCTTTCAGTTTCTATGCTCCCCTTATCTGGAACAGACTTCCTGACGAGTGTAGAGCTGCTGAAACACTAAACTGCTTTAAATCGAGACTAAAAACCATCTGTTTAGAGCTGCCTTTGAGTAAATGATTGTCATATGTATCAAATGTGTTCATGCTCTTTTGCTTTACTGATGTTTCTCTTGCTTTATTGGCTTTTAATTTCCAATATTATATTTTGGGGTTTGTTTTGGGGGGGGTTCTCTGTTTTTAATCATCAAATGAGTGTGCTATACAAATAAAATTGCTTTGCCTTGCCTTACCTTGATCATCGGTGGAAGGAAGCTGCGGTCTCGCTGGTAGCGAGTTTGGCCGGCCCTGCTGGGGGTCCAGTCTGGCCTGAGAAGGCCTGGTTGCAGAACCAGCAGCTAGGTCTAGTCTGGAGGAGGAAGAGCCGGCAGTCAGGCCGGGCTGAGGCTGTGGTGGAAGTCGGACCTCGGGCTGACTGGGTCTAGTAGCAGATGAGGAACCAGAGTAGGAAGGTCTCTGCTGAGAACTGGAGGCTCCACCACCACTGGAGGCGGGACCAGGACCTGGAGGGACGAAGGAGGTTTAGCTCATTATCGTATTTAATAAATGATAATTGGTGCCGGAAGCTTTGGATGTCCGATCCTCAGCTGATGAAGTTGGGGAAGCGACCGGATCTTGGTAAGAATGGCTTTGTGAGATCTCGCGATGTTAAAAACCTCTCGATGTTTCTTATTGAGGTGACCGCTGATTCAGGCGTCATGGCTTCGCCTCATTAAGTTGTAACAGGAGATGCATCAACTACTCTCACATCATTTAGTTTGGCAGCATGTTGGGCTTCCAGTAGGAACGATAAACAGCGATGGAGCGGCAGACAAGAACAAGTTGTTCAGACGCCGAAGGAGGCAGGAAATATGGCTATAGCCACTGATGGCTGTGCGTCTACGCTGAGCTACATCGCAATCACATCGCAACTGAAGCCCTGTCCTCAGGTCTGAGGAGATAAAAAGAAGGTCAGTAAAACCTTCAGAGCCGGCCCAGATAACGGAAACTACCTGAAGGCTTAGCTGGGCGGTCCTGCGATGTCAGCACGGATCCTCGGCCCGTCGGGTTGCCCTCGACTCTTTGGATGAACTGCAGAGTCGAAGCTGAGTAATGATAACCAGGACCGGCTGGACAGATCTCCTTGAAGTTAGCTGGTGGAACAAACAAAACCAACATCTGAGTTATAAGAAACTGGTCCAGAAATCCTGGAGGTTCCAATGGATGCTGGCTGCTTGGAAGGTCCGGACCGGTTCTGTTTCCAGTGAATAGAACTCTGGTACATAACTCTCATAATTAACAGCACAGACCCACCTGAACCAAAGTAAGGGCATCTCTGGCAGTCGGGCCCCCAGGCTTTACCGACCCGGCTGCAGCAGCAGATCTGCTTGGTGATGTTCCGGACAATGGGCAAGGAGCAGGAAGACGGACCCAGACCCGAGCCCAAGACTCGGTAGCACTGACCCTTCTCCTCCGATATCACGCTTTGTGCTGAGGAGGACACACAGTGACGGGGACACATCACAGGAGTGAAGGTGTGATCTCCTGGGAGTCCAAACGGTGCTGAGCCGTGCAGTCAGAACGCTGCATGCAGAACCAGAGCATGCAGAGTCAGCAGAGACGCAAGGAAAACAAGCCCTGAGGTCCAGTTGGCGGTGCTTTCAAAGCATGAAAGAGGATGCAAAACCAGAACAATGGCTGAGATACAACAATCAGAGAGATGAATGAAGGTTCTGGACCTGAACAAGAGTCAGATCCATCTAGGGTCCATTGTTCAGAACCCGTTCTAACCAGATTCTGCTGGAAAACTAAAGCTGAAGATTAGATTCCTGCCAAAGAAAGTTACTCATTTGACCAATGATAAGAGGGTGGAGACAACGGGGACCATAATGTAAGGCACACAAATTGGGGCCCTCAGCAGTTTGAGTCCCTTTGGGAGTTTCCTCATGGTAATCTTCATTCGGACTCCACTAGAACCAACCAACTCAGGTTCCTTGGCTCCACTGGGCAGGTCCTCCTTTGTAAAGCCCTGTTGGGTCTCTGCTATGACCCATCAACCTAAAATTTTCCTTAAACTGACCACATTCCTCACTCTATTGCTTTCTCCTACTACTCTCCAATAATTTCCTTGACATTCTTTCTGTTTTGTCTCTTTTTAGAAGTTACACCATTTACCATCAGGAGGGATATAAATGGACTCATTTGGACCCGGACTTGTGGCCAAGGTTCTGCTGTGGCGTTTACCACAATGGGATTGTTTTGTTGCTACTGCAACGTTATGCTAGCATAGACTGTGATAACGTTACTAGCTAGTAACTGAAATAGCAACTTTGTTGCCTAACGTTATCTGGAAAAACCGGAAAACTTTAGATTAGTCGGCTAATTTATTTATTTACAAGGAATTTCCTGCCATATATGGCATCTGGTAGTGCATGTTGGGATTGCGTGACATCATCTCCTGGAACTCTATATCTTACGGACCTCCTGCTTCATTAAGTCGATCTACTTTTTTATCTATTATAGAAAGTACTTCTGGTTAAGTGCTTCTGTGTTTTTGTGTCAGACCTCCCTGATTCTTGTTCTGGATGAGGTTTCTTCCAGTTAAAATTGAGTCATTCCTTTCTACTATCACCATATGCTTGCTCAGGAGGGACTGTTGCACAGGTAATGACTCGATGCACTCGTATAAACTGAACTGTAATATAGGGCTGGGCGATATGGCCTAAAAATAAAATCTCAGATTTTTTCACACCAAATCCGATTCCCGATTTTAATCCTTTTTTTTTTCTTTTTCCCTATACTTTCTTAAACAGAAATAACAAATGAAAGAATCTATTTTTTTTTAAATCTTATTTTAATATCTCCTTTGGGATTATACCTGAATTCAAAGTTGTGTGCAAAGTTGGTAGCACATACCTGGCGTCCAAAGTTTTAAGTAGGTAAATAAAGCCGGGCTTTTCCACTGTATAAACAGGCACCATATCTTTGACAATATAAATTGTGATGGCATCTATGATTGTTTCCACTGGACACCCGCTTATCATAAGGGACAAATGATTTCCCTATGGTGGCTTGTCTTTTGGCGGAGTTTTGCTGCTTGCTTGAGCATTTGGTAGAGAGCAACACTTCTCCCACTCGACGGAGTGCCTCTGATTCAGGTATTGAAACAAATTAGTCGTACTCCCACTTTTGGTAGCAACAGCCGTCAAACATTTTGCAGCGTGATGTTTGTTGCTCAAAGTCTGAAGTCGCAAAACTGAAGCAGTTCCATATAATTGAAGAAACTGTCCCTTTTTTGGGAACAAGCTCCTCTTTGCTAGTTGCCATTTTGACGTCTACGTGTTGCGAGAGACGGACTGGCTGACCTTTCTCCAAACTACGGAAGCCCAAGAGAGCAGTGAGGGGGGGGGGGTATTAAATCTCGATTGTCGAGTTTCTCTTTGTTGAACTGGCGTCATATCAATAAACTGGATTGAACTGAACATTTTGGGCCACACCGGGTCATGGGTCGGCTATAGACCTGTCAGAATGGTGACTAATGCATCTATCACTGATCCGGTACACCCCCGGCACCGCCCCCTGGATCACAAACTGATGATGCACTCCTTCCTGCTCATTAAATCAATTACTTAACATGTTGGAATCTGTTTTTAGTTTGATACAAAAGCTCCTAATTTATGTTGTATCAAAGGTCAAATATTAAAACCAAACGAATGCTAACTGGATACGAACTGGACCCCTTAACTTACTCCACAGGTGATTCTGGTTCAGTTTCTGGATCTAAAACAAGAGTGTGAGCTAAAAAGTATAATTTTTGAAACAATCCTGGAAAATGAAAGTTTTCTGAAAGGTGAAAGTCTGAAACACGGAGATGCTGTTAATCCATCAGCTCTGAACTTTGAGTAGAATGATGCCATCAGACAGCAGCCAGACCAGCATCCTTCAGCTCCTTCCTCCTCCGTCGGCCCGGAGAATGCCGGTCGGAATGACCAAACTCCAGCCGGGCTTCACAGAACCCGCCTGAACGCCTCACCTCCGGATTTACTCCGGCTCTGACACGATTAGACAAAACACGATCGGTTTCAGTCTGAGAAACAGATCCTTGTCAGAGGAAGAAACCCACCGAGCTCCACGGACGCCTGAGGTTCAGACGGATTCTGGAAGTCCTGACCCGAGTTGCGTTATTCCTCTTGTCAAGCCGGCGGCGGAGTGTGTGTAACGTGTTTGTTTGTGTGTGTGTTACTCACAGATGCAGATTCCATGTGTGGCATCGAGGATGAACCCCAA
The DNA here is from genome assembly GCA_963556495.2 of Valencia hispanica. NCBI lineage: Eukaryota > Metazoa > Chordata > Actinopteri > Cyprinodontiformes > Valenciidae > Valencia > Valencia hispanica. Next base: position 2,892,665 of record OY747700.1, on the reverse strand, counting down.
CCGACACACACAGCTATAGCTCCCCCTGGTGTTCACACAGATGCCGTTCTCACACAGCCCCGGCTGGAGGCACTCATTCACGTCTACACACATCAACAGACACGCATGGCGCATGAATGACGGGAAGCGGCGGGTTCCCCCAACCGCTGAACGACGAGACGAGGTCTGCTGCAAACCCCGGAGGCCCCGGCGCTCCAGACATCTGAAGCCGAGTTTAGAGACGCCAAAGCGACGCCCGTTTTCTGCAGCAAAACTAATCTGCAGGTCAAAAGTCTCCGGATTAAAACTAGAAGAGACATATTCAGATGATTTAGAGTCAAATTTGGTCCTCGGAAATCAAATTTTAAATACAAAATATGGCAAATTAAATATTTTTCCTTGTTTCTGTAAAAACGTCTGAGTGGAACAATGAGGAAGAAGACTTTTTAGATCCTCTCTCAGTCTCATCTTTTCACCCAACTGGAGAAATAGCGCCACCTTCTGTATGCGAACACAAGATAAAATCATCTCAGGAGAAGTAAACAACCTGCCCTCTACCTGTTGGTGACCTCTGACCTTTCCGTGTGAGAGTTTAACTCACCGACACACTGCGTTCCGTTGGCCCGGTCAAACCCAACAGAACAGCTGCTGTTGCTCTGACCTGTTGATGACCGATAACAGATTAGAGTAGAACAGTGTTCTGCAAATCAGAAGACGGTCGCTTTGTGTTTGTTGGGCTATTTAACTCCGATCTATGAAACATTCAGGTATTAGAAGGCTTCTAAACCCGAGAAACAACGGAGAACTTATTAAATAACTAATATTAAATTGATCTTTAGGGGTTTTAATAACAGCAGCCGATCACAAACATACAATTTGTTCTCAATTCTTCAGATGAATCTCTGAAAAATTACAACAGTTTCACAGTTTGATTGAGGATTTTAGCTCCCAACAAGCAGTGGGCTGAAAATCTATTCATCTCTGCACATATATGTTTCCATCAGGGGTGGTATCTGCAAAATCCCAGCTGCCCTCCAACCAACCAATCAAAATGAGGGACTTCTTTTAAATTCTGTGGAGGGATAAAATGCAATGCAGTCTTGTATACAACCCATTAAATAGTCTCCCCATTTTTAGCCCCAATGAGGGGTTGGCGACTTCCCAGCATTATTACACCTCAGTTTATCTTGTTTTACATTAGATTAGCTTAGCTTAGCATTGTTTATCTTATTTTAGCCTACCACTGCATAGACTAATTTAACATTCCTTCATTAGTGTATATTACTTTAGCTTAGTTTCTTTTGCCGATCTTGGTTTTTCCTACCTTAGTTTAGGATTATTCATTTTATTTTGAATAAATGTAGCTTAATTTAGTTCATGTTAGTTTAGTATATTTGGATTAGTTTAGTTAAGTTTAATCTAAGTTTATTTAATTTTATTGTAGTTTATTGTACCTCAGTTTAGGCTAATTTATCTTAAATTAGTTTATCTTATTTTGTTAGCGTAAGCTTTGTTTTATTTTATTTTCCTTTATATTTGCCTCTTTAAGTTTAGCTTAGCTCAGTTGTGTTAGCGTAGCTTATTTTAGCTTTGTGAGATTTATCGTGGTTATTCTTATTTTTCCCTTCGTTTATCTCAGTTTATTTCATTTTATTTTAAAAACAGACAAACATTTAACGCCACAAATATGAAGTAAATGTCCCATTTGATTATATTTTTGTGATTTATTGCAGGGAAACTGTAAAAACATCAGAATCCTGTCACGGCCTCACCTCTGACCTCCTGAGACATAACTTTGGTTTCATGGATTCAGGGGATCAAAAGGCTTTTTGATGAGATCGTGTTACAAAAAGTGGTTAAATGCAATGCTGTCTGAAAGATGAAGCACTTGATGCACTGCTGCTTGTGGCTTTGCAGCAGGATACGAGGGCTGTTGTGTTTCTACCTGGGCTTTCAGGACAGAGGGTACAGTCGGTGAGGCCCCACGCCTTCCCGATTCCTCTGCAGCACACCTCCCTGCTCCTCAGACCAGGAAGTGGCGAGCTGCACTGCAAACGCACAAACGCAGCGAACACAGATCACACCTAAGGAAAAATCAGCTTCAGAAGGATGAAAACGGGCTAAATAACATGAACCTGGCGCCTCCTGGTACCTCCTAAAGTTCAGTTTCTATTAAAGCTGATTTGATTTGAAACGGAGGCGGTAGCAGTTACCTGCCTCCTCTTACCTGTTGATCTTTGACCTCTCTGAAGCAATATTTGAAGCCAGACTGCTGGCTGTAAGTACCGCCACCCCTCAAGGTCTGGGCCTGGACTCTAGCGCCACCTGCTGGAAGCGGAGCCGGTGCAGGAGCGCCAGCCGACCCCGAAGATGAGGAGGAGGAGAGAGTGCGCAGGGCAGGACCGGACCTGGAAACCTGGACCGACGGCGAGGGAGAAGGAGGAAGCTGAACTCCCAGAAAACTGGACAATTTTCTGTTTCTGTTTCAAGTTTGAACTGGGCAAAAATGTAGCAGTAAATAAAAACAATTTTAAAAAATAGACAATACAAAATATAACCCCCCCTCTCCCAAAGAAAAACTAATTAAAAAAAACATAAATGAAAAAAAAAATATATATATTAACCAAATAAATCCAAATAAAAACATTGTAAGAAAGTGAAATAAATAAATAACACATAAGTAAAAATAAAATTACTTAATTTTAAATACATTCAATTAAACTATATATAAAAAAGTAAAATAATTTTTTTTTATCTGAAAGCAAAATATTGTTTACAGTTTTATGAGCAACTTGAACAGGAAGCTGATTATGATTTGATCAGGAAAACGTTTACCTTCATCACCTGGTGGATTTTCACACTGGCCTCTGGGGGGTGCTGAACTCTGACCTTCACCATGCGGGAGTCTTAATGTTTGTTCAAAGAAACGATCGCAACAGAAACTTACTGAGAAATCCCAATCATATTTAATAAAGACACCAAAAGTTTTCTCTCACCTTTGGAGCGCGGCGCCTCCTGGTTCTCCCCGAGCGGCAGCAGGAACTCTGACCGCATCAGCTCCTGATTGGCTGAGAGGAGCATGGGTTTGACGATCTCATTGGTGGAGGAGGGCAGGGCGGCGGTGATGGCGGCGGGCCTGGCGGCTGAAGGCAGGACGGGAATCTGGCAGAACTTTCCGGTGAAGTTTGCGGGACAGAGGCAGCGATCCTTCTGCAGACAGACGCCTCCGTTCTTGCAGAGCAGTGGACAGAGGACTGAGGAGGAAAAACCAGCAGATTCTGCTCAGACGCTCCGTTTGGATCAGAACCAGCAACAAAACCTCTTCCTCTGCAGCAACGCTTTTGAAATTCACCCCAATTTCACAATTCAACCAGGAATAACAGAACAGAGTTTAAATAATCAAATAACATCCTAATAGAATCCTAATTATTAAAATTATTTAATTATTTTTATTTTGTCACGTCTAGGATATAAACATGAATAAACTAACATTTATAATAAATATAAAGTTTAACAAATTACCCAAAAATATAAAATTATTTATATTAATTGTTAATATAAAAAAATATTTAATTATTTTTATTTTGTCACGTCTAGGATATAAACATGAATAAACTAACATTTATAATAAATATAAAGTTTAACAAATTACCCAAAAATATAAAATTATTTATATTAATTGTTAAAATCAAAAGGCAAAAATGTTTTGCAGGAATTAAGTCTATTGAAAACAAAAGATTTAAATAATTTAGTAAATATATTGTTAAATATTTCAAATTTAATTTGATTTCTAATAGACTTTAAACATAAATGGAAATAAAATAGATAAATAATGATAAATATAACATTTAAAAAATCAATTCTGTCAAGTTAATTAGTACTTTTTAAATGAAACTGTTAATTTAATTTTAAATGTGAAAACAAATAAGTTGAATATTTTAAATATATTTATATATAATATAAATATATAATATTTATAAAAGTAAAGCAGAAAAATATATTCACATTTTAATAAATGTAATCAAGAATTGACACAGAACATTGTAAACTGAAATCAATAAAACAATCAAAGATATCTAAATGATGACAATAATTTAGATAAATAAATGTGAAATGATGAAGTTTAATTACGAGTGTCAAATTATCACGTTCATCGCGGTTAATTAATTACAGCCATATTCAACGCGCCATGTTTTTTTAATTGCGTCAATCTAAATTTTAATCTTTAATTTGACTGTTTCTGCATGCGAGTCTTAAAATAAAAATCAGTTTTTATACATTGGGCTTCTTGTGCTTCAGTTGGGGGTAAAGCACACGCTGAAGTGAATCGATTGGCCGTCATTAGGCCTGATTATCATGAGGGGAGTGAGGAGGAGCGGTGAGTTGCAGACAGTGTTGCCAACTTTGCAAATTTCTCCCTGTATTTAGTGAGATTTTAGACCCCTCCAGATTCTTCTTCAGAAAAGCGACTAGCGACAAATCTAGCGACTCTTTCTGGGGTTATTGGAGACTTTTGGGTGAAGCACGTATCCTCGTTACTCTCACTGAGCAGCGGTGATGATGTGGCCTCCTCTCTGTCTCACAGCGCTCACAGCAGGCAGTAAGTCCGTGTCCAGGTCCATCTGGACTCAGAGCAGATATTTATCCCACTGAAGCCAGAATGCTAACGAAACACATATTCTCCAAGCCAAAGTTGCAGTCAGCACTGGGACTAGCCTTGAAAACAGAGAAATGTAAATGCATGGGACTGCATCTGTTCAAATCTGTTGAAAACAAGAAATGACTTCTTAAAGTCACTTTGTTGTTATATATTTGTTCTGCCATAATAATGTAGTGAAATTAAATGAAAACACCTCGAGATGAAGGCTTTTCTCAGCAATTATTAGATGTGATTAAAAAATATTAATTAAATTATTTAATTACAAATCACAATCAATCTCTTGACAGCACTAAGTTTAATATTCCAAAAGTTTTCATAAACTTGTGAAAACCAGTTACGCAAATGAAATGTTTAACACTACATTTTATTTTATGTATTTAAAATGAATTCAGCTGAATATAAATGAGTGAAACTGTTTAATTCTGTATTTTTCCCCTGTTTACAGGAACCATGACTGATTGTTTGTAATCCGCGTAGAAACAGGGAGCGTTCCCGGCTCATCCACATCGGAGCGCTAACAGGTGAAAGGTGAGACCGGCCCTGGCGCCATGAGAACCAGCAGCCGCTTCCTGCTTCCCGTTTGAGCCAATGCCGCAGGAAGCTGCTGCATTGTTACTCCCAGAGCCACTGGAGTCCAAAAACCGCCACCACTTCTGGATTTCTCCTCCGACTGAGGTGCTTTTACTTTGGAAGAGGGATCAGGACCTTCATGTTCTGTTCTCCCGTCTGTTTATGCTGCTGTTCGCTCATGGTTGGCCGCCACAAAGCGGCTTTGTCCTCCGCTGTAAACACACCGATGCGGTTATCGTTCTGAGCACAGATGGAGCGCATCAACGCTCACAGCTTGGACCGAGTTTCAGGGGCTGAAACCCAGAAAAACGGGGAGGTGGAAAGAGAGCAGAGCTCAGCGATAAACAAAGATATCATAAACAGAAACACGAACAACCTGTCAGACACAGGCAGCATGGGAGGAGAAAAGACTGAAACCGAAGACATCAGAGCCACTTATCTGGTTTAATACCTCCAGAAACCAGATAGAAGGTGACGTTAAATCACAGGGACACGATGAAACCAGGAGCCAGGTTGGGATAGCTAACCTCAAAGCGACCCACAAAACTACAGCATGTGGATCCGTTATTATAACGAGTTAAACAATCTGCTGCTGGTTTAGCTGGAAACACTGAGCCCAACGGCGCTGAGGCTCGTCTCTTCCTCTTCTTCCACTTCAGCTGCAATTAACTGCTAACGAGTTTCCCCACATAGATGGAAAAACTCTAGAATATGGTTCTGAAACATCTGGAGATGATGGTGCAAAGAAGAAATGGAGAACAGACAATCCTCAGCATGTCTTCAGTCAGAGGCTTCTTCAGAGCCACTGTAATACAGACTGCTATCAGAGATCATTTCTGCCCAGAGCAACATTTAATATCCCGCTGGGATTAATAATGTATTTTTAAGAGAAAAGTCAGCTCTGTTTGGAGCTCGTAGTTCTTAACGGAACCAAAGGCTCACAGAAAACATTTTGATCCACTTCATGGATTTCACACAACCAGATATTTAAATGTAAAACCTTTCGGATTCAGCCTCCTTTCTTCTGCACATGCTCAGTTTCTCCATCCAATCGTAGGTGGTTCTTCCAACCAGGTAGGTCCACTGTTAGAGGACCTACAGGTTTCTGTCCAATCAGAGCCCAGAGAGCAGAGCGACACGCCCACTCGCTCATTCCCTCCCAGTAGATTTCAGCTCTGAGTGGTTCTGGACAAACTGGACCTGAAGGTTCTGTTGAACATGTCAGATGTCCTCCAGAAACCACGTTCATGTGAGGCCAGCAGACGTTTCTGACCCTCACTGTTCAACAATGTATGTCATACAGTGACTGTTTGAGGATTCAAATCTGCTTTAACAAAAAGAAACAAAGTAGTGCTGTGGGCTGCTGCTGCTGCTTTCCAGAAAAGGAGGGAATCACCATAGCAACCAGGTTCATATTGGACAGAGGACTAACCCATATTTTTCTGGCCTCTGTCATGAATCATAGATGGAACCAAGTCCATAGTGCAGGGATGTATATAATCCTCCATATTGTGTGCGGTTTTTCACACTGTGCCACTATGTACAAAACTTTATATATGAGCTCATTGAGCATCTGTAGGCGTTTGGTGGAACAAAACCAAACCAATCTACTCTTTGGCTGGGAAGGAAGTTGGAAGTTTATTTGACGATGTTTAATCCTCTGCTTTGTGTTTATGTGGGAACTTTGTCAAAAACAGTCATTTAAATTAGCTTTTAAATTGTATCCATTCATATCTCCCCCACTGGGCTACCCTGCAACATTAAACACACCAGACTCAGCATGATGGGAGATTCAACCTGCAATATGTGACATCATCGTTTAAACCTTACTTCTCTTCCTTCACTCGCCACCCGTCTTCATGCTCAGTACTTTCTGTGTGGCTTAGTTAGCATCGCAGCAGCTAGAGTTTAGTCTGACAACCGATTTGAATGGCTGGAACTGGTCGTTTGCTCAAAGGCAAATCAGTGGGGAAGTTGATGCAATTAACGTTTTATTTTAATAGCGCTCTTCTCTTTACCGGAGTTTAATCCGTGCAGGATGCCAGGATTATTAGCCATGCTTGACCAGGGTTACCACCATCAGGTAGACGCTTCAAGGCGCCGAACAGCTTTAAGAACCTATATTTGATGTCTGCTATCAAATTGTTGTATTATTGTTGTGTTAGCGGTTCATACTGTGGATTAATGTACAGCTGAAACCAGATATTTACATACACTGTAACCTTTGGGTCCTCCCTCGCATTAAACCAGGCCTAAATTTTCCTGTTTTAAATCATTTAGGATTGCCTAAATTATTTATATTTGCTAAAGGAAGCATTTGATACAGTAGTTCACAACAGCTGAAATAAATCGAGTTACACCTGCTGGATTTATTTGAAGAAAAACCCTCAAACACTCTGCCTCCTTGTGTTCAAGTATAAACAGCCTGGGAAGGTCCTGTGTCCCAAAGATGAGATGTGAAACAGCAAAGACGATGCAGCAGAAGCTGGTGAGACGTCACCAACATGGACAGAAAGGCCAATCAGAGAGGAAGAAGCCATCCCTCCTGAAAGCAAGGTCATTTTTGGAGACGCGTCTTGTGGTCGGAAGCCATTTATAGACAAAATCAGCTCGTCTCTGAGAAAACTACATTATTTCTTGATGGGAAACTGACCTAAAAGTTTTCATGTAAGCAACATTAAATCAGGCGTAGGGAGTGAGAGGAGCTGCGGTCGTTGAACTCGTTAATGTTGGCCGCACTTTATACAAACAGAGAAACACTCCTTCAAACTTTGCTGCTCTTCGTGCTAAATCACTAAACACAGAGCGGAGAACAGCTGTGAGGTCGGGGGAGTTGACCTCTGACCCCATGATGTCATCACCCCACCCTCCACCCTTTTTACCTCCCAGAGTGTGTTTGTGTTCATTATCTCACTGCTAGTTCAAACATTCACACATCACCAGCAAAACATCCTGCACACACGGATCACGGATGTGGCGGATCATTCTGTTTAGCGTTAGAAACTAGGGTAAGGACTAAGGTCAGAATTAGGGTTGGGTAAGGGCAAGATGAGGAATATACGTGGCAGTAGTAAAGGTTAAGTGAAGAGTCAGTATTAGACACAAATGGAGTTATTAAAATGAATGGAGGTCAATACGAAGTCCTGATATGGAGGGAAATACAAACTCGTGTGTGTGTGTGTTGGTATTTATGGCACCGTAGAGACCTTGATCATAACAAGCACTGCGAGGACAAAAATGTATGACTTCTGAAAAATTAATGGTTTAGTTTGAGGTTAAGTGTGATTGAAAGAGTTTGGGAAATAAATGTAGGACAGAAATATGTATTTTGTTTCTAAGAGGTTTTGGTTAATAAACAAATGAAAGCCACGTGTCAGCGCTGTTTCATTTTATTTTTCATTAAACAGTAAAACTAAAACATTTTATACTCTTGACTCCTTTAAGATGCAGAATGTAAAACACATCTGGCAGCTCTTCATGTCCAACAAATCCAGCTTTAAAAATCTAAAATACACAAAGTTAGTGAAAACCAAGTTGGTCCTTAAAGCGTTTACATGATTAACTGATCATCAGCAGTGTGAGCGCCCCGATAAAAAGCCGCTGTTAGGCAGCTTTCTGCTCTGGGGCGCACAAGTGTGTGTTTCCACAATGTCAAGCTGGAAAGAGAACAGCAATGATCCTAGAGAAGCAATTGTGCTGCTGCTTTTATTTAATCTTTTTACTCTTGTCTTGTTACACATCTTCTTATTGCTAACTATATTTTTGTCTTTTACTGTGAAGCACTTTGGTCCCCTTTTAGTTGATTTAAGCTCCTTATAGACAAACCTCGATGGATTGATTGAAACAAAACGTTCCCAGCGCCTCCTTGTTGCGCTTTCTCCGCCTCTCGGTTGCCATAGTTCCCCGTGAAACGCCCCATTTTAGCTGGCTTAAGTCGATGCAGAATATTCTCTAGACACTTTGCATGGACCGTTTATGGGAGAAAGTGGGTGAGTAGGAGGCGGGATATGATCCAGAAACACCTGCGCACATTTCTAGGGAGAGCGGGATTTATAAAGGAAAATGCGTGCAGCTGAGCTACTCCAAGTTTGATAGATCTAAAAGTTTCTTGGCGTAACTAAACAATGTTTTGCTGAGCTTAAGTACGGTTCTAGTATGGATTCTATGCAAAGTTTTATAAATGAGACCACAGAAACCCAAGAGCTCCATCTGAGACTTTACAGGCCTCAGTTAGCAGGTTAAAGGTTAAAGGTTATGACCCTGAACCAGTATGGCTGCTTGGAAGGGCTGCAGGACTGATGTTAGCAGAGCTGCTTCTGGATGAAGGACAGATGAGACCAGAGAGGAGGTGTTGGACCATGATGGACAGAACCAAACACAGCAGCTCAGCAGAAACCACGGTGGTGGAGGGATAGTGATGTGGGGGCCCTGCAGTCACTGAGTGCACCCTGAACTCTGCTGTGAACTAGCGTAGCGTGAAGCAGGAAACCATCTGTCTGACGGCTCAAGCTTTGCCTAATCTGGGTCGTTGGAAAGAAGAGCGCACCAGAACTCCTCCACAGCGACAGATTAAAACCTTTTTTCTGTGTTTTCCTCATGTTTTATCCGGATGTGTCGCTGCCTTTAAAGGTTGTCGGTCAGAACGCTGACGTGTCTCCATCGGGGGATGACCTTCACCTGTGCTGGTTTCTGGTAAACGTTTCTCAGGCTGAATCTGAAGAAGCATGGCAGAGCTACTCACTGCGTCCAGAGAACTGGGATCTTCAGCAGCTCACCCCCACAGTCCGAACTCCTGGTGTGAAGCAGCTCCAGCTCGGTCATGTGACCTGCAGACGGTTGTCTCTGAAGAAGAGCCAGAGAATATTTGGGCTTTCTGAACTGATCCCAGATCAGCAGCAGTTAAATCATTCCTGTTGGCAGCAGCTCTGAGAACTCAAATGGTTTCTCTTTCAGGTTTAAACGTTGAAGCTGTTTTTGGCTTTGATGCAAACGGAGCTTATGGAATCCTTCTTCAGTTATTAGATCGATCTCGTCTGGTTTCTGTTTCGCCCCTTGACCAGCTCCACATTTTGTCATTCAATAACCAGAAACTTTAATGCATCTTATTGCCTTTTTCAGGTGTTGCGTTAACCGACTATTTTCCATGTTTTGACGTTTCGTTTTTTAACTGTGCTGTAGGTCATTTTGACAGATTAGTATTCACACCTCTGACCACTTGGTGCAGACATGTTCTACTTTACACACAGAGTACAGGTAACTAAATCAATCCAAAAAATGTTCCCATGAGAGCGTCATCTCAGACCTGGACACCGCATTTAATGCGTCTCGCTAACAGAGTTACTAAGACTTTGGATAACGTCGGTGTCGTGCCGACCACCGTTGCATGCTGCAGGATTTCCTCCCGCTGAAGCGATAGCTTGCAGGTCAGGAAATGGCTCGTTCAGAGAGTCTTTCAACTGGAGAAATGTTCCCTGATTTCCAAACCTTCGACTGAAGCGGAGCTTTATTCCCAGTCTCCTCCAGTGTGGCAGCGGATTCAGCCTCCAGAACATCTAAACCCCCATGAGACGTCGTCTGTCTGAGGCAAAGATCTAATACCTGAACATGACAATAACCTCTGCAGCAATCCCACTATTTGATTACGCACAAACAGGCGATGATTTCAGTTCCATGTGGAGCTGGAGGAAGATGTGAGACGTTCAGACCAGCACGAGAAATGTTCGTATTTTAAGTGCAATCGTATAATTTCATTTTTTTTACTTAGTTCTCTGTTCAGCTTGACTTTTTTTTTTAAAGGTTTAATATGTTATAATTTTAAATATAGATGGGTAAAACTAGATTATGACGGGACAACAAACATTTTTAGAGCGACCTCCTGACCTTTAATGTGTCAGACCAACACACAGTCGCCCTCATTGGGGACAGAAGGGAAATGATGGGGTGAGTCTAGTTGGATAAGGAACATCTGAGAACATCAGTTTTCGAGTCTTGCCACAGATTCTCGGTTTGATTGAGGTCTGGACTTTGACTAGGCCATTCTAATCCATCCCATAATACCTCTGGCTGGATGTCCAGGCTGGTCGTCCTGCTGGAAGCTAAACCTCCACCCCAGTCTCAGGTCTTCTGCTGCCTTTAACAGGTTTCCTTTAGCTCCATCCAGCTTCCCCTCAGCTCTGACCAGCTTCTCTGTCCCACAGCACGATGCTGCCACCACCATGTCTCACAGCGGGGATGGTGTGTTCAGGGTGTCCTCCAGCACTTTCTCCCACATGTTTGCTGTGTCTCCTACTGGGCTTTGACCAAACTGGCAACTATTTACTAATAGTTGTCCAGATTCTTCCACCTGAGCAGTGGATCTCTGCAGCTCCTCCAGAGTTACCATGGTCCTCTTGCTTGCTTCGTGGTCCATCTTCTATTTCTGTTCAGATGATAGATTGAACAGAGCTCTGGGAGATGTTCAGGTGTATTTATACTGATATTAAAGGTGGATAAACACAAACGCCCAAACCGAATTACGTTCCTTCCTCGTCACAATTACACATGACTCTGTAGGTCTAGCAGAAAAAATCCCAGTAAACTGCTTTGAGGTTTGTTTTGATAATCTGGGAAAATTAGGAGATTCTTTATATTTTCTGGTTTCCTTGTTTGGGATTCGTTCTCCGTAACTGAAGATTTCTGCAGAAAGCTGAACTCTGATTGGTTTTAAACACCGTAACGCAGATTTATAGCGGTTTGTTGCTGCAGATCTGCACTGATCCTTGTATCATGTCACAGGATTAAAGAGAAACCACAGGAAAGCCATTCCCTCTTAAGACTCAGCAGTCTCAACATCTCTGATGCCTCTATGGCCAAAGAAGCACTTGCTTAATAGAAACACAGGACATTATTTTATGACAATTTGCTTTTTGTGTTTTATTTAAAAAAATGTGCCGCACAAAAGTCTGCAAAGTTTAACGTCTAAATGTCGTAATTCTGTTCATTAACCGAATGCTGCATGAAGCAGAGAACAGAAATTCTGGCTCTCATCGTTCTAGTTCTTGAGCCATTTTGGATTTGTCAAGCACCATCTAGTGGTCACCGCTGGTTTTACACATTAAGAAAAGTCAAGTTAGCTGATTCGTTCTTTCTTTACATGCTGCATTTGAAAAGCGTACATGCAAACTTCGTCTTTGACGCAGAAAGCTGCAGAGTTTCGTCACAGATCATGAAACTCTGAGGAAGAGGAAAACTTACAGACTCTGAAGCCTGGACCGTGAGCGCCGTCTCTTCTCCCTTCTAATCCTCCTTCGGCGCTGTAAAGCGTCGTCATGTTGCCTTTCTCGCAGCGGTTGATGCATCCGTCCTGGTTGCAGAGCACCTTGCAGATGGTTGGCGTGAACATCACCTGAATCCTCTCCATTCCTCCTCTTCTTGCTCCCGTCTGTCCATGAGTTGGCAGAGGAGGGGTGAGGAAGATGAAGAGGAGCAGAAAACACCCGAGTTGCGGCTGCTGCATGTTCAGAGTTGCAGGCAGAATTTGTGGATTTGTTGCATGGCCAGAAACCCTCGAAGCTCTCCGCTCTCCGACTCTGAGCGTGCTCTCCTTTCCTTGCTAGTTGGTCGAGTGAAAACAAGCGTTGGAGGGAAAGAAAAAAAAAGGGAGGAAGAAGAAAATGACATCTCCCTCCCCTTTCCTCCCCGGTCAGTTTTCACTAAACCCTCCTGAGTGTGAGCAAGCAGAGAGAGAGTTGGGGAGATAATTGGAAGCAGTGTGCAGCGCTGGGCTCGACTCCAAACAAAATGTTTAGCAGGGATCTGCTCCACTGGTCCACACTGGGAGAAACCAACGGTTACTCTTCTTCCTCACTCCTGAGGCCCTGTATCTCTGCATGCAGTTTCGTAACGGGCTGCAGAACATTAGGAGGATGTCAGGCTGATGATGCAACCGCGGTTTTGGGTTTCAGGGGGTCGGATTTGCTCAGAGTCCTGACGTAGCTCCAGGCTGCCGAGCTAGAGGACAGGCTGGGCAGAAACCGATGATTTTACACGCTTGTTGTTGACATGTTGTCTGTTAAGCTTGATTTGTTGCTGTTGTGTTTACATGACACATCTGGAGCTCTTAAGTCACTCCCGTTTTTTTTCCTCTCCTCCTCCTCTGAGGAACTTTGGGCTTAGCAGCTGGTCTTTGAAAGCAGGTCAACTTGTCCTTAAAACTCCAAAGAGTAAAAATCTCTCCAGACGTTTCCAATGAAGTGATGAAGTATTACCTGTCAGCTAAATGTTGAAGCCTTGGCTGTGAAACAGATCAAGGGAATCATGGTGTTTATGTCAAAATGCAGTCCTACAAGAAGAGTCGTGTATTACTGGCAAGTTTCTGGCATCAGCCAATAAATGCTTTACAATTAAAGCACCAGTCAAGACGAGCAGGAAAGCTCCGGGTTCATCTGGGTGTTGCTGATAGAACGATTCTAGCTAGGTCCATGAAAACGTTTCCATTTCAGCTGAGATGGAGGATCTCTCGGCTGAGTCCCTTACCTTGGAAGGTGTTCAGAAGGTATCCTCACCAGACGCCCAAACTACCTCAACCGGTTCCTTCAGATGTGGAAAAGCAGCAACTCCACCCTGAACTCCTGATGGATACCCTAATCCTGGTCTTATTGCTTATTGGTCTTGTGATTCCAATGATGTATGCCAATCAAAGATTCAATCATAACCGTAGACACAGTAAACACTTTTGTCAAAACACTCAGAAAGCAAGGTAATGTGCAACTCACTGTTCGAAGCCACATATTAACAGAACCAAGCCATCTCTAACAAAAACTGTCTTTTTACGTCCACAACGTTCCAGCAAATGTCCTCCAGTAAAATAACTGGTCCACAACAAGACTGTCGTCCACAATCCAAAGTAATCTGCCGCTCAGAGCCTTTATAATTCCCTCTCTTAGGTGCATTTCTCAGAAAGTTTTCATCATAACTACCGTTAGCATGCTAATATTAGCCTAAAACTAACACAGCATGCTTCTTCTTTGTGACGTTTATTGGCAGCTGTCAAACAATAAATTGGTGCATTCCTACCACAGACTGGTATGGAGTATTGACCAGAGTGTCACTCAAGGTAGCATCTTCCCTGCTTGTGCTAGCTTTGCTTTTGTTTTCATTAAGCAGAGCTCTAATCTCCATGTTGGCGTACAACCGTATCAATGTATCTTCTTTACTGCCTCCAAAAGTCACGATTAATAGCCTACAGCACCCTCTGCTGCCTGTCTTGGGTCAATACATTGCATGGTTGAAACTTAATTTACACTGAGGTTGTAGTCGATCTTCCATGTGGGCCCAAGGCCTTGCATGTTTCAGCTTAGTTTCTGCTCAGACACACCTGATTTAAACGATTGCATTACCTCCTCTGCATGCGATTTTTAGCCCATTCATTTGAATCTGGTGTGTGGCAGCAGGGAGACATCTAGAACATCCAGGACAATTGACCCTGAGAACCAAGGAGGAGGATCACTGCAACATCCGGTCCCTGAAGCTGGGTTTAGGGAAAGTTTTTATTCCATACAACCAAAGCATCAGGGAGAAATCCCAAACAGACTTCCAGGCTCGTTGCAGTACCCAATCACAGCTTAAACAACCTGCTGTTGTCCTCAGACAAAGGGAACATCTGTTATTTTGGAGACCAGTTTAAGCTTTGTAAGATGCAGTTTACTGTATGAGGAGCTGGGACCGGATCATGGACCAACCCAGTCTTCAGAGTAAATATCCAAACTGAGATCATCTTAATGGTGTTTACTGTTGGTGAGATCCTGCCTGCTGATTACAACAAAAGAATCTGAGCTTGTCCCTTTCACTGTATCCGTGGTTTTCCAACAACATATTCTTATAAACATCACGATGCTTAAAATGAAGTTGCCCATTTAAGGGTATCTGCACTTGCTTGGCCTCCCACCAGTAGAGCTAAAGTCCAGGATAGGTACTGGAAAATGGATGGAGTCCAACATTTGTGTTGTACCTTAGCCTGACTGCAGGGATCACCATGTGAGGCGGACACCAGTCTGGTGTGCCAGTAGGACCCCCATTAAGGCCCCATTAGGGCAGAGGACCACGGTGTTTGGCTGAACAGGGGCTGGTTGTTTCTGCATGTGTTTGTCTATGATCTCATGTCCTGACTGAATGACGCCTGAGGGCTGATGTAAAGCCAGAATCAGTGAGGCAGAAACCCTACAAACACACGACAAGTGGAAGAAAGTAGCACCACTGACAGCATTATTATGATTATTATAGTGCTGTGTTGGGAAAAAAAATCGATTCTGAATCAAAAAATTCCAAAGTCCAAAAATGGGTTTAATTGTTTAACATTGTTTGCCCCTTTTTTTACAGCTAAAATAGGAAGAAAAAGTCCAGACAGCCATTTTAAGACTTAGGTTTTTCTCGGTGAACAGTTACTCACCCAGTGTTGCGTCTTTGCATTACAGCCATATAACAGTTCAAAAAAACGTTTTTAATAATACTGACCAGTATTGATATAAAATTGGAACAGAGTGGATCGGATCAAATCGGATTGTGATAATCGATTCTAACTTTTGAGAATCTGAATCAAATCGATTCTTGAAATTTGAATTAGCACCCTCCAGCTGGTCCTCTACAGTTCACCCTGACCCAAAGAGCCAAAAACACCAAAGCAGTATATAAATGCTCTGAAGTAGATAAAATTCCCTCAGCTCCCGCTGTTTATTGTGTTAAACTGTCAGGAAACCCTGGGGCTGG
The DNA here is from genome assembly GCA_963556495.2 of Valencia hispanica. Classification (NCBI taxonomy): domain Eukaryota; kingdom Metazoa; phylum Chordata; class Actinopteri; order Cyprinodontiformes; family Valenciidae; genus Valencia; species Valencia hispanica. Next base: position 2,876,713 of record OY747700.1, on the reverse strand, counting down.
CCAGGCAGTTTTATTTGTATAGCGCAATTTCAACAACAAGAAAATTCAAGGTCCTTTATGTGATTAATGGGTAAAATAAAAATAGCAGTAAAACACAGACAAAGCATATAAAGTGAAAACAGCAATAAAGTAAGAAGCATACACAAAACATATGATACATGAAAGCATGACTCTAAGGCAGCTCTAAACAGATGAGTTTTTAAAATTGATTTAAAAGAACTCCGTGTTTCAGCAGCTTTGCAGTTTTCTGGAAGTTTGTTCCAGATTAGAGGAGCATAGAAACTGAAAGCTGCTTCTCCATGTTTGGTTCTGATTCTAGGGATGCTGAGTAGACTGGAATTAGAGGACCTGATTGGTCTGGGGGGGGGGGGGGGGGGGTTGCTATAGTAACAGTAGATCTTCAACATACTTTGGTGCTAAGCCATTCAATGATTTATAAACTAGTAAAAGTATTTAGAAGTCTATTCTCTGAGCTACAGGGAGGCAGTGTAAGGACTTTAGAACTGGGGTGATGTGCTCTACTTTCCTGGTTCTAGTGAGGAACACGAGCAGCAGCGTTCTGGATCAGCTGCAGCTGTCTGATTGACTTTTTAGGCAGACCTGTGGAGACGCTGTTGCAGCAATCAATCCGACTAAAGATAAATGCATGGATGAGTTTTTCGAGGACCATATACTTTCTGTGGTTGGACCGGTTGTAGTGAACTCGATCACCATAAACAGAGGTGGAAAAAGTTACACAACCAGCCAGACTGTTTAATTTGTGTTTGGCTCATTTGTGTAGAGAATAAACATGAAAAACCATCATGTTAAATTGTCTTCATTTTTTTTTGTTGCATATTTGCATTTAATTCATTCTAGTCAGGTCTGACCAGATTATAGACAACTCAATGACGCATTGACCTCCATCTTGACCTTAACCCACAATCCCATTGATGAAGAATGGTCTGAGGTATTTTGGTCCCAACAGCTGAACAATTACAGGAACTGTTAACTGGTCTAATCGCAGCGATCAGGACTGCTTTAACACTCAGCTTATCAGACCTATACAGTGAACACCAGGCTGTCGGCTCCATTAACACGCCATAGATGGAAAACACATTCCAGCAGCGTACATAGAGCTTAAAAGCCTCATCTGTATGCTCTGTTTATCTCTCAGCAACAACTTATCAGCCTCACGCTGGTTATTCCACAAAATAATGATCCATGTTCTGTGGTATGCGTGTTAAATATATGGTCCAGTTAATTTACTCAAATAATAGCCTGGCTGATTGTCTGCAAAGACAGGAAGGAAACAGACACATAAAGGTCCAACATTTATAGGAAAATATCAGGTTGTATTTGTTGCTAAAAAATATCTGAAACAATTAAGGCAACCAAGCTAAAATGCTAACAAGGTAATCTGATTCTAATACCAAAAAGGTAGCCATTTCCATAATTTATCAGTTTTAAAATGCATATAATAAAAGTATCATGCAGTATCAAAGTAGTTTATTTAAACTGGTGCTGTATATTTGCAGACTTTCAGCACTTACAGATTTAAGAGGCTAATGTCAAGAAAGATAATGCTAGAAAATGAATTATTGTCAAGCATTTATTTAAAATCAATAGGTAATCGATACAGTCATAAAAACATTTCAAATAAGAACTTTTTAATAAACTAGATAAAACAGTGAAGTTTAAATGGAACTGTTTAATATTTAACACCTGAAAGAAGTTTAGCTTCTAAGAAAACCTATGCTAATGTAGAGCTAATAGGCTAATGCTAAGGCAGCTAATACAAAAACACTTTTTATTATTGTGTTTTACCCTAAACTCAACAAATGAGTTCCAAATTAAATACGTTCTAATTACATTGACGTAAAACTGTCGTAATTATTTCATATAGAATAGACACCTAGCTAACAAAGACCAGTGTTAGCATCTGAATTTAGCTGAACTTGGAGCTAATTTTATGAAAGCTAATGCAATACATCAGTTATTGTGCCTTGTAACTTAATTCTCAACTGAGAAACTGACAAAACAACATTTAGAATTCAATACTTTGACATGGACATGATTTAAACTGAACTATTTGCTTTTTAGGTCCCCAAAATAACATCAATTAGTGAGTAAAGTTAGCTTTGAACTAAAATGCTAATTTTAAAGGAGTCAGTAACTGAAAGGTGGTTTATTGGTGAATTGTTGCCTAGAAAATATAGATAAACCTTTGGACCATAATTGAAATTTAAGCTAAAATTTCCAGAATAATTTAACATAGCAATTTAATTTAAAGTGTAATTTATGAATGTCAGTAAGACGGTATATCATCCTAGTTCAGAGCTAAGGGGCTAAAACCTAGCAGTAAAACCATTTTGCCAGAAATTATTGACAATAAAAAACGCTCTGATAGCTCAAATACTATTAAGCTAAATATTGTCTAAAATATTACAAACTACAATCACTGGCCACTTTATCTGGTGAAATCGCTAGCAGTTTATCTTCAGAACTGCCTCAATTCAACAAGGTGTTGAGAGACTTTGGTCCATATCGACATGACAGCAATACACAGTTGTTTCAGATTTAGATTCTAGGGATGTGAATTGGTAAGATTCTGGCGATACGGCATGTATTGCTATACAGGGGAAACGATACGATATATCGCGATACCATAAGTAAGACGATATTTTGAGTTTTAAAACAGAATTTAACTGTAGGAAAACTGTCCCATCATTCTAAACACTCCAACCTGTTTCATACTTTAACACATCCAGTTTTATTACTAGAAGATTTATTACTAGTTGATCCACTGGAACGAAGAAGGTGAAAACAGCCACAAACTACGAGTCATACTTTTAATTTTACTACAAAAATTACTGTCATCATTAATGGTTCCATTCAAATCCTTAAAAAATAAAAATAAAAAACAATAAAAAAAATCTATACAATATTGGGAAATAAAACATTGCGATATATCAGTGTATCGATATTTTCTTACATCCCTATTAGCTTCACATCCCAGAGATGCTCTGTTGGACTGAGATCTGGTGCTTGTTCAGACTACTGGAGATTAGGAAACTCTTTGTGATGTTCCAGAAACCAGTTTGAGAGGATCTCAGTTTTATGGATAAAGTAATTCATCTTACTATTAATCACAGACTTCTCTAATTTATTAAACGATGCATTAAATGCCCCCCTTCCCCCCCAGACATTATCATTAACTGACCTTTGGGAACAGAGAGGTGGATGCTGTACCGACTGCTCTGACTGTGAAAGGTCCTCCTGGTCGTTACTGATGAGGAGGATGAAGAGTTGGATGAAGCGGTCAGAGTTTGTAACTTCCTCTTCTCCGTTGCTATGTGCTTCATCAACAGAGCAGCCATGTTGCCTCCTCTTCCTCCTTCTGATAAAGTGTTTCTCAGCAGGACAGACTGGGCCTCCCTCAAACTGATGCATGCAACACAAATATGCATCTATCAGGCACAGTACACAGAAATACTGAAATAAAACACACTGATACACAAGTATTCACAAATTACTGACTACATTAGAAGAGGAAGGTGTTTACTATACCGACGCAGCTTAAAAATTAGAATATTGTTGTTACTCATTTCAGAAAGTGAAGCTCACATATTGCATAGATATATCACACATACAATGAAATATTTCAAACCTTTATTTTTTTGTAATTTTGAGGATTTTAGCAAACAGAGAATGGAAACCCCAAAATTCAGTGTCTCAAAAATTTGGGAATATTGTGAAAAGGTTATAGTATATTCATAGAAAGTTGAGTGGATGGAAAAAGTGTGACTGGAAAAGGTGCACCTGCAGCAAATATAACCACAGCCTTAAGTGGATCGTCAAGGAGAATCCATTTTAAGAATCTGGAAGAGCTTCACAAAGAGTGGACTGAGGCTGGAGTCAGAACGTCTAGATCCGCTACGCTCAGGCGGATCCTGAGGTGAACCAGAACCGGACTGTTGCTCAGTGGTCCAAAGTCATCTTTTCAGATGAGAGCAAACTCTACATTTCATTTGGAAATCAAGGTCCCAGAGTCTGCAGGAAGCGTAGAGAGAACTAGAACCCACGTTACTGGAGGTCCAGAGTGAAGTTTCCAGTCAGCGATGATCTGGGGCGCCATGGCATCTGGTTCTGGTCCACTGGGTTTTCTGAGGTCAAGGCCGCCATCTAGCAGGACATTTTAGAGCTTCATGGAGATGCTGATTTCATTTTCCAGCAGGACTTGGTACCGACCCACACTGCCGAAAGTACCAGAAGCTGGTCCAATGACCCTGGTGGTACTGGGCTTGACTGGCCAGGAAACGGGCCGGACCAGAACCCCAAAGAGAATCTATGGGCTGTTGTCAGGAGGAAGAGACACCAGAACCAACAAGGCAGATAACATGAAGGTTCCATCAAAGCAACCTGGGCTTCCAGAACCTCAGCAGAACCTCAGGCTGTTCTCCTCCTCCGCCACGCTGCATTGATGCAGGAATTCATGCAAAAGGAAATAAAAATACTTTTGAGAATCCTGACACTTCTGTGAAAAATATCCTTTATTTTTTTTATTTATTTGATGTAATATTCAGATTTTCTGAGACACTACATTTTGGGTTTTAATCATCAATAATCATAAAAATGACGAGAAAAATCTATATAATGTATGAGGGACAAAAAATATTAAACATTTTCACCATGTTCTATTTTTCTGAGCCAAACTCATTAGTTTATCCACTGTCTGAAACTCTAGCACTAGTTCTTTGTTAAAAATTATTTGAAGATATGAAATATCACTGTGGTTTTGGATATCTAACTTTCCTTCGCACTTCTCATTTGTCTAGATTTATTTGTTTTATCTAGATTATTTTTTCATTTGAGCTATGGCTTTGTGGTCTAATTAAGTGACCGAATGAATCATTTGGGCTTGAATAGAGCAACACGGAGCTCACTGCACAGATTAATGTGCTGGAGCTGATAACTGACTGAAAAGTTGCCCTGCAGTCTGATTTAAGTTTACTTTTCATCCCTGTTCTGTGTCTGATCTCAAATGTTGCAGCTGCTGGTTGTTTAGGAGCACAGTCAAAGTGGACAGGGCAGATAAAACTGCCAGGGAATGAGAAGCTGCAGAGGTTATACTGGAAAGATCTGCACAACGTGTTCCAGCCACAAACTGTCACATCGCCTTTAAATCAGCCCAGAAGAAAAAGAGAGCAAGCCAGACCTCTGGAAGCCTCTTGGTCTCTCCAAGATCTACTGAGTCATATTAGCGTTATGTTGTCAAAATGTTACATAGCAGCTGGCTTGATTTCACTAAACAAACTGCTATTAAAAAAATGTAGTTAAACAACAACGAGATAGAAGAAGATGATGATGATTAGCTCAGCTTATAGTGGATTCTGTCTTTAAAATGAGTTGGACTCCTTCACTTTTATGTAAACCAAACTAAGCAAAGATACAGCAAGCTAAGCTAAAGTAAGCTAAGATAAGGGGAGCAAAATCAAACTACAATAAATGAAACTAAGGCAGACTAAACTAAGCTGCAATAAATTAAAGTGAGCTAAACTACCGGTGCGTTCACACCGAACACGTTTGAAGCGTCATGGGCATCAGGTTTACATGTAAAGTCAATGTAGAAGCGTGCTGATGCGCGTCAAGGTGTCCGCGTCACGTCAGAAGCAGATTTGCATTGCGAAAACGCTTTTCTGCTTCATTCGCGTTTGACGCACGTCAGCAAACACGCGCGTCATTTTATGTGGTGCATTTTGTGCATTCTTGCGTCGCGGGCGTTTTTGCGTCTGTCACTGAGGTTGAAAAATCGGAACTTCGGCATCAATTTGCGCCGCGTCGACCAATCAGGAGCCTGGTGACGTGGTGTCACATGACGCTATGACCCAGTTCACGGGGTAAAATTCATTCATTCAACATGGAGGAAACACTGATAACGGCCGTGGCTAATCACCCCGAGCTATACGACACCAGCTGCTTTCTCTACAGAGACAGGAATAAAAAGGAGCTGCTTGGAGGAATATAAGTGAGGAGATACGGGAACCTGGTGAGTTCATTTCACTTTTGTACGTTTTCACGTCACTGACCCTGCGAACCTGCGCAAATGCTAGCAAGCTAGCCTACTGTCCCGCTATTTTACAGCTATTTTCCCGCTGATGTAGAAATACTTTTTCGCTAACAAGATGTGTTTATTCCGATGACTTCAACGCTAGATCGGCAGCTGCCATCTTACAAAAACAGTGTCTGGCACTAGCTCCTCCCACAAGTTGCATATTTCCGGCTTGACGCGCGTCAAAATATGCCATTTGGACACGCGTCGAGGTGCGAATGTTCAACCATCCAACTTGGGCGTGTGGCGCGTTTTTGACGCTTTGCTGTGAATGCACATGCTGAGTAATCTAATCTAGGCTAACGTAAGATAAACTAACATATGATAAACTAAGCTTAATTAAAGTAGATTAAGCTCAAATGACCTAAACTAAATTAAGCTAACATAAACTAAGGTAATGGTTGAATGAGAGAAGTAAGCTTAAATAAACTAAGCTAAACTAAAGCAGGCTAAATTAAGCTAATGTAAGATAAACTATGTTATGATAAATTAATCTGAGCTCGAAAATAGTAGTTTCGCTAAACTAAATTAAGCCATGATAACCTAAACTTAGCTAACATAAAATGGACCAAGTTGTTACAATCTAAACTAACATAAGCAAAAGCAAAGCTAAGCTAAGACAAGCTAACGTAAGATAAACTAAGCTAAACTAAGCTAAGACAAACTAACCTTAGTAAAAGCGAACTAAGCTAAAATAAACTAAATCAAAGAAAAGGAAAGCTAGCATAAACTAAGCTAAGGTAAACTGGGCTACAATAAAGTATGATCAACTATAATAAGTTAAGCTTTGCTGACGCAGGCTAGCTAAGCTAAGCTTAAACAAGCTAAATTGAGCGAAGCTAGGTAACTAATTAAACTAAAGTAACCAAAATATTATTATGGTAACTAATGTAAAATGAACTCAGCTCAACTAAGATAATCTAAACAAAAAAAAAACTTATACGTCTAACTTAGTTAAGACATGATAAAGTAAAATGATGTTTCCTTTTTGCTTTTTGTTTAGAAACCGAACAATTACTGTCTTTTTAAATAAAATAGTAAACTAAGAGCAGCAGAACTGAATCTACTGCTATGTTCAGATTGTTTAGATTTAAATCATCCTTCAGTTGATAATTTATCGTACACGTTTTCAGCTAACAGCCTCTTTAGGAATCACTGCTGTTTTATCTTTAAGACTGAGTTTGGTTTTTAACAAAGATATTTAGATATTTAACAAAGAGTTTGCAACAAGTTGCGGCTACTGAAAACAAGAAGCAAATGAAATGCGTCTGAAATGTTCTTTGCTGAGTTGTTCGTTTTTGTGTCAGCAAAGTACGGCCCGCTTGTGTTTGAATGATTCATGGCCATCAAATAGGTTAATTTCTCTGAAAATGGGAAGGTTACGGTGCAATAAAGCAAAGTCCAAAGAAAAACCTCAGAATGACCTTTCGAGAACCTAAGGAACTTGTAAACATTAGAAGAGAAAACATTTTTTCCACAGTATGTAAATTTAAAGGCAGATTCACCCAGAATCCCTCCAGAACTCCCTCTTCCCACAGACTGTCATGACCCCTGACCCTCACCTCTGACCGCTCAGTCACAGGGCATTGAAATGTGGTTTTATTCAGCTACATATCACACTCTACGACAGGGTAATCCCAGTCAGATGGCTGTTTTCTTTACAGACAAACAACCAGGTCTTTCTTCTTCTCTGCTAGAAGGAAACACAAAGCAGAAGAAGAGGCGGGTGTTTCAGTCTGAACGACGCTGCTTTATATTCCAGGGCTTGTTTCCAGAGAGGAAAGACAAGGTAAAGCACAACACAGTGTGTATAGAACAGGTGAAAGTCTCCCCCTGCTGTCTGAACATAAAACTGCAAAGAGATGCGACAATAGGAGAGAAACGTTCCTGCATATCAAGTATAGGTATGTGAGTTATACCGAGAAACAGCCAAGACGAGAAACAGACGAGGAAAGGAGTAGTGATGAAACAGTGGGAGGATAGAAGAAGATGAGATCGTTTGACGAGGTCAGAAGACAGATTGGGAGTGGAGAAAGTCACAGATTTGAAAGGTATAAAGGTGATCACGTGATCACTTGCACACCTGCACACCTGCAAGTGATCAGGTGAAGATAAAAGTTGGTGGGGACATTGAGGATACAAGATGAGAAAAGGGGATCATACAACGCTACGTAACTAGGAGTAAGAAGATGTCAGAGGAAACAAGGGAATGAGTTTTACCTCGGGATCTGCCTCTTCATCTCCTCTGCTTTTAGCTTCAGGGACTCAGATCTCTGTTGGTTCCCGTTTTCTCTTGTGGTTTGGGGCTTTGACTCCAGGAGAACATGTTCTGAAGCAGTTATTTCCCTCTCTGGTTCTGTCTTCATCGGGTCCATGCTTCCTGAAGAGGCTCGGTTCTCTGTTGGTGTCAGAAAGCTGTGGGTAACATCTCCTGGATACTCCTTTGTGCCTTCAGTTAGAGCTGCTAAATCTCCAGACTTCAGAGGACCAAAGTCTTTAAATGGCTTTTGATTTGTATCTGAAGGTTCAGGTTTTCGACTGGCCCCGACTGGTCCAGCTGCTGTGGTGTTGGAGGCAGCATGGCTGGATGTCACTGGAGGCCCTTTGGAAAATTGGCAGCGAACGCCATAGAAGCCTTTCCTGCACAGACAGCTGTTGGGAAGTCGACACAATGATCCGTTACGGCAGGGAGGAGAACATCTGGCTGCAGGAAGGGAGGAAAGTTATTAGATAATTTAGAACATCATCAAGGAAACATAAAGCAAGGGATGATGGTTTGGGGTTGTTTTGCCTGAAATGTGTGGTTTGGACATCCTGCCATGAGATTCTATTATAGAAAATGAACTATGATCATAAAGGGAGTCATGGAGTCTCGTGACAGGGATGGACCTCAGGCGGCCTATCAAGAACCACAAAGAACCGGCAACTGTGGGAATGTGGAGCAAGTAAGGACGCGGTAGCAGGACATGGACTAGTTTCCACTATCAGAACTTCAGGGTAATTTTATCTGACGGGGTAAATCTGTTGGCCCGCTCCTCTCAGCCGTCGTGTCTTGATACTAAATTTAAGGAAACAGCTAAGACATCCATATATCATGACTGTTTCAGCAGTGAGTATCGTCACTGATTAGCACCAAAAGGTGCCCAAAGCAGCAGAAATAACAAGAGATAGACATGGAAGAAGCAGGGAAGGCTGCTGCATTTCTGTTATGTCGTTTATAAACTGCTTCGCCAGCAACTCTTCTAATTTTACAATGCAGGTTGGTTGACAACATCTGCTCATTTCCTTCTGAATTACATCCAATCAGCATGAGTTAACCACAGCTCCCGCCCAGCAACTCTACGTGGCCTTTTCAGAGTACATACCCCCAGACAGGTACTCCGTTGGTTCCTGAAATGGCCCAGAAATCTGTCCTGTCGGCGCGGTGAAGTCGAGACACCCGCATACCGGGAAGGTCTGGTCAAATCACCCTGAAGTTCCGACAGTGGAAACGAGCCTTATGACGCCTGTTTGAGGCCTAGTTAGGAAAGGACACGGACAAGGCTGGAGGACGCCAACAACACCCTTCAGATGCTTGAGGCAAGGTTTTCAGAGGTAGTGAACAACCCACCCAATGGGACACAGGCAGGGTAGGAGGATACAGGCAGAAATCGTGAAGAATCGGCCCTTTCTCCCGTTACAGAGTGTAATATCGTGAAACCATTCAAGGAACATCAACGAATTTTAGGAGGCAAGCCTAAGCTGGACAGAAGTGATGCCCAATACCTGCAGCAAGAACCGTCATTCATCCATACCTGATAGAACCACATGGAGCAGGAATTACATTGGAAAATCTTTTTCCTGCTCTACGACACGCTTCAAGCCTAGTTTATACTTCTCCGTTAGCCAGTTTGAACTGACACGCACTTTTATCGACGAAGACGTTTTCCTTTTATACTTTGCGTTGCCTGGGTAGTCTTGCAAATCAGTTCACTGCCAGGACAACAGGGGGCGTAGCGCTTTTCAGAGGGGGGTTCCTGCCAATGTTGTGGTCAACGTCTCTGGTCAACAGCAGAGTATTTACTTTTTACTTTTTGAACCAAAACTCTTCATTGAACAACTTCAGCCTCTTTCAATACTTAAGAGTTTTTCGTGCACAAATATGATAAAAACTCCTCACTCGCTATTTTATCGAACACTGAACACTCATAAATTGTCTAATCAAAGACGTTCTTCAATCTGCTCCATGTCTCCTGTTAGACATCTTCAGCACTCTGGGTTTTGTTTTTTTTTGTAAATGGCGGTGCTGTTGACAAATGTAAAGGAAGTGGCGTGCTGACAAATCACAGGCTCTCTGTAGCTTTTGACCAACATTTTAAAAATTGGGCATGTCTCCGTAACCGTCTGTGGGCCTGCCGCAGAGCACTTGCTTCGACAAATGATGGCGCTGTGTGTCTTAGCACCTTCTCTGACTGATAGGAAATAAACTCGGTTACACTGTGCAGAAAAGAAGCCTGATGTTAGCACGGTCCAGAAGTCCACCTCTGTGGACGTCAGGGGGATCTAGAGTAGACCATTATTCACAGGGAATTTGGATTCTGGTGGAGAGATCTTTATTAGGGAAGGAACAACCAGTCCCTGTTGTCGGGCTGTGCCACGGTAGTTGCTTGTATCAAAGCCCCTTAGCAAAGATCTCCCAAAAAAAGTAATGTCTGGGAATTCAGGGGCAAAAACGTCCGTACTCTAGACACTTTGAAACATGTTTGCATACTGGGAGAAAATAACACCTGAACCTCTCTATGACGACTTTAAATGTTGGGAGGAGGATGTGGGAATATTTATACTATTCAAATGAAATAAATCCCAAAGAGGAAAGTGAATATTATGCTTACGCTTGGTGCACCTCCTGGTTTGAGGCGACAGAGTCCAACCGAGACAACATCTACCTCCACAAACATGAGGACTGCAGAGAGAAAGGTTGTTTTAAATGATAAATGGTCTGTACTTATATCCATCAATCAATCAATCAATCAATCAATCAAACAAACAAACTTTATAAAGCGCTTTTCATACAAACACTGCACCTCAAAGTGTTTTACAGATTGAAATGAGCCCACATAAACCACATTCCCATCCCTCCCCCACATAATTAAAAGCATGATCACAGTTATACCCCCTTCCCCCCGACCCAACCCCCATGCGCACACACAGTTAAGAGCAACAATAAAAAAGGACATTGGACTGAGTACAGAAGAGCCAGGTTAGGAAACGCCATCAGAGGAGCCATCTGCACCAGCACATCAACTGCAGCAGCAAAGGCACCGACACAGGGCGCCCAGAGGAGGCAAGGCGGAGACCCCCACCTCCACCCAAGCTCCACCTGGAGAGCACCCAGGCAGCCACAGCCGAGGCAGAGGAAGGGCTCCCATAGAGGAAACACTGGACGGAAGATCAAAATAACAGGGTTAAAATATAAAAATAAACAGTGGATAACTATGATAAGATTAAATAGTAAAACACTCATTAAACATGCAGAGCAATTAAACAGACTATAATAAATAGTAATCAGTTAAAAGCTCGGCTAAACAGGTGAGTGTTGAGCCTGGTCTTAAAAACATAAACGTTCTCTGAGGTTCTCCAGCAGCCTGTTCCAGAGGTGAGGAACATAATAACAGAAAGACGCCTCGCCATGAGTGTGTGTCCTGACTTTGTGGGTGACAAGGAGACGGCTGCAGAGGAGCGCAGAGACCGCCAAGGTTCATACGGTAAAAGCAGTTCAAAGAGAAAAGAAGGCCCAAGACCATTAAGACACTTAACAACCATTATATGGTATGTATTAGGGCTGGGAGGTATGACCGTAAATCTATATTGAGATATAATCTAAAGCATGTCTGGTAACAATATCTATAGCGATATATTCTTTTCTTTAAATGTCAAAATGACGGTTTATGAATATTCTCACTTTACAGATACATTGCAACAGAACAACTTCAAAAAAGTTGATACGGTCATTTAAAGAACATTTATTGTGCAAAATGCTTTTAAAAAAAACATTCAAATCTTTTTTTTCCAAAAAATGTAAAACAAAAATTCTCACAACATAAGATGAAGATATTATAAATAAATGAAAAGCTAAATGTTGTAAAAGAAACACATAGTTCAAAATTGTCCCCTTTCCTGGTTACTTATTTATTCATTTAACATCCCACAAAAATAAACCAGCATATATTTGAATTAAAAATGCTTCAAGTTCAACAATTTTTTTTCTGTTAAAAGGAAAACAACAAATTTTAAACTTGCAATATAAACGTCAGTATTTATCCTCCTTGATGACATCATCTAAATGCACAATCACGGTAGGCAGGTATAGTCAAAATCTCTACCTTTGACTAAATTGATATAACTTCTACCTTATACCTTTTATATTGCCCACTACTAGTATGTATTATACACCATTGTATAGAACACTTTATCTAGACCTGAGGACCCCAAAGCTCTTCACACTTCACTCAGTCATTCACACACTGATGATGGTAAGCTGTAGCCACAGCTGCCCTGGGGCACGCTGACAGAAGCAAGGCTGCCGGACACACTGGCGTCAACGGGCCCTCTGACCACCACCAGCAGGTAAGGCGGGTGAAGTGTCTAGCCCAAGGACACAACGACCGAGACGGACGGACGGATGGACGGACGGAGCGGGTGTTCGAACCAGCAACCCTCCAATTACAGGAGAAGCTCCTACAACCTGAGTATCAGGTCCTTAGCAGAAACTCCAGCAGCTCTGCTAGTTTCTGTTCCAACCATGTCGTCCTGATTGTTTGTTGTTGGACAAACTATCAGATCACAGTCAGACCCAGGCCCAACCACCACCTCCTCCTCCTCCCATCAACCTGACGGACCAGTGCCGCTTCACACCTGAGCGCGACATGAAATGTGGGAGCAAAGTGCCAACAGGCTTGTTTTAACTGAGCAGGGAGGCGTCCAAATTCAAGTGAAGAAGGTCAAACTGATCCAAATGGAAAAGGTTTGCACACTTATGGCACAGAGTACCGAGTGGCAGTTATTATATTCATGTAATATGTATCGCCACCCCACACGAAAATCACTAAATGCTTTGACTCAAACCCACAACCTTTGAATCCGTCTCCCAGAGCTTAGCAAGAAGTCCAATGCGCAGTCCATTGCACCACAGAGCAAGACTTCCTATAGTGGCTCAGAGAGTCGAACAAAATTCTGAGGAAGTGTGAAGGAGATTTGCTCATTTGTCTCTCTGCAGAGCAGATTATCAGCAAACTGTTGAAGGAACTTCAGGAGCTCGACAGCAATGATCTGGGATCCATCAGACGGACGTCAATCGAGAAACGCTATTCATGAATAACCCACAAGACGACTAATGTTCTGACAATCTTGACACTCAGCGTCCCTTGTTGGCCGAGAAACTAACTTTGACAACTTCAGTTTTACCAATCTGATGATAGATCACAACGTCAAACCCCAGTGACTACACAATGGGGCAGTTTGAAGGGGTTTTCTTTCCTCTGAAAGGTTTAAAGTCATGTTCAACCCTAAGCTGTGTCATGAGTAAGTACTGACTCTGTTGGGACTCAATCCCGCAACCTTTGAATCACTTCTGAAGTATTTACCGTGAAGTCCAAGGTGCTAATGGTCAGAAAGAGTCCTACGCTACTGCACAACTTCAAGATCCAGAGGAACATGTTGGGTCCTACTCGGCGATCTGAGAAGCTCTCCTTAAAGCTTCTGTTTCTGGTTTGGGGACTAATTGTTTGAGCTTTGATTGACCTGTAGTCTGATGAGACATCTCCAAATGCTACAGCTACACATCACAACTACCAGAAGAACCAAAGCACCCCCTGTTTGAAATAAAAGCTAAGCGTAAGCTCTGGTGGCCATCCATTAATCAATCAACCAATCACAGAGGTTACAGCTCCAGACCTCCCTCTCCCCATCAAACGTCTCCAGTTCATTCTCTTTACTTCTAAGGTCTTACCAGGACAGAAGGAAGATCCTGGGTCTGCTCCAGGCTCCACACCAGTGGAACATGCCTGAAACAGCTTGGTACCTAGAACGGACCCAGTCTGATGTCCGAACCATCTCGGCTGACCCGTCTCCGTGTGGAGGAACAGCAGGAGGCTCCCCATGGATGATGGACTTTCTCGTCTTATCTCTAGGGCAGAGCTAGCCCCCTCCCCCCCCTCCGGAGGACGGGATGACTAACTGTAGTGTTCAGCAGCCGGAGCTTCACCTCTTTATTCTGTCAAAGTTCTGATGAGCTGTTACCAGCCTGGAAACAGAGGTTCTGGTGTCTTTTTCTATAGTTAAAAAAGGAGTCAATCGGACTCTGGCGCACTGGTCAGCATGTTGGACACTAGAGGAGTTATTCAAAGGTTGGGGGTTCGAGTCCCACCAGTTCTAGTTGGACTCTTTTCAACCAGAAACCTTTGTCGTGGTTTTTATGAGTCTGACATCAATCCGTGGAGCCGATGTTGGTTTTCGGGTTCTGTGCTGGAGGCAGCTGTGAGCCTGGCCTCTCAGCAGAGGATTTAATCATTATTCACAGCGTACTGGTTGTATTGAAGCAGAGGAGGCCCCTCTAACTGTATCCAAACAGGACACAGTCGCAGACCGGCTGCTGCTCTGAACACCCAAACGCAGACATTTTCAGCTGTTTGCACCACAGTCATGGTGGAAATAAGCTTCTCACTAGGTTTCTGCAGGTTCTCCGGCTGAAATCTTCAGGATTATGTGTCGGTGTGACTAGAGGTATGCACCCAAAGGCATTTTCTGAGCTACTAAGGTTATTAATGAATGGATCAAGTGTTTAAGTAGTACATCTGACTGAGAAGACACACTTTCCCTGACTTCTATTAATGTCCAGCAGTTCAGAAAGCAGTTGAGTCACCCCGTGTAAAAGATGAATGGTAGGAAGCTGGAGATTAAACATGACCTCTAACAGAGGGTTCTCTGTTCTCACAAAAGCAGGAGATGTTCTTTGAAGCTCCGACTGTTTGCAGAGCAGAGGAAGTGGACAGAAGCTTCACCAAGGAGCTGCAAGCTCTTTAAAGCAATATTCTGCAGCTTTAACTTTAAACCCAAAGTCTGCTAACTCCACTGGAAACAACCGATAGGCTTTATGTGTCCGTTTCTGCAGCTTGCACCTTTCCATTCAAACCTTTTTCAAGACAAAACCAGAGGGAATTATGAAATATGCTAAAATGCAAAAAAAAAAAAAAAATTATTGTTAAGCTTCTACGGCTGCTGGTTAGCTGGGCTCAAACCAAAAACTGCTCAAATATATGTTTAGAGATTTAAACCAAGGCACAAATAGATGATTAGATCTGCTTGTGACAATAGATTCCCCATCTGATGGATTTATGCTAAACTAAGATCGGATAAAAGAAGTTAGGAAAGGGCTAAGATAAAAAATGCTAAGCTAAGATATAACTAAACAAACAAAGCTGGTAATATAAACATAGATAATCAAAAATTACCTAAAACAAGCTGCAAGACAAGCTAGGATAAGCTAAGGTGGGCTAACGTCACAGTGGGTGTTTTTATTAGCAGAGCTGTAGTTAGTGTGAGCTAAATAAAGACAACGAAACAAGATTAACTAAACCAAGGTGCACCATGGTGCAGATGGTAGCTCTGTTGACATGCAGCAACAAGGTTCTGGGTTCGAATCCCGGTCTGGGGTCTTTCAGCAATGAGTTTGCATGTTCTCTCCGTACATGTGTGGGTTTTCTCTGGGTACTCCGGCTTCCTCCCACAGTCCAAAACCATGACTGGTGGGTTAACTGAATACTCTAGATAGCCTTAAAGTCTGAGTGTATTTCTATAAGCCCGTGTAGAAATTAAATACATAGAAGAGTGAGCTAAGCTAAGCTAATGTATTCTAAGCAATATCGGAAAAATTAAGAAAGGCTAAAAATAAGTACAATAAATTAAAGCTGGCCGTGGGATAAGCGAAGTCATTGCTAATAACTTAGTTTGGAGCTAAACCAAGACAAATGAAGCTAAGATTAACTAAACCAAACTAAAATAAACTAAGATGAGCAAATCAAAGTCAAATCTAAACTTAGCAAGACCAAGATAAACTAAGCCAAGGAATATGCTAATTTAATGGCATACAAACTTTAGCTTATTTATAGTATTCTTGTGTAAGATAGGCAAAGTAATTTTATTAGTATAGCAACACTTTCAACAACAAGGTGATTCACATGATTACGGGGTAGAATAAAGAATAGCAGTAAAACACAGACAAAGCATTTGAAGTAAAAACAGCAATAAAGCAAGAAGCACACAAAACATGACACATTAAAAACATTACTCAAAGGCAGCTCTGAGCAGATACATTTTTAGTTGTAGGTAGGTAAAGCTAACAGTGTGCACTTTTTTTGTCGTTTATTAGTTTCTTCATCACAAATTAGTTTTTAACTGTTTTGGTCCAAATGAGCAACAAAACTGAGATATTAGCATTTGTTAAAGTTTGTAAAGTCATCCTACAGTTGATCATCTTCTGCAGAGCCAAACTGTAAGCAAAAAGCTAAAAAAACAACAACAAATCATTGACTTTTCCATCTCTAGTCTTATCTTTGTGATTTTTATAGATTCAGTAAGAGAAACAAGAACTTTTTGGAGATTTAATTTACATGGAAATGAGTTTTAAACAGCCGTCTAAAGAAAAACTCTTGCATTAAGAGACATTCAAGAAATGTAGGTTAAAAAGATTGAAAAAGTAGAGAAAAAAACAGAAGCTTTAAATCCGCATTCAGTCAGTCGGTTCACAGGGCTTAAACTCAGACACACTGATCTGCACACAGGGTTGTTGTCATTTGGGCCTTGATCATTAGACGCTGACCCGAAACACACAGAAACAACGTTTTCCACACATTCCCCACGATTCTGAAAGTGGTTTAAAGCAGACCAGATTCAGGATCCAACAGGTGTGATCATTAGGTTGGTTCAAAACAGCAGCAAAGTAAAACATTTGAGCCATCCTGACTCTTCAGCAGCCAGTCAGAAGCCCAGATGCAGAAAATGAACTAAACTGGACAGATCTGTACCCTCAGTCCTTCAGCATCAGCAGAAAACGTCACCTCTGAAACATCTGTTAGTAAAATAAGACCAGAAAAATATTACATATGAGAAATAACTAGAGGAAAGAGAAAAATGATGTATACATTTAAAGACACAAAACGAGAAAATCATTTAACAAAGAAAAAACACAGATAATCCGCTCAGATTTCCCCCCAGAATAAAATAAATTAAATATCAGGAAACCAACAACCTCCAAAAATGATAACATTTTCAATCAGATGCAACAGAAACTGAAACTTTAGTTCATTTTGTGTTAAGCAGAACATATTTGAACAACATTAAAGATCATAAAACATAATATTTAATAATCACTAACAGAGAGAGTCTCTGTTAACTAAAGAATTTGAAGCGGTTTTCCTTCTGCGCCTCACCCGCTCAGGGCTGCTCTCCTCCGGGCCCCGGGCTTCCCTGCAGCTCCTCCCGGGTCAGCTTCATCCCGTTCGCCGGTGCTCCGGACTCCCTCAGGGTCCATCTGCAGCTGCTCACCCGGCTGCACGCCTCCCTCCCCCCGCTGCGGAGGCTGCAGCGCCGCGCCCCGGAGCGCCAGCATCCAGCCGGTCCACAGAACCAGGAGCCACGGCCGCATGATGAGGAGACCCCCGCAGACTGCTCCGGGATCAGGACCCAGCCCGGCTCACCTCCGGGTGAGACGTTCAGGGGCCACGGCTGCGGTGGGAAAGTTTCCACACTTCTCACAAACACCCCGCAGTTCTCAGCCAGTTCCAGGGGCGGAGCAGACTGAACCAGGGGCCAAAAGTGTCAGGGCCCCCCCAACAGAACCGTGTTCAAATCAACTCTCAAAACAACAGCCCAAAAACTAGAAGTAATAAACATAATATTTACTAAAAATACATTTGAAATACAGAATAAATATGAAATCACGGGGGGAAAAATAAAAATAATTTACACAAACGTAAAACAAAAATGAGACCAAGAACAGAAGATGTAAACTATTTATATTTGGTAGATGAAAAATGATCTAATAGTAAAAATTTTGAAAATACTTGAGGCATTTTATCTGATTTTGTGATCACATCATAATTTACTGTCCTGATTAAACAAAAACCTTTACATTTAATAAAGTGTTTTCACATTTTTTATGATAAATGTAACTATATTACGCTAACAAAAAGAAAGAAAAAAAACTGCCTGTTGGAAAAAACTGAATACAATAAAAACTTTGTCCAACTTTTTTTTTAATTAATGTGTGTTGCTGCAGAAGTTGACTTTCATAACATTTGAGCCTTTACTTTGAAAAAAAGCTACTCTAAATGAGAAAGCTTTTGTTTTCAGAATAAAAGAATGTAAATGTTTGTGCTTTTATTTATGTTTTAGGAGATAATCTATGTTGCCTTTGTTTTGGAAAATGCCAAAATAAATTAGTAAATTTTTATTTTTTTAAAGAACCTGCTTCAAATCAATTAATTTTATTTCAAAAGTAACTAATTCAAGCAATTTTTTTTAAAAGAAACTAATAAATCAATTTAAATTACTAAACATAAATTACTTCTTTTTAAATGGTAAGCTTTTTTAGCTTTTTTTTTCAATTAACCACTATAAATATGTAACTAACTACTATAGGTGTGTGATTTTATTTTTTGGAAGAAACTGCTGTACATGTAGGATGTTTTATTTACTTTAATTAAACCATTTAAAATGTTAGCTTTAACTCTTTTAAGAAACCATTTTCCAAACGTGTGTAAATGTTTGCTTCCAAAGAAAATAAAATGCAGCTTTATTTTCATTATGAAAAGAATTTGTTTTAAATATTGCCTTATTTTATTTTTTTAAAGAAACTAAATTGACTGTTTCAGATTTTTATTTTGTAGAAAAACTGCAAGTGTGTCACATTTATTTTGAAAGACACCTGAATTTAATCACTTTAAATGTAAAAAGCTTTTATTACGAAAGAATGTCTGCTATGAATGTGTGTTTATTTTGAAAGAAACTACTGTCCATCGGGAAGCTTTTATTTTGAAATAATGTTAGAACTCTATGAGCTTTTATTTTGAGAGAAATAACCGGAACCTCGTGTTAGCTTCAGCTAGCTTTCTGCTAAACGTTCAATTGGATTCGCAGTCAGAGTTTCTGCGGTAGATCCGAACGAACCCGTCCGCCTGTGTCGTTCCTGGGCCGTCGGAACCGGTTTGAACCAGGTTTGAAGGCGACCAGTTTGTGGACCGGGTCAGAACTCTCTCACACACACAGCGGTACCGAACGGAAGGTTAGTTAGCCTGTTAGCTGTCGGGCTAATCCACGAGAAGAATGGACCTGTTCGACGACCTGCCGGAACCGACACAGACTCCCGGTGAGTCCACAGTGACCGGTACCGGCAGCTGCTCAGTGGAGACACGCTGTGTGGACCGAGACCCGGACCGGTTCTACAGTTAAAGCTTTGATGCATGAGTGGACGTGCTGAGGGCTCAGAACCAGAACCAGAACCAGTTTAACCGCATAAACAGCTCCGATGCTGCTGCAGAAATAAAAGGATCGTTGTTCACATGAACTGATCCGCAGGGGATCCGAACCAAAGAGAACGGTTCTGGAGAGATGGAGACGAGATCTGAGCTTCAGGAAGCTGAAATAAAATATTAAAAAGGGAAATAAATTATTACACCATTCAAAGTGAATATAAATAAAATAAATAATAAAAAAGTGAAATTCTATGATTAAAAATATTATAAATGAATATAAATCTCTGTTATAAGAGCAATATTAACAACAGATATTGGCCCAAATATTGAACTCGGTGCGTCCTTAGTCATTATGGCTGCGTGACATGAAACAAAAAGATATCACAATAATAGGTTTCATATCAGTCAATATTTAACTTTCCCTGGTACTATCTGAAGAGATCAGAAGGTTAATTTTGATTTAAATATTTTCAAAAGTCGAACACGTCATCGGAAATTTGGAAACATGAAAGGAGGTCAAAATACAGGATAAATTCAAATCTTTATTTTATTTCATGCCAAATAAAATTTTTGATATGAATCACATTTTTTCTCTCCCTTTCTATTCTTAAAAAGCAATGGCAAATGATAGAAAATATAATTTTTAAACTTGCTTTTATTTCAATCATCCCTTCTTGGAGTTGACCTGAATTCAAAGTCTGAATAATGTTTTTATTAAAAGTAAAACCAGATAGAGGCCTTGGATGTCAGGAAATATCGACACGCCGATATATCGCAATATTTTATGTCTCAATATTGTGTCGATTTTAATTTGTTAAAATTATAATGGAACCATTAATGATGACAGTAATTATTGTAGTAAATATAAAAGTATAACTGGTAGTTTTGTGGCTGTTTTCACCTTCTTGGTTCCAGTGGATCGACTAGATCTAGTAATAAAACTGTTTATAGTATGAAACAGATTGGAGTGTTTAGAATGATGGGACAGTTTTTCTACATTTAAATTTACTTATAAAAAGCACAATATATCGTCTTACTCATAGTATCGAGGTATATTGTGATACATATCGTATCGCCAGATCTTTGCCAATATAGATTCCTAGTTTGAACTATAGGAACACAAGAGGTGCATTATTGGTGACACTTTTCTTTTCTCGATATTCCAAAACGTCAATATTTATAAATATAAAACGTGATAAATCGATAATATCGATATATTGCCTAGCTTTGGTTGAACATTTTTAGTGCTGCAGGTGTCTCATTAAACCGTGCTTTAAATCGCCTTTGATCCACAGAGATCTGTCCAGCAGGGGGAGCTATTGCAAAAGTACATTTTGTGTGGGAAATATATTTTGTATCGATCAATATGAACCATAACAGCATTATTAATATCGGGCATTTACCGAGGGCATCCTTAGCGCGCCCCTAATATCGCTAAACGTGGATCATCCGGCCATTTTCTTCCGTCCCGTGGGCCAAATTTGAGACTCTTTGCCCTCCTTATTGGATCTCATTGCTCTTCCCTTCGTCGATCTCGTTTTGGAAACATCATCAGGTTGAAGCCTTCATAACCCGTCAGCTAGAGAGTGGAGGAAACCCTCAGGAAGAAGGTCTGAGTCGATGTTCTTGTCTTTAAATGTCTTCCTCGTCTCCAGCTCAGCCGCGGACTGCTCAGGATGAGGAGGAGGAGGACGCCAGGTTAAAACGGAGGCGAGAGGATGAAGAGGAGGAGGAGGAAGAGGAGAAGGAGATCAAGAAAGTTTGTAGAGAAGGTTTTCAGCTGTTCCACCCCAATGTTTGTTTTCTTCCTTTGCTCTCCTTCAAGCTGTCAGACGCTGAGTAGAAGAGGCGAGGCAGCAGCAGGACCCACTCTGTCTCTGTCTCTCTGTGGCGGCTGCAGGTCTCCCCAGGCTGAGCGGCTACGCGGCGGCGAGGCGCGGCGAACGCGAGGAGATGCAGGACGCTCACGTCCTGCTGCCCGACATGAGCAGCTGTCTGTCGTCGCTGCCGGGACACGTGTAAGACGCCTTCTCATCAACCTTTTATGAAGCTCTGAACGAGGTTACGGATCTGTAGGCGTCGAGGGTTTCTGAAGGTCTCACCCCCACCACCCCCCCGCAGGTCTCGCATCTCGTATTTCGGCGTGTTTGACGGCCACGGCGGAGCTCGAGCATCTCGATTCGCTGCTGAGAATCTCCACCTGAATCTGGCCAAGAAGTTCCCCACAGGTGAGTTTGTTTCCTCCCGTCGGGGTTTTTAGTTCTGCTGAGGGGGCAGAAGAAGAAGTCTTCCTGACCGACTGTCTCCGCTTCAGGAGACGGCGGGAATCTGGACAAGCTGCTGAAGAAGTGCCTCCTGGACACTTTCCGACAGACGGACGAAGACTTCCTGAAGAAAGCGTCCAGCCAGTAAGATGAAGGGCAGACAGAAACGCAGAGGTTCATACTCTCTGCTGTTCTGACGCCTTGGTGTCGCTCTGAGCAGGAAGCCGGCCTGGAAGGACGGATCCACGGCCACCTGTGTGCTGGTGGTGGACGACACGGTGTACGCAGCCAACCTGGGAGACAGCAGGGTGAGCTGGACTCGGCTTGGACCTCCAGTACCTGCCCATACCAAGCCCCCATCCAGGGACAACATGTACACGTGTCACTATGTGTATTTGATGCTCTGCCGTGTGAGATTCAGTAAAGGCTCAGGCAGGCGAGGTCACACGAGAATCATAGACCGTATATATAAGGTGGGCGGAGCCTCCGCGACGTCACCTGTACGTTTCTGAAGGGCTGAACTGAAGCCCAGCGGGCGGATCCCACCACGTCTCGTCACGCCCGGAAAATACAAAAAAATGGGCAAAGAGGCAGAGCTGAGGGTGGAGGCGGAGCATTGACACTAGGGATGTGAATGGGCAAGAATCTAATGATACCAAATTCAATTCAATTCAAATTCAAAAATACTTTATTAATCCCAGAGGGAAATTAAGTATATATATATATATATATCAAAATACAGATATATCTTGATACTATGAGTAAGACAATATACTGTGATTTTTAAAACTAAATTTAACTAGTAAAACTGTCCCATCATTCTAAACACTCCAACCTGTTTCATACTTTAACACATCCCGTTTTATTACTAGATCTAGTTGATCCACTGGAACAAAGAAGGTGAAAGCAGCTACAAACTACCAGTTATACTTTTATATTTTACTATAAAAATTACTGTCATAATTTATGGTTCCATTCAAATCCTGCAAAATAAAATAAAAATCGATACATTGCTTTTGACTATCGATACAATATTGTGATATATCGGCGTATCGATACAAATTTATATTTTTATACAAATTGACGCCCATCAAACTCTGAGCCTATGTAGCTACGAGCTAACCAAAGCTAACGAAGGTTAGCATGCGCTTTTTAGCCAGAAAACCGCGGTTGAGCGACTCTGCTACCCCTCTGCCTTCTAGGCACATTCATTAATTTGTTCAAATAAAATCATGAAGCCTTGTTGGTCCATAACTTTCACTAAAACTATGTGAATTTTAACTAAAACAAGTTTTAATAATCAGTATGTAAAGTAAAGAAGAAATGTGATCATTTCAACCTATTTTTGACCAAGCAGCGTTATCTTAAATGCACAGCAGAAATATAATTTTACTTAACGAAAAAAAATGGAGCAGAGACTTCTTGGACGGTCTGTTAGTGCAGGAAGCCATCTTTGTCCAATAAGAGAACGGTTAACATCCAAACACGAGTAAACAATACGGACGCAACTGATGGTCAAGTTCAGAGAAACAAAATGGCCGCAGACTGTTAACGGGAGGCCATCCGAGACCTGTCAATCAACAGGACACGCCCCTTATTGTTCATTCATTTTCGTTCTAGTGAGGCGAGACGTTTGCCCTGCATTAGCCTACTAGCTAGCAGCTCACTATTGTGTTGTCTGAATTGTCGTCCTCCATGCGACAGTGAATATCGACGTAATGGAGCTTGTTGAAATTAATTCTGTTTGACAATCTCCACCTCAGGATGAATTTAAAACGTTGTGATTGTTGGTTTGTACGGTTATATCCGATCATTTAAAGATCACGTGACGGGATGTGGGCATCCCTAAGGATTCCTGGTGAGGAACTTGGCTCTGTGTCTGCAGGCGGTGCTGTGTCGGACGGAGGCGGCGGCGGCGGACGGACGGGGGAAGTCGGTCACTCTGGCGCTCAGTAAGGAACACAACCCGACCATCTACGAGGAGCGGATGAGGATCCAGAGAGCCGGAGGCACCGTCAGGTGGGTCGACGCCCAGGAACGGACGCGAATCCTGTCGTCCTTCTGAAACTGACCCTCGTGTCTCCCCCCTCTGGCGTTCCACAGGGACGGCCGTGTGCTCGGCGTCCTCGAGGTGTCCCGCTCCATCGGAGACGGCCAGTACAAGCGCTGCGGGGTGATTTCCACGCCCGACGTGAGGAGGTGTCAGCTCACAGCCAATGACAGGCAAGAACAGAGCGGCTAAAACTCCCCGACAGCCACAAACCGTGTGCAGGAAGCAGCCATTCTACGGTTGCTACGGTGATTCCCTCCTTTCTCTGGGGGAGGAGAGCCCACAGCATCACTCTTTTCCTTTTGCAGTGGGGCAAAAAAAAGTATCTGGCAGCCACCGACTGTGCAACTTGTCCCAATTAAACAGATGAGAGACGTCTGTAATTTTCATCATAGCTACACTTCAACTGTGAGAGACAGAATGTAAAATAAATCTAGGAAATCACATTTTATGATTTATGAAGAACTTATTTGTATAATGGTGCCAAAAAAAAGTATTTGGTCAATAACAAAAGTTCACTGCAATCTTTTGGAAAGTAACCTTGGTTGGCAATGACAAAGGTCAAAGGTCACCTGTAGGTCTTCACCAGGTTTCCACACACCATTACATCCGAAAGATTTCTAATCTGGTCTCATCTGATCACAAGGCTTTCTCCAAATCCTCCTCTGGATCATCCAAACTTTAGATGGGCCTGGACATGTGCTGGCTTAAGCAGGGGGACCTTTGGAGCGCTTCAGACCATGACGACGTAGTGTGTTACTATAGTAACCTTTGTTACTGTGGTCCCAGCTCTCTTCAGGTCATTGACCAGTACCCACCGTGTAGTTCTGGGATGTTTCCTCACCGTTCTCTAGATCAGGTGTTCCCCACCAGGTGAGATCTAGCATGGAGCCCCAGGTAGAGGGAGATTATCACTGATTCATTTTCTAATAATTGCTCCAACAGTTGATCTCTCCTCACCAAGCTGCTTTCCTATTGTAGATCGGCTCATCTCAGTCTGGTGCAGGTGGACAATCTTGTCCCTGGTGTCCTTGGACAGATCTCTGGTCTTGGCCATGATGGAGGTTGGATTCTGACTGTCTGAAGGTGGACAGGTGTCTTTATACAGATAACCAGTTCAAACAGGCGCCATTAATACAGGTAACAAGTGGAGGATAGAAGAGCTTCTTGAAGGAGAACTAACAGGTCTGTGTGTTCCTGCTTGTTTTCTTTTGGTGCTAAATACTTGTGTTCTCTATTATTCAAATTAATTCTCTAAATTTGGGTTTTACATTCTGTCTCTCACAGTTGAAGTGTAGCTATTTAGAAAATTACTGACCTCTCGTCTTTTTAAGTGTGGCAACTTGCACAGTCTGTGGCTGCCATAATACTTTTTGCCCCAATTCTGACCAACATTTTAGTCTTAAAACTGTTCAAACGGAGCCGCCCACATGCTGCTGCAGAGAGATCAGGTCTGATCTGTGGATCAGGAGCTCCAATCAGGCCTGAGTTTATCTCTAATGATGCTTTTCTTTTTATTTTCGTGACCATTTGTTGCCGTGCGTATTTCGTGAAGTTGAAATGTTGTTTGTCCGCAGGTTCATCCTTCTGGCCTGTGACGGTTTGTTCAAAGTGTTTTCAGCCGACGAAGCAGTCAGGTTTGTTCTCGACGTCCTCCAGGTGAGATTTCTGTATGAAAGCTGTAAATCTGCTCTGTTTCCGACACAAGGTGGAGTTATTGAACTCTTCTTCTCCTCCCGCAGAAGCAGAAGGACGATCTGACGGAGGAGGAGCTTCGGTTTGACGCCGCGTGTCAGCAGTTAGCCAGCGAGGCGGTGAGACGGGGCTGCGCCGACAACGTCACCGTCATCCTGGTGTCGATCTGCCACTGAGCGCGCTCAGAAGCATCACCATCCTGCGTGTCTCGTTTGTTCTCCAATAAAATCTTTTTCTTTATCTCGTCCCCAGTTTCACATTCTCTGGCAGGTTTATATCGATTCAGATGATTCGATCGTGGATGTTTTGTTACTTGAAAACAGAGACATCAATAATTGTTCGATTCTGGAGCTTTAAAGCTGTTTTTAAGTTGAAAAAAGCACAAAAATAATCTGATAGTCAAAGATTTTAGGGTTGTAGATGTAAAGATTTATCCATTTAAAAAAATTTTAATCTTTTTATTTGGGAACCAAGAATTGTCTAAACTTTTTCACTCAAAAGACAAATGTAAAACATTTAGCTATGAATTACAGGGACATTTTTAAATGAATCCCATGTGTTAAAATAACAAATCCAAAAAACATGAAACAAAATATTAGAGATGAAAAACCTAAGATTATTTTACAAGATGAACCTAATGGAAAAATGTCAGGAAATGTTTTCATTTAACAGAATAAGACTGAAACTTATTTCAGATATGGTGTTCCAACATCAGTGGAGAAAAAAAACATTTAAAATAATATAATTCACAGATTGGTGTTCATACATCTTAAACCAATAAATCATTTATTGCGATTTTTTCCTCAAATTAAAACTATTTTTAAATATTGTTTGCAATATATAAATACAGATATAAATATATACATTGGTAATGTATGTTTATAATATTTCCGCTTATATTTAGATGATCTCTTGTAAAATTATTTCCTGATAAAAATGCTAATGAGTAGAAATTTCTGAACGATATGAGCCTGAATTAGTTTCTTATTTCTTTATTGAATGTTTTTGTCTTCGCTCCGTGGTTGCAGTCCCACTCCCAGCCGCGGGGTGTCGCTTTCCCCCTCCGGTGAACAAACTCCGAACAAACCGGGTTTATGTGACAGTAACGGAGACAGCTGTCACGGGAAATAATTCCAATAATTAAACCCGGGAAAGATCCAAGTAATCCAGAGTACTATAGGCCAATAGCACTGACATCTCATTTAGGGAAATTAATGGAAAGAATGATTACAGATAGATTGAATTATTATTTAGAAAGTAAAAAAATGATAATAAAGTACCAAAATGGATTTAGGAAAGGCAGAGGAACTATGGATTCAATAGTAAGTTTGGAAAATGAAATCAGGAAAGCACAAAACAATAAAGAAAGTTTAGTTATAGTTTATTTTGATATAGAGAAAGCATATGACATGGTGTGGAAGGAGGGTTTATTGATTAAATTAAAAAGATTAGGGTTTGAAGGAAAAATATATAATTGGATAAAGGATTTTTTGCTTAATAGATATATTCAAGTAAAAATAGGAGATAAAACATCAAAGAGATATAAGGTTGATAACGGGACTCCACAAGGAAGTGTGATCAGTCCAGTTCTTTTCTCTATCATGATCAATGATGTTTTTAATGATATAGGACATGATATTGGGAAAGCATTGTTTGCAGATGATGGAATAATATGGAAAAGGGGAAGAAACATAAAATATTTGCAGAAAAAAATTCAAGAAACAATAATAAAAGTAGAAAATTGGTCATATGAATGGGGGTTTAAATTTTCAGTGGAAAAAACAAAAAGTATGGTGTTTACTAGGAAAAAGAATGTAAAAATTGAACTTAATTTATATAGGGAGAAACTGGAGCAAGTGCATAGTTTTAGATATCTGGGGGTTATATTTGATGAAAAATTAATTTGGAAGGAAAATATTAACAAAATAGAAGAAAGATGTAAAAAGGTAATAAATATAATGAGATGTTTAAGGGGAAATGAATGGGGAGCTAGCACTAAAGCTTTAAAACAAATTTATATAGCAATGATCAGGTCTGTTATTGATTATGGGAGTATAGTATATAGTTCAGCATGTAATACATTATTAAAAAAGATAGAAGTAATACAAAGTCAGGCTTTAAGAATATGTTGTGGAGCAATGAAATCCACTCCAATAGTTTCTTTGCAAGTAGAAATGGGAGAGATGCCTTTGAATCTAAGATACAAATTAAATACACTAAATTATTGGGCTAATGTACAGGGAAGTGAAGAGGATGAACATGTGGTTAAGGAAGGGATGAAAATGGGAGGGGAATATAATAATAGGAAATATGAGAGTATGATCTGGAAATCATGTAAACTAGCAGAAGAACTTAATTTAAAAGATAAAATATTTGTTAAAAAATTTATATATTCACCTACCCCAATTTGGTTATTGCCAAAAATATATATAGATTTTTATATTCAAAATGAAATGGGGAGGAGGAAAGGAAATGGAAAATGGGATTATATTGTTGAAAAAAGGTTAAGTGAAACTCATAAAACATTTATGCCTATTTATACGGATGGATCAAAAGAATTGGGTAAAGAGACAACAGGATTTGCTTTTTGGATTCCAAAATTAGGTAAATATAATAAAAGTAGAGCATCTAATAACCTATCTATATACACAGTGGAAATGTTGGCTATTTCATTTAGCTTACAGTGGATAGAACAAAATGGAATTAAAAAAAGTATCATATGTTCAGATTCAATGTCAGCATTATTATCAATAAAAACAATATCATCAGATAAAAGACCAGATATACTATTTGAAATATATGAATGCTTATTTAGAATAATTATGAGAGAGTTAGAAATTAGATTTATGTGGGTTCCAGCACATAGAGGAGTAGAGGGTAATGAAGTAGCTGATTATTATGCTAAGCAGGCAACAAAATTAAGAACTACTATAGAGGTACCTTATAGTGTAGCAGAAATTAAAGCAGTTATTAAGAAAAAGATAATGGAAGAATGGCAAGAACAATGGGTAAGGGAAGAGAAAGGAAGGCATTTATATAACATAAAGGGAAAGGTGGGTAGAATGGAAAATATTCAAATGAATAACAGAAATCAAGTTATAATTTCAAGGATGAGATTGGGACATACAGCTTTAAATAACACACTTTATATAATAGGTAAGCATAGTACAGGATTGTGTGATTGTGGGAATAATAGAGAAACAATAGAACATGTATTAATTTATTGTAGAAAATATATATGTAATAGGAAAACATTAGAAGAAAAATTAAAAGCCAAAAAATATGGAGAAATTAGTCTAAAGAATTTGTTAAAGGGAGAGACAGATATATATAGATTAGTAATTGAATTCTTAAAGAATAGTGGATTATTAAATAGAATTTAGTGAAAATATTGATACTCCCCTCTACGACTCACACTCCCATACAGTAGGTGGCGGTAATGCTCCTAAAAGTCGGTTGCCACCCGCCAATAAAACAAAAAAGAAGAAGAAGAAGCTGTCACGGGAGAAAAGCAACCGAAACGCGACATATCTGCACTTTTATCCGAACCGAGCCGGTATGCGGGGCGGACCGGGTTCTCTGGAAGGTTCCGTGCGGGTCTGCGTGGACACGGTGCCGCTTTAGAGACGGGAATCCTCGGGAATGAGCGGAATCCGCAGCGGAGCAAACGGGGCTAAATGCTAACTAACGGTTAGGATGTTGAATAAACTTTATTAAGACTCGGTGACGTTACCAGGGAGCCTGTGTGACGTCATGGAACCCCTGTTAGACTTTGAGGAGTGCATCAAGGACTCGCCTGAGTTTAGGTAAGTTCTGGTTTTGTTCAGTCGGAGTTTATAAATAAGAGATGAATTCAGCTGTTGGATTGCAGGTGATGAACAACCAGAGTTTACCTGACAGGTAAGGGCCGATGGTCACGTGATTACTGGCTCTAACGGGGAGGATGAGACGTTCTCATCTGGAGAATGAAGTTCCGGTCCAGATGACGTGGTTCTGATGGTCACATGACCTTCAGCGTGTTGGTGCCGGTGGTTCTGAGCAGGATGTGGATTCACATTCAGAAATCAAACGTTGCATCATGGCGGATGATGATTAGTGATGGCGAGATGAAGCCCCATGAGGCATTGAGCCAATTGGTTCAAGGAAGGCTTCATGTGAACACAACCCCCCCTACTGGCCAGGTACATAATCACAGGCACCTGTAGCTCTTAAAGTTGTAAGTCTGCTATGGTTCGTGGGAATGACTATGAGTTCCCCAAAAAAATAATTTCTCTACATAAAACATTACAAATGTGAATAATAAAAATATTTTTTGATGTATTCTGTCTGTAAATTATCCTCAAACGGTAGTATCTTATGTTATGGCAGGTTGTGTAATAATGTTTTTCTGTCACTTGAAGCTAAAGGCTTAAGCAGGCAGAGGAACTTAGAACTTTCTCCTCCCTGCTCTGCATCCATGAAGCCTCCTTATGGGATCTGGGGTCAAAGTTCAAGGATTTATCTGAGCTTCCGAGAGGCCAGAACAATACCTCTGTCAGAAAGTAAAAATAGAGTCCT
Source organism: Valencia hispanica (assembly GCA_963556495.2). Taxonomy (NCBI): domain Eukaryota; kingdom Metazoa; phylum Chordata; class Actinopteri; order Cyprinodontiformes; family Valenciidae; genus Valencia; species Valencia hispanica. The sequence goes on along the minus strand of OY747700.1, from coordinate 2,846,548 downwards.
TGCATCACCGGTTTACAGGTTCGAACGCAGAAATGAGGAGGAATGGGGTCAAAGCTGAGCAAAATGTTCACAACTTTTGACCTGGAGCTGATCCGGGAACGCCGGAGGAACCTTCCCGAACCTCCAGGATTCTCGTCCCGCCTCATCCACAGCGTAGTAGTGAACCTGAGGGACATGCTGCAGGAGCGTCCTCCTGGGGAAGAGATTCCAGGATCTCCTGATGATGGTTTTATTCTCTTTCTTCAGGCTGACTCTGGATCACTTTGAGGCAGATGTTTCCCTGGTGGAGACACAGCTGGATAAGGTACGGATATCCCTGATAACGAGCCAACATCTGTTTTTAGTCGGGTTTTTCCTCATGATCTCATGAACATCTATTAGTTTAACAGTTTAACATGCTGTGGGTGGAGTTTAATTCAATTCAATTCAGTTTATTTATATAGCGCCGATTCACAACAGATGTCATCTCAAGGCACTTAACAAGAAGTTATTTCAATACATTTATACAAACATTCCAATGAGTTAAAAAGTTTCCTATTTAAGGAATCCCAGCAGATTGCGTCAGTCATTTAGTATGATGTGAGCGGAGTTTGCCCTTTTTGGGGCGGGGTTTGAAATGTTATGGGCGGGGTTTAACACATTGTGCGGGGAGTTTAGTATGATGTGGACGGAGTTCGTTTTTGGGGCGGAGTTTGATATGTATGGGGAGGAGTTTGCTGTCTTTGGGGCGGGGTTTGCCATATATGGGACTGAGTTTGCCATTTATGGGGCGGGGTTTTATATGTGAGGGGCGGGTTTTGTCATATATGGGGCGTGGTTTGACAGCTAATTTCCGCTTATTGTGCCGTCACAATAATCACTTTCTTTAAACGGCTCGTAGAAGCAGAAGATTTCTGACTGAAGGAATGAGCAGGCTCATGTTCCTGCTGTCTGATGACTGTCTCTGACCAATCAGGTGATGAAGCTGTGCGGGAGGATGGTGGAGGCGGGACAAGCGTACAACGCAGCCAATCAGCTGTTCCTGAGCGGCCTGGCGGAGCTGCTGTTGCACCAGAACAAGGAGACGGTGATGATGGTAACGGATCTGGTCTCTGATTATTAACCTTTGTTCTTTATAGAACCTGATCATGCAGTCCTGTGATAAGTTAGGACACCCTGAGACAGCCTGGGTGTCCTATCCGTTTGATCAAACATTTAGCTGAAACCCCTCAGCATTAATGCTCCGTCCTGCTTGTCTCTGATTGGTCGGGATGTTTCCTTCGTTCTCAGAGCTGCTTGAACCAGTTCCAGCAGGGTCTGCAGGAGATGCTGAGCTTCCACACAGTGAGTCCTCCTGTTGTCTTCTTCTCTGCCAGCTTTAGCTGTCTGACTGACCTCTGATTGACCTGTGTTTGACCTCCAGCTGACCCCTGGCTGATCTGTTTTACCTCTGATTGAACTCTCACTGACCTCTGATTGACTCCTGACTGACCCCTGACTGATCTGTTTTACCTCTGATTGACCTGTGTTTGACCTCCAGCTGACCCCTGGCTGATCCCTGTTTGAACTCTAACTGACCTCTGTTTGACCCCTGGCTGACCTCTGTTTGACCCCTGACTAATCTCTGTTTGACCTCTGACTGACCCCTGTTTGAACTCTGGTTGACCTCTGACTGACCCCTGTTTGAACTCTGATTGACCTCTGTTTGACCCCTGGCTGACCTCTGTTTGACCCCTGACTAATCTCTGTTTGACCTCTGACTGACCCCTGTTTGAACTCTGATTGACCTCTGACTGACCCCTGTTTGAACTCTGATTGACCTCTGGTTGAACTCTCATTGACCTCTGGTTGACCTCTGTTTGATCCCTGGCTGACCTCTGTTTGACCCCTGAGTGATGTGTGTTTGAACTCTAACTGACCTCTGGTTGACCTCTGACTGCCCCCTGTTTGAACTCTGACCTCTGGTTGACCTCTGACTGACCCCTGTTTGAACCCTGATTGACCTCTGTTTGACCCCTGACTAATCTCTTTGACCCCTGGCTGACCTCTCATTGACCCCTGGCTGACCTCTGTTTGACCCCTGTTTGAACTCTGGCTGACCTCTGTTTGACCCCTGTTTGAACTCTGGCTGACCTCTGTTTGACCCCTGTTTGAACTCTAACTGACCTCTGTTTGACCCCTGTTTGAACGCTGATTGACCTCTGACTGACCTTGGTTGGACCTTTGCCCCTCAGATGTTGCTGGACCAGACCCAGAGAGCCATCACCCAGCAGCTCAGCAGCCTCTGCTCTCAGTGAGTCCCTCTAACCTCCAGCACGATGCTGATCCGATCCGATCCGATCCGATCCGGTCCTGATCCCGATCCGGTCCTGTTGTTTATGTCTCCCAGGTTCCTGCCCCAGCTAGCCGACACCAGGAAGGAGTTCGTTCGGATCGGAGTGGATCTGGAGACGGTGGCGGCGAAGAGCGCCCAGGCGTCGCGACACAAAGCCGCCGACGCAGAGCGGGCGAGCCACCTGCTGCTCGCCACCAGGAAGTGCTACCAGCACTTTGCCCTGGATTACTGCCTGCAGGTACGACCCGGAAGTAGATCTATGTGGGCCGTTTGACCCGACGTGTCAAACTGTTTCAGGTTCTGTTTTGTTTTTCTCCAGCTCAACACCTTTAAAACCCAGCAGAAGATCGACGTCCTGAACTCTGTGAGTCGTTTCGTTTTTGCAACATTTTGAATAAAAAATCTTTATTAGTTTCGTCGTTTTTCAACAAAGAAGCGGTCCCATTTCTGCTTCCAGGTGTTCTCCTTCGTCCACGCTCAGTTCACCTTCTTCCACCAAGGCTTCGACCTGCTCAGGGACCTGGAGCCCAGCATGAAGACCCTGGGAGCCCAGGTCCTGCCTGACCTCTGACCCCTCTCTGGTCTGCTGATGCGTGTGTTGGAGGATCTCTGCTCAAACCCTTCTGCCTGTTTCTCCTCAGCTGTCGCAGCTTTCTGCCGACTGCGCCACTAAGAGGAAGGAGCTGGAGAACCGACACCTACTGGTGCAGCAGAGGGTAAGGAACGGTCCGGGATCCGGTTCTGTCTGGTTCTGCATCGATTACTCTGACCACACCCTGCAGAAGTAACTGGATCATCAGATGATCCAGTTACTGTAAGGAGAACTCTTCCGACCCAGTTGGGCCCTGTCCAGGTGAGCTCAGTGTTCCTGAGGTGTCAGAATCAGCCTGGATCCTGGGTTTGAATCCGTGTTTTATTTAACGGAGCAGCACCGAGCAGAGAGAGATGGTTGCCGTGGAAACGGTTCCTGGTTTTAAACGTGTGGATCTGTAACCGGCCTCTCTGGGTCCGAGCTCTGTAGAACCTTCTTCCAGTTCCAGCTGCAGGTCTCTGGCAGGTAGGGCTGTAACGGTACAAGTATTCATGTTCATCGCTTCGGTACCGAAAGGATCCGGCTGTTTTCTACCTGAACACATGCAGAACGTTTATGTGAGGAACTCGGAGCGCAGGGCAACGTTTCCGCTGGGAAAGTGACACCAAAACAAAACAGAAAGGACTCCCAGCTATCACTAAACTCTGCTATGTGGGAACATTAATGGTTCCTCATGCAGCTACAGTAGAAGAAGAAAGACGGACTGAACCAGAACTTTGTCAGTGAATGCATCTTCCAACAGCAATAAGGTCCATAAGAGGCTCTGCACTGAATGGCTCACCTGAAACTATGGAAACATCAGTGATACTAGAGAAAAATCCAACATGGCTACCAGTAGCATCCAATCAGACCAAACTGCTTATTCTGGATAAGAATCCCTGTTGGTGAGATTTTCCCAACAGCTGCCCATGCTGCATTCAAGTACAGCTGGGAATCTAGGCTGTCGAAATATCAAAACAACATCAAAGTGATTTAAGCTTGTTTTGTTCTCAAATATGGGCAAAGTATTATTTAAAAAGCAACTTATCCCCCTACCAGAGTCAAACTCCTTCACATTTCCTGTTTGAAAAGTTCTCCAAAAAGAGGCGTGGCCTGTCAGACCAGCGAATGCTCAGGGGGTGGTCTGGGCTGTGATGGACATGTTGACAGCAGAGCTGCTGCAGCGGCGTAGAGACACAGACAACGAGAAGGATGGAGAGCAACATGAGCTCCTTAGTCTTAGAGCGATCCTTCTGAGGTGGAGGATTTCTCTCCACCTCCATCACCAGAGGAAAGAGAGGGAGGTTCTTTGTAGGAGGCGTGGGCGGAGACTCGGCTTGTTTTATACCCCACAGCGGCAGGGTGGCTGACGTCAGCCCTCACCGCAGAGCCAACAGCAACGCCCGATTCATATTCAACTGCAGTTTTTACTAACAAGTAGTAAAATACCAAAAATAATAACCAGACATGTAGACGGCACGATTAGACAGTCGATACAGTTTATCAGAAAAAAAAAAAAAGTTGCTTGGGGGTTAGTTGTTCTTTAAACATTAACACTGTGTGACATTTGGTTATATTGTTTTCTACTCTAGCTAGGTCTCCTTGTACTATTTTACTTGTATAAAAAATATTCAATCAAATCTGCGGTCAGTTCTTTACTAAAATTCCTCAAATTAATTTCAGGAAATGAAAGAAAGGAATTCGGGGAAAAAAAGGTTATTTGCTTAATGCTGATCAAAGTAAAAAAACAAACAAAAATCATATGCACATTTGTATTTATTTTTTTCTTGATAAAAGTGTCCAGAATACGTACCGAACCGTGACTTTAGCGTATGGTTACACTCGTAGTGGCAGATGTTTAGATCTGCAGCTCTGGCTGCTCGGTCTCAGGTCATCTGCTGCCTCCCAGATTGTCTGGAATTAGCTCCATCCATCTTCACATCAGCCGCGACCAGCTTCCCTGTCCCACAGCATGATGCTGCCACCACTAAGGCAAGTCATTGCAATATCAGTGTGTGCAAAACTCACTTTGTAAAGGACCTCCAGGTGTCATGAACGTGCTAATGTAATATTTAGGAAAGAAAAAGAAGGCAGTAATCTGCTTTTTTAAAATTATTATTATTATTATTATCCAAGTATGTTCATGGTCTAACTGGGACAAGTTCCCTCCTCCAGTACGACCTCAGAGTTCCTCCTGCATGTTATTTTGCTCCATAGTTTGTGTTTAAGCCCCCAAACGTGGGCAGTAAGCGGTGATGTCGTTGCCGTGTTCCCAGGATGCATCAGGAGAGCCGATGGTCAGCTCGTGTGCCGACAGCGGTGACGTCATCCAGGGTTACCTGTTCAAACGCTCCAGGAGGAAAACCAAGACCTGGAAGAGGTACGGCGCCGCAGCTCGCCGCTGGTCCTGATCCGAGCCGTCCTCACTGGTGACGCTGACGTGTTTCCTCTGGTTCCAGGTGCTGGTTCACCATCAGAGACAATCAGCTCCTCTACAGGAAGTCCCACAAGGTAAGCCTCTCAGCCGGGTCGCAGGAATCACCTGACACGATCGATGAACTCCGTCGTCTTCGCTTTCGTTCCCTGCAGATTTACACATGAACTCTGTAGTGATTCCTAAACTTTGACTGAATGAATCCGATTAAATCAGAGCTTCAGCCGGACTGCAGCTCCTCTGATCTCCACCAGATTCCTCTCTAATCTCATCCATGAACTCCCGCTGCTGATTCTCTCACCTATAGAAATTTAAACCCTGAATCCAGAGTTTCAGATCCCTCCAATCATAAATGTCCGTCTGTGAAACTGTGTGAAATGAAAACATCCAGCCAATCAGGTCGCCCCCTGTTGGTCATGTGACGCTGCTGTTTGAGGAAGACGGCCCAGTAAACCAGCGGCAGGCGGCTCTGTGGTGAGTGTCTCCTCTGCTCCGATGATGTTGAAGCTGAATTTCAGGTTTGGGTTCATGAGACGGATCGGGAGTTCTGTTTGGATCCGGGTTCTGTACAGAGTCTGAGGAGGAATCATTCCATCATCTTCTCTCTGCTGCCTGAAAGCCAACGAGACGAAGAGCTCAGAGAAGGTCCATCAGCGCCAGCCGGCCCAACAGCCACAGAACCAACAGGACTGTTTAGAGGTCCTGATCCAGTTCTTGTAGCTGGTTTCGTGATCTTCCTGTCCCTTCATTGTGATTGGTCCAAATGTTTCACATCAACGTGTCCAGAACCAGAACCAGATCCCTCTGGACTCACAGTTCAGTGAGACGGTTCTACTGAACCTGCTGCAGATTACAGTTCTAGATTTCAATACATGCTTTTTATTTATTCTCAACCTTCATGAAAGTTTGTCGCATTATTTGAACTGCAAACGACTGCTTGGTGGCGATATTTGTTACGTTATATTTCCTGTTCACTGAATGTTGTAACCAAGACTTTAGGGTCCAGTGCTGCCAGGTAATGGAAGAGGTTGTTACTGATGATGTCACTGATGATGGTGGACTCGTGTCGCCGCAGGAGGACGCCGCCGTTCTGTTTGAGGACCTGCGGCTGTGTGCTGTGAAGCCTATGGAGCACATGGACCGACGGTTCTGCTTCGAGCTGCTGTCTGTCCAGAAGTAAGACGACGGTCCTGCGGCTGCATGATGCAGGCCTGCAGCATGAAGCGCTGATGTAGGGTGTGTGTGTGTGTGTGTGTGTCTCAGGTGCTGTACTCTGCAGGCCGACTCGGAGCAGCTGAAGCAGGCTTGGCTCAGTGCTCTGCAGGGCAGCATCGACCTGGCCTACAGAGAGAGGAGCGACGCTCAGCTGAAACAGGCAGGTCACACTAGGGCTGCACGGTTTTGACAAAAAACCTAATTGCGGTTTTTCTGACAAATATTGCGATGCGATTTTCGATTTTTACTTTCGATACTTTAAGTGCATAAAACTAAAATTATGAATGAAATATATTGTTACTTTTACAACACATTCTTGTACAACTTGACACACATGCGAACAATATACAATAACCTAAAAAATATTTATGTGGCCAGGGCCCTCTTCTACCTTTTGTCTGCTGTTGAACCTGAAAAATCTCTAATATAAACTACATAGCGACTGAGGTAATGAGATTGTTCAATGCTTCATGATTATTAAATACCAAAGAATAATAAGACATAATGGAAATTAACTTAAACAGGCAGCCTAATTTTTTTTTTTTTATTGACGAATCTTTGCCATTAAAAAATAGAAAATGAACTCTTATTAGATTTAGATTTACAATTAGAAAACAAAATCTTCTGCAGTCCACTGCTATTTACTAAACATGAAACTGTAATATTGAACACATTTTAAAATAAATGACAATAACAATTAAAAACAAGACCTTGTCCAGCCTTCTGCAAGATAAGACGTAGTAACCTGACAGTAGGGTTGCCAACTCCCAGCAAAAAGAATAAGGAACCCCCCCCCAACCTCCGCCTCATGATGCTTAATCCACCTAATTGACTTTAATTTAATGCACGTGTTAAACAAATGCACAGAAATGATTTTTTTTTCTATAATAATTAAATTTCAATTCAGTTTATTTATATAGCGCCAATTCACAACAGATGTCATCTCAAGGCACTTAACAAGAAGTCATTTCAATACATTTATACAAACATTCCAATCAGTTAAAAAGTTTCCTATTTAAGGAATCCCAGCAGATTGCGTCAGTCATTGGCGTGAGGTTGGGCCCCGTTGATGCAGACTTTCCAACCACAGCAATCCTTCAGCAATCCCTCATACTGAGCAAGCATGTAGCGACGGTGGAGAGGAAAAACTCCCCTTTAACAGGAAGAAACCTCCAACAGAACCAGGCTCAGTAGGAGCGGCCATCTGCCACGACCGTCTGGGGGTTCAAGAAGACAGAGCAGAACACAGAAGGAACAGAAGATCTGATATAAGAGAACTTTCTATGTTACAGAAAGTAAAAAGTTGATAACAGGACACAGTGGATGTTCAGTTACTGGGAGGATCATCCCAGTCGATGCCCCCCATCCAACAGGGCATTGTAGCCAAGCAGGATACCAGACCAGGTATATCTTCTATGGAGAGAAAAACACTGAGAGAAAACAAAGTTAACAGTCGAAATAACAGAATGTACTGTAATACAACTGGAGAGTAGTAGGAGAGAAAAGTAGCAGAGTGAAGAAAATTGGTAAGTCTGTCCTCCAGCAGTCTAAGCCTATAGCAGCATAACTACAGAGATAGCTCAGGATGACCTAAGCCACTCTAACTATAGGCTTTATCAAAAAGGAAAGTTTTAAGCCTGGCCTTAAAAGTAAACAGAGTGTCTGCCTCACGGACTAAAGCTGGGAGCTGGTTCCACAGGAGAGGAGCCTGATAACTAAAATATCTGCCTCCCATTCTACTTTTAGAAATCCTAGGAACTACAAGTAAACCTGCAGTCTGAGAGCGAAGGGCTCTGTTAGGAACATATGGACCAATCAGATCTCTGATGTATGATGGAGCTGATTATTAAGGGCTTTGTATGTAAGAAGGAGGATCTTAGATTCTATTCTGGATTTAACAGGGAGCCAATGAAGGGAAGCTAAAACAGGAGAAATGTGATCTCTCTTTTTAATATTCATCAGAACTCTTGCTGCCGCATTTTGGATCAACTGAAGGCTTTTAATGGCATTTTGTGGACTTCCTGATAGTAAAGAATTACAGTAGTCCAGCCTTGAGGTAACAAATGCATGGACTAGTTTTCCAGCATCACTCCTGGACAGGATGTTTCTAATTTTACCAATATTCCGGAGGTGAAAAAGAAATCCTAGAAACCTGTTTAATATGGGATTTAAATGTCAAGTCTTGGTCAAAAATAACGCCGAGGTTCTTTACGTTATTACTGGGGGCCAATTTAATGCCATCACGATGAAGTGATTGACTAATCAGTTTCTGTTTAAGAACTTCTGGTCCAAAGACGGAAACTTCTGTCTTGTCAGAATTTAGGAGCAAAAAGTTTAGATTCATCCATGTTTTTATGTCTTCCAGACATGCCTGTAATCTACCTAACTGACTGGGTTCATCAGGATTTATGGATAAATATAGTTGTGTATCATCGGCATAGCTGTGGAAATTTATCCCATGCTGTCTAATTATTCTACCAATTGGAAGCATATATATGGTGAAAAGAGTTGGTCCAAGGACAGAACCCTGTGGAACTCCACAAGTAACCCTTGAGAGTGAAGAAGATTTATCATTTAGATGAACAAACTGGAATCTATCAGACAAATATGATTTAAACCAGCCTAGTGCTGTTCCTTTGATCCCTGCAACATGTTCAAGCCTTTCTAAGAGAATATTATGATCGACTGTGTCAAAAGCAGCACTGAGATCTAACAAAACCAGAACAGACACCAGTCCATTATCTGAGGCCATGAGAATATCATTAGTAACCTTCACCAGTGCTGTTTCAGTGCTATGATGAGCTCTAAAACCTGACTGAAACTCTTCAAACAGCTCGTTACTGTTTAGATGCTCGCATACTTGATTAGCAACAATTTTCTCAAGGACTTTGGATAAGAAAGGAAGGTTAGATATAGGTCTGTAATTCACTAAGTCATCTTGATCAAGGGAAGGTTTCTTGAGTAAAGGTTTAATTACAGCTATTTTAAATTCCTGTGGTACGAATCCGTTTACTAAGGATAAATAGATTCAACATCTTTCTTTGACAGAACTGCAGACTGCACAGATGGTACCTTCCTGAAGGAAAAAGTACTATAGCTTACTAGGATAAATACTGTATTAGACTTAATATTTACTGTATACGATAAAGGATTTATGACCACTACATCCAATTGGTTGTAAGATTCAGATAATTATTTATTAAAAGCTAGACATTTTAAGTGAGTATAAGAAAGAAAAGTGTTTCTTTGTGCCCCCCTTTCCCTGTTAATGCCCTACCTGGCCCCCGGGCAAAACTTTGCTAGAGCCGCCCCTGCACAGTTACCAGCTGTCAGCTAGAAGATCCTGGTGTTATTTGTCTCTCAGAAACAGTTTATAACTTCCCTTCAGCTCATTCATGTCACCTAAAAGGTAAACGTGTTTCTCCATCACCTGTTCAGCTCTGATGATTCAGTAAGAACATGTCCTGGTTTCATCTTCATGTTTCCTTCTCACCACATATCTGATATCATGACCAGCAGCTTTTACAGCTGTGGCTCCAGCAAACATCAGAAAGTCATATTAAATCAATACTAACAACAGGTTATCAAGCTTAAACGTGCTGCTGTTGTTTAGCGCGACACCCGCTGGTTTCCTCTATCTGCTAAAAGTCCGCGATAAACAAACAGAAACGGGACTGCGACAGAAAAGCCGATCAGCTGATCATTGATCAGTTTCATGATTGAAGGAGCAACAGGAGAGGGAGGGGAGAGAATGAGAGAAGAAGAAGCAGCTGCGCAGCGTAAAGACACAGAAAAACTCCAGCTTTGTGTCTTTTTTTTCATTCTAGCTGAAATACGGGACAAATCGCGTTCCTTCTCACCTCAATACGGAACGCGTAATATTCTCTCTGAATACGGGACGGTTCAGTTTTTTACGGGACGGTTGGTAACCTGAGCGGGGCGGCGGAGAGAGACTGACAGCAGAGATCTGCAGCCAGGTTCCTCTCCCGCTACCCGCTGAGAACAGTGAGAAACACATTCTGCTTTCACATTGAACAAGTCGCCAAAAGTCTCTAGCAACACATGGAAAAGCCGCTAGATTTGTCACTAGTCACTTTTTGAAAAAAAACGTTGCCGGGGGGGTCGGAAAAGTTGCTAAATATATTGACAAAGTCATCAAGTTGCCAACACTGCTCTGCATACAAGCTTGTTTCCCATCACCATTTCTGATTGGCCAGCAAGCCAGGAATGCGAGACTCAAGCATTTTGATTGGAGAATAGGTTTGTCACTAAAATGTCAGGGGCGGGAATAAACCTCAGCCTCCTGAGGTTAGGTTATCGCAGGAGTTAAAACCTCAATATGGATGCGATAAAGGTTAATGGTGCAGCGCTGGGTCACACAGACTCACCCTCATCCAACCTAATCTATCCTCATCCAACCTCATCCTCCCTCATCCAACCTCGTCCATCCTAAAGGCTCCAGACAGGAATAAATATATTTCATATTCTAGGGTTCTGACCCGTTTCTGTGTCCGTCTGTTCAGCCCAAAGATCCTCCTCCTCTCCCCTGTGGTAGCGACGCCTCTCCGGGCCCGCCCTCCCAGAGGCCCGCGGTTCTGGGCGTGGCCCTGAGGGGCCCTGGGAACCAGCGGTGCTGCGACTGCGGAGAGGAAGAACCTCGCTGGGCCTCCGTCAACCTGGGAGTCACCGTGTGCATTGAGTGCTCCGGGATCCACAGGTGAGCCGCCAGGTGAATCCCCGACGACGTTGAAACACACGGCGTTCTGTGTCTGACACGTCTGTGTGTCTGCAGGAGCCTCGGAGTTCACCTGTCCAAGATCCGGTCCCTGACTCTGGACTCCTGGGAGGCCGAACAGCTGAAGGTAAACAACGCGGCTACGGAAAGCCGGGCCCATTACAGCCTGGAAAAATTCTGGAAGGTGTTTGGTTTCAAGGTGTTTATTCCTGTCTGTCAAGTTGGTGCAAATAATGAGGTAATGATAGTCAGTATTATTGTTCATCTGCAGCAAAACATTTCCCAGTTATTGGAAATATTCTGGTTTTATTCTGGTCCAGAATTCCTTCTTCCCAAATAAACCAGAAATTTCCTGTTTAATCGTCAGTTTTTATGTGAAGCCTCCAGTTTATCATCTTCTCCTGCAGCTGCTGTGTGTTCTGGGAAACGACGTCGTGAATCTGATCTACGAGGCCAGATGTACCGAGGAAGGACGAGTCAAACCCAGACCCGATAGTCCGAGGTGAGATGGTTCTGTTTTCCTGTGAAATCTGCTCGAAGTCCGGGATGATCTGTGATCCCGTTGGAAAACCTGCCGCTTTTTGCTTCAGGTCGGAGAGGGAGGTGTGGATCCGAGAGAAATATGTGGAGAAGAGATTTGTGCGATGCAGCGCCGCGGGCAGAGCCCGTAAGTCCGACTGTCAGGGAAGTATCCGTCTGATCCGGAGCCAAATAGCTCCGATTATTCCTCTAACCGAATCACTCAGCTTTCTGTGATTCTGTTTCAGAGCCTGAAAAAGGGGCGGGGCTTCGTTTGTACCAGGCCTCCGTGGCCGGAGACCTTGTTGCCATGGCAACAGCCCTGGCCGAGGGGGCGGAGGTCAACGGCAGCGTCCCTGAGGAGGAGGGACGGACGGCGCTGATCGGAGCGGCTGTCGGAGTAAGACGAGTTCTGCTGCTCCATAAAATGCTTCCCATCGGTTCGTCCGCTCCGGATCTTAAGTGTTGTGATTCCGTCTGCCGCCTGCAGGGGTCCCTGTTGGCCTGCGAGTTTCTGCTGCAGAACGGAGCCAACGTCAACCACAGAGACCTGAGAGGGCGGGGAGCGCTGCATGCCGCTGCCACCGCTGGACACACCGGGTAAATGCACCGTCACACTCGACCGCTCACACCGAGCCTAAGGGCGCTGACCAACACGCCTCGCTCTCATTGGTCGAACCAGGCAGGTGTGTCTGCTGCTGAAGAGAGGAGCCAATCAGTACGCTGTGGACGAGAAAGGACAGGACCCGCTGGCGATCGCCGTGGAAACCGCCAACGCTGACATCGTCACGCTGTGAGTTTAAATTATCTCAGTTTTCATCTCAATTATAATTTATCGTTTTATTAATTCTCTGGACCTGAACTTGAGTCTGAGCAGGAGTTTAATGCATCACCTGGATGCGTTCAGGGAAGTCAGGGACGATTTCCTGCAGGTTCTGTTGGACCACAGTTAATCACTCTGGATGTGTTTCAGGCTGCGTATGGCCCGGATGAACGAGGAGATGAGGGATTCAGAGGGAGTCTTCAGCACCACAGGTCAGTCCACTCATCACCTCCTTACCTAGAAGACTCACTAACACCTCACCTCGTTAACTTATCACCTTGTTACCTAAGTTCCACCTTAATCTCACTGCCTTGTAACTAATACCTCGCTAAGACATCCCCTCATTACCTTATCACCTCGTTAACCCCTAGCTTCATTAACTAATAGCCTCATTAACTTATCTCGTTAACTCATCATCTCGTTGGCTCGTCATCTCGTTAACTCATGGCCTCGTTAACTCATGGCCTCATTATCTCGTTAACTCGTCATCTCGTTAACTAATGGCCTCGTTAACTCATGGCCTCATTATCTCGTTAACTCGTCATCTCGTTAACTCATGGCCTCGTTAACTCATGGCCTCTTTAACTCGTCATCTCGTTAACTAATGGCCTCGTTAACTCATGGCCCTGTCACCTCATTAACTCATGGCCTCGTTAACTCGTCACCTCATTAACTCATGGCCTCGTTAACTCATGGCCTCTTTAACTCTGCATCTCGTTAACTCATGGCCCTGTCTACGCATTAACTCATGGCCTTGTTAACTCATGGCCTCGTTTATAAACACCTCTGGTTTTGTCGCTCAGGTGATGACGAGACGTTTCAGGACATCTTCAGGGACTTCAGCGACATGGCGTCAAACGACCCGGAGAAGCTCAGCAGGAGGCATTTTGGCCGAGGAGGCGAGGATGAGGAGGAGGATGAAGGAGGAGGAGATCAGAACAGCCAGCACAGTATTGACCAGACGTCTGACTGACTCATAGAAAGGGAAGCTGGACTGTCCGGGTTACCATAGGAACGGTTAGGATGGGCGTTTTAACCTGTAGAAACTTTGAGTTGGACCAAACTGACCGAAGCCAGACGGAAGATTCATGTTTACGTTTATTAGAGATGATTTATGAGTTGGGCTCGCTGCAGGCAGGCAGACGGTTCTGATCCGGCAGGCGTACGGTTCTGATCCGGGAGCCATCGGGTTTCTCCGTCTCTCTAGAAGTGAAACGAGCAGACGGGTTTTTATCACTGTGAACTGGCCGGATCATTTCATGTAGGGAACCAGAACCAGGATCATGTTGGGGTTCTGTCGAGGACAGAGGAGTTCTGATCGACCCGATTCAGTCCGGCATCAGAGTTGAACCGACCCCAGGAGATCAACACTAAACTGTCAGGATTAGGTCCAGATAACCAGAACCTCTGTTTGTTCATCTAATCCAGACTAAGAAGGACAATTCTTCATTTTGTAAGAATGTTGGAACATGATCAATAAAGTCCAAACTGGTTCTGAACGTCTGCAGCTGTCTGGGTTTTCTCTGATTAGTGGTGAGACGTTTAGTCCCGTCTGGAGGTCCAGTGTTTTCTGTTTGTCCTGTCATCTAGATGCTGCCTTCTTAGTTCTGTTCTGTCCATTTTCTCTCCTTCCTTCTTTCCTTCCTCCCTCCATCATGCTGCCTTTTCTTAGTGTCCTTGTATCCCATTTTTCCTTCCCTTTTTCTCCCTACCTCCTACCCTACTTCCCTCCCTTCGCTGGCGTCCAGAACCAGTCGACCCGTTCTGCCGACCTCTACGAGACGTTTTCTTCCTCTGCTCAGACGTTCTCTCTTTTACACCGTCCTTCTGCCAAGCTGAGAGAAGGTTGTGGGTGAAAATCCCAGCAGGCTCTGAAGAACTCACTTCAACCACCGTCGTCTTCATCTTCATGCTGATTGGCTGATCCAGTATTGGCGTTAACGAGTGTACCTTAAGAAGTGGCCGCTTCCCGTTCCGACATGAACTACCTGAACCTGTTGAAAACCTTCTAGCTGATTGGTTCCCTTCTCTGGTGAAATGTGACTCAAAGATCCAAAATCTTGCTTCTGTTTAGTCATTTAGCGGTTTTAATTTAGTTTAATTTACGCCTGTTTTGTCCACTGTTGTTTTTAAAGTGCTTTATAAATAAAGGTGGATTGGATTGGACGGGAAGAGTTAAGACACCAGGAGCTGATTTCAGAAGGTGGGTGGAGTCGATAAAGTTCATTCTTTATCTGTCAGTCAGTTTTCCTGATAATACCTTACTTCTAGACATATAAAAAGATATAGTAATTGGAGATGCGCTCGTTGGTGACGTGCAGGGACAGAAAAGCTGCAGATATCAGGTGGTGAAGAACAGGTGAATACTGGGTGTTTTTAATGCCCCCTGCTGGTAGAACCATGTAAGTACGCCGAGAAATGCAGCCAGAAACCACAAACATCCACAGCTGCAGGTCATTATGGGTAATAATTAGGGCTGTAAAGTCTGTGGATTCTTATTTTCTTTTTTTGGTACGGTTCTGTTCAACAAATCCACCCGTTTTCTAGCTGAAGGTCTGCAGAATGTTTCTGTGCAGAACTTTAAAAACTTTAAAAAAGTGACAACACAACAGATGATGTTCAAAGTGATTTAAACATGTTTTATTCTCAAACACGGGTAAAGTATTATCTAAACATTAACACTGACTATTTTCAAGTGGTTCTTTTGTTTTCTTCTGTCTGCTTGTACTATTTTATTTATCTAAAACAAATCTAATCAGATCTCCAGTCCTATATTTTTCTACTTTATATTCAAGTTAAAGAAAATAATTAAAATTTCAGGAATTGAAAAGAATGAATTCAAGAAAATGGATTATTTGTTTATCACTTATTTAAGCAAATAAAGTAAAATGCACAATAGTATTTATTTTTCTTGATTAATATTGGAGGCGGTAAATGAAGCTGAAGCATGATGCTGTACTAGTGCGCTCATTGATTATATTTCACTGAATGAAGCACATTTCACATTGTGCCAGAGTAACAGGTCTACCAGAAAGAAGCAGATTGATTTCAATAAAAGCTGATTGAAAATTAGTAAATGAAGCAGAAGCTAAAGCAGCTAAAGCGAAGTCAGATCAGGGAGATGAGAAACCAGCCTAAACATTTTTATCACACATGGAATCATAACAGGAAAATCTTTAAAGTGAGGCTGAAGAGCATTAGCTGCCATCTACGATCTGACCACCAGATGGCAGTAAACGAGGCGCCCTGTTTCTTTAACGCCGGCAGGTTCCAGAACTGTAAAACATCAGTACTAAAAACATAAACGGAGGTTATGGATGGTTGTGGTTTCTTCCACTGAACGCAGACTCTAGACGATCACCGAGGTCAGCTGGATGTCTCCATCGATCTCCAGGCCGTTGATGTTGTGCACAGGTGTGAAGCGGTGGTTGTAGGTGTGGGCCTGCATCCCGTTCACCACGATCCGGAACGAGTTGTTCTCACAGATGACGGTCAGCTGGAAGAAACAAAGTTCAGAAAGGTCAGCCCAGCGTCTTTGGGATTTCTAACACCTGATGATACCTTAGGAAGGAGATTCTCCCTTCAAGGTGTTGCGTAGCGGCACTAGAAGACCTGAAGCATTGGGAGAAGGACACTCTAACACCGGCTTATTCCACATTTAAATAATCCGATCACAAGCTGAACCAGGCGGACTTTTATTGGGAGTGAATTTAATTTTAAATTATCCCACAAATGAGGAACACCTGGAGACTTGAGTAACCGATGGGGAGTCAGCAGCCGGGCAAAAACCAATGAATGGTGGCAAGGAAAGACAAAAAGAGATGGAGGAATGATAGCGGGACCTATTTTTTTTATTAATCCAGCTACTGTTTATCTGACCTCTTAGGGATCCTCACAAAACTTTACATTTTTCATCACCAGACGGTTAGTTGATCCTTCAGTATGAAATAAAATCAAGCGAGACTGAGACGTCACCGAAAACACCCGTTCTGATGCAGCAGAACAATGTGAATTCTACACCATTGATCCCAGTATACATGCACTATTCAGGGTGGGAGTGCACCACATGTGACATGACAGGGGGGCTGGAACTGGTGCAACAGCAGTTCAAAGATCTAGTTTACAAACTGTTTAAAATGTGTTTTATCGTACCGTGAAAGACTGTCCTCGTTGGAAGGGCATCCCGCCGCCTCGTTCCTCAGAGCCCCACTTATCCCACTGCTTGGTGTTTCGGACCACCGTGTTCTCGCTGAAGCGGGGATTATAATGTAGAGCGATGCCAGACTGGTGGATGAGGTTCATGTGGAACCTGACAGAAAACAGAACATAAGACAGGACCCAGTTAATATTGATGGATGGACGGATGGATGTATAGTCGGATGTATGGATGGTCGGTCGGATGGCCGGATGGATGGATGTATAGTCAGATGGATGGCCGGATGGATGGATGCATAGTCAGATGTATGGATGGTCGGTCGGACGGACGGCCGGACGGACGGCCGGATGGATGGATGCATAGTCGGATGGATGGATGGATGGATGTATAGTCGGATGGATGCATAGTCGGATGGATGGATGGATGTATAGTCGGATGGATGGATGGATGGATGTATAGTCGGATGGATGAATGGATGGATGTATAGTCGGATGGATGGATGGATTTGGTGACCTTTGAACTGTTTAACTCTGGGAGAATCCTGCAGGGAAACAGGAAGTGTTTGAACTCCTGACCACTTTGCCTCAGCGGAGGAAGGAAACCACGACTTTACTTAAACTTTAACTGTTGGAGTTTCTCTTCACAGTCAGACTTTCACACGTTTCACCAGTTCTGCTGACTTCAGACTGAGTCACCATCTGCTGAACTTCCCGCTCTACCAGCCGGAGGTTCTGCTACGTTTTCAGGATGCCCAGGCTTAGATGGCGGCAGCTTTTCTAGCCGGTGAATATTTCCTCCTCTGTCTGTCAGCATTCTTCAGTCCTGGGTTTTTGCTTTCCTACTCAACTCGTCCGGAACAGAGGAGTCCACATCTCTGCTAGACATCCGGGCTGCTCCCATGGGAAGGTGGGATAGAGGATCAACAGAGTCCAGAATGTTTCTGATGAAGGTCTCGAGGAACAGGAGCTCCAGGATCCATTCCTGCCAGACCTTTTAAGCGGTTTGATCCTCCCTAAGCTCCACTGGTTCGGGTTAAAATCTGACTGTTTGGTTTTACCTGGTAGCGCTGGGGTGGACCACTCCCTGAATGGTGATGGTCCTGCCTGGCTGCAGTCCTCCGCTGATGAAGTTCTTGTACGGAACAACCTGTGCAGACACGGAGAAGAAACTACAGGTGAACGTCCAAGTGGAGACGACTGAAAACTCAAACCTCTGAGCTGACTGGATTTGTGTGAAATATGAAACGAGGAGCAGCTGAGGAACTCGCGTCCGTTTATCTCAACTCACAGGCATTGCAGGAGGAAATCCGGGCTGAGCGGGGAATCCAGGAAAGGCGCTTTGAGTGGGAAAAGCTTGCTGTGGAAATGGCTGCAGAGCAAAGAGTTCGCTTCAGTGTCACAGAAACGTTTCTCGGTCTTATTTTCACCCAAAGCTCCAAAGTCTCCCTGAACGAGAGACTGACGATCTCGGTCTTTACTCACCACAGGAGTCGAGAAGGAAATGGTGGAAATTTCCATTTTTCCACCGGCTGTGATGGTGTCAACCTTCTGAAACGGGATGCGATGTCTGTAGTCCATGAAGTGGCTGCCGTTCACGCTAATCTAGAAGAAAAATACGAAATTATTCTCATTAATCTGAGCGCAGAAAACCATCTGAAATATCTCCCCTGGTTATTTAACAAAATAATAAAATCCAAAGTAAAATCTGCTCCTGTTATCTTCAGTTCGGAGCAAACAGAAAAAGTTAACTTTCATTTAAATAATTCTCAATTCATTTATTTCAATCCATAATTTCTTTTCATTTTTGGTTTATTTTCTTCCACCCTCGGTGTTGGAAACATTACGCTGTGACTTGAGTTTGTGAAACACGAATTATTATTGGATTCTTGAGAACTTGTGAGGAACGTTCCACCATAGACCTTATTGAGAATCTGTTTGGACCTCATACTTTATACCAGAACCATCATTCAAAGTTTAAACCACTCCCAGAAAGTTGGACTTTATCTGACTTTATTGCCATTTTTCCCTTTTACAGTTTGCACACAATCACCGTTTAAGTTTGAGGACTTTTGCAGGTTCAACTCAAAGGACGATGATGTCACACAAGCCTTTCACCCGCAGAAACATTCAGAAACTTCTGGATTTAAACTCCACACTCTCTTCTCTACAGGTCCAGTTTCTGCATCCAAACATTTTTTTGTCTTTCTGCTTCATTTCAGTCGGGGTGTCTCTCACTGCTTTAGGACTTGACGTTTTTCTCTCCAATCAGAGCTCAGAGTCCAGAGAGACACGCCCTCTCTCTCATTCACTCCCAGAAGATTTCCCCTCTGGATGGTTCTGTAGAAACTGGACCTGAAGGCTCTCTGACCTTTACAGAAGCGTAAATGTGTAGGTCCTTCCTTTTGTACATTTTTTAAATGATCCTACTCAGTTCGTAGTATCAGAATGGGCGTATGCTATTTCTAATAACTGTACTCTATTTTCTTATGCTGTAAAGTCGTTTATTCTCTCAGTTCTGGTTTTATATTTTAATTTTTGAATAAATCTACTTGCTTCCGTCAGCTGGTGGTTTTGCAGCTGGAACAACTTTCCTCATTGAGGGACAATAGCGGCCATTTCTATTCTATTCTGTGTGCGTCCACCAGAAGGTTCTGAGTCTCAAAGTTTAAGAATCTATTTGCAACATTTAGTTTTCACATGGCGACTCTTGGAGACTGTAAGCGTCCCCTCTCCCGTTCTCTCCAGATTACTCCGCTGAGATCAGTTGTAGGGGAAATTCATGCAGACTCTCTTTATGAAGCCTGTTTTCCACAAACCAGAGATCAGACGGAGACGGTGGGTTTCAGAAGGACTTGGTTGGCGGTGCTGACCTGGTAGAAGTCCCGGGTAACGGTGAACTGCAGGGTGAAGTTACTGCCGGAAGGGAACGGTGCGTTTTGCTTCCTCTCCTCGGAGCCCCAGCTTCCATGCTGGAAGCTGTTGGTGACCACGTAAGGGTGACCGTCATAACGGGGGTTGAAATGGAGGGCGATGTCTGCCCCATGCCTAGAACCGCACTGTAAATTCACGTGGAACCTGAGGAATAAAGACGAGTTCAGTGAAATCAAGTCTTAAAGGCACCAGAATGGGACCAAATCAGAACCGTTAGTCCTGGAGCGACGTCAACATGTGGCCGATAATAAGAGGCAGAGCAGGCAGACGGCCGGGAATCTCCCAGATCAATGAGATCTGAACCAAACGAAACCCTGACAATAGATGTGTGCCGACCTGTCCACTCCAAGAAGGACCCGTCCGCTGATGATGATGGACTTCCCCTCCTGCAGGCCACCATGGATGGATCCGGTGAAAGGCAGACTCTGGAACACAGATCATCGCCTAAATGAGAACATTTAGCAGCTGGATCTGCTGCTGACTCACGGTGAAAACAACAGAGCGGGGGTAGACTAACCAAAAACTGTACTCAAGTAAGAGTACTTCAACATATTTTTACTCAAAGGGAAAAGTAGTTTTCAAAAACAGAATTTGGTAAAAAATAACCAAACCCCAAAACAACTTTTTTTTGCTTCCAAACTGTATAAATGGGTCTTTACCAATGCAGTCTTTCAGTTTCTGGGATTTTTTTACATTTTGGTGTAAACTTGTTTAATTCTACACCTTTTGGTCTAAAAACGTCTCAGTCCTGCCCTCTTAGGGTTGAACGGTGGCTACTGCATTTGAATTTTGTGATTGGTGGAGAGCGGTACATCTCTACGTCACAGGCATGGTCTCACTGACACGCCCCGTGGGTTTGGGGATAAAACTATCAGACATACCGGCTAGTGATGGGAGGTGATGCTAACGTAGGCTAACGTTAAAAACAGATGAACGTTGATCAGATCGATCAGTCGCAAAACTGCCAACGTCTCTTTGGTCACTGTCCATGTTTCAGTGTCAGATTAAGCGAGCTGTGATTGTCCTCCTGAACACACCCCCACGCTCCCCCCCTGTGCTCATCCTCCACACTTAGCCACGCCCCTCCGTTCTTCCTGGCACCGCCCACTTTGTAGAATTTTTCAAATGTTGTCTGGGGGCGGGGTTATGATTTTTCAGGGGGTTCAGTTACACTTTAAAGTTTTCTCCACAAACATCCTCATAGTTTGATGGTTGGAGGGCCCAGTTCTACCATGGAGCTGCTGGGTTCTAGTCAAGTCACCATCAGTCCAAGTCACACTCAAGTCCTTAGTGTTCGAGTCCAAGTCCTAAAAAAGAATCTCCAAGTCGAGTCATTTTCACCTAAGAGCGAGTCAAAAAAAATAAGAGAGCAGGGAACCAAACATAGTTTACTTTAGTTAAAAATAAAACGTACTCTATGCCCCCAAGCTAGCGCCAAGCCAACACGGTAGCATGTGCAAAACACTCGAGTCCTCCATCCCAGTGCATCAAGTATCGAGTCCGACTGGATCACAAACAGACCCAGAAACTGGCTGAGAAATCAGGAAATATGAAACCATAAACTCTGGAGCTTCATGCTTCAGACTTTCTAGTTTGCATCAGATTATTTTAAGGAGCTTCACTCAAGCTGCAGATGGATGGAGTATAATTTAACATAATAGAGACGCATGCAAAGAGGAGAAAGTGTGACTGAGGGCTGATCAGGAGAGACTCGTCGAGTAAGGATCCTCCTCTGGAGATGGACATTTACCATCTGCTTCACATTAGAAGTGGAAAAACTGGTTCAGTTAAGAAGCTTCTGGGATTAACTGGGAGAAACTGAATCACTTATAGACAGAAAACCTGATTTATACACAGATCTGAAGTTTGACTGAGCAGAGCAGCTTCAAGCTGCTGCAGGAGGAAACAATGCGCTTTGTTTTTCATAACGGAAATATGAAGCAGCGAAAGCAGCGTCTCAGAATACAAGCAGAACTTTACTCACTCACCGGGTTGTAGAAAGGAGACTGGTTGAAAGCCATGATCAGAACCAACCCTGCAGGCGGAAACTCTGCGAGCAGAAAAATGTGCTTCTGTGGACTTTGGCACAAAATGGAGGAGTTTAGGATGCAGCAGCTGCTTTTATTCTCACTGTTAGGTTTCGTTTTCCTGGCAGTGGGAGGTGTTTATGCAGAACCGAGGGGCTCTGTTCTCTGCTGCTTTTACTGGAACAGCCGAAAATCTCAGCACAATATCCTGCCCCCCCACACTGGGGTCTGACTGCGAGCATTATCAGTCGACCAGAGAGGAAACAGTTAACAGGAGAAGTTGGAGTTTGTCAGGAGGATTTATTGCCCTGCTGATTGTCATAAACGTATCTTTATGAGACAGAAAAGTCAGGAATCCTGTTTCCCCCTCAAAGAACCGGTTCTGCCTTGAACCGTTGGTGAGGATGTGTTCTGATCTGGTAGAACCAACCCTGGAAGCTTTCAGCCACAATTCCTAAAGATAAAATCAACCCTGAGCCTCATCAGGAACCCCCACAGTAAAACATGGTGGCGGCAGCATCATGATCTGGGCGCACATGGAGGACGAAAGTACAATCGGCTCCAGTTAGTTTTGACCCAAAACCTTGAATTTTTGCTAGGATGATGAAGATGTGGAAGGCTTTTATTTCCCAGCATCCATCTGGGTCCAAATCCTGTAAGAACGACGTCCTGAGAGGAAAATAAAAGTTCTGCAACGACCCAGAGCTAAAATCTGACGGAACATCTATTGGGTCACCAGAAGAAAGCTGCAGACATCTGTCACCTCAAGGCTGGACTACTGTAATTCTTTACTATCAGGTAGTCCACAAAATGTCATTAAAAGCCTTCAGTTGATCCAAAATGCGGCAGCAAGAGTTCTGATGAGTATTAAAAAGAGAGATCACATTTCTCCTGTTTTAGCTTCCCTTCATTGGCTCCCTGTTAAATCCAGAATAGAATCTAAGATCCTCCTTCTTCCATATAAAGCCCTTCATAATCAGCTCCATCATACATCAGAGATCTGATTGGTCCATATGTTCCTAACAGAGCCCTTTGCTCTCAGACTGCAGGTTTACTTGTAGTTCCTAGGATTTCTAAAAGTAGAATGGGAGGCAGATCTTTTAGTTATCAGGCTCCTCTCCTGTGGAACCAGCTCCCAGCTTTAGTCCGTGAGGCAGACACTCTGTTTACTTTTAAGGCCAGGCTTAAAACTTTCCTTTTTGATAAAGCTTATAGTTAGAGTGGCTTAGGTCATCCTGAGCTATCTCTGTAGTTATGCTGCTATAGGCTTAGACTGCTGGAGGACAGACTGACCACTTTTCTTCACTCTGCTACTTCCTTTTCTCCTACGACTCTCCAGTTGTATTACAGTACATTCTGTTATTTCGACTGTTAACTTTGTTTTCTCTCAGTGTTTTTCTCTCCATAGAAGATATACCTGGTCTGGTATCCTGCTTGGCTGCAATGCCCTGTTGGACGGGGGGCATCGACTGGGATGATCCTCCCAGTAACTGAACATCCACTGTGTCATGTTATCAACTTTTTACTTTCTGTAACATAGAAAGTTCTCTTTTATCAGATCTTCTGTTCCTTCTGTGTTTCTGCTCTGTCTTCTCAAACCCCCAGACGGTCGTGGCAGATGGCCGCTCCTACTGAGCCTGGTTCTGTTGGAGGTTTCTTCCTGTTAAAGGGGAGTTTTTCCTCTCCACCGTCGCTACATGCTTGCTCAGTATGAGGGATTGCTGAAGGATTGCTGTGAAGTCAATGACACGAAGAAACCTGCCGGGTTTTTCAGGCAGCCGAGGGGAGCTGACCGAGCAGCTGAAACCGAAGCTACAGAGTTTAAGGATGCGAAACCAGATTCTTACAGCTTTTTATGCTTTTTTTGCATTTTCCCATCTAACATATGAACTGAACTGAACAGGTTGTATTTCACATCACAGAACCACTATAAAACCTGCAGCCCAGGTGAACAGGACCAGGTATTAACTCCGTGTCTCAATAAAATTCAGGATCATAAAGTTTTAGGACGTTCTGATCCACAGAGCTTTAGAACGGTCCTGCTGCTGTATATCTGCCAGCTTTATGACTACCTGCATGTTTTACTGCACCGACTTTACAATGCTCGTCACATGATGTTTTCATCGCTTCCTCTTTTCACTTCCTGTGTGTGTTTCACCACCTTTTAACCTCCTGCTGTCACATGAGTCTGCAGGCGTTACATCCATTACAACATAAGACCCAGAGTAAAACCTGACCAGGCTTTTTCTTAAACCTCTTTTTTTATTTACTGTACTGCCTCTTGTTATTTTATTATAATCAATAGATTTCCAAGTTTATTTGATGATGCCACGACGAGGCGATTTAAAGCAGGAATGATGTCAGGAAATAGGTTTATTTCATTTCATTACTTCATAAATCAAAAAACAGTGTAAGTAGCTCCAAAAAACTCATTTTCACCCTGTTTTTTTTAACACAAAATAGCAAATATATATTTTTTAGAACGATGTATTGACAAATTGCTCTGTAATTTTCTTTCAGCTCAATGCACAGAACAATGGTGGAAACTTTGGTGTATATAGGTATAACTGATTTCAAGATTATTCGTTTTGAATTTTGGAAAAAACTCATTTTGAGAAAAACACAATTACAGATTTGCATTAGATAATTCAATGCAATGTGAAGTACAAATGACCCTCGAATCCCTCGTTTCATGTTTGTGATTGGTCATTAATTCAAACAAGCATACCATTTTTGGACATTTTTCTTTTTACTTCTTTTTTGGGGGCTTTTTGTTTAGACTGCTTGGCGTTAACAGGCAACCGGAAACAGTGAGACGGAAAATAGAACGCCAAATCTGCTGTCTCACCCGCACTAAAATGATAAAAATAGTCGATTTTACAGGTGTGTCAGAGGTGTAGTTTGTTTTATTCTGAAAGCCAACATGTTAAGGAAGTTAAATATCCACAAATCTCAAAATTGACCAGGTCACGAAAAATCCCTGTTTTTGCCTGTAGTTTCTTGCCTTAACATGAACTAATGTGTCAGGCCACATGTGCTTTATTTGTTAACTGCTATCG
This sequence comes from Valencia hispanica, assembly GCA_963556495.2. Classification (NCBI taxonomy): domain Eukaryota; kingdom Metazoa; phylum Chordata; class Actinopteri; order Cyprinodontiformes; family Valenciidae; genus Valencia; species Valencia hispanica. The sequence goes on along the minus strand of OY747700.1, from coordinate 2,821,765 downwards.
AGGAATATGACTCATTTGTACTGTATACATGAGAGGAGATGATGCAAGATTTGTGGACTTTTATGTAGCGTCGGCTGATAATGAGGTGAGCTGGTCTGGACAGAAAATGCCAGGGCTGAATTTTTGTCCCAGTCCACCCCTGGCGATCAGGATGGACACTGAGTCGGTCCTTCAGGTCCCACATTTAAACCAGGCGGAGATGGAGCTCCTGGGTTTCTGCTCATTTCTCATGTAAATGTTTGGCTGCTATCTCACATGATTTCCTCACTGGAGGATGATGGACTGTTTAGAATAGAATAATCCTCTATTGTCCCACTAAAGGGAAAATTGTCTGGAAAGGCAGCAAACTTTAATTCTTTTTCCTGTTGAATCATTGATGTTTGGACAATTAGTCCTTCTGGTTCTGGATGCTGTGCAGCTAGAAGGATTTCTGCTCCTACTTCTTCACTTTCAGACAGTTGTTATGATTCGTAACCGTGGCAACACGGTGGTTTTTACTAATAGGGGCTGCTGGTTAGCATCTCGAAAGCTCATATAATACCTACCTGGTAATGAGGTAATTGAGCTGTTAGCATGTCATGACGGTCATGAGACTGTCACAGCAACAGTCTTCAGTCAGAAGCTTCTTCAGAGCTGTTGCAAGACTGACTGCTACTGGAGATCCTTTCTGCCTACAGCAACACCATCAACAACAACCCTTAGGAGATACTTGGATAATTTAGTTTCTCTTTGGGATAAATAAAGGCAAGGCGATTTTATCTGTATAGCAACACTTTCAACAACAAGGTGATTCAATGTGCTTTACATGATAAAGTGGTAAAATAGAAATAGAAGTAAAACACAGACAAATGTATCTGATTGAGGTTTGGACAGAGCGAGTGGTCAAGACCTGTTTTATTTAAACTGGACCCATCACTGCATGTTTAAAAGCGTCAAGGACCGAACCAGAGGCCCGACTGCTGTTTATTCTGGAGAACACAGGAGGTCTGATGATGGGAAAATCTTTAAAAAGGCATTCAGGGATGAGATCAGCCAGAGGCCCAGAGGGAGTCATCTGACCTACTAATTTCTGTAAATATGAGAGACAGGCTCAAACTGGCCAAGAACATCTGGGCCGGGTCTGGAGACGGTACCGTTAACAACCTGACAGACACAACTTTATTGATAGACAGGCAGAGGACGCTGTTACAGACATCTCTGGGTGCTTCCAGATCAGCCAGGAGGGTTACAGGAGATCTCTCCGAACTTTCCCCACTTCCTCTCGGCTCTCTGGGGTAATCATTTCACCAAAGAGTTAAACATCAACGAGGCTCGCCGTTGTTTTTACCCCAGAGATGAAATCAGCACGTCGGGAACTGTTGTGTGTTCACTGCGGCCTTCTGTGTGTAGTGATAACATCAGAAACATTGGCCAGGGCAGAGGGGGGGGGGGGGGGCACCAACGTTTAAATATGGGGCCCAAAAGAATAGAAACCTGACCCTGGATGGGACGTTACGCAATTGCTCCGAGTTATTTGTTAATCTAGGCCTGATGCAGAAAAACCTCTGGGTAATAAGCTTGAATCCATGCTTCATTCAGCTTATGTCCAAACTTTCTTTAAATATGCTGAGCTGCGGCTTCTTATCAAAAAGAACAAATTGGACCCTCCATCCTGACAAACTTTAGACCTACACTCAACAAAAATATAAACGCAACACCTTTGTTTCTGCTCCCATTTTTCATGAGATGGACTTAAAGATCTAAAATTCATTCCAGATACACAATATTACCATTTCTCTCAAACATTGTTCACAAATCAGTCTAAATGTGTGATAGTGAGCACTTCTGCTTTGCTGAGATAATCCATCCCACCTCACAGGTGTGCCACATCAAGATGCTGATCTGACATCATGATTAGTGCACAGGTGTACCTTATACTGCCCACAATAAAAGGCCACCCTGGAATGTGCAGTTTTTTGCTTTATTGGGGGTCTGGGGACTCAGAACCGGTCAGTATCTGGTGTGACCACCATTTGCCTCATTCAGTGCAACACATCTTCTTCGCATTGAGTTTAACAGATTGTCAATTGTGGCCTGTGGAATCTTGGTCCACTCCTCTTCAATGGCTGTGCGAAGTTGTTGGATATTAGTGGGAACTGGTACACGCTGTCGTATACGCAGGTCAAGCACATCCCAAACATGCTCAATGGGTGACATGTCCGGTGAGTATGCTGGCCATGCAAGAACTGGGACATTTTCAGCTTCCAAGAATTGTGTACAGATCCTTGCAACATGGGGCCGTGCATTATCTTGCTGAAACATGAGGGGATGTTCATGGATGTATGGCACAACAATGTGGCTCAGGATCTCATCACGGTATCTCTGTGCATTCAGAATGCCATCAATAAAATGCACCTGTGTTCTTCATCCATAACAGATGCCTGCCCATACCATAACCCCACCACCACCATGGGCCACTCGATCCACAACATTGACATCAGCAAAGCGCTCACCCACACGACGCCACACACGCTGTCTGCCATCTGCCCTGAACAATGTAAACCGAGATTCATCCGGGAAGAGAACACCTCTCCAACGTGCCAGACGCCATCAAATGTGAGCATTTGCCCACTCAAGTCTGTTACGGCGACGAGCTGGAGTCAGGTCAAGACCCCGATGAGGACGACGAGCATGCAGCTGAGCTTCCCTGAGACGGTTTCTGACAGTTTGTGCAGAAATTGTTTGGTTATGCAAACCAATTGTTTCAGCAGCTGTCTGAGTGGCTGGTCTCAGACGATCTTGGAGGTGAACCTGCTGGATGTGGAGGTCCTGGGCTGGTGTGGTTACACGTGGTCTGCGGTTGTGAGGCCGGTTGGATGTACTGCCATATTCTCTGAAACGCCTTTGGAGACGGCTTATGGTGGAGAAATTAACATTCAATGCACGAGCAACAGATCTGGTTGACATTCCTGCTGTCAGCATGCCAATTGCACACTCCCTCAATGCTTGTGGCATCTGTGGCATTTTGCTGTGAGACAAAACTGCTCATTCCAGGGTGGCCTTTTATTGTGGGCAGTATAAGGTACACCTGTGCACTAATCATGATGTCAGATCAGCATCTTGATGTGGCACAGCTGTGAGGTGGGATGGATTATCTCAGCAAAGCAGAAGTGCTCACTATCACACATTTAGACTGATTTGTGAACAGTGTTTGAGAGAAATGGTAATATTGTTTATGTGGAATGAATTTTAGATCTTTAAGTCCATCTCATGAAAAATGGGAGCAGAAACAAAGGTGTTGCGTTTATATTTTTGTTGAGTGTATTTCTAAGTTACCCTTTCTATCTAGAGTGCGTGAAGAGCATCTGTTACAATCTTTTCCAAAGGTTATCAGCATCTCTGAGACGTTCCAGCCTGGTTTAAGTATCACCGCAGACCTGAACGTTTTTAATGACCTTCTTCCAGCTGTAGGGGATGCTGCTCTCCTGATGCTGGTAGACCTGAGTGCAGCTGTCCACACTGTAGACGGCTTCCTCTGATCTCGGCTTAACCCTAGTCTATACTTCTCCATCAGCAATTTTGCACCCACATCCACAAGTATTGACAGAGACATTTTTTCCTTTTATACGTCTCCGTTGGTGTGTCAGTGTTGCAAAGCAATTCCCCACCAGGACAGCAGGGGGCGCAGACCTTTTCTGGTGAGTCTGCCTACCATTGCAGTGAGCTCTCTGGTCGACAAGCAGTTTATTTCCTCCAGTTTGTAAACGCACATCCACTCAAGGAGCAATGGCCGACAGAGAGCGAGTTTTGATTGAGCTATAAAGCTTTTTACTAGAAGTTTAGCTAATAGAATCCTCTAAAAACTCATGGAAACAAACAAACACAGCTTCTGTTTAGTTGTTCTCTACACCTCCTGGTGTTCAACATCACCAAAACACCAGATTAGATGAACTGGCCTTGTTATATAAAGCATCTAGTGGCCAAAAGCTGCATTGACTACTAATTACATCGACTATAGAGCACCGCTCTGGTGAAATGACGTTGTGCTGATGTGCGCATTTCGTTGCGTTTGATGGATAGTAAAAAAAATTGGTCTCTACTCCGTGTGTCCTTGCGTGAGTGACGGAGAGCCCTTGTGTCGATGGATAATGGCGCTGGATGTCTACGCACCTCTACAGACGGAGAAGCGTAAACTAGGCTTTAGACACTGTGTGGACATTAAGCGCTCGCTTTCAAGTCATGTTTGACAGACAGGAGTTATTCTGTCCATTTGGACTATTAGCCATGTTTCCACCGTCGGAACCTCAGGGTAATTTTAGCGGATCCGCTAAAATTATCCGCGCCTCTCCACTTCAACCTCCCAACAGGGACGCTTTCAGGAACCAACCAGTACCAGTCTTGGGGTATGTACTCCTAAATGGCCCTGTAGAGTCGGTGGGCGGGAGCTGTGGTTAACTCACGCCGATTGGTTGTAACTCAGAGGGACGTCACCAAACAACCGTCTTTGTAAAATAATTAGTTGCTGGCTGTGTTATGATGACATCTTAGCCGATTCCTCAAAATGACAACATATGGAGACACGACGGCTGAGACAAGCAGGCCAACAGATTTACCTCGATAGAGCAAAGTCCAGTAAAATTACCCCAAAGTTCCGATAGCCTAATGCTCTTCAGCAGCAGCACCTTTAATAACATGTGGAGTTCCTCAAGGCTCTGTATTGGGTCCTGTCCTGTTCTCATTGTATACACTGCCTTTGAAGTCTATTTTTTTTACAAGTTGGATTTGCCATTTATTTGTTTGATGATGGTGTTCAGATTTATGTGCCCAAATAAGAGATATGACTCTTTGCAATCTCTGCCAGACTCTATGGTTGGACCCTCCATCTCAACCAAGACAAAACAGAGGTTGTTACGTTTGGGAAGAAGGATTTGGTAGACAACCCCCGTGAAGATTCTTGGGACCCGAACTTCAAATTTCCCAGCTCCTCCTTCAGAAATCTTGGTGTGGTCTTTGACAGTCTCTTAACCCTAACCACCCTTAGCAGCGGAACCATCAATTCCCCCAACAAGCTCAATAAATGTTTACATCTCTGCTGTAATTTGCACTCTATATCTCAGTTCAAAATACATTTATGTTACTGCTATTTGCACATCTGCTTACACAGTATTTATTTTTCACTTCTTGTAAATTGTAATGGTCAAATATACATTCTGTAAATATTTTTAAATTATCCTGCTCAGTTGCATTCTTTTTGAATAACTGCACAGTAGTTTAATTTTGAAATTTTGTCCTCAATTTACATATATTATTCTTAATTCTGTTTTAAATATTTTTCTTGTGTAAATCTAAATGCTTCTATCATTTGTCACTTTGCTGCTGTAACAGCTGAATCTCCCCTCTCTGGGACAATAAAGTTTTATTCTAATCTAAAGCTGGATAAGTGAGTTTGGTTGTCAAATCAAGCTTCTTTGAGTCACATCTTCTCGCCAAGGTAAACTCCAGCTCTTTAGAGATTTTGAAGAATTCCTCCATGCTTTTAATACGTTTACTGTAACACGCTGTATAAGGGCAAAGATCAGTCTTCCTTACATCGTCTACAAATGGTTCAAAATGCTGCAGCTCCACTTCTAACATGTGGACATGTAACTCCAGTATTGGCTTCATTACGCTGGCTCCCAATCTCTTTATCGAATTGATTTTAAGATTCTATTGTTAGTTTTTAAAGCTCTTAAAAGTCTGTTTCTATCTTCATTTTGCATCTCTTGCAACTCAATCACTCATCCGAACAGGCTCAAGACTCACGTTTTTAGCCTAGCTTTTAACTGATTGCTTGATTATATTTTCAGTGTTTTACTGCGTAATCTTATATTTCTCCACGGTTTATTTTTATATTTTAATTTGTTATCTAAATCCCAGTTCCAGTGTTTCCTCTGTGGGAGCCCTCTGCCCCGGGAGCGGTGGTTCGGGTGTAGCAGTGGGTGGAGGTGGGGGTCTCGGCCTTCTCTCCTCTGGGTGCCCTGTGTCAGTGCCTTGGTTGCTGCAGTTGATCTGCTGCTGCCGGTGCAGATGGCTCCTTTGATGGAGTTTCCTTACCTGACTCATCTGCACTCGGCCCTATGTCCTTTTTATTGTTGCTCTTTAGTGTTTGTGTGCATGGGAGTAGTGCTGCCGCGAGTAGTCGACCTAACCGTTCAGGTTGAAAATGAAATCTTGTCGATGTCACTTTTTGCCGTCGAGCATAAAGTTGTAAAGGACCAAAACAACTAATTTCTCCCAAACCACTAGATGGTGCTGCGCGCTTTAGTCACAGACTTCCACTTAACTCCGATGACGGCCTTCCCAGTGACGATGAAGCGATGGCGTCTCAACGCTGCACAGTGGCTGCAGTCACTACGTAGAATCATGTGACTTTCCCCCGTTCGGCTGAAACAAGGGAACGATGTTGCCAATGTAGCGATAATGTCGCTATATACAGGTCCTTCTCAAAAAATTAGCATATTGTGATAAAGTTCTTTCTTTTTCATAATGTAATGATAAAAATTAAACTTTCATATATTTTAGATTCATTGCACACCAACTGAAATATTTCAGGTCTTTTATTGTTTTTAAACTGATGATTTTGGCATACAGCTCATGAAAACCCAAAATTCCTATCTCAAAAAATTAGCATATTTCATCCGACCAATAAAAGAAAAGTTTTTTTTAATACAAAAAAAGTCAACCTTCAAATAATTATGTTCAGTTATGCACTCAATACTTGGTGGGGAATCCTTTAGCAGAAATGACTGCTGCAATGCGGCGTGGCATGGAGGCAATCAGCCTGTGGCACTGCTGAGGTGTTATGGAGGCCCAGGATGCTTCGATAGCGGCCTGAAGCTCATCCAGAGTGTTGGGTCTTGCGTCTCTCAACTTCCTCTTCACAATATCCCACAGATTCTCTATGGGGTTCAGGTCAGGAGAGTTGGCAGGCCAATGGAGCACAGTAATACCATGGTCAGTAAACCATTTACCAGTGGTTTTGGCACTGTGAGCAGGTGCCAGGTCGTCTTCATCTCCATAAAGCTTTTCAGCAGATGGAAGCATGAAGTGCTCCAAAATCTCCTGATAGCTAGCTGCATTGATCCTGCCCTTGATAAAACACAGTGGACCAACACCAGCAGCTGACATGGCACCCCAGACCATCACTGACTGTGGGTACTTGACACTGGACTTCAGGCATTTTGGCATTTCCTTCTCCCCAGTCTTCCTCCAGACTCTGGCACCTTGATTTCTGAATGACATGCAAGTGCTTTGGACCACTGAGCAACAGTCCAGTGCTGCTTCTCTGTAGCCCAGGTCAGGCGCCTCTGCCGCTGTTTCTGGTTCATAAGTGGCTTGACCTGGGGAATGCTGCACCTGTAGCCCATTTCCTGCACACGCCTGTGCACGGTGGCTCTGGATGTTTCTGCTCCAGACTCAGTCCACTGCTTCCGCAGGTCCCCCAAGGTCTGGAATCGGTCCTTCTCCACAATCTTCCTCAGGGTCCGGTCACCTCTTCTCGCTGTGCAGCGTTTTCTGCCACACTTTTTCCTTCCCACAGACTTCCCACTGAGGTGCCTTGATACAGCACTCTGGGAACAGCCTATTCGTTCAGAAATGTCTTTCTGTGTCTTACCCTCTTGCTTGAGGGTGTCAATAATGGCCTTCTGGGCAGCAGTCAGGTCGGCAGTCTTACCCATGATTGCGGTTTTGAGTAATGAACCAAGCTGGGAGTTTTTAAAAGCCTCAGGAATCTTTTGCAGGTGTTTAGAGTTAATTAGTTGATTCAGATGATTAGGTTAATAGCTCGTTTAGAGAACCTTTTCATGATATGCTAATTTTTTTGAGAAGGACCTGTATAGCAAGTGTTTAGATCCTTCTAGCGACTCTTTCACAAGAAAGCGACAAATCTAGCGACTTTTTATGGTGTTTTTGGAGACCTTTGGAAACACTGACGTAAAACACGCATCATTTTTACTGTTGTCAGCAAACAGCTGTGCTGCATTGAGCCCAGAGCGCTAACAGCAAGCAGCTCTGCTCAGCCTGATGCTTCAGCATGAAAGACGAAAGAGAAATAAGGTCTGCCCCGTCTTCGCTGAAGGAAAATGTTTGGGCCGTCTGAAATAACTTCTACATGCTAATGAACACCATAGCTACTTTTTTAATACGAATTTGCAAGTATATAAGAGCGATCTTCCGGCAGAGCTGCACACGTGTGGCTCATTCAGGGAACGTTGGAAATACATGCTGTGTTCAATAACGTAGGACTTTTAAAACGTCTGACAAAAAACACTGAAAAAAATAACATAAGCCATAAACTTCTGTTCGATAGCGGTTGATAAGCAACGTTTGGTGCATACTAAATATACCAGACTTATTTTCTTCTAAGTACTAAAGAACAAACAAAAGCTATATTCTTTCTATTCATTTTCTCTTCTTAAAATATCTTAGCATTTTTTTTCAGAACTAGAAATTTTCTTTCAAATGTCTTGGATGTCCAGTTGCGATTTGATATCTTGTAAAAGTTATACCAGTTCTCTTCTCTCAACAGTTTACTTTAGGCCAAATAATTTAAACTGTTCCAGTCTCTTCTTGAAGACAAGGTTTTAAGAGATTGTAAAAGACATTTTGTGTTGATGCTACAACGTTTTTGTCTATGCTACAAAACCAGCAACCTCTGTAGCACCAGTGCTTTTAGCTGAAAAACTTAACGTACAGCCCTGATATGGCTGTTAGTACACAACAAAATCTTGTTGCATTTAACTTTTATTTTCCAATTTCTTTATTTTTTAAGAAATTGTAGAATTTTAAAATAAAATAAGAATTTAGTGAATTAATAAATGATTAATTTATTAATAAAAATACTATTTCATTAATTAAAAAAATAAAATAAGAATTTTATTCAATTTAAATATTTTCCGTTTTGTGAATTGAATGGTAATGTTTATTGAAAATAAAATGACGTGGAATTAAATCTTTTTTCCCCCTTCTTAAATAAAATTATCGTCTAGACTAATCGAAATTAAATTAGTCGTTTGTGGCAGCCCTACATGGGAGTTGGGTTGGGGGGGAGGGGGGTATAATTGTGATCATGCTTTTAAATCTGTGGGTGAGAGATGGGAATGTGGTTTATGTGGGGTCATAAAGTTTGATTGATTTAGAACACTGAGTTCAAACAACCACATGCTTTTAGTTCAAAGATTCACATGTAAAAGTAGAGTTAATCACGCCTTTACAGTTGCTGGTCCTGATTGATGGAATGCTTTAGCTCCTCATATCAAATCTGCACAAAGTTTGGAGAAATTTAAGCTGCTGCTAAAGGCACATTTCTACACTTTGGAATTCAAGTACAGGACGCCTATGAGTAGTTTATTTATAGAGTACTTTAACAAAGGGCATGAGAGCTAATCAGAGAGCTGTACAGTAAAATTGAGAAAGAAAACAGACAAATTAAAATAAAATGCAAGCAAATACCTCAACATCGAATTAAACTGGGTAGAAGCACAACACAAATACTGGAAGTAAAATATAGAATCCTAAAAAGTGTTTTAACAACAAATAAAACAGACGTTAATCACCGAAAGCCAAGTTAAAATAATGGGCTTTTCAGTCACAATTTCAAAGTAATTACAGAGGTGGATTGTTTCACCAAAAGTGCAAGTTTGTTCCATAATGTCGGACCGACGAACATAAAAGCATGTTTCCCATGAGGTTTGGAGTTTGTAAAACCAGATGGTCAGCAGACCTCTATGGGGGGGGGGGGGTAATTAGTGAGCAACTAGGGAGTCAGATTATGAAGAGCTTTGTAAACAGTAACATTTTAAACTGAATACGATACGGAACGGGAAGCCAGTGTAATTTGGGCAAGATTGGAGTGATGTGAGATGGTCTGTCCGTGTTAGTTAGTGCTGCTGCATTCTGAACTTTCTGCAGGTCTAGTGAGGAATTAACACCAAAAACACAAAAAAAGGACAGAATTTGCATAGTCAATTCTAGATGTGATGAATGCATGAATGATTGATTCCAGATGTTTTCTCTTAAAGCTACATTGTGTAAGAACTTCTCCCATCTAGCGGTGAAACAACCAACTGAATATTACGTTCTAGCCCCGCCTCCCACCCCCCATTCCGAGCGCGTTTTAACTCCTACGGTGGCCGTTTCATGCCAAGGTCAACATGGCTTCCAGTTCTACGACTTCGTCCAGTGTTCCTTCCAGTGATTACTCTAGAAAACGACATTACATTTAGTTATATAGTCAGACGTCTGCCGTGTCTAATAATCTCCCTCTGGCATTCGTCACGGTGCAACTGAGTGCAGCCAAAGCGTGAAAGGCGGAGGAAGTAATTACACATGAATGAGCTCATATTTTCGAAAGAACAAAGGAGTTTTTGCTAAGAATTAACTCCAAATAAATACACAATGTAGCTTTAAGAATGTGTTTAAGCCAGGTATTACAGAGTTGGCCAAAAAAAACAAAACAGGATTTAATGGTGCCATTAACTTGAGGCAGAATGGACAAATCAGAACAAAGTTTAAAACCCAGACTGGTTACACAGGACTTGAGATTAATGAAAAGAGATGAGAGATCTAGGATTGGGGTGGGACGTTTTTTTTTGTTTGTGGAGAGAATAGCTTGTTTTTCTATCATTTAAAAGTAGAAAATTGGAAGCCAGCCAGTTGTTCACATCAGATCGACAGTCCACAATAGAACGGGTCGGATCATGAGGATTTATGGAAAGGTAGATTTGGCAATCTTCAGCATAGATATGATATTTGACCTTATGTTTTTTTCTTAGAATATAACCTAATGGGATAATATAAATAGCAAAAAGAAGGGGTTCCCAGTATTTAACCCTGGGGAACCCCAAAGGGAAGCAGGACAGATGAAGAGGAGTAATTGTTTATATGGACACTAAAGCTTCTGCCAGCCAGTTATGAACGAAACCAGTCCAGTACTACACCTTTTAGACCGACCCAGGGGTCCGAACGCTCAATCAGGATGGTGTGATCAACAGAATCGAATGCCACTGAGGTCAAGTAGGAGAACAAGATAACCTAAATCAGTAGTTAGAATTTAGTACACGAGGGGTTTGTAAAGTTAGTCAAAAATTAACAGCAATAATTTGGTTTTAGTCTGTCATAAGAGAAATGTGAGTTCATTTTTCAAATCCATTTCTTTCCATGTTTTCCATAAATATCAAAGTTTCAAGCTAAACATTATTTTGGAGCTAAATATTAAGCTTCCACTTTTATTTTGGTAGAAGTGGACTACCAAAATAAAAGCTGGGTCTTCCAAAATCCATTGTTTCAGAAATCTCTAACTTGTGCTTTTTAGAATCTGTTCAGTGCAGAATTTGGTTTAAAGTTTAAATACTTGAACATGAGGACAATCGGATGCAGCCCAGATCCTGAGGATAAACCTTCAGTGTCATCAACCCGCCTCCAGGTGGCGCCGTACCCACTCCTCCTGCTGACCCTAATGTGATGCCGCCCTGGGTGGAGAGCCCATCCCCACTGAACCTACGGGTCGTGCAGCAGCTTCAGTCATTGTTGGACCAAACGAAGCCATCTTCAGGAGCATCTCCATGCAAACCGGGCCGGAACCAGAACTGAACCGATTTATTCACTTCATACAATCAGAAACAGGAATCTAGTTTGGATTATAAAAAGGTAAATTTATTATATTACAGTTACAAAAACAAACTGTAGAGGATCCAACACCAGAAGAAGAACTCTGTCAGAACAGAACCAAACGGACCTTCTGGTGGGTTCTGATGTTCTGACGTCTCCCTTCAGTCCAACAGCTTTAAATCTGTTTCAGTCTGCAGACGCTGAGATTTCCCACGCTCTCCTGCCACCTTAAACACCCCTCAGTCTCCTCCTTTCTTCCTCTTCTTCTTCGCCTCCTCTCCTCCAGCCGACGGTTTCCTCTTCGTCGCCTCCTCCTCCTCCACCCGCTCCATCCTGTCCCACACCTCATCCTCCTCCTCCTTCACCTCCTCCTGCTCCACCTCCGCTCCGCCCCCCACCCCTCCGCCCTGCAGCTCCCGGCTGGCCAGCAGGAGGCAGTTCAGCCGGGACTTCAGGTAGACTTTATGCTGCAGTTTCCGGTCCTCCAGGTCGTGGATCCGGAGGTGGCGGTCCAGGCCGCAGGACGCCACCAGCGGCTGGGAGGCGTGGCACCTCAGGGCGCGGACGCCGCCCGACGGCCCCTTCAGACAGCTGCGGACCAGCCCCTTCCTCAGGTCCAGCAGGGCGAGCTGACCCTGGGTGTTCCCCACCACCACGGTGCTGCCCGCGGCCGGCAGGGCCAGCGCCGTCAGCGGGTAATCCCCGAACTCGGCCTCCAGGACGGGCCGCCGCTGAGGGGTCGAAGGGTCAAACACGTGGACCTGAGGAGCAAAGAAGAAATCAGCTGACCAAACATTTCCTCCAGAATCGCATCCTGCTCCGACTCCAGCCTTTGCTTCCTTAGGAGCAGCCAGGAAGAAATTCCTGGAATATCAGGATTTAGCTCTTCTTCCTCCATCAGGTTCCCTTGTGCAGGCGTTTAGCGCCCCCACATGGTGCCACACAGGAACAGCAGCAGGAAAAAAAAAAAGCTCTGCATCATCATCATCAGCCTCCATGACTGGCAACAATATTCAGCCCAGTAAATAAACAGGTCCTTTTAAACCAGAACTTAGACGGCCAAGTTAGAACCAGAACCAGGAGGAGGTCCATGAGCCAAGACTGAAACCAGGAGAGAAAAACTAGAGAAACTGAGTTAAAGAGGCGGTTTGGGTCCAGAACAGAACCAGAGACTGTGCTGGAATTTCTTTTTATTAAATTAAAATTGTCTTTATCTATTAAGAACATCATGAATTCATCACTTTTTTAAACGGAGGTGGATAGAGAAACAAAACTCTACTCCAGTAAAAGTTAAAAGTAGTCGTTCAAAAACTTACTGGAGAAAAAGTAAAAAAGTATTTGGTATTAAAACAAAGCTACGAGTACCGGGTAACATCGGATTTAATATTTATATTATTTAATGATTTCAGACAGAAATTTAAAGTATTTTAAAGCCCCCCCAAAAAGAAAAAGATAAATAATTACAAAATAAATGTTGAGCAGAACAAACACTTATGAGTCATTGTTGTTCTATCTAATACCACTACTTAGAGTAGTTGACGTATATTCTGAATAACAAGGTATAAAGTCCTGCAAGTGACAATTTATGGTTTCTATTTACTTGTCCTTAAAGAGTAACTAAACCCTAAAACAACTTTATTTTGCTTCTAAACTGTATAAATGGGTATTTACCAATGCAGTCTTTCAGTTTCTGGTGATTTTTTTACATTTTGGTGTAAACTTGTTTAATTTTACACTTTTTGGTCTAAAAACGTCTCAGTGCTGCCCTCTTATGGTTGAACTGTGGCTACTGCATTTGAATTTTGTGATTGGTGGAGGGCGGTACATCTCTACGTCACATGGTGTCACATGGTCTCACAGACACGCCCCGTGGGTTTGGGTATAAAACTATCAGACACACCGCCCACTTGGTAGAACTTTTCAAATGTTGTCTGGGGGCGGGGTTATGATTTTTATGGGGTTCAGTTACACTTTAAAAGCTCAACAAATAGAAAATAGCAATAAAACAAAGCTTGTGTGAAAACAAGAGGTCTCACTTGAACAAACTTTAGGTTCGTGTCCTTTTCTGGTGCATTTCTTGGGTTTAAACATTTTTGTTTTTCCTTCAGTGAAGTTACTCACTCTGGGTGGAGATTTCTATCATAATAGTAGTGATACTTCATAATATTAAAGTACTATGTAATAAAACTACTATTAAAAGTATGTTTTCTCTCTCTCCAAAAAGTGACTAAATGTAAATGTGAGTAAATGTAACTAGTTCCTCCCCACCTCTGATTTTAAGTCTGTTCAGCTGCTGTTGTCCTAAACTCTTTTATAAATAAAGAATGAAATAAACAAACTCCTGCTCCGATCATTGATGGATGCTTTACTCTAACAGATGACGTCATAGAGCAGTTACCTGGTGGTAACCTGTGCAGGTGACCAGCTTGTCGGAGTCCGGGATGAAGCCCATGTCTCTGACCCAGTGCGGCCTCCGCAGATCCAGCCAGTCGTCCCGCAGGTTCTTGGCGGCGAACACCGGCGTGTCGGGCCGCTCCAGGTCCCACACCTTCAGGCTGTTCTCCTTACCCCCCGTGGCCACCCGGTTCGGATCCACCGGGCTCTGCCGCATCCTGCACACGCTGCCCCCCGCGTCCAGCTCGGCCACGGGCCGGCTGCTGTCCTCCCTCCACACCCGCAGCTTCCCGCAGTCCGCGCAGGTGATGACGGCGGAGCCCCGCAGCGAGGCCAGCCCGCTGAAGCAGCCCTCCTGCGGCTCCCCGCAGCTCCGGGCCTCCGTGAAGACGCCCTTCTCGGTGCTGAAGGTCCGGACGGTTCCGTCGGCGCAGCCCAGCAGCAGCTCGCTCTCCGCGGGGTCCCCCCAGCACAGCGCGCGCACCTCCTGCTCGCGGCTCAGCGCGCGCGTGTTGCAGAAGTTGAAGGCCTGCTTCCGGTCCAGACTGACCCCCTTCAGGATCCCGGTCTCGGAACCGAGCCACACGGAGCAGAGCCGGCTGCGTTCCTCCATCACAGCGAACCGACACCAGCTGGAACCTGAAGAGGACCTGGGGCGCACGTGTGTCGCGAATAAAATACGTCATTGTGACGCTGGCGGCGCGTTCTCCTCAGCAACGTGTTGGTGCGCTACCGCCCCCTGCTGGACCGGAGGGCTGTCAAACCAAAACAGAAAATAAACCGTTATTCTCTGCATTAACTTCGTCCTTTTAAAGCGCCTCAACAAAAAGATAAAAATAAAAAACATTCAGAACCAGAAACTTTGTCCAAACTTCCCGTGTATCCAGCTGCATTCATTGATTTTAATTTATTGATTTATAATGCGCTTTATCTCTTTAGGTTATACTGAGAGTCCATCACTAATTATTTTACCTGTTCAGAAACAGAAATCTGCAACGATCAATGAAACGCCACTTCTGTTATTTTAGTATTATGATGTATGTGTATAAACTAGAAGAACCTGTAAGGCAATTTTATTTATATAGCAACACTTTCAACAACAAGGTGATTCAAGATGATTTCAATGATTAAGGGGTAAAATAAAAATAGCAATAAAACACAGACAGAGCATATAAAGTGAAAACAGCAATAAAGCAAGAAACGTACACAAAACATGATACATGAAAGCATGACTCAAAGGCAGCTCTAAACAGAAACGTTTTTAGTTGTGATTTAAAAGAACTCAGTGTTTCAGCAGCTTTGCAGTTTTCTGGAAGTTTGTTCCAGATTAGAGGAGCATAGAAACTGAAAGCTGCTTCTCCATGTTTGCTTCTGATTCTAGGAATGTTGAGTCGACTGGAATTAGAGGACCTGATTGGTCTGGTGGGGGTGGGTGGGGGGGGGGGGTTGCTATAGTAACAGTAGATCTTAAACATACTTTGGTGCCAAGCCATGTAATGATTTATAAACTAGTTAAAGTATTTAGAAGTCTATTCTCTGAGCTACAGGGAGCCAGTGTAAGGACTTTAGAACTGGGGTGATGTTCTCTACTTTCCTGGTTCTAGTGAGGAACACGAGCAGCAGCGTTCTGGATCAGCTGCAGCTGTCTGATTGACTTTTTAGGCAGACCTGTGAAGATGCTGTTGCAGTGATCAATCCGACTAAAGATAAACGCATGGATGAGTTTTTCTAGGTCGTGTTGCGACATCAGTCCTTTAATCCTAGAAATGTTCTTCAGATGATAGAAGGGTGACCTTGTTATTGACCTTTATGTGACCCTGGAGGTTCAGGTCTGATTCCATTACTACACCTAGATTTCAGGCCTGATCAGTAGTTTCTAGCTGGATTAACTGAAGCTGTGTGCTGACTGTTGATCGTTCCTCTTTAGGTCCAAAAATAATTACTTCTGTTTTGTTTCTGTTCAGCTGGAGAAAGTTATGGCACATCCATCCATTGATTTGCTCGATGCATTTACTTAGAGTTTGGATGGGTTCAAAGTTACCTGGTGACATCGTAATGTAGAGCTGACTATCATCTGCATAGTTATGGTACCTAATCCTAGTGGTTGTTTTAATCTGGGCTAGTGGGAGCATGTAGACATTAAATAGAAGGGGCCCCAGGATGGAGCCCTGGGGGACCCTATGTGCGATTTCTGTTTGTTCTGATAAAAAGTTTCCTATTAAAACAAAGAACTCCCTGTTCTTTAGGTAGGACTCGAACCAGCCATCCTGAACCAGAGAGTCCGACCCAGCTCTCCAGTCGTTCCAATAATATATCATGATCAACACTGAGGTCCAACAGAACCAGCACTGTGGTCCTACTACAGTCTGTATTTATGCGGATGTCATTGAAAACTTTAAATAGGACAGTCTGTGCAGTGGTTACCACGGAAACCAAACTGAAAAACATCAAAGCGTTGGTCATTGTTATGAAGCTATTTACCTGCTGAATCAGCTTTTTCAATAATTTTACTGATGAATGGAAGATTAGAGATCGGCCTGTAGTTCTGCATTAACGTCTTATCCAGATTATTCTTCTTTAGCAGTGGTTTAATTACTGCTGTTTTTAAAGCCTGAGGGAAGACACCTGACAGGAGGGATGAGTTCATTATTTGAACAAGATCAGACACAATGACAGGGAAAACTTTCTTAAGGAAAGCTGTGGGTAGGATATCAAGACAGCAAGAGGAGGAGCTTAATTGGTTAATGATTTGTTCAAGGTTATTTTTGGTTCAATTCATGAAATTCTGACATTTTTTCTACATTGATGTTAGCTGGGTATAACATTGGTAGTCGGCTCGGTGCTGCGTTACAGACCGACCGTCTAATTGTTAGAATCTTTTCAGTGAAAAAGCTGCAAATTCATTGCAGGCCCTGGTAGAGTTTAGTTCAGGGGCTACTGTCACTGGAGGATTAGTCTTTCCACTGTTGCAAACATTATTAATGTTTCTGTTAATTATTTCAGAAAAGAAAGATTCCCTAGCTTCTTTTAAAGTTAACTGATATCTGTTTAGTCTTGCCACTCCCTTTTTTCACTACGTACCAGTGGATTACTTGTCCATGGAGACTTATTTCTACCTGAGACTACTCTCACTTTAGTCTGAGCAATGGAGTCAATGATGTCTGAAATTTTAATGAGGAAATGATCTACCAGTTTGTTTACTGAGTTGGATTTAGGAGATGAGGGGGATGGGGTGGAAGGATAAATACGTTTAAAAGTTTCAATAGAACTGTCCCCTAGAAAACGCTTTTTTATTGGGGTCTTACTGTGGCTGGATAATTAAGCAGAGATGGTACTTTTGAAGAAAATACAGAAAGGGTCAGATAATGCAGTATCAATTACTGAGATGTCAGATATAGTTAAGCCTTTGCTGATGATTAAGTCCAGAGTGTGTCCTTTATTGTGTGATGGTTGTTTGACATGCTGGGTCAGGCCGAAGTTGTGAAGAGTGTCACCTAATGATTAATTGGTCACTTTGTTCTTTTGTTTCTTCTTCCTGGGAGCAGAGAAAGCAGGTGTAGATTCAGTGCGCTTTAAAGCTGGCCAGTCTTTGTCGAATTGGGAATGGGGTGTTCTACCTGTTAAACGCCTTTTAGCTGGAGGATGAAGAGATATAAATTCTGTTAATGTTGTATGAGGGTCTAATTTTGTAGTGCATGTGAAAACACTTAGAAACCGTGAATAATCAAGAGGAATGTGGCACATCCTGGGTGCCTTTTGTGAAGAAGCCGTGACCATTCTGTGGGGGAAGATCTATGTGGGAGGAGTTTCTTTTAACTGTTGTTTCAAATAAAAACCTAAAGTTGAGATAAAGCTGTACTCAGTTACTAGAACTGAGTCCAGTGAACGACGTCTCACTGTTAAAAGATATAATTGTTGTTTGTTGTTCTTATTGCTCCTTTTTACAGAAATGAACGAGCACGCGGGAAGGTGAAATGAGAGCTCAGAGAGCCCAGGGTCATAAATTAAATGTGTGTCTGTTCCTTTAAAATAGGCTTTAAATTAGAATGAAAACACCTTCTCAACAATTTGGTGACCCCGACGTGATTTCTGGAAGTAGCAAAGGAAAACGTGAGTTTGGAAATTGTTGTGATTAACAGATACTGGAGATCGGAGGACAGAAGTGACCCAGGCCTGAAGTTATTTGGTAAGCGCTGACACACGAGTCGATAAATTGACTAATCTAAAAGTATGTTCTGTCTGTAGTTCTCCAGTAAATGTTGATATCTGTTTCTGCTGAGTTAAATAGAGCCGACCGGGTCGGTGAACTCAGGGTGTGGCCGGCCCTAAGGTAAGCTAGGACGCTTCTTACTGAAAGCTTGCGTGTTGGACACGAAGAAGGGTGAGTGGGATCAGCTCATGGATTAAGAAACCACGGAATGTCTAAAAAAGAAAACTCAGAAATCAGAGAGCGATTTTAACCCTGGCATTTCTTGTTCCTTTGACCAGGATCTCAGATCGGACTGGATCTCCGGGAGGAACCGCAGGCTGCTGAGAGTCCGTGCATAACCTGGTTCGGAACCAGTATCAAAGTCCTCCACCCCACCGTTAGGTAAAAAAGGAGGCCGGCAGATCCGGGGTTTCTCCCGGAGCAACAGTTGGATGGGGTCTTCCTTCACAGGGACAACAGCCAGTGAGTAAAAATGTGATGCGTGAAAGAAGAAAAAATAACTAGGTCCGGGACCTATGTAATGCACGTTTGTGTTTTTGCAAATAAAGATCGGGGATCTTTGCGTGAATATTCATGTTAAAGGAGTTGGACTCCAAAAGCGCGCAGAGGTCTGGGATCTCAATTAGAAATAGGACTAATGATAAATAATATCTAAATAATAATACTAGTAATGAAAAAGCATGATAATAAAATGGAGCTAACAGGTTAGCTGAGGTTCAGGAGCAAGGCCACGCCTCAAACCCGCTTCATAAATCCTAATCAGCCTTGACTCAATTCACCCGGTACCACACGTCTGCTCTACATCTCTAATCCCACCAGGATACACATATAAACTCTGCCTGCCCTTCATCCCTCGTCTCCCGTTCGTTTTCACCCCTCCCTTCCCCTCCCTCTAGGTCCAGGGTCCTGCCGACTCGCCTCTTCATTTCAGGGTTCCCGCCGACTCGCCTCCTCATTTCAGGGTTCCCGCCGACTCGCCTCTTCATTTCAGGGTTCCCGCCGACTCGCCTCTTCTTTTCAGGGTCCCCGCCGACTCGCCTCTTCTTTTCAGGGTCCCCGCCGACTCGCCTCTTCTTTTCAGGGTCCTGCCGACCCTCTCCTTTCCTTCGCTGGGTCCTGCCGACCCTCTCCTTTCCTTCGCAGGGTCCTGCCGACCCTCTCCTTTCCTTCGCTGGGTCCTGCCGACCCTCTCCTTTCCTTCGCAGGGTCCTGCCGACCCTCTCCTTTCCTTCGCAGGGTCCTGCCGACCCTCTCCTTTCCTTCGCAGGGTCCTGCCGACCCTCTCCTTTCCTTTTCAGGGTCCTGCCGACCCTCTCCTTTCCTTTTCAGGGTCCTGCCGACCCTCTCCTTTCCTTCGCAGGGTCCTGCCGACCCTCTCCTTTCCTTCGCAGGGTCCTGCCGACCCTCGCCTTTAACCCTCCCCCTTTTTCGCAGCATCAATCGGGCACAGCCTCCCTGTTCTGCGCTCCAGTTTACTCCTGTACCACCTCTTCTAACGTTTCTCTCTTTTAGGTTCCGTCTGGGGGGGTCTTGAGCAGGCTCGGAAAGACGATTTCCCGAAGACTGCACCCCCACACTGAGTCTTCCTCCGGGTCTCTGGCGTTGCCTCTCCCCAGACCATTCAATTCAACATGCCTTCAATAAACTGTTAAATTCTGAACCTGTAGCGTGGTCCTTGCTAGTGAATACATAATTATATCAATGTGTGATAAACCGGTTGTGTGAATGTGTGTGTGAATGGAGATTTCTATGGTGAAACAGCTGTAGGCTGAACGGAGTCTCATGGTTTGAAAATTAAGTAAAAAACACTGCGATAAGATAAATAGATCAGATAACAGAGAAATAAAAGCTGAATTTACTTCATTAACACGAGAATGATGAATATTTAAAAATGAAAAATAAAAACAGCAAAATGTAACTTATCGAAATATGGGGAAAAAATAGCAAAGAAGATTTTAAAGGAGATGCAAAATTAATGTAAGAGAAAAGACAATACATTTCTTTAAAATAAAGATTATGAATTTGAAACGACGATTGACTGAGTAATTTCGCGCACTTCTTGGTAGTTGCGATCTAAAATAAAACTAAAAAGATCAAAATTGAAGAATTAGACATTTGGCGTCTCAAAGGAATTCTTGAAGGAGGAAGAGAAAAAGGGGGGTTAATGTGTAAAGCAGAGGTGTTTTTTAGCACCCGGGAGGATAGAAAACGTTTTAAACTTTGTTTTCTCCTAAAGTTCCGCCGAAAGAAAAACAAAATAAAAGAGAAAACTCACTAACATATTTAAAAAAAATCCTATGAAGACTAAGGTCAACTTTCCTGTGATCTAAATGAATTATCTTAAACAACCGACCACATTCCCCCTTACCCTCAAGGAAGGGCCGTTCTGATAATAAACAAGCGACCCCCCTTCTGTCCCTCAACAATGGGTCGTTAGTTTTTCTCTTAATAAACAAACCAACTGTAATGGGTTGTGACAGAAATCGGTAAAATGGACTTCCTGAGAAAGACTTGTTTGAAACCAGATTGATCATGCGTTTCAAAATTGTTAAAGGTTATCCAACTGCCGGAAGGCAGAAGAGAAGGAACACATACCCCTCCCCCCGCCGCTAGCTAATAATGAGGGGGATGTTTTATGAGCTGCGTGATTCTCTCTATACAAAAGGTTGGGATTTCTTAAGTGCAGCGGCAACTTTTACTTTATAATAATCCATCCATCCATCCATCCATCCATCCATCCATTTTCTTCCGCTTATTCGGGGTCGGGTCGCGGGGGCAGCAGCCTAAGCAAAGAGGCCCAGACTTCCCTCTCCCCAGCCACTTGTTCCAGCTCCTCGGGAGGAACCCCAAGGCGCTCCCAGGCCAGCCGAGAAACATAGTCCCTCCAGCGTGTCCTGGGCCTTCCCCTGGGCCTCCTCCCGGTGAGACGTGCCTGAAACACCTCACCAGGGAGGCGTCCAGGAGGCATCCTGACCAGATGCTCGAGCCACCTCAACTGACTCCTCTCGATGTGGAGAAGCAGCGGCTCTACTCTGAGCCCCCTCCAGATGACTGAGCTTCTCACCCTATCTCTAAGGGAGAGCCCAGACACTCTGCGGAGGAAACTCATTTCAGCCGCTTGTATCCGTGATCTCGTTCTTTCGGTCACCACCCAGAGTTCGTGACCATAGATGAGGGTAGGAACGTAGATCGACCGGTAAATCGAGAGCTTCGCCTTTTGGCTCAGCTCTCTCTTCACCACGACAGACCGGTAGAGCGCCCGCATAACTGCAGATGCCCCACCAATCCGTCTATTGATCTCCCGCTCCATTTTTCCCTCACTCGTGAACAAGACCCCCAGATACTTAAACTCCTCCACTTGGGGAAGGACCCCATCCCCGACCCGGAGGAGGCACCCCACCCTTTTCCGGCTCAAGACCATGGCCTCGGATTTGGAGGTGCTGATTCTCATCCCAGCCGCTTCGCACTCGGCTGCGAACAGCTCCAGCGAAAGCTGTAGATCACGCTCCGATGAAGCCAACAGGACCACATCATCTGCAAAAAGCAGAGACCCAATCCTGAGGCCACCAAAACGGATCCCCTCAACGCCTTGGCTGCGCCTAGAGATCCTGTCCATAAAAGTTAGGAACAGGATCGGTGACAAAGGGCAACCTTGGCGGAGTCCAACTCTCACTGGAAACAAGCCCGACTTACTGCCGGCAATGCGAACCAAACTCTGGCACCGGTCGTACAGGGACCTAACAGCCCGTATCAAGGGGCCCGGTACCCCATACTCCCGGAGCACCCCCCACAGGGCCCCCCGAGGGACACGGTCGAACGCCTTCTCCAAGTCCACAAAACACATGTAGACCGGTTGGGCGAACTCCCACGCACCCTCCAGGACCCTGCTGAGGGTGTAGAGCTGGTCCAGTGTTCCACGGCCAGGACGAAAACCGCATTGTTCCTCCTGGATCCGAGGTTCGACTATCCGTCGGACCCTCCTCTCCAGAACCCCTGAATAGACCTTACCAGGGAGGCTCAGAAGTGTGATCCCCCTGTAGTTGGAACACACCCTGTGGTCCCCCTTTTTAAACAGGGGGACCACCACCCCGGTTTGCCAATCCAAGGGAACTGCCCCCGATGTCCACGCAATATTGCAGAGCCGCGTTAACCAACACAGCCCCACAACATCCAGAGCCTTGAGGAACTCCGGTCGAATCTCATCCACCCCCGGAGCCTTGCCACCGAGGAGCTTTTTAACGACCTCGGTGACCTCAACACCAGAGATTGGAGAGCCCGACCCCAAGTCCCCAAACCCTGCTTCCAGATTGGAAGGTGTGCTGGTGGGATTGAGGAGGTCTTCGAAGTATTCCATCCACCGACCCAAAACGTCCCGCGTTGAGGTCAGCAGCACACCATCCCCACTGTAAACAGTGTTGGTGGCAGACCGCTTTCCCCCCCTGAGACGCCGGATGGTGGACCAGAATCGCTTCGAAGCCGTACGGAAGTCGTTTTCCATGGTCTCTCCAAACTCCTCCCACGCCCGAGTTTTTGCCTCAGCAACCATCCGAGCCGCATTCCGCTTATAATAATAATAATAAAAAAAAAACTTAGCTAATATTTTCAATGATATTCATGGGATGTCTGTGAGATCTCTCATATAGTATAAAAGAAATGGTTTAAAAATGACGGATTATGAGCAGAGTGATTTTATTTTGAAATGCAGGCGGATGTCTACAGGACCTGTGGGGTAGCAGCTGGGTGGCTACGTGAATTTATTCTTTGTAACAAGCGGCAGCTTCAGATGTTTGCTTCTAACATTTTAATGACAGATAAGATACATGTTGAAAGGAAACAATCTTGTAATGCGCTGGGTTAGAGACTGCAAAAAAGAGAAGATATGTTCGTTACGGGATTACCGTAGTAAGGAATGTAGTAACGCACTTCAAAATTCAACTTTACTTACCGTAGCACACTGAGTTTAAGCGCACTTCAATATTTACACTCAATGGAGTTGTTGCTAATGGGACAACATTAAGGGTCTGATTAAGCAAGAAGATGTCTAGACCTACACCTGAGATTGGGAGAGGATGCTGGCCCTCGCCCCAATATCAGTTGAGAATGGTACCATGTTTTTTGGGCATCTAGCAACAGACTCTTTCACATATAATCATAATAATAAGCTAATTTGTAGAATCTTTATGAAGGAGCAGATAAGTAGAGAGCAAGGAATAGAGATGTGATGTTTTGTCATGGAAATATCAGTTGCTGATTATCTCATTGACAAAATGGTAGGAAGTTAGTGAAGCCAGATGAAAAAATAATTAAGTAAAATTAGGAATTTTGTTTTCCACTAAAAATGAGATTGAGTTGTTAGAAAAATGAAATAAAAATAATAGATTTTGCTACAGGAAAAACCTGTTGTGATAATCATAAAATCTAGAGATTATTTTCTAATTTGTTAAGAAGAGATTTCCTATTTCACTTGAAGTTGGGCATATTCTCTGTAGCGGATAAATTAATAATCCAAATTTTAGATTTTCATAAAATTCTTGAAACGGGACAGCTACCAAATAATTTTTCTACTTGGAAAAAGAAAAAATTAAAGCTTTAACTTTAGTTTGTAATCAGATGAAGATAAATAATCATATTATGGCTAACAGAAGATTCAAATTGAACTTTACATGTTTTTGGCATTTGGCCAACAATGGGGAACAGGGGTATGGCGACCTCAAACTGATTCGTTCATGGACAAGAAGTGTCAGACATGGAAAAAAAGAAAAGCTTCTCATATAAAATTAAGAAACAGCTTTGAGCAAACGAAGGCTGTATTGAAGAAGCTCTATTTGGTAAGAAAAGATAATTTCTCCTAATGGATTTGTAATGTTAACGGTGAAACATTTAGATACACTAACTGTTGCAGAAATGTTGTTTAGAGAAATAATGCCTAGATTTGATATCCACAAATGATCTATAGTGGTAACGGAACACATTTTGTGAATGAAATAATTGATAAAATAGGACAAAGATTAGAGATCATTTTTAAGAGACAATTGGATTCTAAAAGCAGATTAAGAAAGGCCATGGATAAGACTAAACAGAATTGGAGATACTGTTTGTTTATGATAAAGCTATATATAAATATAACACCAAGTAATTGAACGAATTTGATGAGACCTTATCCTTCCTACAGTTTGGTATATTAAAATAAGAGGAACAATTACAAACTGATTTATGACTTTATGATAAAATGTTGCAAATTGAAAAAAAAAAAAGTGATGGAAGAAACGGGACAAAATTGGATAGTCTTGATTTGGTAAATTATAAATGCATATAATTCCAAATTTGAATATTGGTCTCATTCTATTTGAAATAATCTATGGGCGCAGATAAAGAATTCCTTAGATTGGTTTACTCTCTTCTAAAGAACAATTTGATTAAGATCTGGTGGGTTTTCATGATCAAAATACTGATAAGTACATGAGTTATAAATGCAAACTAATCATATGCCAAATGATCCTATATTCCTACAGGAAGAAGTGAGCTGAAAGTAGGTGACTGGATCCTGATTAAAAGCTGTAAACAGAAAATTGGGCATCACCCAGGTGGAAGGGGCCATTCCAGGTATTTATGACCACACCAATGGCTGTAGAGACTGAGTTGGATACACTTAATCCATTATAAAAAGCAGAGACCATTACTAGATATAGGGAAAGCAGTCTAAGAAAAGTGGTGTTAAAAACTGATTCCAAAGGGAGGTAGGTACATTAGGTTCTACTTGTCTCAACCTCAGTGAAGAGAACCAGGAGAGCCACTTTTCTATAGAGACTGTTTTGAAGGGAGAGATAGTAACTATGAAGGTTTTTCTGCTATCTAGAACTTTTATTTTTACAGTTTTTTGGTGGTGTTATTTCAATAGGAACGTCAGGACTCACAGAAGAATGACTTAGAGCACATGAGGATGCTGATTTATTTTCTTGGTTCACTCAGAGAAGGACACACAGAAACCCATTTGAAACTAGTGTATGGTGACAATATGCAAGATATCTAGCAAATAAATAAAACATTAACAGTTTTGTTTGTTCTCAGATGCCATATACTGTAGGACATTTACCCAGATATGTAGAAGCTTTCACTAATCTTAATGATCTGTTTCCAGATGTTACACTCCTCTCCGGGATTTGGACAAATTCTGAGCGTCAAGTAAATGAACGAACAGGAAGTTATATGGGTAAAAATGTATATACTTACATGACAAAAGTAAGGGTAAATTGGAGACTGGGACGGCATGGGATTAATCTAAATAGTTAAAGCTGGACCAGTACACTTAAAACCTGACCAAAGATTTTTTTGTTTTGAAAATGATAAAAATCTGACCACACTTTCATACCACTCTGGGTACATGGGAAAAAAGTATATAGTATGTGCTCCATATCGTGAATGTGATGGGAACTTTTCTATGGACGACCTGCTGATTCTCTGCGGATTTTGGCTCTGACACAATTACCCTTAAAATGAGAACGGTGGATGTGCTTCTCTTGAGACTTAAAGAGCATTCTTTTCTTGTATTTGCAGAGGAGATCCGACACAGCAGAAGGAGGAGGCGTGATATTTCAGCCCCTCATGGTCCCATCTGGGCTCCGATATGCCCCCTGAAAACAAATTATGGAGTGATTTGAAATAAGGTTCTATTATCTTTTTTCCCATGGACCGAAGTGGGTATGGTCATGTTATGATTGGACACATTAAATTATAGATTCAGTGGTTTTGTTAATTCTTCCCTGGCAGAAAGGTATAGCAGCTGAGATCTAGGAATTTAGCTTAAATACCGTATACATGGAGACTGATCTACAATACAGGTGTTTATTGAACTATAACATCTTTCCGTAACAAGCTTCAGATCTAGTCACACCTGATTAACAGGAGACTTAAATAATTGGATGTTTCTGAAACAGTTCTGTTTCAGGAAAAGGGAGGAGATCCTTAGGCACAAGGGGAACTTAAATTTCAATTATTTTTTACAAAACAAAGCCTTTCAATTGGTCTCATTAAAAGCATTTCAGATAAATGAAAACACAGAATAAAAAACAGCATTTGTTTAGGGTTCAACACTTTTTTGGTTAAATAGGTTGAAATTATAGTTTTCTTTTATAAGTAATGGGCTTCATAAGCTCAGAAAAATGAATAACAGTCGGTGATGTGGTAAAATCTTATTGGACTATAGGTTTAATGAACTTAGGCTGTTAGCAGTGTAAATGAATAAAATTAAACTGATCGTTTTCTGCGGGTTGAGCTTTAAAGCAGCACATTTTTCTTTTGAGTGGTGTCATGCTCATGATGCCATTTCCACAATCCAAAAAGACCAGGTGTTTCCTGTTTTCCATCCTGTTTTGGCACCTTTGTGCGGTTGTTTGTTTTAGCACACAACCCATTCATCTTACCTTGTGGCATATTTATGCATTTAGTCTTTGTTTAGAAGTTTTTATTTGCATTATAACCTCTACTATATATTTTGAAGAAATATTCTTTATGGTCTAGGTTGTTCCAGTGTTACTCATTTTTGATATAGGATTTTTAGAGTGCAATTTGGGTCAATGATGATTTTTGTGATTTACATACAGCAAAAGTATTAGCTTTTTCTACAGATAGACCTAGTTTGTAAGCAGTCAGGATAATAATTTGATTTTGTGTTAGTGCGGCCGATCAGTGCGGCACTACTTAAAACTATGAGGTGAGTGAGGGATTTGATAAAAAAAAAAAGAGGATAAATCCATAAGAAATTAATCTCAAAACAGATACAATTATGGATAAAGCAAACAGGAAAAAGCAAATTAGTTGCAAGCTCCTTTTTAGGCTTTGTTGACCAGGTGAGAGACCAGCAGCCAACCAGACCACAATCTCTCAGGTATCCATCCATTTTCTTCCGCTTATCCGGGGTCGGGTCGCGGGGGCAGCAGCCTAAGCAAAGAGACCCAGACTTCCCGCTCCCCAGCCACTTGTTCCAGCTCCTCGGGAGGAACCCCAAGGCGCTCCCAGGCCAGCCGAGAAACATAGTCCCTCCAGCGTGTCCTGGGCCTTCCCCTGGGCCTCCTCCCGGTGAGACGTGCCTGAAACACCTCACCAGGGAGGCGTCCAGGAGGCATCCTGACCAGATGCCCGAGCCACCTCAACTGACTCCTCTCGATGTGGAGAAGCAGCGGCTCTACTCTGAGCCCCCTCCGGATGACTGAGCTTCTCACCCTATCTCTAAGGGAGAGCCCAGACACTCTGCGGAGGAAACTCATTTCAGCCGCTTGGTATTCATACTAAAGAAATAGGCTGGAGCCATTGCACTCCCACTGAGGAGTCAGGACGAACCTGAGAGGACATGCAGGAGCAGCAAGCCAGAGCGGGAGAAGAACAGCAAGGAGTAGACCACACAACCTACTTGAACCCTCTGCTGAGAGGTTTCCAACTTCAGCACACCTGCACCATCAGGTGGCAGGGCGGCTTGGAGCACAGAGCTGCCCAGCTGGGGCAGCAGGGTTTGAAGGAAAAGAAGCTGAGACCCCTGCCAAAAGGGGCTGAACAATCCTCTGGTCTGCGTGCAGTCCTTAGAGTTTTCAAACTCAAGGCTACTGGAAAGATACACTTTAGCTGCATATAGGTGATGTGCTGGCAACCTCTCGCCTTAGGTCATAGAAGAGCGAGCCGGACGACCACAATTCCCGGCCAGAACAAGATGACTTGACTACTGATCCGAAAAGTTCCAGAGAAGATGGACTCAAAATTGATATGATTCTTTGCCTGACATTTTTCCTTACATATGGTGATCTCTTAAAAAATAAGAGATCAAGAGAGGTACATGAAGAGATATAAATTCTGTTAATGTTGTATGAGGGTCTAATTTTGTAGTGCATGTGAAAACACTTAGAAACCGTGAATAATCAAGAGGAATGTGGCACATCCTGGGTGCCTTTTGTGAAGAAGCTGTGTGCCTTTTGGTGGGGAGGCTGTGACCATTCTGTGGGGGAAGATCTATGTGGGAGGAGTTTCCTTTTTAACTGTTGTTTCAAATAAAAACCTAAAGTTGAGATAAAGCTGTACTCATTTAATAGAACTGAGTCCAGTGAACGACGTCTCACTGTTAAAAGATATAATTGTTGTTTGTTGTTCTTATTGCTCCTTTTTACAGAAATGAACGAGCACGCGGGAAGGTGAAATGAGAGCTCAGAGAGCCCAGGGTCATAAATTAAATGTGTGTCTGTTCCTTTAAAATAGGCTTTAAATTAGAATGAAAACACCCTCTCAACAAGGAGTAACGTTGTTCTGTGGCTTGTGTTCGAGACTGTTGGACTGAGGTGACACCCGGCTGCCAGGTTCTTCCTCCCTGCATGTAGTCAATGGTAAAGTTGTCTCATTTCCAAATCCAGTATTTAGATCAAAATTAAACTGAAGATGGTGTAACTTGGTCTCGATTGTTTGAAAACTCTGGAGCAGTTTCTCAAAGTCCTCAGCTAAGCAAAACGCCATTTTGGTAATCCACAGTCGTTCAGAAAGTAATCCAAGAAAGAGATCCAGTCTAATAAAGTGACTCCAGAGGCTGGGTGTATAAAGTAGCCAAGAAAAAAGCTAAGAAATTAAAATAAGAAAAAAGAATAAGGCTAAGGCTTATATCAGATCTTCTGTTCCTTCTGTGTCTCTGCTCTGTCTTCTCAAACCCCCAGACGGTCGTGGCAGATGGCCGCTCCTACTGAGCCTGGTTCTGTTGGAGGTTTCTTCCTGTTAAAGGGGAGTTTTTCCTCTCCACCGTCGCTACATGCTTGCTCTCTATGAGGGATTGCTGAAGGATTGCTGTGGTTGGAAAGTCTGCATCAACGGGGCCCAACCTCACGCCAATGACTGACGCAATCTGCTGGGATTCCTTAAATAGGAAACTTTTTAACTGATTGGAATATTTGTATAAATGTATTGAAATGACTTCTTGTTAAGTGCCTTGAGATGACATCTGTTGTGAATTGGCGCTATATAAATAAACTGAATTGAATTGAATAGAGGTCAGAAGAGGTTGCATCTCCTTCAATATCTGTAGCATTTATTAATCTAGATATGATTATACTGTATAAGGTATATATATATATATATATATATATATATATATATATGTTGTGATTGGAGTTCTCATAAGATGAATTGAACAGACTGTTGGAAGACCACATTTCCCAGCAATCCTAGCAGTGATCCCCATCACACTCCTATTGGTCTCATAAGATGAACTGAACAGACTGTTGGAAGACCACATTTCCCAGCAATCCTAGCAGTGACCCGCATCACACTCCTATTGGTCCGTGACCACCCATGGTGACATCGGCGATGACATCACGGCCAAAGGGGGCTATAAGAGTAGTCGCGCCCATTTTCAAACTGTTCTCCAGCCAGAAGTTCTTGGATGAACTACTGCTGAACAGAGGACATCTCACCGGTGAAGATTTTATTTTGTTCTGACCCGCTGGACCGGTGAAGAACTCATTTCAAAGCTTCGAAGTGCTCATACGGTTTGTGTATCTCGTCTGAGCTATATCAGAACTGTTCCAAGACAATTTAATATTAATATAATTTTTGAAAAAGCTAAAGTTTTAATCTATTAATTACTGTTAGGGGCACCAGCTTCTTCACGAGAAGCACTTGTAATCCCTGTCTCTTCTGAAAGGTATAAGTTCAAACGCCGTAGACAATATTTGTATGCATACACCAAGTAATCACAGAAAACTACTTTTTAAGCTAAGGGGAATTTATTAAGGAAATAGATCAACCTTACAGTCAAAACATTTAGTTAATAATTCCCATCTATTCTAAAGCATGAAACTAAATACTACCGATCTTAGAAAAGGAATTATACGTAAAAATTTATCAACTAATCAATTAACACCAAGGGGATCAGGGACAAATAGACAGCTCCCTTTTCAGCAGGGGAGGGGAAGTGAGGGTTTGTTTAAAAAGGAAGGTGGCTGATCCCTCACTCCAGGGGGCTCACGTAAGAGATAGCCTGTAGGACACAGCCCATAAATGTATATCTGGAGCAAGATGGAGGGAAGCACACAGCATGTAAGGGCAGAGCACATGGTGTGAACTGTCCATATGGAAGGCCACAGCTTTAACTAACAGACAAAGAACAGTGGAGTTGTCCTTTCAGCTAACAGACCAGCTAACGCAAGTCGACCCGAGCACGACTCTGCCAACCAGGTGATCAGAGAGCAAGAGAGAGAGTAGAACGAGGAAAAGAAAGAGCGTTATCCGCTCAGGATAAAAAACAGTTTAAAACACAGCAAATACACTCAACAAAAATATAAACGCAACACCTTTGTTTCTGCTCCCATTTTTCATGAGATGGACTTAAAGATCTAAAATTCATTCCAGATACACAATATTACCATTTCTCTCAAACATTGTTCACAAATCAGTCTAAATGTGTGATAGTGAGCACTTCTGCTTTGCTGAGATAATCCATCCCACCTCACAGGTGTGCCACATCAAGATGCTGATCTGACATCATGATTAGTGCACAGGTGTACCTTATACTGCCCACAATAAAAGGCCTCCCTGGAATGTGCAGTTTTTTGCACCATTTGCCTCATGCAGTGCAACACATCTTCTTCGCATAGAGTTGATCAGATTGTCAATTGTGGCCTGTGGAATGTTGGTCCAACATTCCACAGGCCACAATTGAGTGTAATACAGCTCACAAACTTATGCATGGAGTAACACTAAATGAGCCAACAGGTTCAGCGCTTAAAGACACTTTAACCTACAATGAACGAGATCCAACTCGTCCAAACTATATTTTCCCTATTTATCTGCTCAGACACAAGATTAGGATAACTGAACCGGTTCAGTCCTACTTTGCTTTAAGGGAGGTTCAGTCCACAAAGAGGGAAGCAAAATGTGTTCTTTGTTGAGCAAAAAGGGAGAAAGAAAACCTTCCGCAGAGGTTCTTTGGACCCTTAGTTCCGGTTGCAGGCCTCACGGCTGTGAATCGATGTCATAAAGAATTGTCTTGGAACAATCCTAATCCCAGGCTGGCTATGCAAACAGAAGCTGGGTAGACGGTTGTACTTTTAAACTTTTTTTTGTTGGTTATTTTGAATGTTGGACCAGGTTAACATGCAAAGATATTGAGTCCAGGTAAACAAACAAACAAAGCCAACACAACTTCAGTTCTGGAATACAGCCTCTGCTGGTTTATTAGTTTACATACCTTCTGTGAGCAGGACAAAGCATTGATGACATACAATTCTGTCATCTTCAAATACCCCAGCAAGACTCTCCGGCAAGCCCCAGACTAGACTCCCTCTTCTATTATTAACACACAGATTTTATACTTAGTTTGTGCGTCATATTGGCGCCAGAGCAGTCTAACATAATCCAGATGCTTCCTTTAATAACAACACGCTCTCTGAGAGAACATGTTCTGCTAGCCAAGTTTATAATTTATCGTGTCAGAGTGACCCAAGCCTTCCTTCTCTGAATAAACACACACATTCCTTCACGTAGCATTTTTGATAAGAACATTTTGGACATTTATCATTTTACCACAACATTCCCCCCTGTGGTGCTCTCTAAGGGCACCAAAAAGCTAATTAGACCTATAACACCTATATGAGCTTACATGTAACCTGGATTACTATTGAAATAAACATAGTCAATCCTATGCCAGTGGTGATTCGTTGTGTAGAGTCGAAAAACCTGTCGGCTGTTCTTGAACAGGAAAATTACTCTACAGCCCCCCCGGCCCGGGCGACTACCTTATTTTTGACAATGTTTCGGTACACCGAATCACCTTAACCGACATGAGGAATCGTCTGAACTCAAAATGTGAGTAAATGCAAACATGGATAAATTCAAAATACAATGAAATGGCATACATCTTGACTAACACCTTAAACATACACTACATGTAGTATATAGGAATGTTAAAATGTCACTATTGTCCATAGCAAATGTGATTATGAAAATGTTTCAATGTCCCGATTGTCCACAAAAATGTACTTAATAAGATTGTTGAAATGTCTCGATTGTGTCATGTTTGCGTGTTTTAAAGACCCAAAGGCAGCAACAATTTAACTTAAATGATTTAATAATGAACAAAAACCAGGAACAAAAACTTACAGAACTCGGAGAACCAAAAATGCTGAGATGAGGGAGGAAAAAACAGGAAATGGGCAAGAAACCGGAAACTGGGCAGGAATCAGGAACAGACAGGGAAAGAATGACGACGGACCAGCGAGTAGTGACTGAATGAGAGTAGAATTTATACTGGGGAGGAAATTAGGAAGTGAGAGGAGACCAATAACCAATTAGGGGAATCAGATGCAGGTGAGAGGGAGAGAGCAGGTGGAAACAATCAGCTGGGAAGAGAGGTAAATGGTAGGGAGAAAGAAAACTCTAAACTAAAAATAATAAGTCTAGGAAGGGGACCTAAGGAAACACTAGAGAGAATAAACTAATAAAGACAATTAAATAATCTAACATCAAAAGACTAGATAAGGAAAAGAACTAGGTTAAAACACAAACAGGAGGGAACAAAACAAGAAAGCAGATTAGGGTACAGAGGGGAAGGAAATTAAGGAGAAGAAAAACAAAGCAAAATCCACAGAACCTGACAGATTGTTCAAGAAAATTAAAAATAGACGTGTGAAGTAGATGAAGTAGGTTAAGCAAAGAACAAAATGAAGATTCTTGGTGTGGGTTCCGTTGAGGGCTGATGGGGTCCTGGAGGTGGACTTATTTATTCAAAATACACTTTATTACTTGAGCTGGCTCCTCTAAAGAGTCCTTGGCTTGGATGTTCAGATGCTTAGGAGGTGGGGAGGACAGTTCACAGTGGTCCTCTCCATCTGGACCAACTGGTATGCAGCAGCCAAGTTCATCTGGGAAGTCAGTGTCCTTATCCATATCCGCTTCACGATGGGTATGATGCAACATGCCAATAAGAAAATTACAATTAGTACTATGGTCGCACTAATTGCCACCTTACTCAGCATTGCTTTCCAATCCCCTGAATTTAGATCTAACCACCCCCCAGACCAATCATTCTTACCAGCTTTCATACTAAGTTCTTCTCTAAGGATTTTAAGCTTAGACATTGCTGCTGAGAAAGTACCATCAGGCACAGTATTGCTTGGAATATACGTGCAACACTGATCACCAAAAATATGGCAGACTCCTCCTTGGTCTCCCATGATCCAATCTATGGCCTGCCGATTTTGCAATGCCATCCTACTAGTTTCATGCAACTGCTGGCCTAACAGTCCAAGAACATCACTAGTAAACTCAGCAAAAAAAGAAACGTCCTCTGACTTTCAACTGTTTTTACTTTCAGTAAACTTAATGTGTGTAAATATTTGTATGAACACTAAAAGAGTCAACACCATAAGACATAAACTAAAAATGTTTCACAGACATGTGACTAACAAAAGTAGAATAATGTGTCCTTGAATGAAGGGAGGCTCAAAATTACCAGCTGTGGCCACCAGCTGCTTGAAGTACTGCAGTGCATCTCCTCCTCATGGACTGGACCAGATTAGTCAGTTCTTGCAAGTGCCTTGGTGGAAAAGTGGGGTAACATCTACCCCACTTTTCCACCAAGGCACTTGCAAGTTCCTGGACATTTCTGGGGGGAATGGCCCTAGCCCTCACCCTGCGATCCAACAGGTACCAGATGTGCTCAATGGGATTGAGATCCAGGCTCTTCGCTGGCCATGGCAGAACACTGACATTGCTGTCATGCAGAAACTCACGCACAGAATGAGCAGTATTGCTGGTGGCATTGTCCTGCTGGAGGATCATGTCCGGATGAGCATGCATAAAGGGTACCACATGAGGGAGGAGGATGTCTTCCCTGTACCACAAGGCATTGAGATTGCCTGCAATGACAACAAGCTCGAGTCCGATGGTGATGTGATATACCGCCCCAGACCATGACGGACACCCCACCTCCAAATTGATCCCGCTCCAAGGTACAGGCCTCGGTGTAACGCTCATTTCTTCGACGATAAACACGAATCCGTCCATCACCCCTGGTGAGACAAAACCGTGACTCATCAGTGAAGAGCACTTTTTGCCACTCCTGTCTGGACCTGCGAAGGTGGGTTAGTGCCCATAGGCGGCGTTGTTGCTGGTGATGTCTGGTAAGGACCTGCCTTACAACAGGCCTACAAGACCTCAGTCCAGCCTCTCTCAGCCTATTGCGGACAGTCTGAGCACTGATGGAGGGATTGTGTGTTCCTGGTGTGACTCGGGCAGTTGTTGTGGCCATCCTGTACCTGTCACGCAGGTGTGATATTCGGATGTACCGATCCTGTGCAGGTGTTGTTACACGTGGTCTTCCACTGCGAGGATGATCAGCTGTCCTCCCTGTCTCCCACTAGCGCTGTCTTAGGCGTCTCACAGTGCGGACATTAGCCACATCAGCAGTCCTCATGCCTCCCCGCAGCATGCCTAATGCACGTTCACGCAGATGAGCAGGGACCCTGGGCATCTTTCTTTGGGTGTTTTTCACAGTCGGTAGACAAGTCTCTTTAGTGTCCTGCGTTTTTAGAACTGTGACCTTAAATGCCTACTTTCTGTAAGCTGTTAAGGTCTTAACGACCATTCCACAGGTGCGTGTTAATTAATTGATTATGGTTAATTGAACATGCATGGAAAACATTGTTTAAACCCTTTACAATGAAGATCTGTAAAGTTATTTGGATTTTTACAACATTATTGTTGAAATACACAGTCCTGAAAAAGGGACGTTTCTTTTTTTGCTGAGTTTATAATTGAGTATTTGCTGTTGATTATAGTAAATGTAATTAATCCATTCCACTTTTTATTAATTCCTATCTGAGGTATTATGGACTCAAATCCTGCTTTAACTTCATGTCTTGCCTTAAATTCATTTGGAATTCCTCTAGGTAGTCCTATTATGTCAGGATGAACAGTCTGATCAGGTACATATTCTCGTTTTGCTCTAGGGTTGTTATTCACTTGATCAAGGTTAATTATTTTATTAACACTTTCATGTAGCATTGTTATAGGCATTTTCAATCTTACCAGTGTACACAAACCTATCCACCGTGCTGGTAAAATGTTCAACAAGATGTCATCTCCACATATAAAATAACTGTCTGCTATTGCCCAAGTTTGTTCACTCAGAAAGAATAAAGGAGGAATTGTCATTGTCATGTTATCACATGTCTGGCTAAATGGTTCAGGGTTTTCATATCAAACTGGTGTAGTAATAAAAATAGGTGTCATGTTAGCATGTGGAAACCAAGATAGAACCCAAGTTACCTTACATTTTACTGTTGTGTTTCCCACCAAATTTCCTTTGCTTTCTGTAAACCCTCCACTAGCAAAGCATTCATATTCGGCTTCATAGTCTACTTTGTAAATTGTTGGCGAACCATTTTGTGTTGTTGAAATGTTAAACTCTGCACATTTTTCCTCAATTTTATAACCTCTATACTTATCTAAGTAATTATGAATTCTTCTTGATCCATAAGGAATTGGAGTGGGATCTGTTATAGGAACCCATTCCACTTTAAAGCCAACGTCAATCTCCGGTAGCTGTTTAGCATGTTCAGTTTCATTAACAGTGTCAGTTTGTCTACGTGAACGCAACCTATGTGAGATTTTACTGAATACTGGTGTCCTGACTGATCTGTTGTGGTGTGGCATGGTTGCATCATACTTAACTTTTTTTAGGCGGACTCTTCCTTCCGTCTGCTGCCTTTGCAAACGCTCTGGTGACTGGACGTCACTTCCGACACCTCTCGGGTCCATCTTCACCTGCTCCAGGATCAGTCCCTTCAGTATCAGCATTCCTGCCATCACCCAACACAAAACAGTTATCAGACTCACAATCTTTCTCATTGTCCTTGACTTATTTTGTTGACTGATACTCTCCTTAGTTGCTTCTCGGACTTTCGTGAAGTGGCTCAGATGGTACCATGTCGAGCTGCCCTCGATTTGAACAGCTGTTGTTGTTGCTTGAGCCACAACGAACGGACCCTCACGTTCTGGGTTCGTGCCATTTCCTCCTTGAAGATCTTAACGTACACTTGGTCTCCAGGGGCCACTGGACCTTCGTTATCTCTGCTAGCAGCAACTTCCTTCTCCTTCTCCTGCAGATAAATGGCTTTGTGGCTTTGGCTGACATAACTTTTTAGTTCCTGTTCCGCTTGCTCAAGCGGGAGGCCCTTATGGGGTCCCCTGAGGTGCGGGGCTGTTAGGGCTTTGTGCGGAGACAAATGTGTTGATTTGTGTGTTTAAATGCGGTAAGAAAACAAAGCGAGTGACAAACCATCCACCCAGTTTAGTTTGGGACATGCACATATTTTGTTAATCTTTGATTTCAGAGTTCCATTCACACGTTCAACAATTCCCTGACTCTGAGGATGGTAGACAGATCGTAATCTCTGCTTGATTCTCAACTGTTGTAAAATGCCTTTGAAAACTTTGTGAACGAATGCAGGACCATTGTCCGAAGAGATTTCTGATGGTATTGCGAAACGAGTTACAACTTCAGGAACCAGAAACTTCACTACAGTCTCTTAAGTAGAAATTTGGGGTATTTAAACTTTACTGAAGTAATTATCTATGGGCCTACTTTTTACTTCTACGCCTTACATATTCACACAATTATCTGTACTTTCTACTCCTTACATTTTAAAAATAGACTCATTACTCCTGCTTCATTAAGTCTTTTATTAAGAAGATACACAAAAAACGATCTAAAAATGCGCCAACTGGATAGAATTTGACAGTGGTTTGATCATAATTTTAAACATTTACCATTCGGACACCCTACTTGTATGCGATCCATTGCGTACTGTGCACACGGGGTCCAATTAACCGAATATTTTCCATATTAGTCCGTTTTTTTGTTGGTTTTTTTACAATGGTGACGGAAAATCCAAAGGCCACTTGTGATTTTTAATTTCAATTTTCAATTCAATTCAATTCAATTCAGTTTATTTATATAGCGCCAATTCACAACAGATGTCATCTCAAGGCACTTAACAAGAAGTCATTTCAATACAATTATACAAACATTCCAATCAGTTAAAAAGTTTCCTATTTAAGGAATCCCAGCAGATTGCGTCAGTCATTGGCGTGAGGTTGGGCAGATTTCCAACCACAGCAATCCTTCAGCAATCCCTCATACTGAGCAAGCATGTAGCGACAGTGGAGAGGAAAAACTCCCCTTTAACAGGAAGAAACCTCCAACAGAACCAGGCTCAGTAGGAGCGGCCATCTGCCACGACCGTCTGGGGGTTTGAGAAGACAGAGCAGAACACAGAAGGAACAGAAGATCCGATATAAGAGAACTTTCTATGTTACAGAAAGGAAAAAGTTGATAACAGGACACAGTGGATCTTCAGTTACTGAGAGGATCATTCCAGTCGATGACCCCCGTCCAACAGGGCATTGCAGCCAAGCAGGATACCAGACCAGGTGTATCTTCGATGGGGAGAAAAACACTGAGAGAAAACAAAGTTAACAGTCGAAATAACAGAATGTACTGTAATACAACTGGAGAGTCGTAGGAGAAAAGGAAGTAGCAGAGTGAAGAAAATTGGTAAGTCTGTCCTCCAGCAGTCTAAGCCTATAGCAGCATAACTACAGAGATAGCTCAGGATGACCTAAGCCACTCTAACTATAAGCTTTATCAAAAAGGAAAGTTTTAAGCCTGGCTTTAAAAGTAAACAGAGTGTCTGCCTCACGGACTAAAGCTGGGAGCTGGTTCCACAGGAGAGGAGCCTGAAAACTAAAAGATCTGCCTCCCATTCTACTTTTAGAGATCCTAGGAACTACAAGTAAACCTGCAGTCTGAGAGCGAAGTGCTCTTTTAGGAACATATGGAACAATTAGATCTCTGATGTATGATGGAGCTTGATTATTAAGGGCTTTGTATGTAAGAAGAAGGATCTTAAATTCTATTCTGGATTTAACAGGGAGCCAATGAAGGGAAGCTAAAACAGGAGAAATGTGATCTCTCTTTTTAATATTCATCAGAACTCTTGCTGCCGCATTTTGGATCAACTGAAGGCTTTTAATGGCATTTTGTGGACTTCCTGATAGTAAAGAATTACAGTAGTCCAGCCTTGAGGCAACAAATGCATGGACCAGTCCCTCAGCATCACTCCTGGACAGGATGTTTCTAATTTTAGCAATATTCCTGAGGTGAAAGAAGGAAATCCTAGAAACCTGTTTAATATGGGATTTAAATGTCAAGTCTTGGTCAAAAATAACGCCGAGGTTCTTTACGTTATTACTGGGGGCCAATTTAATGCCATCCAGATGAAGTGATTGACTAATCAGTTTCTGTTTAAGAACTTCTGGTCCAAAGACAGCAACTTCTGTCTTGTCAGAATTTAAAAGCAAAAAGTTTAGGGTCATCCATGCTTTTATGTCTTCCAGACATGCCTGTAATCTACCTAACTGACTGGGTTCATCAGGATTTATGGATAAATATAGTTGTGTATCACCGGCATAGCTGTGGAAATTTATCCCATGCTGTCTAATGATTCTACCAATTGGAAGCATATATATGGTGAAAAGAATTGGTCCAAGGACAGAACCCTGTGGAACTCCACAAGTAACCCTTGAGAGTGAAGATGATTTATCATTTAGATGAACAAACTGGAATCTATCAGACAAATATGATTTAAACCAGCCTAGTGCTGTTCCTTTGATCCCTGCAACATGTTCAAGCCTTTCTAAGAGAATATTATGATCGACTGTGTCAAAAGCAGCACTGAGATCTAACAAAACCAGAACAGACACCAGTCCATTATCTGAGGCCATGAGAATATCATTAGTAACCTTCACCAGTGCTGTGTCAGTGCTATGATGAGCTCTAAAACCTGACTGAAACTCTTCAAACAGCTCGTTACTGTTTAGATGTTCACAGACTTGATTAGCAACTATTTTCTCAAGGACTTTGGATAAGAAAGGAAGGTTAGATATAGGTCTGTAATTCACTAAGTCATCTTGATCAAGGGAAGGTTTCTTGAGTAAAGGTTTAATTACAGCTATTTTAAATTCCTGTGGTACGTATCCGTTTACTAAGGATAGATTCATCATATCCAAAATGGGGCCAGGAACCAAATGGAACACTTCTTTAAATAATTTGGTTGAGATTGGGTCCAAAATACAAGTTGAAGATTTAGATGAGGCTAATATTTTTGATAATTCTGAAAGCTCGACTGAATCAAAACAGCCTAAGCAATACTGAGGTTCTACAGTTCTTTCCGATACTGACTCATTTACTGAGGAAGAAGTAATCATGTTTGGGAGGGTGCCAATGATTTTATTTTTAATAAAATTTATTTTATTTATGAAGAATCTCATAAAATCATCACTGCTAAGAGCCGGGGGAATAGTTTGCTCAACAGAGCTATGACTCTGTGTAAGTTTGGCAACTGTACTAAAAAGAAACCTAGGATTGTTTTTATTCGCCTCTATTAATGATGAAAAATATGCTGTTCTAGCTTGTCGAAGGGTCTTTTTATACAGCAGTAGACTGTTATTCCAGGTTAAATAGGAATCCTCTAGATGTGTAAAGCGCCATTTTCTCTCCAACTTCCTAGTATTCTGCTTTAAAGTACGCAACTCTGCGTTAAACCAAGGAGTCAGCCTCCTATGGCTAGCCACTTTCTTTTTTAATGGGGCTACACTATCTAATGCCAAACGCAATGAGGACGTAACGCTGTGAACCAGACCATCAATTTCTGAAGGGTTAGAGATAGAATTGCTGCCATCCACTGTGTTACTCTGAGACACTGAGGAAAGTAAGAATGGTACAGATTCTTTAAAAATTGTTACAGCATTGTCTGATAAAGTTCTACTATAATGAAATTTTCTTTCAGATTTAAGATGGTCAGTTAAAGTAAATTCAAAAGTTATCAAGAAGTGGTCAGACAGGACCGGGTTATGTGGGTGGACTGTTATTT
Source organism: Valencia hispanica (assembly GCA_963556495.2). NCBI lineage: Eukaryota > Metazoa > Chordata > Actinopteri > Cyprinodontiformes > Valenciidae > Valencia > Valencia hispanica. The sequence goes on along the minus strand of OY747700.1, from coordinate 2,781,574 downwards.
CCTCACACTCAATACCGTATGTCAGTACAAGGTCCAAAGTGTGTTTACCTGAGTGGGTCGATCCCTGTACTTTTTGAGTAAAGCCAATTGAGTCTAAAATAGCATTAAAGGCTGCATTTAGGCTATCACTTTCAGTATCCACATGAATATTGAAGTCCCCCACTATAATAACCCTATCAGTATTTAATACTATATCAGATAAAAAATGTGAGATCTGATCCAAGAATTGAGAGTAAGGGCCTGGTGGACGATACAAAACCACAAACAAAAATGGTCTTAATGTTTTGCAACTTGGATGAGGAAAATTAAGGGTTAGATGCTCAAACGAACTGTAGCTATCAATTGGTCTGGGACTAATTAGTAAATCAGAACGGAAAATGGCTGCAACTCCTCCTCCTCGCCCAGTATTTCTAGGAATGTGAAAATTTAAATGACTGGAAGGACTTGACTCATTTATACTGACATAATCCTCCTGCTGCAACCAGGTTTCTGTGAGACAAAGGAAATCAATGTGATTATCACAAATCAAGTCATTTACTAACAAAGTCTTTGAGGAGAGAGATCTTATGTTTAATAAACCACATTTAATAGATTTATTTTCAGTCAAAGTTGTATTTATTTTTATGAGATTTCCATAATTTGCTTTTGTTGGCTTAACTTTTAATCCATTTAATTTTGGCCGTGGGCAAGACACTGTTTCTATAGGGTAATGGGTGGGTAACAGTACAGAAGCAGCAGAGAGGTGGGTTAAACTACGACTCTGCTTCCTGGTCTGGACCCTGGGTTGTCAGTGTTTTGGAGGATTAATAAATTCGGCCATATTCCTAGAAAGAAGAGCTGCTCCATCCAAAGTGGGATGGATGCCGTCTCTCCGGATCAGACCAGGTTTTCCCCAAAAAGTTCTCCAGTTATCAATGTAGCCCACATCGTTTGCAGGACACCACCTAGACAACCATTGATGGAATGACAGCATGCGGCTAAACATGTCGTCACTGGTCCGATCAGGCAGGGGACCAGAAAAGATTACCGAGTCTGACATTGTTTTGGCAAACTTACACACCGAAGCAACACTAATTATAGTGACCTCCGATTGGCGTAACCGGGTGTCATTACCGCCAGCGTGAATAACAATCTTACTGTATTTACGCTTATCTTTAGCCAGCAGTTTCAGGTAGGATATGATGTCGCCCGTTCTGGCCCCTGACAAGCATTTGACTATGGTCAATGGTGTCTCTAATGCCACGTTTCTGACTATGGAGCTGCCAATTACCAGGGCCGGCTTCTCAGCGGGTGTGTCGCTGAGCGGGGAAAATCTGTTAGAAACGCGGACCGGTTGGTGGTGGCCCGGGGGCTGGGTCCTAGAACTATGCTTCCTACGTACAGTCACCCAGCCGCCTAGAGGTCCCGGCTGCGCGGGCTCTACCGGAGGACAGCTAGGGGGTTCTATCCTTGTTGGCTCCGCGCTGACTAATGGGCTTCGGCTATCTGCTGGTTTTTCAACAGCGCAGAGCCGTGCTTCTAATTCTGATACCCTCGCCTCCAAAGCTACAAAAATATTACATTTATTACAGTTACCATTATCACTAAAGGAGGCAGGGAAGTAACTAAACATCTGACAGAGAGAGCAAGAGAGAAGAGAAGAGTTAGAGACAGGAGAAAGAAGAGTAGCCATAGCCGCAATGAAGCTAAGCTAACTGAGCTAGCGAGACCTTCCACCCAAAGAAAAACTGTCTGAAACACGAGGAGTTCCCAAAACGTAAAGTACACCTCCACAAAATGTGTGTTTTAGTGTGATTGTGTGTTAAAATAACTTAGAAAAGCCTCAGCACAGAGAAAATAAGATCAATTCAGATTATAATTAACACCCCTGACCATTTGGTGCAGACGCGCAGGCATTTTTAGGTTTGAGTTGAAGCGCGGAGTACAAGTAACTGAATCAATAAATTAATAATAAGAAGATTTCCATGAAGCCATCTGAGCGTCATCTCAGACCGGGAGGCTTTGGAACGTGACTGTTATCGGTGCGGCTGGTTAAAGACACCCTTCAAAGAGTCCGGTGTTGTGCCAAACACCCGAGCGAAAGAATGCATGCTCCGACATTTTCTGCTGCTAAAGCGATATGATGCTGGATTCAGAGTCTTTCCGACTTCTGATCACTTGAATCAGAGAAATGTTCCCTGATTTAAAAACTTTGGCTGAAGTATAGCTTTTAGTTCCAGTCTCCAGTGCGTCAGCGCGGATTCAGCCTCTAGAACAATGGTTCCCAACATGAGGTTTGTGTGCCCCAAGGGGGTCATTAGAGATTGCAGGGGTCTGCAATGTTTGGTGAAGAACAATGCATTTTCCAGCACGATGGAGCACCGTGCCATAAGGCAAAAGTGATAACTAAGTGGCTCAGGTACCAAAACGTTTACATTTTGGATCCATGGCCTGGAAACTCCCCAGATCTTAATCCCATTGAGAACTCGTGGTCAGTCCTCAAGAGGCGGGTGGACAAACAAAAACCCAATAATTCTGACAAACTCCAAGAAGGGATTATGAAAGAGTGGGTTGCTATCAGTCAGGATTTGGCCCAGAAGTTGATTGAGAGCATCCCCAGTCGAATTGCAGAGGTCCTGAAAAAGAAGGGCCAACACCTCAAATACTGACTCTGCATAAATGTCATGTAATTGTCAATAAAAGCCTTTGAAATGTATAAAGTGGTTGTAATTATATTTCAGTAAATCACAGAAACAACTGAAACAAAGATCTAAAAGTAGTTTTGCAGCAAACTTTGTGAAAACTAATATTTGTGTCATTCTCAAAACTTTTGGCCACAACTTTATTATAGCAAAAGCTGTACTGCTCCGCTTGTGAAAGTAAATCTGTTGGGCTTCTACTTGGTATTTAGACACCAATTTTGAGCTCCAGACCGCCAAACAGGACACGTAAAAAAACAAACAAACAAAAAAAAAAACCTGCCGTGCGTCGAGGTGAGTCCGACGATGTCCAGTCGGAACCTCTCAACCTCGCACACCAGCTCCGGCTCCTTCCCCACCAGAGAGGTGATATTCCACGTCCCGAGAGCCAGCTTCTGCAGCCGAGGATCGGACCGCCAAGGTCCCCCCCTTTGGCTGCCGCCCATCCTGCACAGCACCCAACCCCTATGGCCCCTCCCACAGGTGGTGAGCTCATGGGAAGGGAGGCCCATGTTACCTCTTCGGGCTAAGCCCGACCGGGCCCCATGAGTAAAGGCCCGGCCACCAGGCACTCGCCAACGTGCACCACCTCCAGGCCTGGCTCCAGAGGGGGGCCCCGGTGACCCGCTTCCGGGCGAGGGAACACTGAGTCCATCTGTCTTGTTCATCATAGGGGTCTTTTGGGCTGCACTTTGTCTGATCCCTCACCTAGAACCAAATTGCCATGGGTGACCCTACCAGGAGCAAAAGCCCCCGACAATATAGCTCCTAGGATCATTGGGACACTCAAACCCCTCCACCACGATAAGGTGGCAGCCCAGGGAGGGCTTTAATAATCCCCGTGGGGGAATTTAAGTTTCAGTACAACCAATCCAAGATCATACAAACACTTACAAAGATTAACACAATACAGGATCTGGAAGACTTCGGTAGCAAATGGCTTTACCAGCGCCCCAGTAGCAGATAGAAAGGATTCACACTAGGTAGGGGGGGGTGAACAGGAAAAAAAAAAAAAAACTCTGCCCAGCCCCCTACAGGGAGCCAAGCCTAGGTGCTGAAAAAACCACTGCTAAAACATAGAAGCACATGTATCGGTCATAACATAAGAGAACACAAATGGGACGGGGGGAAGGTCCGGGAACCCTCCACACAGAGAAACTTGTCGCAGCCATAAAAGCACGCCCATAATTTTGCTGACCGACGAGTGGACAGGAGACTGTAAGGTTAAAAGCAAGGACATTTAACTTTTCAGCCTTAAAGTTTTTTCAGCGGTCTCATAGCCACAGTGGTGCACCAAATATCCGAATCATGGCTCAATTTCCATCAGCCCGGCTAAGATACTTCTCCAAGTTGTTTCCCACCCTGCGTATGTAAGTGAAGTTCTTAAATAAAAGAGATGAGAGAGATTCCTTTAGATATTCAGAGGTTTCAATACAAACTTGGTTGATCAAGCAAGGAGGTACAGCGTTAACAGAGAATATGCAATACTGACCTGCCTTCCAAAACAAGACAGAATTATATAGGTTCAGTAATCCTGACTCCTATCGACATGACATCAGAAAACATTTCTTCAGTATGAGAACATTAGACTCCCAGGCTTCAGGGACTTGATAGTGGAAGCATAATCAATGTACACTACCGTTCAAAAGTTTGGGGTCACCCAAACAATTTTGTGTTTTCCATGAAAAGTCACACTTATTCACCACCATACGTTGTGAAATGAATAGAAAATAGAGTCAAGACATTGACAAGGTTAGAAATAATGATTTGTATTTGAAATAAGATTTTTTTTACATCAAACTTTGCTTTCGTCAAAGAATCCTCCATTTGCAGCAATTACAGCATTGCAGACCTTTGGCATTCTAGCTGTTAATTTGTTGAGGTAATCTGGAGAAATTGCACCCCAAGCTTCTAGAAGCAGCTCCGACAATTTGGATTGGTTGGATGGGCACTTCTTGCGTACCATACGGTCAAGCTGCTCCCACAACAGCTCAATGGGGTTCAAATCTGGTGACTGCGCTGGCCACTCCATTACCGATAGAATACCAGCTGCGTGCTTCTTCTCTAAATAGTTCTTGCACAATTTGGAGGTGTGTTTTGGGTCATTGTCCTGTTGTAGGATGAAATTGGCTCCAATCAAGCGCTGTCCACTGGGTATGGCATGGCGTTGCAAAATGGAGTGATAGCCTTGCTTATTCAGAATCCCTTTTACCCTGTACAAATCTCCCACCTTACCAGCACCAAAGCAACCCCAGACCATCACATTACCTCCACCATGCTTAACAGATGGCGTCAGGCATTCTTCCAGCATCTTTTCAGTTGTTCTGCGTCTCACAAACGTTCTTCTTTGTGATCCAAACACCTCAAACTTGGATTCATCCGTCCACAACACTTTTTTCCAGTCTTCCTCTGTCCAATGTCTGTGTTCTTTTGCCCATCTTAATCTTTTCTTTTATTGGCCAGTCTCAGATATGGCTTTTTCTTTGCCACTCTGCCCTGAAGCCCAGAATCCCGCAGCCGCCTCTTCACTGTAGATGTTGACACTGGTGTTTTGCGGGTACTATTTAATGAAGGTGCCAGTTGGGGACCTGTGAGGCGTCTGTTTCTCAAACTAGAGACTCTAATGTACTTATCTTCTTGCTCAGTTGTGCAACGCGGCCTCCCACTTCTTTTTCTACTCTGGTTAGAGCCTGTTTGTGCTGTCCTCTGAAGGGAGTAGTACACACCATTGTAGGAAATCTTCAATTTCTTAGCAATTTCTCGCATGGAATAGCCTTCATTTCTAAGAACAAGAATAGACTGTCGAGTTTCAGATGAAAGTTCTCTTTTTCTGGCCATTTTGAGCGTTTAATTGACCCCACAAATGTGATGCTCCAGAAACTCAATCTGCACAAAGCAAGGTCAGTTTTGTAGCTTCCGTACCGAGCTAAACTGTTTTCAGATGTGTGAACATGATTGCACAAGGGTTTTCTAATCATCAATTAGCCTTCTGAGCCAATGAGCAAACACATTGTACCATTAGAACACTGGAGTGATAGTTGCTGGAAATGGGCCTCTATACACCTATGTAGATATTGCACCAAAAACCAGACATTTGCAGCTAGAATAGTCATTTACCACATTAGCAATGTATAGAGTGTATTTCTTTAAAGTTAAGACTAGTTTAAAGTTATCTTCATTGAAAAGTACAGTGCTTTTCCTTCAAAAATAAGAACATTTCAATGTGACCCCAAACTTTTGAACGGTAGTGTATATACATATTCATACAGTGTCATATAATCAGATTGGTTACCATTTCATAAGGAACTGGCACACAGTAAATATCAGTATATGAAATACACAGAGCAGATAATTCTTAATAATTAAATTTCCCACAACAGTCCTCCCTTTTTATCATATCTCAGTGATAAATAAAAAAACACAACAAAAATAAATGATGAAGAATGGCTCACTAAAAAACTGTCACTAATAAGAAGGCAGGAAGTATAAGAAAAAAACAACAGTACCAAAGGATTTCATGCATTACATGTCACAGTAAACTACTTTCTGAACAAAATGATAACTTCTATGTATCGCTCCTGATGACAGTTATTGGACCAGATGCAAAACCACATTCAAAAAACCCAGGGGCGTAAGATGAACAACCTCCAACCTATGGTCGTGTTTGTCGTCTCACGACTTTTTGGGTGAAAAAGAATGTGGCGAACCTTTTGCCCCCAAGGTGGCCCTTCTGCATCGCTCATCATCAGTCAAGATGCCTAAGAAATAAATGCAAAACAGAGAAGCAAAAAAACAATTTTAGGCAGAATCAGTCAAGTAATTCAATTCAATTCAAATCAGTTTATTTATATAGCGCCAATTCACAACAGATGTCATCTCAAGGCACTTAACAAGAAGTCATTTGAATACATTTATACAAACATTCCAATCAGTTACAAAGTTTCCTATTTAAGGAATCCCAGCAGATTGCGTCAGTCATTGGTGTGAGGTTGGACAGCTGCAGACTTTCCAACCACAGCAATCCTTCAGCAATCCCTCATACTGAGCAAGCATGTAGCGACGGTGGAGAGGAAAAACTCCCCTTTAACAGTAAGAAACCTCCAACAGAACCAGGCTCAGTAGGAGCGGCCATCTGCCACGACCGTCTGGGGGTTCAAGAAGACAGAGCAGAGACCCAGAAGGAACAGAAGATCCGATATCAGAGAACTTTCTATGTTACAGAAAGTAAAAAGTTGATAACAGGACACAGTGGAAGTTCAGTTACTGGGAGGATCATCCCAGTCGATGCCCCCCGTCCAACAGGGCATTGCAGCCAAGCAGGACACCAGACCAGGTATGTCTTCAATGGAGAGAAAAACACTGAGAGAAAACAAAGTTAACAGTCGAAATAACAGAATGTACTGTAATACAACTGGAGAGTAGTAGGAGAGAAAAGTAGCAGAGTGAAGAAAAGTGGTAAGTCTGTCCTCCAGCAGTCTAAGCCTATAGCAGCATAACTACAGAGATAGCTCAGGATGACCTTAGCCACTCTAACTATAAGCTTTATCAAAAAGGAAAGTTTTAAGCCTGGCCTTAAAAGTAAACAGAGTGTCTGCCTCACGGACTAAAGCTGGGAGCTGGTTCCACAGGAGAGGAGCCTGATAACTAAAAGATCTGCCTCCCATTCTACTTTTAGAAATCCTAGGAACTACAAGTAAACCTGCAGTCTGAGAGCCAAGTGCTCTGTTAGGAACATATGGACCAATTAGATCTCTGATGTATGATGGAGCTGATTATTAAGGGCTTTGTATGTAAGAAGAAGGATCTTAAATTCAATTCTGGATTTAACAGGGAGCCAAGGAAGGGAAGCTAAAGCAGGAGAAATGTGATCTGTCAGGGATGTGTGTGAAGGATGGACCCAAACGCAGATGCTGAGGAAGTGCAGGATGTTAATTAAAGGGGGAGGATGATGAAGAAGAGGACGACGACAGGAACGGACATCAATAGTTAGTAGTAGTTAGTAGTTGTAGTATGATCCGGCCTGGAGTGAAAGGAAGTGATGGGTCTTAAAGGCAGGTGGTGAGTAGGATCAGGTGTGGTTGATTGGACAGACAGGTGAAGACAATGAGGCGTGAATAGGGCAGCGTGACAGGACCCCCCCCCCCCCCCCTTTAAAGGCGAATTCCAGATGCCGTGGAAAGAGGAGCAAGAAAGAAAAAGGAAAAAAAGAAGCACCCTTGCCAGGGTGGGTGGAGGGGGCCCACGAAAGGAGGGCCCAGAGTCTTTCTGGGTAAGCCCCTGGAAGTCTGGCGGACGACCAGGTGGGCGGCCCCTGAGGATCTGGAGGTCGGGCGGACGGCCCCGGTGGCGTCCCCTGGCTGGACGGCGGTCGGGTGGATGGCCCCGGTGACATCCCCATGCTGCTGAGACGAGGAATCTGGAGGCTCGGACGCCTGCTGAGACGAAGAATCTGGAGGCTCGGACGCCGGCTGAGACTAAGAATCTGGAGGCTCGGACGCCGGCTGAGACGAAGAGTCTGGAGGCTCGGACGCCGGTTGAGACGAAGAATCTGGAGGCTCGGACGCCTGCTGAGACGAAGAATCTGGAGGCTCGGACGATGGGGACGGGTCCTCCCTGACCCTCCCTGGGAGCTCTAGCGACGGGGACGAGTTCACAAACTGTAGCTGGAACGGGCTCACGGACTGGAGCTGGAACGGGCTCACAGACTGGAACTGGAACGGGCTCACGGACTGGGACTGGAACGGGCTCACAGACTGGAACTCTGGCTGACGCTGAAGCCAGCGGACAGGTCTGAGCTGGAGCTGAAGGGCTGCTGAGAGCTGAGGGACTGGGAGGAGCCGGTGCGCTGATCGCAGCAGGGAGGACCGGAGGGGAGCAGACAGCTCCGACTTCCTTCTCGGAATCGGCCCTCCCTCGGCGGTGTCGCCGTCTGCGACGAGGTCCTGGATCTCCCCTGGAGCAGAGGTAGGGCATCTTGTCCCCATAGAAAAACTCGAACAGGTCCTCCTCCCTGATGTGAGGAGCCCCCGAAGAGCCAGGTGGAGGAGGGACAAAGACGGCGGGGGAGAGAACCGGCGGTGCGTGCAGCGCATAGATGCAGCCGACGTTGGTGGTCCGTGTGACAGCGCCGCTCTTCTCCCTGCTCCCGGAAACTCCGGCTCGGCGGGACCGCCGCCTGCGGCCAGATGGTGGAGGGGGACTGCAGCTTTGGGGATCCGAGACCGGAGGTTGGGCGATCTGGAGGCCGTGATGTAGGACTGGTGTCTGGGGAACCGGGAAGTTATCCACCCGACCCGCCCGAAAGGCTGCGGGAGCAGCCCACTGATGGCGGCAACGGCTTGAGGGAGGGAGAGCGGAAGCACTGTTTGCCTCAAGCCTGCATGGACCGACGCCGGGAGAACAATAGGCCAGGCGGGTTCCGATATACCGGGAGTCCGAAAACAGTCCTTGGCTCACACTCCACTGGATTAGCTCCATCCATTCTTCCTGGGTGCATGGGTCCATTTTATGGCCGGATCATTCTGTCAGGGATGTGTGTGAAGGATGGACCCAAACGCAGACGCTGAGGAAGTGCAGGATGTTTATTAATGGGTGAGGTGATGATGATGATGAAGAAGAAGATGACGACAGGAACGGAGAGAATGGACATCGGGCAGGAACGAGACAGCAGGGAAGGCACACAAGACATCAATAGTTAGTAGTAGTTAGTAGTCGTAGTATGATCCGGCCTGGAGTGAAAGGAAGTGATGGGTCTTAAAGGCGGGTGGTGAGTAGGATCAGGTGTGGTTGATTGGACAGACAGGTGAAGACAATGAGGCGTGAATAGGGCAGCGTGACATGAGGTCTCTTTTTAATATTCATCAGAACTCTTAATCTTTTGGATCGACTGAAGGCTTTTAATGGCATTTTGTGGACTACCTGATAGTAAAGAATTACAGTAGTCCAGCCTTGAGGTAACAAATGCATGGACTAGTTTCTCAGCATCACTCCTGGACAGGATGTTTCTAATTTTAGCAATATTCCGGAGGTGAAAGAAGGAAATCCTAGAAACCTGTTTAATATGGGATTTAAATGTCAAGTCTTGGTCAAAAATAACGCCGAGGTTCTTTACGTTATTACTGGGGGCCAATTTAATACCATCCAGATGAAGTGATTGACTAATCAGTTTCTTTTTTAGAACTTTCAGTCCATTTAACTTCTGGTCCAAAGACGGAAACTTCTGTCTTGTCAGAATTTAAAAGCAAAAAGTTTAGATTCATCCATGTTTTTATGTCTTCCAGACATGCCTGTAATCTACTTAACTGACTGGGTTCATCAGGATTTATGGATAAATATAGCTGTCTATCATCGGCATAGCTGTGGAAATGTATCACATGCTGTCTAATGATTCTACCAATTGGGAGCATATATATGGTGAAAAGAATTGGTCCAAGCACAGAACCCTGTGGAATTCCACAAGTAACCCTTGAGAGTGAAGAAGATTTATCATTTAGATGAACAAACTGGAATCTGTCAGACAAATATGATTTAAACCAGCCTAGTGCTGTTCCTTTGATCCCTGCAACATGTTCAAGCCTTTCTAAGAGAATATTATAATCGACTGTGTCAAAAGCAGCACTGAGATCTAACAAAACCAGAACAGACACCAGTCCATTATCGGAGGCCATGAGAATATCATAAGTAACCTTCACCAGTGCTGTTTCGGTGCTATGATGAGCTCTAAAACCTGACTGAAACTCTTCAAACAGCTCATTAATGTTTAGATGCTCACAGACTTGATTAGCAACAATTTTCTCAAGGATTTTGGATAAGAAATGAAGGTTAGATATAGGTCTGTAATTCACTAAGTCATCTTGTTCAAGGGAAGGGTTTCTTGAGTAAAGGTTTAATTACAGCAATTTTAAATTCTTGTGGTACGTATCCGTTTACTAAGGATAGATTCATCATATCTAAAATGGGGCCAGGAACCAAATAGAACACTTCCTTAAATAATTTGGTTGGGGTTGGGTCCAACATACAAGTTGAAGGTTTAGATGAGGCTAATATTTTTGATAATGCCGAAAGCTCGACTGAATCAAAACAGCCTAAGCACAAATGAGGTTCTACATTTCTTTCCGATGCTGCCTCATTTACTGAGGAAGAAGTAATCATGTTTGGGAGGATGCCAATGATTTTATTTTTAACAGAATTACTTTTATGTATGAAGAACCCCATAAAATCATCACTGCTAAGAGCTGGGGGAATAGTTGGCTCAACAGAGCTATGACTCTGTGTAAATTTGGCAACTGTACTAAAAAGAAACCTAGGATTGTTTTTATTCGCCTCTATTAATGATGAAAAATATGCTGTTCTAGCTTGTCGAAGGGTCTTTTTATACAGCAGTAGACTGTTATTCCAGGTTAAATTGGAATCCTCTAGATGTGTAGAGCGCCATTTTCTCTCCAACTTCCTAGTATTCTGCTTTAAAGTACGCAACTCTGCGTTAAACCAAGGAGTCAGCCTCCTATGCCTAGCCACTTTCTTTTTTAAGGGGGCTACACTATCTAATGCCAAACGCAATGAGGACGTAACGCTGTGAACCAGACCATCAATTTCTGAAGGGTTAGAGATAGAATTGCTGCCATCCACTGTGTTACTCTGAGACACTAAGGAAAGTAAGAATGGAACAGATTCTTTAAAAATTGTTACAGCATTGTCTGATAAAGCTCTATTATAATGACATTTTCTTTCAGATTTAAAATGGTCAGGTAAAGTAAATTCAAAAGTTATCAAGAAGTGGTCAGACAGGACCGGGTTTCGTGGGTGGACTGTTATTTCCTCACACTCAATACCGTATGTCAGTACAAGGTCCAAAGTGTGTTTACCCGAGTGGGTCGATCCCTGTACTTTTTGAGTAAAGCCAATTGAGTCTAAAATAGCATTAAAGGCTGCATTTAGGCTATCACTTTCAGTATCCACATGAATATTAAAGTCACCCACTATAATAACCCTATCAGTATTTAATACTATATCAGATAAAAAATGTGAGATCTGATCCAAGAATTGAGAGTAAGGGCCTGGTGGACGATACAAAACCACAAACAACAATGGTCTTAATGTTTTGCAACTTGGATGAGGAAAATTAAGGGTTAGATGTTCAAAAGAACTGTAGCTATCAATTGGTCTGGGACTAATTAATAAATCAGAACGAAAAATGGTTGCAACTCCTCCTCCTCGCCCAGTATTTCTAGGAATGTGAAAATTTAAATGACTGGAAGGAGTTGACTCATTTATACTGACATAATCCTCCTGCTGCAACCAGGTTTATGTGAGACAAAGCAAATCAATGTGATTATCACAAATCAAGTCATTTACTAACAAAGTATTTGAGGAGAGAGATCTTGTGTTTAATAAACCACATTTAATAGATTTATTTTTCTGTTCAGTCAAAGTTGTATTTATCTTTATGAGATTTCCATAATTTGGTTTTGTTGGCTTAACTTTTAATCCATTTAATTTTGGCCGTGGGCAAGACACTGTTTCTATAGGTTAATGGGTGGGTAACAGTACAGAAGCAGCAGAGAGGTGGGTTAAACTACGACTCTGCTTCCTGTTCTGGACCCTGGGTTGTCAGTGTTTTGGAGGACTAATAAATTCGGCCATATTCCTAGAAAGAAGAGCTGCTCCATCCAAAGTGGGATGGATGCCGTCTCTCCGGATCAGACCAGGTTTTTCCCAAAATGTTCGCCAGTTATCAATGTAGCCAAAGTACACAATGAATGAGTAAAATAAATCTTAGCACAAATTGAAAACATGTACTCTTCCCTCGAACGGGTTAGGGTTGCATCCTACAGTGTGAACGCCGAAATCAACGATCATCAGTCACTCATTGCCCAGCGCCAAAGAGACCCTTTAAAGAGGTTAGACAAAAACAGATCAGTAGTAATCAACAATAACAATAGACTCCTTCATAACTAAACCACAAGAAATACTAGTTTTAAAAATTACTTCAACTTCAGTACTGATTAGGCATACCTCACTGCTCATAAATTATGCTATGGGAAATCATAGAAGAATCAAACACATTTATAAACCCCCCCCCCCTTATTAATAGATTAATATGAATAAACAAAGCAATTAAATAAATGAAAAAGGAAATAATGTTGAATAAAAAACTGAACTGAAGTTGAATAAAAAATAAAAAGGAAACACAACAGAAACCACATAAATGAACTGTCTAGAGGAATAAAATAATGCAAAAATGAGATGGAATAATAATGAAAGAAAAAACAATTGAAAAAGGAAAATCAACCCCTTTTTCTCTCCGCTTTACCTGGGATGAGACCCTGCTAAATTTTGATGGAACTGCCAGACTCACATGGAGGAACACAAGAGAGTAGTTACAGAAAAAAACATTAGAAAACCTAATTCACAAAGTGATTTAAAGGTAATCGTCATACACCTGGAATCCAATCACTTGTATAACTTGAGGTCATCGAGGGTTTCCACGCTACATCCATCTTCTCCATCCCCTTCATCTCGCCTTTCGGAGTCTGCACCAGGCTTGCCTGCACCTGTCGGCTCAGCCAGAGATTTTGCCAACATCTGATGTGTAAAAGCTCTGTCAAACACTCTGATCCCCAGTCGTCTAATGCATGGAATGACACAACAACCACACACAGAGAAAACTGCAAATGCAGTAATACAAGTCCCAAACACAGAGTGATTTCCACTCACCAAATACAGAATCCAACAAATCACCCAGACTTCCCAGATCAGTATTTACACCAGCATTCTTAGCAAGGCCCTCTTTCATGACTCTCAGGCCTTCTAAAGCTCTTGATACACTACCATCAGAATCCGTGTTTCCGAGAATGAAGGTGCAACATCTCCTAGACATGTGATGTGAGGAAACTCCCCTTTCCTGGAATGGATCAATTGCAACCGAGACATCATAAGCTAACATCATGTGAGCACACATACCTACCCAATTGGACGGAAGAGTAGATCTCAGCTTCCCATCGCCACAAACCCAGTAAACGTCTGGCCCCGCCTGTTCCTGTTTCAAAATCCACCTACGCAGGTGAAGGTTAGAAGAACAGGTCCAGTAATCAACAGTTGTATCATCTCTAAGCTTGTCAGATTTCCAGCACTCAGAAAATCGTTAAGATGAAATATTTTAGAACATTTTCCTGAAAATTTACTGATGTCGACCTGTTCTCCTGATCTTGTCACATTATAACAAACAAAAGATGCATCTGGGGCTGGTTCTAAAAGGTTAATTAACCCAGGTGCTTCAACAGCTTTATCCAATCCGCACGGCTTACCCCAGCCTTTATTCAAACCTGCTGCTACAGCTAAAATGCAATGAGAGGCACACACACTACACTTTCTGCCTTCAAGGGTGAAATTAATTCTGATGGCCTGCACTGAAACCCACTGGGCAGGATTGCTCCCAGGAGTCTCACAGTAACTCACACATTGATCCAACTTTTCCTCAAACGGTATGGGGACATAATACTTGGGAAGAGCTGTTCCCATGCAAACAACCCAAGACTTATTTGACACTAATCTGGCAGAATAATTTGCAAACTGATACCACAAGTTCCCTTGAACCCATCCTTCTCGGAAGAAATTATAAGCCACAGATCTCTCATGAACCCCGGCTGAGGTGAATGTTCGTCCCTGATACAGAGTTCAAAAGGCGCCCCCTAATAAAACACGAAACACAAACAGTATTAATGTCTCAGTCATTTTTGCTCTGGAGCCCCAGAGCTTCATAGAATGTATAATTTTTCTCCTTTTCTTCACGTGGGATCACAAGATGAATAGAAAGTGTCTAATCAACTAATTAGAAGTTATTCTTCTTTGAGTCTACTTCTCTCAGTTCTTTTCTTCAGTGGTGGTGAGCTTGTCCAAAATAGGTCCTGTCAGTCTCTTGCAGTGACTGGTGTGCCCCCAGGTTGCTCTCTCTACCTTTACGGCGGTGTAGGTCACAAGCAGAACCTGGAACGGACCCTGCCAGCACTTTGACTTCCAATGTCGTCGTCTGAATTCTTTAATAAGAACCCAATCGCCTGGCCAAATAGGATGAAGTGGCCCCTCCGCTGCTTTGGGCAGGGCTTCTGTGCAAGAGTCTTGGAGAAATCTTCACAGTAAGAGATCATTGCATCCTCACACAAGCCTGTAGAGAGATGCAGTTTTATTGGTGGGTTCAGTCCCATCGCTGGAGGCCTGCCAAAAAGAATCTCAAAAGGACTTTTTCAGGAATTCCCCTTCTGGGGATCACTTCTCCCAACAAATCCCTAACCACAGCTGCACTATCTGCATGCGTGGTCGGGAAGGCTTCAGTCTTCAGTCTTCACTCTTCTACCCTGACTGCTGAAGGAGGAGCAGCTGCTCTCTGTCTCTCTCCAGATCCGTTCACTTTATTTTCTTTTCTGTTTGCTTTTCTTGTTTTCTTTTCTTAGTTACTTTATCTATCCAGCCCCTGGAGTTACTGTATTGGACCGGATCTCTTCTTGGATTACTTTTTTATGGACTTATCAAAATGGTTTTTTGCTCAGCTGAGGATTTTGCATTAGAGTGCAGAACTTCGCACTCTAATGAAGACTGGCCAGCATTAAAACGCACGGAAACATCAACACCAGCCTGTTCTCTGAGGAAGAAAAAACAAAAGAAACTCCGGCACAGAGAAATCTCTGAACCCAGACCTGCCGCTTCTGCTAAAAGTTAACAAAAGAGGTTTCAGCCAAAAACAAGGGATATTACTCCACTTGGATTCCCGCTTAAAAACAGATTCACAGCCCTGAGTTCCCTGAAAGATGACGCATCCCCCGGGACCAGTCAAAGCCACCAGGAGAAACCCAGCCGCATCAAATGGACACATAACAAAGTAAGAGCCCCCCCAGCAAAGATTGTTATCATACAAGACGGATCAATTATTGGAATTGAGGCTTTTTGTAGCAAGAACACCAGAGTTTATAGCTGCTACAAAAATACAGTGAGAGAAATGTCAGAAAAAATCCAGAAAATCTTGGACCAAGAAGAATTTCAGTCTCTAGATGTGCAAAGCTGGTAGAGACATACCCTAAAAGACTGGCAGCTGTAATTGCAGCAAAAGGTGGTTCTACAAACTTTTGACTCAGGGGGCTGAATAATTACGCACACCCCACATTTCAGTTATTTATTTGTAAAAAATGTTTGGAATCACATATGATTTTCGTTCCACTTCTCACGTGTACACCACTTTGTTTTGGTCTTTCACGTGGAATTCCAATAAAATTGATTCATGTTTGTGGCTGTAATGTGACAAAATGTGGAAAAGTTCAAGGGGGCCGAATACTTTTGCATGCCACTGTACATGCTCCCACTAGGCAAGATTATAGCAACCAATAACATTAGCTACCATAACTACGCGGATGACACTCGGCTCTACATTACAATGTCACCAGGTGACTCTGAACCCATTCAAACCCTAAATCAATGCATTGACCAAATAAATGGATGGATGTGCCATTACTTTCTCCAGCTGAATAGAAACAAAACTGAAGTAATTATTTTTGGACCCAAGGAGGAACGATCAAGTGTCAGCACACAGCTTCAATTAATACAGCTAGAAACTACTGATCAGGCCTGAAACCTAGGTGTAGTAATGGACTCAGACCTGAACCTCCAGGGTCACATAAAGGCAATAACAAGGTCAGCGTTCTATCACCTGAAGAACATCTCTAGGATTAAAGGACTGATGTTGCAACACGACCTAGAAAAACTCATCCATGCGTTTATCTTTAATCGGATTAATTACTGCAACAGCGTCTTCACAGGTCTGCCTAAAAAGTCAATCAGACAACTGCAGCTGATCCAGAACGCTGCTGCTCGTGTTCCTCACTAGAACCAGGAAAGTAGAGCACATCACCCCAGTTCTAGAGTCCTTACACTGGCTCCCTGTAGCTCAGAGAATAGACTTCAAAATACTCCAACTAGTTTATAAATCATTGAATGGCTTAGCACCAAAATATGTTGAAGACCTGTTGTCACAGTACCAACCACCAAGACCACTCAGGTCCTCCAACTCTAGCCTACTAAACATCCCTAGACTCAGAACTAAACATGGAGAAGCAGCTTTCAGTTTCTATGCTCCCCTTATCTGGAACAGACTTCCTGACGAGTGTAGAGCTGCTGAAACTCTGAACTGCTTTCAATTAAGACTAAAAACTCATCTTTTTAGAATTGCCTTCGAGTAAATGCTTGATGTTATATGTATGAAATCTGTTCATGCTCTCTTGATTTTTTTATCTTTCTCTTGCTTTATTGTGTATCATGTGTAATATGTGTTTCTTTTACTTTTAATTTCCAATGTTATATTCCATGTCTGTTTGTTTTGTTTTTTGTTTTTTTTTAAATCACCAAATCATGTAAAGCACCTTGAATTACCCTGCTGTTGAAAGTGTGCTATACAAATAAAATTGCCTTGCCTTGCCTTGCCTAGGGGACATGGAGAATGTGTTTTTCTTATTGCGTTCCCTCGTAATACATTTGCAAAGACACCCAGGTCCATATTGTATATACAGTCACAGTGATAACAAATGTCAATTTAAAATTGCACAAAAGTAAACAAAGATCCTCAGGGAAATCGTGTTTATACATTCTTAGTTTTTTGTGTGCAGAAATCTTATTGAAATTCGATTTATTAATCACAGCCTTTTTCCTTTGAAAGCTCTAAATGAGCTGGCCCCTTCTTATTTGAGCGATCTCCTTCACTTCCACACCCCTTCAAGAGCATTTCTATCACCAAGCCAGCTCCTTTCTTGATGTTCTGAGATCTAAACTAAGATTTAGAGGTGACCAGGCATTCTATGTGGCCGCCCCAAAACTGTGGAATGCTCTACCCTTTAATGTCCATGCTGCTCAGTCCCTCCAAACGTTTAAATGTCATATTAAAACGCATCCGTTTTCCTTAGCTTTTGACTAACTGTGCACAAGATGTTAAGTAGTTCTCCATCTATACCCTGTGTTTTATATATTTTTTATATTTTTATGATTGTTGATTTCTTGTGAAGCACTTTGGTCAATTGATGTTTTTTTAAACGTGCTATATAAATAAACTTGACCTTATTAACTGGGTATTAATGTTTGTGTACCTTTTGGTGGATAAATAACTAACAGCAGGAGGGGACGGCACAGCACAAAGGGTTCTTTATTAACCAGTAGAATTACCGACACGAACTGACGCAAGTACCCCATTAAAATAACTCATTATAGTCCCAATAGTTTGGATTAGTTGTTTTTCCTTTGTTTCCTTCTTACAGAAACTTTGTCAGATAACGGAATTAGAAAGAAAATCCTCCTTGTCCCCTCGGGCAGCGGTTCCCAATGTTTTTTTCGAGGACCCCCTTGCCTGTGTCCAAGTGAAGCCGGGACCCCCCCCCAACCTCAACTCGTTTACACGCACTAAAAGTGATTCATTACAAACTTATTTGCAAAAATTAAACAGCTGTAGTTCTGTATGTCTTGTTTTACTCTGTAGGCTATAAAAACAAATTTCTTTTTGTCTTTTGGATTTTATAAATTTAATATTCACAAACTATTTTGGTAACCTTACACCATCAGCACAGACAAAGTACTGTAGTTCCGCTGTGATCTCCAGAGGGGTCTAGGACCTCAGGTTGGGAACCACTGCCCAAGGGGGCTCCACAGTTTTATGATGTCTCAGACTCAGAGACATTTTACTGTCCGATTCCTGCATGTTCTATTTCCTTTATTTTGTCCGTCTTCATTTTGGGGATTCTCTCCCTCCTCCACTTCCTCCTGTCTCTGATCGTCTCATCTCAGCTTTCTTCTTCCATCTTTTTATTCAAATTCAATTCAATTCAAATTCAAAATTACTTTATTAATCCCAAAGGGAAATTAAATGTTGTTGTAACTCATTATGCAAGTTCCTTCAAAGATTTGTTGTAGATGCTGATGGCTGTGGGTAGGGATGATCTCCTGTAGCAGTCTGCAGATCTGAAGAAGCCTCTGACTGAAGACGCTCTGTAGTTGTATGACAGTCTGATGTAGAGGATGCTCTGGATCTATGGCGTCTTCTTTTCCACTCATCAGGGTTTTGTGGCTGTAGTTGAGGTATTATTTGAGCTTTTGTGATGTTAATCAGCTGCTGCCAGTTGTAAACCACCTTGTTGCCATGGTTATGCATCATAACAAATGTCCAAAAATAAAAAGTATCAGCAAAAATCCTTCCAGCTGCACAGCATTCAAAACCAGAGAGAACAGTTGTCCACAAAAACAATGTTTCTACCAGAAATGGAAGAATTAAAGTTTTAAAAAAGAAAAAAAAAAGAAAAATATGAACCAAAGTAACAGAGCTACTCCAACATGCTGCCACCTTGAGCGGCGCAATTCCGGACTATTATCTTATTATCGTCTCCAAATCAAGTTCACAGCTATTAACACATAGCTTGAAATGGTATTCCATTTCTTAATGTGGCATGGTTAAATGGTTTTTACATCTCTCATTTCTTACTGCTGCCTTCCGTCCTAGCGGCCCCAGGACAGCTGTGGCCTCAGGGCAGTTGACCACCATCAGGTGATGAATGGGTTAATGACTGAACTTAGCATACAACACAAATATTTTAGTCACAGGCAGCAGCCCCTCCACCAACAAACTAAATCCAGTAAAGAGTAAAAAGCAGTAAAAAGAGAAGAGTGAACAGAAGCTCAGACTCCATTTTCTCTTTGAAGAACGTGTTTTTGTTTTATAAAATATATTGCATCAGATGAAAGTAGCTGTGTGTTTTATTAAAGGTTCCCAGTAAAATAGCAAGGTCAGGTGTGATTATTTCTTTTGCTTCACTCAAACAGAATCATTCACAGTGTTCTACAGGAAGAAGAAAGGAACGTCAATGAAAAGAAGTAGACCTGGTTAATTAAAAAGACAAACAAAGCAACACAGTAAGAAACAATAAAAATGGGAAACATCACATGAAAGACAGATATTAAAATTATATAAAATGTTAATTATAAAAAGATTAGACAAGATGGACGACAAGGCAATCTCTGCCTTTGAGTAAGATTCTGGCTGTTAATTATTAATTTAAAGCAGTAGGTATCAGGAAGTGAAGTTTTACCAGAATCTCAGACTCCATTTTGTCTTTGAAGAACGAGTGGATTGCAACACGTCTCTCTCAGAATTAAAGGTAAAATCACATTATTATCCTAACCTTCCTGTTTCTCACTGAGTTTTTCTCTGTGTGGAGAGAAAGAGTCAGAACTCTGATTGATTCTCTGTTGACAGATTTTTGTTCCAGAGGGAAACTTTCTATTCCTGCGTCTGCAGCTGTTTACAGTGTTTGGTGTCAGCAGCAATAAATGTGTTTCTAATGATTGTTTCTGGGTCTGTGGAGGAACAAAGAGACTCAGATCTCTGTTAAAACAAGGTTGCTGTGGTGGTTTTTGTCCTGACTCTGGATCCAACTGAACCAGAGAACTTTCTGTTATCAGTCAACTGAGTCAGCATAGGAATGAAAATGTTTGTTAGAATTCCTGATGTCAAAGGTCATCAGGCGTTATGGCATGCTCCTGCTGAAAAACTCTGCTCTGGATTTACTAGAAAAAAGAAGGTTCATATACATTGTAATACAGACCTCTACAGGAGGTAACAGGAAATATGTTGATCAGAGGAGAGTGGGATGTCTGTTTGGCTGGGAACAGGAGAGGAGGATGCTGAGCTAGTTCCTGAACTGAACCTGTTGAAGAATATGTTCAGTTCATTGGCTCTGTCCAGACTTCCATCTATCCAATCCTTCCTGTCCTTAAAACCTGTGATCTTTCTCATTCCTGACCAGACATCTCTGATATTGTTCCTCTGTAGTTTGTTCTCCAGCTTCTTCCTGTATGCCTCCTTGCTGTCTCTGATCTTGACCTTAAGTTGCTTCTGTATACTCCTCAGTAATTCCCTGTCTCCCTCCCTGAAGGCTCTTTTTTTCTTGTTTAGCAGTTCCTTCAGGTCACTGGTGATCCAGAGTTTGTTATTAGGGAAGCATCTCACTGTTCTGGTCGGGATGATGTTGTCCACACAGAAGTTTATATAGTCAGTCACACACTCAGTCATGGCATTGATGTCCTCTCCATGTGCTTGGCAAAGAGTCATCCAGTCTGTGGTTGCAAAACAATCCTGCAGGGCTTCTTCAGCTTCCTGTGACCATTTTCTCACAGTTTGTTTTGTCACAGGTTGCCTCTGAACAAGTGGTTTATATTCTGAACAGAGAAAAACAAGATTGTGATCTGATTGTCCCAGAGGAGGTCTTGGTTTGGACATGTATGAAACCTTTACATTTGCATAAAACAAATCCAAGGTCCTGTTTTCTCTTGTAGAGCAGCTGACAAATTGTTGAAATGTTGGATGTGTAGTAGAGAGCGAGGCATGATTAAAATCACCAGATATTGCCACAAATGCATTGGGTGCTGTGTCTGTAGCTTAGCAACAACGGAACTGATGACATCACATGCATTGTCGGCAACAGCTGAAGGTGGAATGTAAACAACTGCCAAAATTACACTGGTGAACTCTCTTGGCAAATAATATGGACGAAAACTCACTGCCAAGAGTTCGACATCTGGGCTGCAGAGACGACACTTCACAGTAACATGTCCTGGATGACACCATCTGTTGTTGGGTTAGGGTTACGGTTAGTAAGGGCTTGGAATTCCTCCATCTTGTTAGCCAGTGATCTTACGTTGCCCATTATGATCGATGGAAGAGATGGTTTGAACTTCCTCTTTCTCTGTCACCTTTTTGCTCCTGCTCTGCATCCACGTCTCCTCCTTATCAACTCATCAGGGATTTGTGGCTTCAGTTGAGGTATTATTTCAGCTTTTGCGATGTTAATCAGCTGCTCCCGGCTGTAAACCACATTGTTGCCATGGTTACGCATCATAACAAGTTATTTAAAAGGGAAAAGTTTACAGCAAAAATCCTTCCAGCTTCACAGCACCAAAAACTAGAAAGTATACAGGTAAAAAAAAATGCAATCTTCCTCAAGAAAAAAGGGGAACCAATGTACAAAAAACCCCAGAAATTAATATGTAGCCAACAGAGCCACTCCAACATGCAGCCACTCAGAGCAGCGCAATACTACGGGATGCGGTAGAGTAACAAACAGAGACTGAGCATCATTTTAATAAAGCATAAAGCTCCATGCCACTTTCAAAATCTCCTCTACAAATCCATTCGGTTTACTTCCCAGATAATATTTAAGAATCAAGGCGGTTCTGAAAAGACCAACCCAGAATTGGTACGGTGTACCTAATAAAGTGGCCAGTGAGATATTCATTGACTCTTGACCTCTTTCACTGATTCATATTTTTATCTCCTCTTATTACATTGAACAGTATTAACAGGGTTGCCATTTAATGTTCAGCATCATCATTAAATCCAGTAACATCCAGTTGGAAGATGACACCAGTGTTTGCGGCACGCCTCCTCCCACTCTCACTCTTTCTGTTTATATTTCTAATCCTTGCCTGCTCTGTTGGCAGATCAGACTCCTTATTAACATATGATCGTCTCACTCTTTTGGGGCATTGTTCATCTTTGTTTTTTTTCACCATGGATCTATCAAATACGCCACATCATGAGTTGTCCTCTGCTTCCTGATGCTCCTCCATGCCTCTGTAGGCCCTTCTGCGCTGCAAGTACTCGGTAGCGACGTGGCTGGTTTCCTGGCCTTGTTTCAAATCAAACTTAATCAAATCAAACTTTATTTATAAAGCGCTTTTCATACAAAATAGCATCTCAAAGTGCTTTACATATTAAAATGATCCCACATAAACCCCCCTCCCCAGAATAAAGACATGATCACAGTAATACCCCCCTCCTCCCAACCCATCTCCCATGCACACACACACTTATAAGCAACAGTAAACAAAGACATTGGGCTGAGTATGGATGAGCCAGGTAAGGAAACGCCATCAGGGGAGCCATCTGCAACGGCAGCAGCAGATCGACAGCAACAGCCAAGGCATCGGCCCAGGGCGCCCAGTGGAGAGAAGGCTGAGACCCCCACCTCCACCCAAGCACTACCTGGAGAGCACCGAGGCAGCCACAGCTGAACCACCACTCCCGAGGCAGAGGGCTCCCAAAGAGGAAACACTGGAAGGAAGATTAAAATAACAGGTTAAAATATTAAAATAAAGAGTAGATAAGCATGAGATCAAATAGTAAAACCCTGATAACATTTTAACACTGAAAAAATTTAGAATTATTTAATGTAAAACATTGCTAAAACTTAATCAAGTAAACCAATCTGTGAAGAACCCAACACATGTACAATCACATACTGTGGACCTTGTGTTATCATTGGGACTGACCATAGAGAACCTTTCCATCGTTGCTGCTCACTTTTCTGATAATTTCCCGGTTTTGTTTGAACTTATTTTTGTACCAAAGGTCCCTCATGGTGCCGCTTCTTGTAAACACAGAGTATTATCCTGTTCCACTGCTACACTATTCATGAATGCCTTTGCTGAAATTGACCCTGGACTGGATAGTCTATCAGAACCAAATGACTTGCCGATGAATTTCAATATAAATTCTTCCAATATTTTAGACTCTCTTGCACCTTTAAAGACGCGCCGTACACATATTAAGCCTGATCCCTGGTTAAATGAAGCCACTCGTAAATCTTAACAGCTCTGTAGGAAAATACACTCAACAAAAATATAAACGCAACACCTTTGTTTCTGCTCCCATTTTTCATGAGATGGACTTAAAGATCTAAAATTCATTCCAGATACACGATATTACCATTTCTCTCAAACATAGTTTATGGCCCTTGGTCTCCTTACACTACATGTGTCATGGTTCCAGGGTGTTTGTGTTTTGTTAATTTTCCTTATTTAGTTCTATTATGTTTTAGTTGTTCTTTGTCTCCCTCTGGTGGTCTTGTGTTTGGTTGCAGTTTGTGTTAATCTCTTTTCCCCAAGTTCATACTTATCCTTCGTTAGTCCCAGTGGTTATATTTTATTCCTCCTTCTGTTTTCCAGTGTTTCATTAGATTCCCTTCCAGACTTATCTTTAGTTTCTTATGAGTCTTCTGTCTCCCAGCCTTTTTACCTCCTATCCCAGTTGATTACTTCCACCTGCTCTCTCCCTCCCACCTGCATCTGCTCCCACTAATTGATCATTGGTCTTCTCAGTCACCTTCTCATTTCCTCCTCAGTATAAATTCGGTCCTCTCTCAGTCACTGCTCGCTGGTCAGTTGTCGTTCTTCCCTTGCCGGTTCCTGCCCTCGTTGTTGCCCATCCTGGTTCCTGTTTTTCCCTGTTTGCTGCCTGTATCCTCCTGAGTTTTGTAAGTTCCCCTTCCTTGTGTTTTTTCATTAAAATCCTTTTTTGACATTACTCTGCTGCATTTGGGTCCTCCCTAACCTTGCATCATGACAACATGTGCCTTCCCTCCATCTTGGCACAGAGCTGAGATTTATGACTTTTTGTCCCAGAGGCTATCTGTGACTTGGGTCCCCTGGAGTGAGGGCCACCCCCTTCTTTTCTGGCCCACCTCAGCTGTCTCACTGATTTCATTTCACACTGCAAAGTAAAAGTTCTCATACATTCAGGTGCAAATGAGAAAACCAGTGATGAAACTCGTACAGGGGTTGACACAAGATGGAACAGCACTTGAACAGCACCTGATTTGCTTTGTCAGAAATGATTGTGCTGTCCATGATTTTATTCAAATGCCTAATTTTATCTTGATTTTACATATTTGAAAAGGTTGTCACTGTGCAGCACTTTGTTAAGCCTGGGGCTGTGGTGAAAGTGTTATATAAATAAAATGGTATGGTAACAGCTCAGCATCTTTGTCTCTACAATAAAATTATAATTATTGGTTTAGGCTGAACTGATGTATTAACTCATGTGAAGACAGAGCAGAAGGAACCAGGGTCTTATTATAGGATGGATTGCTGTTTTTCTCCAGCCTCTCTGTATTCATGTCTGATCTCCAGCAGACTTGAAGTAACCAGATTTCTGCTCTGTTCAAACAGCTGTTGGAAGCCGAGTGTTTCGTTTTCTCCTCAGAAATATGAAGAAGGAATAGAGATGGACTCCAACACAAATAACCTTCCTCCTTCTCCCGAAAGGTAAGAGTTAAAATCTCTTTTAAATGAGTTTATATCATGATGTGGTTTTCTGTGTCCAGATAATGACCCCCTTTCAGATCCTGATCTCAGTCTCTCATCTACATGAGTTCCTCAGGATCTACTGAGGGGTTAAAGTTGACCCACCTCTGATCCACCTTAGTTGGTCGTCTCAGAGCAGTAATGACTACTGGAAGGCTGAGACGTTATCAGTGAATGAGTGGGACGTAGTTCTGGTCCTTCTGTTTAATCTCCAGCAGATTCTGGTGAGAACAATGACATGTTGAGGATGATCCATAACTTCATGAAGGTCTAGTTTAGATTAGCCAGATATTTGCTTTATACGGGTGAAACTGAACCTTAGTTTCAGATGTTAAATCTAAACTTTGACCTGTTTTAGCTCAGATTGACTGGATTAAAGATCAGTAACAGCCAAAACCAACAAAACTTGGTATCCAGACAAACTGCCCAGTTTCAGAAATATTAAATCAACCAGTTGTTGGTATTTAATGACTTTAGAAAGATAAATGAATTTGACTGGAATATGTGTGTGATTTGGTTGGATTGACCTTTTTCTTTTTTTAGAAAGTGTTTTGAATTGTGCCAATATTAATAAACGAACTTGAAATTTCAGCTGGGAAAAATAGAAATACTCCAGACACGGTCATTTCTTAAGCTGTCCTTTTTGTCAGAAGCTGTTTTCTGTTCTGATTGTTTTCAGTATAAATGTATAACTAAAGGTCATCAGATCAGCTGAACAATGAGAGAACCTCAGCATACAGCTGCCACCACCATGCACTGAGAAACAGTTCAAACAATCAACTCAACAAGACTCTCTGTTGGTCTGATTTACTGATGACTTCAGACACTGTGAGCTACCAGCTCAGGAACAAACATTTTTCTCTGAGTTTTACTTAGGATATAATCAGGTTCCTGCTTTACTGGACAGGTCAGACAGCAGCTAACTGGAACTGAATCACATATGGATTGAGTGTCTCTGTTTCCCTCTCAGATTGACTTCAGACCAGGAGACACAGAGGAACCTTTGGATGAAGCTAGAAGAAAACAGAGCAGCATCTCCATCACCCAGCTCTGTTTCTCTCAAGAGTGACCGTTCCAAAGATCTTCCTCCTCCATACTTCAGTAATGATCGTGGACCAACCGAGCAAAGGTAAGACATCTGTGAATACCTAATATAATCATGTTTGAGACACTGTGGTCCACTAGAAACCATTGAAAACCAACAAGGTAGATTAGTGAGCCCACCCTCAATGTTAGTGAAAACATGTCGGACAGTCTGGTATTACCATCCATCCATTATCTGTACCCGTCCATCCTGTGGCAGATGGCAGGGTTGCAAGGGTCTGGTGCCCATCTCCAGCAGTAATGGGGCAAAAGGGCAGGGTACACCCTGGACAGGTCGCTAGTCCATCGCAGGGCAACACAGAGACACACAGAACAAACAACCATGCATGCACTCATACCTAAGGGCTGATATTTCCAACGTAACTTAAAATTGTTGGGTGAAAACCTAAAAATCATCAGACATGTTGATCAACACATTTCTCCTTTAATCGTTCAAATATATTGCCATTAAAAATATTCTTATAAACAGGTGTTATGTCAGTCTGGGTTCCCTATCGATGTGTGTTCCCCTACAGCTCTGAATTGCCCCGGAACCAAAACAACCTGCTTATTTATTGCAATCTCACTCCTGGCCTGTAAGCGGTGGTTTGCTTTTCTCCCTGTTGGCACCAGAACTTTCTGCACAAAGCTCTAAAACATTCTCATTTGTATTTGATGTGTGCAGCAATAGCTGCTTGTTTTGCCATGCAGGTTGAGCTTTGCTCCCACTTCTGCACCACAATCTTCTCAGCTGTGCACAACGAGGTAAGTTAGTGAGAATGAGAAGCTTCTTTAAGTTGAAATTCTCCCGGGAGTTTGGTTATGAGAGGCCTTTCCCCTATTGGGTTATGAAAGTATTTTTGATTCCGATTTTATCCGATTGCTCTAAGGATGCAAGCGGAACCATAATTTAAAAAAAAAATACTATTAGTTGTATAACAGCTAACATATGACTGTGTGTAATGACATGAGCAAAGTAAAAAGTAAACATGAGTTGTCGAGGATGGTGAGGAAAAAAAAGATCTACAGGTCCTTCTAAAAAAATTTGCATATTGTGATAAAGTTCATTTTTTTCCATAATGTAATGATAAAAATTTAACTTTCATATATTTTAGATTCATTGCACACCAACTGAAATATTTAAGGTCTTTTATTGTTTCAAAACTGATGATTTTGGCAAACAGCTCATGAAAACCCAAAATTCCTATCTAAAAAAATTAGCATATTTCATCCGACCAATAAAAGAAAAGTGTCTTTAATACAAAAAGTCAACCTTCAAATAATTATGTTCAGTTATGCACTCAATACTTGGTCGGGAATCCTTTTGCAGAAATGACTGCTTCAATGCGGCGTGGCATGGAGGCAATCAGCCTGTGGCACTGCTGAGGTGTTATGGAGGCCCAGGATGCTTCAATAGTGGCCTTAAGCTCATCCAGAGTGTTGGGTCTTGCGTCTCTCAACTTCTTCTTCACAATATCCCACAGATTCTCTATGGGGTTCAGGTCAGGAGAGTTGGCAGGCCAATTGAGCACAGTAATACCATGGTCAGTAAACCATTTACCAGTGGTTTTGGCACTGTGAGCAGGTGCCAGGTCGTCTTCATCTCCATAAAGCTTTTCAAGCAGATGGAAGCATGAAGTGCTCCAAAATCTCCTGATAGCTAGCTGCATTGACCCTGCCCTTGATAAAACACAGTGGACCAACACCAGCAGCTGATATGGCACCCCAGACCATCACTGACTGTGGGTACTTGACACTGGACTTCTGGCATTTTGGCATTTCCTTCTCCCCAGTCTTCCTCCAGACTCTGGCACCTTGATTTCCGAATGACATGCAAAGTTTGCTTTCATCCGAAAAAAGTACTTTGGACCACTGAGCAACAGTCTAGTGCTGCTTCTCTGTAGCCCAGGTCAGGCGCTTCTGTCGCGGTTTCTGGTTCAAAAGTGGCTTGACCTGGGGAATGCGGCACCTGTAGCACATTTCCTGCACACGCCTATGAACTGTGGCTCTGGCTGTTTCTACTCCAGACTCAGTCCACTGCTTCTGCAGGTCCCCCAAGGTCTGGAATCGGTCCTTCTCCACAATCTTCCTCAGGGTCCGGTCACCTCTTCTCGTTGTGCAGCGTTTTCTGCCACACTGTTTCCTTCCCACAGACTTCCCACTGAGGTGCCTTGATACAGCACTCTGGGAACAGCCTATTCGTTCAGAAATGTCTTTCTGTGTCTTACCCTCTTGCTTGAGGGTGTCAATGATGGCCTTCTGGGCAGCAGTCAGGTCGGCAGTCTTACCCATGATTGCGGTTTTGAGTAATGAACCAGGCTGGGAGTTTTTAAAAGCCTCAGGGATCTTTTCCAGGTGTTTAGAGTTAATTAGTAGATACAGATGATTAGGTTAATAGCTCGTTTAGAGAACCTTTTCATGATATGCTAATTTTTTGAGATAGGAATTTTGGGTTTTAATGAGCTGTATGCCAAAATCATCAGTTTTAAAACAATAAAAGACCTTAAATATTTCAGTTGGTGTGCAATGAATCTAAACTATATGAAAGTTTAATTTTTATCATTACATTATGGAAAAGAATGAACTTTATCACAATATGCTAATTTTTTGAGAAGGACCTATAATTCCAGTCTACTCAACATCCCTAGAAGCGGCTTTCAGTTTCTATGCTCCTCTAATCTTGAACAAACTTCCAGAAAACTGCAAAGCTGCTGAAACAGTTATTTTGAATCACAACTAAAAACTTATGTCTGCAGCCTTTGAGTAATGCTTTGATGTGTCATGTTTTGTGTTTCCTGCTTTAATTTTTCAATTCAGTTTATTTATATAGCGCCAATTCACAACAGATGTCATCTCAAGGCACTTAACAAGAAGTCATTTCAATACAATTATACAAACATTCCAATCAGTTAAAAAGTTTCCTATTTAAGGAATCCCAGCAGATTGCGTCAGTCATTGGCGTGAGGTTGGGCAGATTTCCAACCACAGCAATCCTTCAGCAATCCCTCATACTGAGCAAGCATGTAGCGACAGTGGAGAGGAAAAACTCCCCTTTAACAGGAAGAAACCTCCAACAGAACCAGGCTCAGTAGGAGCGGCCATCTGCCACGACCGTCTGGGGGTTTGAGAAGACAGAGCAGAACACAGAAGGAACAGAAGATCCGATATAAGAGAACTTTCTATGTTACAGAAAGGAAAAAGTTGATAACAGGACACAGTGGATCTTCAGTTACTGAGAGGATCATTCCAGTCGATGACCCCCGTCCAACAGGGCATTGCAGCCAAGCAGGATACCAGACCAGGTGTATCTTCGATGGGGAGAAAAACACTGAGAGAAAACAAAGTTAACAGTCGAAATAACAGAATGTACTGTAATACAACTGGAGAGTCGTAGGAGAAAAGGAAGTAGCAGAGTGAAGAAAATTGGTAAGTCTGTCCTCCAGCAGTCTAAGCCTATAGCAGCATAACTACAGAGATAGCTCAGGATGACCTAAGCCACTCTAACTATAAGCTTTATCAAAAAGGAAAGTTTTAAGCCTGGCCTTAAAAGTAAACAGAGTGTCTGCCTCACGGACTAAAGCTGGGAGCTGGTTCCACAGGAGAGGAGCCTGAAAACTAAAAGATCTGCCTCCCATTCTACTTTTAGAGATCCTAGGAACTACAAGTAAACCTGCAGTCTGAGAGCGAAGTGCTCTTTTAGGAACATATGGAACAATTAGATCTCTGATGTATGATGGAGCTTGATTATTAAGGGCTTTGTATGTAAGAAGAAGGATCTTAAATTCTATTCTGGATTTAACAGGGAGCCAATGAAGGGAAGCTAAAACAGGAGAAATGTGATCTCTCTTTTTAATATTCATCAGAACTCTTGCTGCCGCATTTTGGATCAACTGAAGGCTTTTAATGGCATTTTGTGGACTTCCTGATAGTAAAGAATTACAGTAGTCCAGCCTTGAGGTAACAAATGCATGGACTAGTTTCTCAGCATCACTCCTGGACAGGATGTTTCTAATTTTAGCAATATTCCTGAGGTGAAAGAAGGAAATCCTAGAAACCTGTTTAATATGGGATTTAAATGTCAAGTCTTGGTCAAAAATAACGCCGAGGTTCTTTACGTTATTACTGGGGGCCAATTTAATGCCATCCAGATGAAGTGATTGACTAATCAGTTTCTGTTTAAGAACTTCTGGTCCAAAGACAGCAACTTCTGTTTTGTCAGAATTTAAAAGCAAACAGTTTAGGGTCATCCATGTTTTTATGTCTTCCAGACATGCCTGTAATCTACCTAACTGACTGGGTTCATCAGGATTTATGGATAAATATAGTTGTGTATCATCGGCATAGCTGTGGAAATTTATCCCATGCTGTCTAATGATTCTACCAATTGGAAGCATATATATGGTGAAAAGAATTGGTCCAAGGACAGAACCCTGTGGAACTCCACAAGTAACCCTTGAGAGTGAAGATGATTTATCATTTAGATGAACAAACTGGAATCTATCAGACAAATATGATTTAAACCAGCCTAGTGCTGTTCCTTTGATCCCTGCAACATGTTCAAGCCTTTCTAAGAGAATATTATGATCGACTGTGTCAAAAGCAGCACTGAGATCTAACAAAACCAGAACAGACACCAGTCCATTATCTGAGGCCATGAGAATATCATTAGTAACCTTCACCAGTGCTGTTTCAGTGCTATGATGAGCTCTAAAACCTGACTGAAACTCTTCAAACAGCTCGTTACTGTTTAGATGTTCACAGACTTGATTAGCAACTATTTTCTCAAGGACTTTGGATAAGAAAGGAAGGTTAGATATAGGTCTGTAATTCACTAAGTCATCTTGATCAAGGGAAGGTTTCTTGAGTAAAGGTTTAATTACAGCTATTTTAAATTCCTGTGGTACGTATCCGTTTACTAAGGATAGATTCATCATATCCAAAATGGGGCCAGGAACCAAATGGAACACTTCTTTAAATAATTTGGTTGAGATTGGGTCCAAAATACAAGTTGAAGATTTAGATGAGGCTAATATTTTTGATAATTCTGAAAGCTCGACTGAATCAAAACAGCCTAAGCAATACTGAGGTTCTACAGTTCTTTCCGATACTGACTCATTTACTGAGGAAGAAGTAATCATGTTTGGGAGGGTGCCAATGATTTTATTTTTAATAAAATTGATTTTATTTATGAAGAATCTCATAAAATCATCACTGCTAAGAGCCGGGGGAATAGTTTGCTCAACAGAGCTATGACTCTGTGTAAGTTTGGCAACTGTACTAAAAAGAAACCTAGGATTGTTTTTATTCGCCCCTATTAATGATGAAAAATATGCTGTTCTAGCTTGTCGAAGGGTCTTTTTATACAGCAGTAGACTGTTATTCCAGGTTAAATAGGAATCCTCTAGGTGTGTAGAGCGCCATTTTCTCTCCAACTTCCTAGTATTCTGCTTTAAAGTACGCAACTCTGCGTTAAACCAAGGAGTCAGCCTCCTATGCCTAGCCACTTTCTTTTTTAATGGGGCTACACTATCTAATGCCAAACGCAATGAGGACGTAACGCTTTGAACCAGACCATCAATTTCTGAAGGGTTAGAGATAGAATTGCTGCCATCCACTGTGTTACTCTGAGACACTGAGGAAAGTAAGAATGGTACAGATTCTTTAAAAATTGTTACAGCATTGTCTGATAAAGTTCTACTATAATGAAATTTTCTTTCAGATTTAAGATGGTCAGTTAAAGTAAATTCAAAAGTTATTAAGAAGTGGTCAGACAGGACCGGGTTATGTGGGTGGACTGTTATTTCCTCACACTCAATACCGTATGTCAGTACAAGGTCCAAAGTGTGTTTACCTGAGTGGGTCGATCCCTGTACTTTTTGAGTAAAGCCAATTGAGTCTAAAATGGCACTAAAGGCTGCATTTAGGCTATCACTTTCAGTATCCACATGAATATTAAAGTCCCCCACTATAATAACCCTATCAGTATTTAATACTATATCAGATAAAAAATGTGAGATCTGATCCAAGAATTGAGAGTAAGGGCCTGGTGGACGATACAAAACCACAAACAAAAATGGTCTTAATGTTTTGCAACTTGGATGAGGAAAATTAAGGGTTAGATGCTCAAAAGAACTGTAGCTATCAATTGGTCTGGGACTAATTAGTAAATCAGAACGGAAAATGGCTGCAACTCCTCCTCCTCGCCCAGTATTTCTAGGAATGTGAAAATTTAAATGACTGGAAGGAGTTGACTCATTTATACTGACATAATCCTCCTGCTGCAACCAGGTTTCTGTGAGACAAAGGAAATCAATGTGATTATCACAAATCAAGTCATTTACTAACAAAGTCTTTGAGGAGAGAGATCTTATGTTTAATAAACCACATTTAATAGATTTATTTTCAGTCAAAGTTGTATTTATTTTTATGAGATTTCCATAATTTGCTTTTGTTGGCTTAACTTTTAATCCATTTAATTTTGGCCGTGGGCAAGACACTGTTTCTATAGGGTAATGAGTGGGTAACAGTGCAGAAGCAGCAGAGAGGTGGGTTAAACTACGACTCTGCTTCCTGGTCTGGACCCTGGGTTGTCAGTGTTTTGGAGGATTAATAAATTCGGCCATATTCCTAGAAAGAAGAGCTGCTCCATCCAAAGTGGGATGGATGCCGTCTCTCCGGATCAGACCAGGTTTTCCCCAAAAAGTTCTCCAGTTATCAATGTAGCCCTTTATTGCTGTTTTTTACATTATGTGCTTTGTAATGCTTTGCTGTATCTGTGTGTGCTTCATGATTTATTGCTGTTTTTACTTTATATCCTTTGTCTGTGTCCATCCATCCATTTTCTTCCGCTTATCCGGGGTCGGGTCGCGGGGGCAGCAGCCTAAGCAAAGAGACCCAGACTTCCCTCTCCCCAGCCACTTGTTCCAGCTCCTCGGGAGGAACCCCAAGGCGCTCCCAGGCCAGCCGAGAAACGTAGTCCCTCCAGCGTGTCCTAGGCCTTCCCCTGGGCCTCCTCCCGGTGGGACGTGCCTGAAACACCTCACCAGGGAGGCGTCCAGGAGGCATCCTGACCAGATGCCCGAGCCACCTCAACTGACTCCTCTCGATGTGGAGAAGCAGCGGCTCTACTCTGAGCCCCCTCCGGATGACTGAGCTTCTCACCCCATCTCTAAGGGAGAGCCCAGACACTCTGCGGAGGAAACTCATTTCAGCCGCTTGTATCCGTGATCTCGTTCTTTCGGTCACCACCCAGAGTTCGTGACCATAGATGCGGGTAGGAACGTAGATCGACCGGTAAATCGAGAGCTTCGCCTTTTGGCTCAGCTCTCTCTTCACCACGACAGACCGGTAGAGCGCCCGCATAACTGCAGATGCTCCACCAGTCTATTGATCTCCCGCTCCATTTTTCCCTCATTCGTGAACAAGACCCCCAGATACTTAAACTCCTCCACTTGGGGAAGGACCCCATCCCTGACCCGGAGGAGGCACCCCACCCTTTTCCGGCTCAAGACCATGGCCTCGGATTTGGAGGTGCTGATTCTCATCCCAGCCGCTTCGCACTCGGCTGCGAACAGCTCCAGCGAAAGCTGTAGATCACGCTCCGATGAAGCCAACAGGACCACATCATCTGCAAAAAGCAGAGACCCGATCCTGAGGCCACCAAAACGGATCCCCTGCGCCTAGAAATCCTGTCCATAAAAGTTAGGAACAGGATCGGTGACAAAGGGCAACCTTGGCGGAGTCCAACTCTCACGGGAAACAAGCCCGACTAACTGCCGGCAATGCGAACCAAACTCTGGCACCGGTCGTACAGGGACCTAACAGCCCGTATCAAGGGGCCCGGTACCCCATACTCCCGGAGCACCCCCCACAGGGCCCCCCGAGGGACACGGTCGAACGCCTTCTCCAAGTCCACAAAACACATGTAGACCGGTTGGGCGAACTCCCACGCACCCTCCAGGACCCTGCTGAGGGTGTAGAGCTGGTCCAGTGTTCCACGGCCAGGACGAAAACCGCATTGTTCCTCCTGGATCCGAGGTTAGACTATCCGTCGGACCCTCCTCTCCAGAACCCCTGAATAGACCTTACCAGGGAGGCTCAGAAGTGTGATCCCCCTGTAGTTGGAACACACCCTGTGGTCCCCCTTTTTAAACAGGGGGACCACCACCCCGGTCTGCCAATCCAAGGGAACTGCCCCCGATGTCCACGCAATATTGCAGAGCCGCGTTAACCAACACAGCCCCACAAAATCCAGAGCCTTGAGGAACTCCGGTCGAATCTCATCCACCCCCGGAGCCTTGGGCGCGGAACATGGTCCACTCGGACTCGATGTCCCCCGCCTCCCCCGGGACGTGTTCAAAGTTCTGCCGGAGGTGTGAGTTAAAGCTCCTTCTGACAGGAGACTCTGCCAGACGTTCCCAGCAGACCCTCACAACACGTTTGGGCCTTCCAGGTCTGTCCGGCGTCCTCCCCCACCATCGGAGCCAACTCACCACCAGGTAGTGGTCAGTGGACAGCTCTGCCCCTCTCTTCACCCGAGTGTCCAAAACATGCAGCCGCAGATCAGATGAGACGACAACCAAGTCGATCATTGAGCTGCGGCCTAAGGTGTCCTGGTGCCAAGTGCACATATGGACACCTTTATGCTTGAACATGGTGTTTGTTATGGACAATCCATGACGAGCACAGAAGTCCAATAACAAGACACCACTCGGGTTTAGATCGGGGGGGCCATTCCGCCCAACCACACCCCTCCAGGTCTCACTGTCATTGCCCACGTGAGCGTTTAAGTCCCCCAGCAGAACAAGGGAGTCCCCAGGAGGAGCACTCTCCAGCACCCCTTCCAAAGACTCCAAGAAGGGTGGGTAATCTAATCTGCTGTTTGGCGCGTAAGCACAAACAACAGTCAGGACCCGTCCCCCCACCTGAAGGCGGAGGGAGGCTACCCTCTCATTCACCGGGGTAAACCCCAACGTACAGGCGCCGAGATGGGGGGGCAACAAGTATGCCCACCCCAGCTCGGCACCTCTCAGCGGGGGCAACCTCTCTCGAGGAGACGGGTTCCAGAGCCGTGCGCCGAGGTGAGTCCGACGATGTCCAGTCGGAACCTCTCAACCTCGCACACCAGCTCCGGCTCCTTCCCCACCAGAGAGGTGACGTTCCACGTCCCAAGAGCCAGCTTCTGCAGCCGAGGATCGGACCGCCAAGGTCCCCGCCTTTGGCCGCCGCCCATCCTGCACAGCACCCGACCCCTATGGCCCCTCCCATAGGTGGTGAGCTCATGGGAAGGGGGGCCCATGTTACCTCTTCGGGCTAAGCCCGACCGGGCCCCATGGTTAAAGGCCCGGCCACCAGGCGCTCGCCAACATGCCCCACCTCCAGGCCTGGCTCCAGAGGGGGGCCCCGGTGACCCGCGTCCGGGCGAGGGAACACTGAGTCCATCTGTCGTTTTCTTCATAGGGGTCTTTTGGGCTGCACTTTGTCAGATCCCTCACCTAGAACCAAATTGCCATGGGTGACCCTACCAGGAGCAAAAGCCCCCGACAACATTTGTCTGTGTTTTACTCCTATTTTTATTTTACCACTTAAAAAAAGCACCTTGAATTACCTTGCTGTTGAAAGTGTGCTATACAAATAAAATTGCCTTGCCTTAATGAACATATTTGGCTTCAGGAGGACAGGCCCTCCCTGTTGGTAGTGAATTATTTCAGTGATGAAGAAATGTCTTCACAGATGGAGGAAGAGGAGCAGCGTTGGTGTGGAGGAGCAGCCGTCCTGCTGTGCTTTGTGTCAGGAGGTCCTGATGGATCCGGTCTCTACCAGCTGTGGACACTGGTTCTGCACACAGTGCATCGGGTCATACTGGGACCAGTCTGCTTCATCAGGACCCTCCTCCTGTCCCCAGTGTGGGAAAAAACACAGAACAGGAGCTGGACTACTGACAGCCAATCAGAGCAGCTGTGCTCCAGGTAAGACTGAACATCTCCAATCAGAGCTTCCTTCTATCGTCTCTGTAGACCCAATTCCTCGTCTTTAGTCAGGATTTGGAGATTCAGGATTTTAAAGTCCTTCTGGGAACAACTATTTCAACTAAATCTCTGTATTTCCAGCTGGTGTAACTGGAACGTCTGTGTTCAACCCAACAACCTACTGGGTTTGATTTGAAGTGGTTCTGTTTTCAGCCCTTTGTGCTTAATGCATTAAATCTGAACATCTTCAAAATGGTGAAAAAACAGACCTACTGCACTGCTGCTTTTACAGAAAAAGGGAAGGAAAGTCTGAGAGACAAAGCTTTATTTACTCTGACAATATATCACAGATTATAGCAGAAATATTTGTTTATAAAACATGTAATAATTCTAACAATCTGTTTTCCTCTAAAGGGCCAAATCAGTCCCAGGTCATTTCTAATCTGTAACTGTTCTTTTAAAACATCTAATCCAGTCTTTAAGTGAGAATGTTAGGAGTCTGGGGTGTTTGTCTGTGCTTGTCCTTGTCTGTCTGCTTCCTGTTCCTTTCCCCACCATTCTGGAGACTTCCACCAGAGGTCCCAGCTGAGCTGTGGACCTCTTCATCAAGCCGAGTGCGGAGCCTGCTGGCTGCACCTGCACAGGTGCAGCTGATTGAGCTCATCACCTGTTGAGGATATAAGAAACTGGCTGTCAGATCTTCGGAGCCTGAGTGTTAAAAACGTTTGGTAATGAAATCTCAAGTCCTCCGTGTTTATCCCAGTGTGCCTGTGTACCATCCTTTAGACAAACCTTCTTACCTCTCTTTGTTTGTCCAAGGTGTTCTTTGTTGCAATGTACTTGTGATCCGTTCTCTAGAAGCTCTGGTAGTCATTCCTCGTCTGACAGCCTTCAAGCTTCAAGTTCCGCCGTGATTCATGCTCCACTTCCATGCTCTGCCTGCTTGTCCTCCGTGCTTTATCCTCGTTCCCGGATTCCACCATCTCCAGCTCTCCAGAAACTCAGTAGGAAGCTCTCGTAGACATCCCAGACTCCTAGCTTATCCTCCCTGGTATTCCATCTACCATGCATCAAGTAAGCCTCACCCGAGTTCACTCAAAAAAATTACACTCCATAAAATGTTTCTCACCTGTGGATTGTCTCCCTCTGCAGTGCTCCTTACCTCCGTTTCCCCCTGCTGAGTTCCCAGCACCCACACTCCACCATCATTATCATTTATCATTGTTAAAATAAAATCTTTAAACCTTTATAACTGGTCTCTCTGTGGTGTTCTGCATGTGGGTAAAACGGCTTAACATTAACATCACAGAAATGCCATTTTAAAAGTGAACACTACCTGATCCAATGAGCTGTTTCTCTAGCAGATTAGAGCATTTCCTCTAGATTTCCTTCAAGAAGGCTGGAAAAGGCTGTGAGGAAACATTTTTTCTGCCTCTTCTGCATCTGCTGTGTTTGTGGCAGAAGGTCAGATAGAAATGGTGAAATGAGGACAATGGTGACATGATGCAAAGACTTCAGACTGCTTAAAGCTGCTGGATTTAATAGGCGTGTTTCTGTCAGGATTTCTTCATCTGATCAGTTTAGTGAATCAGATGCTGAGGGTCAGAGTTAAAACGTTTAACTCCTGTAAAACACAGAATACCTGATCGCAAGGAGAACCAGAAGCGAGCAGTGTATTATAACATTACCGTCCTGAGGCTGTCATGCTCTTTGTTGGCCCCTCCTTATCTGCTCAGGGGGGCAGAGGGCAGACCACATGTCTCAGAGCATGTGGATACAAAACTGAATCCTCACATCATTCTGCATAAAATACTTTTCATAAGCATGTAACAAATAAATAACTGGACCAAATGTATTTATAATTTTCCTTACATTTCCCTCCTGTTTATAATTTATTTGAACACATTTAGCTCTGTATCAACTGATATAACTTCAAAAATGATTTTCTACATCAGCATCATAATTCAAACACAATTCATTGTCCAGTTAATTATGGTCATCCTGATTATGGGCTTAAAGTGCAAGATAGAGTTCTCCGTGTTCTTGGAGCAGCATATCATTGACTGCAACAGTCACTCAACCGGTCAGGAACTTCCTATTTTTGCAGAGCCGTTGGACTCAATTTCTGCATTTCAGCTGCTATGTCTTTTAAACCCCGATCCATGGGAAGAGGCATAATGCAACCTCATTTCCATCACTCCACGGTTTGTGCTCTGGTATGTTGGATATCCAGATGGGATTAAGAAGGGCTAAAACATCACCCCTCCTCCTGCCATCTCGGATCTCTACTGCAGATACAAGGAAAGAATGTTCTTTAGGTTCAACAAAAAGCACACCCACCCTTCCAATTTGAAGGGAGATGGAAGTAGAGCCAGGATCATCCATAGGCAAAGTTCCTATCACATCCACGGTCTCAAAGTATGGAGCACATATGGTATTCCCTGTGGCTTGAGAGTGATTCAAAGTACTGGAGTCATTGAACATATAGGTGCATGGTACATATGTACGTGTACAAAGCCTTCATGGTATATTTGAGATTGTTATGAAAGCGTCGTCAGGTTTTTCTTATTTTCAAAACAAACAACCCTCTGATCTGGTCTCAGGTGTACCAGTGTTGTTTTAATTGCTGTTGTAGAAAATTTAGCTATTAAGAATGATCTGCTCTGTGTACTTTATATACTGATAGTTACTGTGTGCATTTTCTTTATGATAAGGTAACCAATCTGATTATATGACACTGTATGAATTTAGGTCAGGTCAAATCTAAATCTACTGATATAGGCTCTTACATCCTGGGTTGGCATAGGAACTCTTTTACATCTAAGGACATCCTGACATTACATTAATTATGCTTTCACTATCAAGTCTCCGACGCCTGCGGGTCTAATGTTCTCATACTGAAGAAATGTTTTCTGATGTGATATTGATAGGTGTCAGGATTACTGACTCTATGTAATTCTGTGTCTTGTTTTGGAAGGGAGGTCAGTATTGCATACTCTGTTAACGCTGTACCTCCTTGCTTGATCAACAAAGTCTCTATTAAAACCTCCAAATTTCTGAAGGAATCTTCTCTCATCTCTTTTATTTAAGAACTACACTTACACTGTACTATCTAGGTTAACCCTGTATCGCCTTAGTCTCCCATTTACTCTTACTTCTAAAGTGAATTTGAATGCATTTTTACCAATATAACTTCCCATGTGGTTATTAACTTGAGGCTCAAAAATTGTCAAAACCCTGGCAGAGAGTAAAACATCTGGAAACAGATTAGTGAGATTAGTGAAGGTTCTACATATGCCCCACAGAGTATGGCATTTGAGAACAAGTATAACAGTTAGTAGCATTCTGTTTATTTGCTAAATGTCTTGCATATTGATACCATAAATTGGTTTCAAAAGGGTTTTTGTGTATCTCTCTCTGAGTGAACCAAAACAATAAGTCTGTGTGTTTGTGTGTTATACATCGTTTTTCTGTGGGCCCTTATGTTCTTATTGAAACAAGTATAAGAGTACTAACAATTGGCAGAAAAATTCTCATCTCTTCTGTCCCTCTTTCAACAGTCTATGAAAAAGTGGATCTCCTGGTACTCTTCACTGAGTTTGAGACAAGTGACACTTATTGCTGTCACCTCCCTTTCTAGTCAGACTTGTACACCACTTTTCCTACACTTCTGTCCCTTAATCTAGTAATGGTCTCTGCTTATTTACAATGGAATAAATGTTTCCAACTAGGTCTTTCTGCTATCTTTACTGCTGTTGAGGACCTTGGAATGGTCCTTCCTACCTGGGTGATGACTAGCTTTTCCTTTTGACAGCTTCAATTGGGATCCAGTCACCTACTTTATAGCTTATTCCTTTGTTGAGGCTATGGCCTTCACTGAACGAACTTGATCTCCCAGCATCCTTTCACTGAACGAACTGCATCTCCCAGCACCCATTGCGCTGCCCTCGACCCATTCTCATTGGTCTGTGGCCAGTGATGACATCACAGAGTTGATAAAAGCAGCGTGAATATTGAAATCTTGGTCTTTTGGTCCCGGTGCCGTAAGGAGACGCTTTAATCCAATGCTAGCATTTTCCCTTTTTTCCATTCGAACCTGCTGGACCAGGAAGAACTTCCCTTTTAAACTTCGAAGTGAATCGGCCGAGCAAACAGACTTTCTTGTACGGATAACCAAGGAGTCAGCTGGCCATCTGAGCTCTATTGAAAACAGGCTTGAGTCCCTCAGCGCCTAAAGGTGGACGTCTGCTTTTTCTGACCTCGGTTTTGCACAAACCGCATCTTTAAACTGGACACTTTCTACGTTCTTTGTCGTGTACTGTGGAGACCTGCCCCCACCAAGTAGGATTAAACTGATTTATATCTCTCGGTCTGGGTAGAGGAGAGGTCTTGAAGGTTAATATCCGTTTTCTGTTGGTTAAAATATGTCTGTCAACTTGTTAACCACTGTTATTCTTGGTCGTCTGTCGCTGTACACCGACCCTGAATGTGCATGCTTTTTGTGTTTTATTATTTGACTTTGGTTGCAACCAGAAGCAGTATATTATATTGTATTTCCTTGTTTGTTTATTGTCCACTGTGGTCGGCGCATGTCTGTTTAGACAGGTCGCGTGGACTCAGTAGATCCCCTTTCTCCGTTGCCCTCGTTTCCTTTGTCCAAGCCACCATTGCGAATGAAACTAGCCTTTGTTGAATCGCCACGTGGTTTTCCTTTGTCTTCCTTTGTGAACCGATCGCGCTAATTGATAAGGCTTGAGTTATTTATCGCATTGAAGGGGTGAGCTGAACCCCCCCCCCCCTCATTCGCTCGCTGTCTCCCACGCACACACACGCCCCCTCCCCTCGACGTTAACTTTGTTCTATATTTTTCATGCGTTAGAATAGATGGAAATTATGAATGAAATGTAATCTGTAAAGTTGACCTATTTCATTAATAAATTCCTGCGCTATTTCAGTGTGTGCTGTGAAGTTTGTTTTAACCCCGTGGACGAACTCTATGCCTTTTCAGAGAGACTGACGGTCTGGTTTAATTAAAATAATCTCATTTATGAGATTGGTGCCCCTATATCTTTAATAAACAGGTTAAACTCGAACGTCATCAATAATTATATTAATATTAAATTATTGATTATAATTATTGATACTCAGAAAACCAGACAACAAATATTTATTATTAATAGTTACAACACCTTCCTGTAGGGGCAGAGGTATTTTCAGTATTTAGATAACAAAATCCACTAGCTCCTCTTCACATTGTTCTTCAAAAGAGAGTATATCATACTGAGGAAATCTATATGTACGTCCATACATTATTTCAAATGGAGTTAAGCCAACATTAGAATTTGGTGTTCTATGGATGTGTAGTTTAACTAGATCAAGACAATATATCAAATTTTGTCATGTTTCTTCCATTGCTATCTTTAATCAGCTTTTTTACATTCTATTATGTCTTTCTAACAGCCCAATTTATCCGTAGTCTTTGTCCTATTTTTAGTTCTTTTACAAAATGTGTGCCATTATCACAATATATTTTCTTAGGGACATGTTTGCACATGTTGGACAAACAAAAATGTTTTGAGTATTTTGTGAATCCATAAATAGTGAATATACCACACATCCCTCCTGTTGAGACATGGCAAGGCCCATGGCTCAATTTAGCTGCTCATCTGCACAAAATATTTCCGGTAAAACATATTTCCTTCTGAGATGTAGCCTGTTTCATTCGTATGAGCTGCACGCTTGTAATACACGCTTGCCAATTGTGCAGGAAGAAAGGTGGTTGTTATTAAGTCTTTTCACAACAAAGCATAGTTGACTGGCTTACCAGTAGATGTCTATATATTTTAAGTGTCCAATTGATAATGTCATCAATGCATGTAGGTCAGGTGCAACAGCTCTCAACTGCATCCTGGCTGCGGCATCGACCTGGTCGACACAGAGTCCAGAAAGCCCCCATAAAAACACACAGAACATCAGCAACATTATAATACCATACCAATTTATTTATAAAGCACATTTACAAACGCCATCAAGCCGACCAAAGTGCTGTACAAGGTAGAACCAGTAGATAAAGATTCACAGAGATAAAACCAAATTTTAAAATAAGATAATAAAACAGTAAAATAAGCCGGACCAAAACGAGACTAAAACTAATCTAAAAACAGAGATAAAACAAGGTAAAATCAAAATAAAACTCAAACGAAAACAAATACAAGAAGACAGACAGACAGACTATACTGGACTGAAAGCTATAGAATAAAAATATGTTTTTAATAAAGATTTAAAAGAGGAAAGCGAGGGTGCCAATCTGAGCGTAAGGGGCAGTTTGTTCCACAGTTTCGGAGCACAGACCGAAAAAGCCCGCTCAGCTCGTACTCTAGACCGGACAGAAGGGACCGATAGCAAATGTTGGTCCGCCGATCTAAGAGTTCGCAGTGGGACATAGAGGGAAAGCAAATCAGACAGATATTGCGGGGCAAGTGCATGGAGAGATTTGTAAACTAGTAAAATAATTTTGTATTGAATACGATAGTGAATCGGAAGCCAATGAAGCCGAGCCAACACAGGGGTAATGTGTTCTCTCCTGGCTGTCCCAGTCAGAAAGCGGGCAGTGGCATTCTGTACAAGCTGGAGGCGCCTAATAGAAGAACCTGATACCCCAAATAAAATGGAATTAGCGTAGTCCAGATGAGAGGTCACAACTGCATGTACCACAGAGTATAAGTCCTGCTTCTTCACAAACGGCTTGAGTTTGGACAACCGACGAAGCTGGAAGAAACAGGACCTTACTATCTGGTTTATGTGTGCATCCATCTGAAATAAAGGGTCCATTTTTATCCTGAGGTTTGAAATGGTGGATTTCAACAGGGCCATGAGACAAGGTGGGAGAATAGGTTTTGGAATCGAGGATTTACTAGGGGTAAAAAGAATCGCCTCCAACTTTGACTCATTTAAATTAAGAAAGTTAACAGATGGCCAGGCCTTCACATCTTCCAAACAATCAATAAGAGGTTGCACCTTCCACCTTTCAGATTGTGATTTAAATTGATATTTTCTCTTCTTTTTTCCATGTAGTCAGAAATAAGTTGAATATTTTTAACCCAGAAATCATTGAGGTTAAGCAACTCTTTTCCTTTTTTTTGTTTGTGGTGGGTTTGTCTCGCTGGGTGTATCCAGGATTGTGCCTGTGAGTTTCTTACAGTGACTGGCGTGTACCCAGGTAGCCCTCTCAGCTACTTTGACAGCTGTGTAGGTCATCAAAAGGACTTGGAATGGACCTTGCCAGCGTTTGCTTCTCCAGTGTTTCTGACGAAACTCTTTGATAAGAACCCAGTCCCCTGAACAAATTGAATGCAGAGGCCCAGTGGCTGTCTTGGGTAGAGCCTCCTTCACGGCTTGTGAACCTCTGACAGTGCTTTAGAAAGGTTTTGATAGTAAGAAATCATTGCATTATCACACAATCCTATGCAAAGAAGAGGTTTAGTTGGTGGTGTGCTTCTGACGTCAATGCGGGACGTTTTGGGTCGGTTGATGGAATACTTTCAGGACCTCCTTAATCCTACCAGCACACCAGCAGAGTCTGGGGACTTTGGGTCGGGCTCTCCAATCTCTGGTGCCGATGTCACCGAGGTGGTTAAAAGGCTCCACGGTGGCAAGGCTCCGGGGGTGGATGGGATTCACCCTGAGTTCCTTAAGGCTCTGGATGTTGTGGGGCTGTGTTGGTTAATGCGGCTCTGCAATGTTGCGTGGACATCAGGGGCAGTTCCCTTGGATTGGCAGACCAGGGTAGTAGTCCCCCTATTTAAAGAGGAGGACCACAGAGTGTGTTCCAACTACAGGGGGATCACACTTCTGAGCCTCCCTGGTAAGGTCTATTCAGGGGTTCTGGAGAGGAGGATCCGACGGATAGTCGAACCTCAGATTCAGGATTGGTGCGTTTTTCGTCCTGGCTGTGGAACACTGGACCAGCTCTACACCCTCAGCAGGGTCCTGGGAGGTGAGTGGCAGTCGCCCAACCGGTCTAAATTTGTTTAATGGACTTGGAGAAGGCGTTCAACAGTGTCCCACGGGGAGTCCTGTGGGGGGG
The DNA here is from genome assembly GCA_963556495.2 of Valencia hispanica. Classification (NCBI taxonomy): domain Eukaryota; kingdom Metazoa; phylum Chordata; class Actinopteri; order Cyprinodontiformes; family Valenciidae; genus Valencia; species Valencia hispanica. The sequence goes on along the minus strand of OY747700.1, from coordinate 2,737,598 downwards.
TACTCCGGGGGAATGGGGTACCGGCCCCCTTGATACGGGCTGTTAGGTCTCTGTACGATCGGTGTCAGAGTTTGGTTGGCATTGCCTGCAATAAGTCGGGCTCGTTTCCGGTGAGAGTTGGATTCTGCCAAGGTTGCCCTTTGTCCCTGATTCTATTCTTAACTTTTATGGACAGTATTTCTGGGCGCAGCCAAGGATCTCTGCTTTTTACAGATTATGTTGTCTTGATGGCTCCATTGGAACGTGATCTGCAGCTTTCACTGGAGCGGTTTGCTGCCGAGTGTGAAATGGCTTGAATGAGAATCAGCATCTCCAAATCCGTCAACATTGGCCTTGAGCCAGAAAAGGGTAGAGTGCCTTCTCAGGGTCGAGGACGAGGTCCTTCCCCAAGTGGAGGAGTTTAAGTATCTGGGGGTCTTATTCACGAATGAGGGAAAATTGGAACGGGAGTTCAAAAGGTAAGGCATTGGCAGTGATGCAGGTGCTCTACCGGTCTGTCATGGTGTAGAAAGAGCTAAGCCAGAGGCGAGGCTTTCGATTTACTGGTCAATCTACGTTCCCACCCTCATCTATGGTCACAAACTCTGGGTAGTGACTGAAAGAACAAGATCACGGTTACAAGAGGCTGAAATGATTTTCCTCCGCAGGGTATCTGGGCTTTCCCTTAGAGATAGGGTAAGAAGCTTGGTCATATGGGAGGGACTTAGAGTAGAGCTGCTCCTCCACATCGAGAGGAGTCAGTTGAGGTGGCTTGGCAAGGCAAGGCAATTTTTTTGTATAGCACATATCAGGGTTATTCAAGGTGTTTTACATGATTTGGTGATTTAAAAAAACAAAACAAAATAATCAAACATGGAATATAACATTGGAAATTAAAAGTAAACGTAGCAAATTAGCATGAAACACACATTACACATGATGCACAATAAACATACACAACACATGATACACAATAAAGCAAGAGAAAGATCAATAAAGCAAGAGCATGAACACATTTCATACATATGACATCAATCATGTTCTTGAAGGCAATTCTAAACAGGTGGGTTTTTAGTCTCGATTTAAAGCAGTTCAGAGTTTCAGCAGGTCTACACTCGTCAGGAAGTCTGTTCCAGATAAGGGGAGCATAGAACCTGAAAGCTGCTTCATGTTTAGTTCTGAGTCTAGGGATGTTTAGTAGGCTAGAGTTGGAGGACATGAGTGGTCTTGGTGGTCAGTACAGTGACAACAGGTCTTCAACATATTTTGGTGCTAAGCCATGTAATGATTTGTAAACTAGTTGGATTATTTTAAAGTCTATTATCTGAGCTACAGGGAGCCAGTGTAATGACTTTAGAACTGGGATGATGTGCTCTACTTTCCTGGTTCTAGTAAGGACACGAGCAGCAGCATTCTGGATCAGCTGCAGCTGTCTCATTGATCTTTTAGGCAGACCTGTGAAGAAGCTGTTGCGGTAATCAATCCGACTAAAGATAAACGCATGGATGAGTTTTTCTAGGTCCTGTTGTGACATCAGTCCTTTAATCCTAGAAATGTTCTTCAGGTGATAGACGGCTGACCTTGTGATTGCCTTTATGTGAGCCTGGAGGTTCAGGTCTGAGTCTATTACTACACCTAGATTTCGTGCCTGATCAGTAGTTTCTAGCTGTATTAATTGAAGCTGTGTATTGACTCTTGATCGTTCATCTTTAGGTCCTAAAATAATTACTTCAGTTTTGTTTCTATTCAGCTGGAGAAAGTTATGGCACATCCATCCATTTATTTGGTCAATGCATTGATTTAGGGTTTGAATGGGTTCAGAGTCACCTGGTGACATTGCAATGCAAAGCTGAGTATCATCCGCATAGTTATGGTAGCTAATCTTATTGGTTGCTATAATCTTGCCTAGTGGGAGCATGTAGATATTAAATAGGATGGGCCCTGAGATGGAGCCCTGGGGCACCCCACATGTGATTTCTGTTCGTTCTGATGAAGTTTCCTATTGAAACAAAGAAGTCCCTGTTCTTTAGGTAAGACTCAAACCAGCCAACTACTGTACCAGGAAGTCCTCCACACTTTCATCTGGACATTATCTCACCATAATCAAAAGGATGTGATTCGGGGTTGTTGGAAACGGTCTCTCAATCTCATCACACAGTTTATGCACGGCATGCAAATATGCGGTTTTTACCATACCACACCAATTTATTTGTAAAGCACATTTCTACACAGCCGAGGCCGACCAAAGTGCTGTACAGTATTTAAAACATATACAACCAAACACTCAAAGGAAATATAAAAATAGCACAGTGAATACCATAAAATAACAAAATAAAATTAAAAAAAGACATAGCAGACAAGGCCAAATTAAAAGCCAAAGAATAAAAATAAGCCTTCAGGCGTGATTTAAAAACAGAAAGAGAGGGGGCCGTTCTCACTGCCAGAGGAAGCTGGTTCCAAAGATGAGGCACACAGACCGTGAATGGTTTTTGGATCTCCCTGGGAACTTCCCTATCTGTCAGTTCCTCTTGTGCTCGGTGGCACAGCAACCATGTGAATGTTGGGGATGGAAGTTTATCAGAAAGCTTTCCAACATAAACCACCTCAGTCTTTTTGCCAAAACCCATCTGATTACAGCTCCAGTCGGGCGGAAAGTCTTGCAGAACCCCATGAGATCTCTGGTAAACTCGCTTCCATTTCCAGCTACTTCCTCAATGCTCTTGTATATCCAACCCGGTAAACCATCATTGGTCCTGCTGCTCCAGCCACCTCTATCATTGCTGTGGTCCCTGTCTCTTGTCCTCTCTCCACAGCTTGCACCTCTTTTGCTGTTTCTCCTCAGCCCGTGTGACCCTAGGCTCAGGCACAGATATAGTCTTTTGTGTTTTTTTTCCGGTAAGTCTTATGGTCACTTTAGGTTTCATGTGCAATTCTTCCTCCGATTCAGCAGCTTGTGGTTCTTCCTCTTCTTCCATATCATCATCCTCTTCCCAGTGTGTTTCTTTCTGTGATTTGTTTTTAAATTGCAGTTTAAGTCCTGTATCTGTCTGTTGGCCATTTTCAGGACTTGGTTGGTTACTTAGTAGCTGCTGCGCTTTTGCATCGTCTGGTTTATTATTAGCTTGTCCAGCTTTTGCGGAATTCAGCGAACCATTATACTTCCTCCCTGCTATATCACCACCTAAATCTCTACCTCCTCCCATCTTAGCGGTACAAGCCTTAATTTCAAAGCAGAAATCAAAAGGCCTAACCAAAACTGCATAAATAATTTAATTTCCAATCCAGACTATGCAGAAATCCACCTGCTACACATTTACTTAGTTTTTCTTAAACAAAGCTTGTAGCCACAAAAATCAACACCCCGATTTACATGAGATCAAACAGCCAAACTATCCACCACCTGAAAGCCTTAATATTTAAGAAGGAATCAATCTCACAGGGTCGCCTCTCCGTAGGTCCTTCCAGGCAGTGGTCCAGTCTGAACAAGATGTCAAGATCTCCCACTCCCAAAATTACGGAGGTTCAGAGGCTAGTCCCCAGGTCGCCCGAGGTCTCATGGCCCATCTGTCAGCACGTCCGCTCGCTGGATACCCATGGGCACCAGTTACTGTTATCAAAATTATTGCATAATATGGAGGTGATATTTACCTGAATAAAGATGTGAAGATTCCATCTGTGCTCCAAGAGTACATTTAACTCAATATAAAACTAGTAAATGTGGTTTATTGAACATAATATCTCTCCCCTCATGGTTCGCATTGCCGGCAGTAAGTCGGGCAGTAAGTCGGGCTTGTTTCCAGTGAGAGTTGGACTCTGGATTTCTAGCCACAGCCAAGGTGTTGAGAGGATCCGTTTCGGTGGCCTCAGGATCGGGTCTCTGCTTTTTGCTGATGACGTGGTCCTGCTGGCTTCATTGGAACGTGATCTACAGCTTTCACTGGAGCGGTTCGCAGCCGAGTGTGAAGCAGCTGGGATGAAAATCAGCACCTCCAAATCCGAGGCCATGGTCTTGAGCTGGAAAAGGGTGGGGTGCCTTCTCTGGGTCGGGGATGAGGTCCTTCCCCAAGTGGAGGAGTTTAAGTATCTGGGGGTCTTGTTCATGAATGTGGGAAAAATGGAGCGGGAGATCGATAGACGGATTGGTAGGGCATCTGCAGTTATGCGGGCTGTAGCGTCCTGGCTAAGTGATGGTAGAACTCTAACTGATGTTTCATATTCCTTTATTTGCGAACTATGATCCATTAATGAGCGCATTGTATAAACACACCGTAAGAGCTATAAAGAAAAGAAAATTACAGTTACCCTTTCTTTTTACTTAAATGAAATTATCTTTAACTGCTTTTATCAGATAAACAAACGACAATCTACAATGGAGTACTATATTACCATGAAATAAACTTATTTTTTAACAGTTTTCCTTTAATTGAATCAATAGTTTTTAACTTTAGCGAACCTTACATAAAACATACAAAATACATCCTGTTGCATTAATAAAACAACCAATGCATTAGCTTAGCTCCGTCTTACTTAAATACAGACTGATGCTAATAGTAGCTACCGCTAACCACAACACGTTACGTACGTGAAACTATCAGCTGCAACCAAACTTGAGCCAGATATAACATAGCATGAAATGTAACAAAAAGAAACAAACCTTGTGCCTCTTCTTAGCCAGGTGCTACTGAGTTTCATTTAACTTAGGTACACTTTTAGTATTGATAAAACACTCTTAGTCTTGCAAGAACACTTTTCTAACTGCCGATAAAATCCCAAAAAAAACCGGATGTTTGAGGTCTCGGCAAGACACCTTCAAAATAAAAGCACTGAGTATAATGTCTGCTTAATATATAAGAAATAATTACCTAACCTTAACTTATGTTCAGAAGCTAAATAAATAAACAGAAAAACAACAATTGAAGTTATGTGTTAAGCATATTAAAGGTCATTTACAGGGCGCTGTACCGGTCTGTCGTGGTGAAGAGAGAGTGGAGCCGAAAGGCGAAGCTCTCGATTTACCGGTCGATCTACGTTCTTACCCTCATCTATGGTCACGAACTCTGGGTGGTGACCGAAAGAACGAGATCACGGATACAAGCGGCTGAAATGAGTTTCCTCCGTAGAGTGTCTGGGCTCTCCCTTAGAGATAGGATGAGAAGCTCAGTCATCCGGAGGGGGCTCAGAGTAGAGCCGCTGCTCCTCCACATCGAGAGGAGTAAGTTGAGGTGGCTCGGGCGTCTGGTCAGGATCTCCTGGACGTCTCCCTGGTGAGGTGTTTCGGGCACGTCCCACCAGGAGGAGGCCCAGGGGAAGGCCTAGGACACGCTGGAGGGACTATGTTTCTCGGCTGGCCTGGGAGTGCCTTGGGATTCCTCCTGAGGAGCTGGCCCAAGTGGCTGGGGAGAGGGAAGTCTGGGTGTCCTTGCTTAAGCTGCTGCCCCCGCGACCCGACACCGGATAAGCGGAGGAAAATGGATGGGTGGATGGATGGATCTCTCCCCTCAAAGACTTTGTTTGTAAATGACTTCATTTTTGACAATCAAATTAATTTGTGTTGTTTTACGGTTACCTGTCTGCGGCAGGAGGATTATGTCAGATTATTTACATTTTCAAATTCCTAGAAGTACTAGGCGAGGTGGAGTTGCAACCATTTTTCATTCTGATTTACTAATCAATCCAGACCAACGAATAGCTACAGTTCTTTTGAACATCTAACCCTTAGTTTTCCTCATCTAAGTTGCAAAACATTAAAACCACTTTTCTTTGTGGTTTTGTCGTCCACCAGGCCCTTACTCTCAATTCTTAGATCAGATCTCAATTTGTTTATCTGAATTAGTATTAAATACTGATAAGGTCATTATAGTGGGGGATTTCAATATTCACGGGGACACTGAAAGGGATAGCCTAAATGCAGCCTTCAATATTATCTTAGACTCAATTGGCTTTACTCAAAAAGTACAGGGACCCACACACTCGGGTCAACACACTTTAGATCTTGTACGGACATACGGCATTGAGTGTGAGGAAATAACAGTCCTCCCACATAACCCGGTTCTGTCTGACCATTTTTTGATCACTTTTGAATATATTTTAACTGACCATCCTAAACCTGAAAGGAAATTTAATTATAGTAGAGGTTTATCAGACAATGCTGTAACAATTTTTAAACAATTTGTTCCATTCTAACTTTCCTCAGTGTCTCAGAGTAACACAGTGGAGGGCAGCAATTCCATCTCTAACCCTTCCGAACTTGATGGTCTGGTTCATAGCATTACTTCCTCATTGTGTTTGGCATTAGATAGTGTAGCCCCCTTTAAAAAGAAACTGATTAGCCATTGGAGGTTGACTCCCTGGTTTAATGCAGAGCTGCCTACTTTAAAGCAGAATACTAGGAAATTGGAGAGAAAGTGGCACTCTACACACCTAGAGGATTGCTATTTAACCTGGAAAAACAGTCTACTGCTGTATAAACTGACCCTTCGACAAGCTAGAACAGCATATTTTTTATCATTAATAGAGGCGAATAAGAACAATCCTAGGATTCTTTTTGGTACAGTCGCAAAACTTACACAGAGTCATAGCTCTGTTGAGCCAACTATTCCCCCAGCTCTTAGTAGTGATGACTTCATGGGATTCTTCATAAATAAAATTAATTTTATTAAAAATAAAATCATTGGCATCCTCCCAAACATGAATGCTTCACTCTCAGAAAATGAGACAGCACCGGAGAGGACTGTAGAACCTCATTTGTGTTTGGACTGTTTTGATTCAGAAGAGCTTTCGGAATTATCAAAAATATTAGCCTCATCTAAACCTTAAACTTGTATGTTGAAACCAATCCCAACCAAATTATTTAAGTGTTGGTTCCTGGCTCCATTTTAGATAGATGAATCTTTCCTTAGTGAATTGATGCGTACCACAGGAATTTAAGGTTGCTGTAATTAAACCTTTACTTATGAAACCTTCCCTTGATCAAGATGACTTAGTTAATTACAGGCCTATATCTAACCTTCCTTTCTTATCCAAAATCCTTGAGAAAATAGTTGCTAATCAAGTATGTGAGCATCTAAACAGTAACGACCTGAATGAAGAATTTCAGTCAGGTTTAAGAGCTCATCATGGCACTGAAAAAGCACTGGTGAAGTAATGATATTTTCTTGGCCTCGGATAATGGACTTGTGACCATTCTGGTCTTGTTAGATCTCGGTGCTGCATTTGACACAGTCGATCACAATATTCTCTTAGAAAGGCTTGAACATGTTGCAGGGATCAAAGGAACAGCACCAGGCTGGTTTAAATCATATTTGTCTGACAGCTTCCAGTTTGTTCATCTAAATGATAAATCTTCTTCACTCTCAAGGTTTACTTGTGGAGTTCCACAGGGTTCTGTGCTTGGACCAATTCTTTTTACTCTATATATGCTTCCAATTGGTAAAATCATTAGACAGCATGGGATAAATTCCCAGTTATGCTGATGATACACAACTATATTTATCCATAAATCCTGATGAATCCAGTCAGTTAGGTAGATTACAGGCATGTCTAGAATACATAAAAACCTGGATGATGCTAAAGTTCTTTCTCTTAAATTCTGACAAGACAGAGGTTGCGTCTTTGGACCAGAAGCTCTAAAAAAGAAACTGATAAGTCATTCACTTTGTCTGGATGGTATTAAATTTGCCTCTAGTAATACGATAAAGAACCTCTGCGTTATTTTTGACCGAGACATTCAAATCCCATATTAAACATGTTTCTAGGATTTCCTTCTTTCAGCTTCGGAATATTGCTAAAATTAGAAACATCCTGTCCAGGAGTGATGCTGAGAAACTAGTCCATGCATTTGTTACCTCAAGGCTTGACTACTGTAATTCTTTACTATCCGGAAGTCCACAAAAAGTAATTAGCCTTAAGTTGATTCCAAAATGCGGCAGCAAGACTTCTGATGAATAATAAAAAGATCACATTTCTCCTGTTTTAGCTTCCTTTCGTTGACTCCCTGTTAAATCCAGAAAATTATTTAAAATCCTCCTTCTGACATATAAAGCCCACACTAATCAGCTCCATCAAACATCAGAGATTTGATTGTTCCATATGTTCCTAACAGAGCCCTTCGCTCTCATACTGCAGGTTTACTGGTGGTTCCTAGGATTTCTAAAAGTAGAATGGGAGGCAGATCTTTTAGTTATCATGCTCCTCTCCTGTGGAACCAGCTTCCAGCTTTAGTATATGAGGCAGACACTCTGTCCACCTTTAAGGCCAGGGTTAAAACCTTTCTTTTTGATAAAGCTTATAGTTAGAGTGGCTTAGGTCATCCCGAGCTATCTCTGTAGTTATGCTGCTACAGGCTTAGACTGCTGGAGGACAGACTAACCAATTTTCTTCACTAGGGTTGGGCATCGAGAATCGAGCACCGATTGGAACCGGGACTTACATGTCGATTCTCCCGGAATCGTTAAATTTTTTAAATTACAATTCCTAGTTTCAATTCCCAGTCCGCCGACCGGAAGAAGAACCCGCCGAATACCAACGAAGAAGAATCCACCAGAAGTGTTAGCTTTATATTACTGCGCAATCATGGAAGGTGTGTGGAGACACTCTAAGATTTGTCTTCACTTTAGCAAACAAAACAACAGTGCTCATTGCTATACCTGTATATAACCGACTGCTCTGTGTTTGACCCGCTGCGCCAGCTTACCTCATTAGCTCTTCCTCCCGGATCCAGCCGTCAGCCCAGTGCCGCACTGCAGTCCAAATCCGGTCAGTAAAATACGTCTGATGTCAACATTACGACAGCAAACAAGTTATACTCGAATCGTTGTTCAACTCAAGTGCAAATTTTCAGCTAACGTTTGCTCATGTATTTGTTTTCATAGACAAACTTTTTGAAATTGCTAAGCTAACGTTAGCCAGGCAGCTGACAATACTCCGATGTGCTTCGCCTCCTCTGTTCACCATCACAGCCGAGGGAAACGCAACAATTAGATTTTATAATGTTCCTGCAGCTAATATGAACGGGATTGTTGAAGTTGTTTCTTATTTTTTGTTCAATATTCTGCAGACAGACATGCAAGATGTTTGGAAATCAGTTTTCATGGTTTTCAAAAATAAAGCTCTCCTGTAAAAATGTTACCACTGTGAAAAAAAAGCAATATTTATCCCCATGTCCATAGATAACAGCCCTGTGAGAAATTCATTGAAATTAAAAAGTTAATAGAATTAAAATCCATCTTCCAATTCCATAGTTCATCATCAAATTCAATTCTAAAATACTTAATTGATCCCAGAACTAAATTAAGTAAATTAAGCAATTAAATTAAGTAAAGTAAAGTTTAGACTATTTCCTCAAGTAAGACTACCTATAGGTAGGTAGGTAGATAGAAATACTTTATTAATCCCATAAGGGAAATTTCCTTGTTGCAGCAGCAGCACTCAAAAACACAATTGAAACCAACACACACATAACAAAAAAAGAAACTGTGCAAGTAAATAAATAAGCTTAATATACACACATGTAGGACCAACACACAATGATTAAGAAGAAATAGCAGTGTAAACAAGTAGTGTATTTTAAAGTAGGTCATTTAAAATATACAAACAAATAAATAAATAAATTACCCTGTCCCTCCAAAGAATCGGAATCGAGAATCGTTTGGAACCGGAATTGAAACAAGGAATCGGAATTGGAATCGGAATCGGCCAAATTCAAACGATGCCCAACCCTATTCTTCACTCTACTACTTTTCTCTTTTACTCCTCTTCAGTTGTATTATTTGCTGTTATTTTGACTGTTAACTTTGTTTTCTCTGTGTTTTTCTCTCCATAGAAGCTACACCTGGTCTGGTATCCTGCTTAGCTACAATGCCCTGTTGGACGGGGGAAATCCTAGTCACTGAGCATCCTCCATGTCCTGTTATCAACTTTTTACTTTCATTAATATAGAAAGTACTCCTACATCAGTTCTTTTGTTTTTTCTGTGCTTCTGCTCTGTCTTCTCAATCCTCCAGATTATCATAGCAGATGCCCGCTCCTACTGAGCCAGGTTCTGCTGGAGGTTTCCTCCTGTTAAAGGGGAGTTTTTCCTCTCCCCTGTCGCTACATGCTTGCTCAGTATGAGGGATTGCTGTGGTTGGAGACTGCATCAACGGGGCGCAACTGCCAGTCAATAACTCCATGCAATCTGCTGGGATTCCTTACATTGAAAACTAGCTAAACCTTTAAACTGATTGGAATGTTTGTATTGAAATGACTATCTTGTAAAGTTTCTTGAGATGACGTCTGTTGTGAATCAGCGCTATATAAATAAACTGTTGGGGTCTGTGTTAGATGTGTGCAGATTGGTGTTTTCCCTCACCTTCTTTCCTTAGGGTGTGGTTGGCAGGTGTTTCACCAGCTGCTCCAGATCCGGGCTGGTGACGATTGCAGCATAAAAGGGCTCGTTCCTGGTTCCCACGTGGTTCCCTCGTTGACTCCTTGAGGTTCCTGTACCTCCCTGTCTCCCCCAAGCTCCCTTGCTGCCAGACCTCAGTGCTGGTTCCCGAGCTTCCCTCATTGCCTTCGACCTGCTTACGGCATCTGCTCCTCCAAGCCATTTCCCTGTGGGTTTCGCTCCTCAGACTGCCATCCTGAACCTCACCAACTAACCCCTGCCCGTCCACTCTCGAGCCTACCTGACAAGGAAAGAAAGGATCAAAAGACTTATCACGCACTCAGTCTGCCAACCACATCTGCACAGGACTCACTTACCTCTCCAAACTCACCTTTCCTCAGATCCACATAAGATCACCATTCCCTTCCTCCTGAGAAAACACATTGAAAGAACCTGCAACTCAAGAGTCACCTATCAAACTCACGTTCTTCCTGTGTCGCTGGTCCCTGCTGATACCCTTCGCTGCCCTCTTGTCTGAGCGTGGGTTGTGTTAGCACCAGAGTCTCCCTGAGAAACCATGACATAAACTGAATGGAATTGAATTGAATTCATCTTTTCAATTAACAAGGAGCATTAGCACACACAGAGTTGTATGAATTGACTTGCAGCCCGCATTCTAAACATCCATTTTATACTGGTTGATTTCTACTGAAGATCCTCCCATGAAGTTTTTCTGTCTCTTCCAGCAGGACTGGATCACAGACATGTACACATGAGCCAGCTCTTACCAGTCTATATGTTGAGTGAATAAGACCTAACAGAGTTTGTTATTGCTGGATTATTATTAAAACCCTTGGCTTTAGATCCACATATAATTTTCCACATCAACCCCACACATTATTTTATTTATTTATTTTATACAAAAAAGTTAAAGTTAAGTTTGGGACCAAAACCCGTTGAAAAACATCTCTGCTTCTCCAAGCTGCAGCTACGGAGCTCCTCTCTCTCTCTCAGGTCTGCCTTGTTTCCACATAAAGATTCTGACCATTACATTATTATATTCTATCCAATTAACATCAACTCCTTTATTTATCTTTACACAAGTTTACAAAGAGCAAATCCGAATGTATGCTACCCACCTGCTTCATAGCACCTGTAGACATCCGCCTTGATTTCAAAATAATCTCTCTGCTTATAATTCGCCATTATCAAACTTCCTTTTTTATTTTTATTTTTCACAATATGAGAGATCTCCCAGACATCCATCCATGCATCCATTTACTGTACCCGTCCATCCTATGCTGGGGGCTGGTGCCTATCTCCAGGTCTCATCGGACGAGAGGCGGGGTACACCCTGGACAGGTCGCCAGTCTATCGCAGGGGGAAAACAGAGACATACTGGACAAACAACCATACACACACACTCATACCTAAGGGCAATTTAGAGAAACCAATTCACCTAACAGTCATGTTTTTGGACTGTGGGAGGAAGCTGGAGTACCCGGAGAGAACCCACGCATGCACAGGGAGAACATGCAAACTCCATGCAGAGAGACCCCAGGCCGAGATTTGAACCCAGGGCCTTGTTGCTGCAAGGCAACAGTACTACCAACTGTGCCACTGTCCAGCCTTATCTCCCATTCATTCCATGAATATTATTATAATATTACCTGACTTCCTCAATTTCATTATTTTAAAGTAGCAGTGGCCGCTGTAGTTTCAGATTCTATTTCTGCATTCATTTCGTTTACTGCAAGTCTAGATACATTTTAGGAATGCTTGAAACATATGGTGGTCGACCTGGTCTCGGTTCTGGGGGAAGGGCGCTAGGAAGGCAAAAATATTTCAAACACAAGTCCTCCCCCTCTTTAGTGTTTAACAAAACATCTGCGCCCTTCCTTTACTGTCTCACCTTTTGTCTTTGTTCCGCTTCAGTTAACCATACTTTTGCGCATTTTAAATCTTTCTTTTCCCCATTTTTCTTACTTTGATTTTAGTTGTTATACTGATGACGAACACGGTTCTGGTAGCACCAGAATCACACAAAAATGTCACATGTCCATTTACCAACAGTTCAATTTCTGGTTTTGTCTTAGCAGAAAATAATATTCCCTAAATTCAACACTTCCCTGTTCCTTCTCTAAACCTGCTCTTTTTCTTTTAGTGGAGTCACATGCCCAGTGACCCATACTTTCGCAATAAAAGCATTAATCACTTGTGCAAAACCTCTAGCCTTTTTGTCTTCTTTCTTCTATTTCTATGTTGTGTACCTCTTCTGCATGCATCAAACTGGTTCAAACTGGGATTAGAGGTACTGCTATTTTTTTTCTTTTACACATCAAGCTTTATACTCACTTGCTGTGAAGGTAGATCATCTGAAGGTAGATTATCTACCTTCACATGGGTAGATACCCATGTGAAGGTAGATAATTGCGTCACCAACTTTCACTTCGTCCGTGGTTTTGCTGGCCTCCTCTTTGTCCTAACGTCGAGGCGGAGGGCTTTGAGTTCAGGTCCCAGACCTGGCTGTGCAGGGGCTCTCAGCAGCCAGTGGTCCCTTCCCCGGAGATCAATGGGATATTGGGCTCCAGCTCAAAGCACCAAGAAATCTCAGAGTGAAAATTCTAACTCCTGTAAAACACAGAATACATGATCACAAGGAGAACCAAAACCAGCAGTGTATTAAATGAATTTTATTTGCAAGCAAGGAGAGTGTCACAAGATGGATCAGAGGCAGTAAACACTCTGCCTTCAAAAAAGGAATACAGACCAATTATATAGTCTTCCACATTCCTGGCAACCCCCAACCAGTCATCAGGCTGTCATGCTCTTTGTTGGCCCCTCCTTATCTGCTCAGAGGGGCAGAGGGCAGGCCACATGTCTCAGAGCATGTGGATGTCACAATGTGACTTTTTCCCCTTGTTCTGGTCCGTTTGTGTCTGTTAATTGTTTCCAGCTGCCCTGTATTGTGTCCTAATTACCTCCCCATGTATATATACCCGCCTGTTTCCCAGGCTAGTTGCCGGTTCGTCGTAATTCCTGTCTATGTCATCAGCGTCATAGCTACATGCGTCCTGTCCTCAGATGGTTGCAATTGTAAGTCTCGTGACATTGTATTTCCTGAGTTGCTCCATCTGGAATCACGATTAAAGAGTCTCATTGCATCTCAGCCTCTCTGCGCCTGAATACAACATCAAATCATGACAAAACAAATCGGCCATAAGGATTCAGCAGCAGGTGAGAAACTGACTGTATTTCAATGGTTGGCCGGGGAGGCTGCTAAAAACGCTTCCTCACCCGAAGACTCACCTTTCTGGGGATAGAGGTTGGCGTTCTGCCCCCCTGGAGTGGGTCCCCGCAGACATGAATCTAGTCGGCGCTCCTCCCCGCAGTTTTTGTCCTGGCGTCAGCATGGAAAAAGCCGTTGTGCCGCCCCAACTCTTCTCCAGGGGGGCCCGGCCGCCGTCCTCGCCTTTTCTCTAGAAGACGCACCTCGCTGCGACCAACCGGCCGCAGTATTCTCTCGCCGTCGACAGCCTGTTCGGGGTTCGCCTCCTGCCCTTCTCTGGCATGACCAAGGTCCAGCAGGGTTTCCTGGACGGCCTGTCCAGGCTCAAGTTCCAGTCCCTGCTCCGCGTCGCTCTCAAGTTCCAGTCCCTGCTCCGCGTCGCTCTCAAGTTCCAGTCCCTGCTCCGCGTCACTCCCAAGTTCCAGTCCCTGCTCGACATGGCTTCCTAGTTTTGAGTCTTATGCCTTATGTTCTTGTTCCGGCACCCCGACATCTCACGTTCCCAGCCCAAGCATCCGATTCTTCTGTGGAAGCCTCTGTTGACCCGCTTTGCCTCCAGACATCTGCTGTGGCAGCAGTGGTTGCTATCTTTCTGGCTGTGACAGCAGCAGCTATGAAGTCATCGCCGACCACCGGTGAGATCGTTGCCGATGTGCCCCGGCTCCACAAGACTGCGTCTGCTGAGAGGATCCCAGCTGATCAGCTTTGTTCGGAGGGTTCTGCCCTTTTCAGGGGGACCGAGCCTGAGTCACCTAAGCTCCTGGCATCGCCTTCTGTTGGTCCTTCGATGACCCTTCGGAGGTTTCTCCAGCGCCCTGATCTTCTTCATGGGATTCTTCGCTGTACCCATCCAGCTGGCCTTCTTTGCGGGTTTTCTCGCCGTTGAACTGCAGCGTCCTTCCGTGGTTACCTTCGTAGGACTGAACTCATGCTCCGTGGGCGTCGTGAATGTCACCATCTGTTCTCCCGGCATAGTGGCCGGCCTCCGGACCTGTCTCTGCAACTGTTTTGTCCTTATGGTCAGCCTCAGGACCTGTTTCTACGTCTGATTAGGCCGCACGGTCGGCCTCCGGTTGTTGTTTGATGCTGCACCCTGGTCTGGTTGTTGTTTGATGCTGCACCAGATGGCACACCTTAAGGGGGGTGGGGTGGGGGAATTGTCACGATGTGACTTTTTCCCCTTGCTCTGGTCCATTTTTGTTTAATTGTTTACAGCTGCCCTGTATTGTGTCCTAATAACCTCCCCCGGTATACATACTCGTCTGTTCCCCACACTAGTTGCCGGTTTGTTGTAATTCCTGTCTTTGTCATCAGCGTCATAGCTAAATGCGTCCTGCCCTCAGATGGTTGCAATTGTAAGTCTCGTGACATTGTATTTCCTGAGTTGTTGCGTCTGGAATCACAATTAAAGACTCTCACTGCATCTCAGCCATGACAGTGGATACAAAACTGAATCTTCACATCTCCCTATCATTCTGCATACAATTATTTTCACAAGCATATAGCAACAAAAATCTTAACTGAAATAACAGTATTTACAAATTTCCTTGTTACACTGACAGTGAACAGATACTGGCCACAAAAACAGAGGCAGATTACTGCTGTCTGACAATAGAACAATGTTCTGGTTCTAAGGATGGATCCAATTGTTGAGCATCACATCTGAAGTCTGATACCTTATAATGATAACACCTCCTAATGTTCCAGATGCTTTTGTTCCAACATAATCAATGAATCCATTTTTTTCAAAACTTCAGTTGTCTTTTCTTGTGTTTTAGCAGATTTTGGTCTGCAGGAGGTTTTAGAGGAGCATAAGATCAGTCTGAGGAGGAGATGTGAATGTGTGACTGAAGGAGATGATGAAACAGGGAGGAGAACCCTCCTCAAGAGGATCTACACGGATCTTTACATCACAGAGGGACAGAGTGAAGAGGTTAATACCCAACATGAGGTGATACAGCTGGAGACGGCTTCCAAGATCCAGAAGATCCATGACCGTCCAATCAGGTGCCAGGACATCTTTAAAGCCTTACCTGATCAACATGGAGCCATCAGAGTGGTTCTGACCAATGGCGTCGCTGGTGTTGGAAAAACCTTCTCAGTGCAGAAGTTCACTTTGGACTGGGCAGAGGGCTTGGAGAACCAAGATGTCAGTGTGGTGGTTCTGCTTTCCTTCAGGGAGCTGAACTTGATCAGAGGTGAGCAGCACACTCTTCTCACGCTGCTCCATGTTTTCCATCCAACACTCCAGAAGCTCCCAGCAGAGAAGCTGGCTGTCTGGAAACTTCTCTTCATCTTTGATGGCCTGGATGAAAGCAGACTTTCTCTGGACTTCAACAACAGTCGGCTGGTTTCTGACGTCACACAGAAGTCATCGGTCGACGTTCTGCTGACAAACCTCATCAAGGGGGACCTGCTTCCCTCAGCTCTCGTCTGGATAACTTCCAGACCTGCGGCGGCCAATCGCATCCCTCCTTCATGTGTCGCCAGGGTAACAGAAGTACGAGGCTTCACCGACGCCCAGAAGGAGGAATACTTCAGGAGGAGGTTCAGTGATGAAGAGCTGTCCAGCAGAATCATCTCCCACATCAAGACCTCCAGGAGCCTCCACATCATGTGTGCAATCCCAGTCTTCTGCTGGATCACTGCTACAGTTCTGGAGAACATGTTGACCACAGAGCAGAGAGGAGAGCTGCCCAAGACCATGACTGATATGTACTCACACTTCCTGTTGGTCCAGATAAAAAGCAAGAAGAACAAGTACCATGGAGGACATGACAAAAGTCCACAGGAGCTGATGGAGGCTGACAGGGAAGTTCTTCTGAAGCTGGGGAGGCTGGCGTTGGAACATCTGGAGAAAGGAAACATCATGTTCTACCAAGAAGACCTGGAGCAGTGTGGTCTGGATGTCACAGAGGCCTCGGTGTACTCAGGAGTTTGTACAGAGATCTTCAAAGGAGAGAGTGTGATCTTCCAGAAACCAGTCTACTGCTTTGTTCATCTGAGCATCCAGGAGTTTCTGGCTGCAGTCTACATGTTCCACTGTTTCACCACCAGGAACACAGAGGAGATGGAGAAGTTCCTGGGACGAAAATACAGAGAAACATCTCTGGAGGACTTCATGAAAGAAGTCATGGAGAAATTCCACAGCAGTAAAAATGGCCACCTGGACCTGTTTGTTCGCTTCCTTCATGGCCTTTCTGTGGAGTCCAACCAGAGACTCTTAAGAGGCCTTCTGGGTCAGACAGAGAACCGTCCAGAAACCATCCAGAGAATAATTTACAACCTGAAGGCGATTAATAATAATCCCTTATATAAAAACCCTATCTCTCCTGAAAGAATCATTAACATCTTCCACTGTCTGATAGAGATGAAGGACCTCTCAGTTTATCAGGAAATCCAACAGTTCCTGAAATCAGAGAACAGATCAGAAAAGGAGCTCTCAGAGATCCAGTGCTCAGCTCTGGCCTACATGCTGCAGATGTCAGAGGAGGTTCTGGATGAGTTGGACCTGGAGAAGTACAACACTTCAGGGAATGGACGACTGAGACTGGTTCCAGCTGTGAGGAACTGCAGAAAGGCTCGGTGAGTCCAGATGTCTTCATGGTGTGAATGCTGACTCAGCACTATTGTCCTCCTGTTTCTTCTTCTTCTTCTTCAAGTTGCTTCTGGACGTTTTTTGGTCTTTAGCTAATTCCTTGATACTTTGGACTATTTCAACCAATAAAACATCTAAATGTTCAGCTCATCCTGAGCAGCACTCACTGAGCCGTTAGTTCACTTTCTGGGATCTTTTACTGTTTTTATAAAATTACTGGTTAGGTTTGATGAAAAAAACATTAAAATAAATCCATGCATTGCTGCTGTTTCCATGGATTTTTTTTTATTATCTTGAAAACTTTGTGAACCAACTTTTCTTCCTGCCACTAGTTTCCCTCTGAGTTCGTAGCTGAGACACCAAAATGTGGAGATTTCTGTCTCGTTCCAGAAAAAGTGATTTCTGTAGGAGTCCTAACTAGAGGTTATAAACTGATGCGATAAATATTCCCTTACTGTTTGAGTGTAGCAGTTCCCCCATTCTACCAAAAGATGCTGTGCTTTCGCATGGTCAGAGCTGTACGGTAAGCCGTATTGCGTCATTTCCTGTTGTCACTGCTGTGGTCCGTGGAGCTGTTTTGGTGTTCAAACGCTCTTGAATTGATCTTATTTTCTCTGTGCTGAGGCTTTTCTAAGTTATTTTAACACACAATCACACTAAAACACACATTTTGTGGTGGTGTACTTTACGTTTTGGGAACTCCTCGTGTTTCACACAGTTTTTCTTTGGGTGGAAGGTCTCGCTAGCTCAGTTAGCTTAGCTTCATTGCGGCTATGGCTACTCTTCTTTCTCCTGTCTCTAACTCTTCTCTTCTCTCTTGCTCTCTCTGTCAGATGTTTAGTTACTTCCCTGCCTCCTTTAGTGATAATGGTAACTGTAATAAATGTAATATTTTTGTAGCTTTGGAGGCGAGGGTATCAGAATTAGAAGCACGGCTCCGTGCTGTTGAAAAACCAGCAGATAGCCGAAGCCCATTAGTCAGCGCGGAGCCAACAAGGATAGAACCCCCTAGCTGTCCTCCGGTAGAGCCCGCGCAGCCGGGACCTCTAGGCGGCTGGGTGACTGTACGTAGGAAGCATAGTTCTAGGACCCAGCCCCCGGGCCACCACCAACCGGTCCGCGTTTCTAACAGATTTTCCCCGCTCAGCGACACACCCGCTGAGAAGCCGGCCCTGGTAATTGGCAGCTCCATAGTCAGAAACGTGGCATTAGAGACACCATTGACCATAGTCAAATGCTTGCCAGGGGCCAGAACGGGCGACATCAAATCCAACCTGAAACTGCTGGCTAAAGATAAGCGTAAATACAGTAAGATTGTTATTCACGCTGGCGGTAATGACACCCGGTTACGCCAATCGGAGGTCACTAAAATTAGTGTTGCTTCGGTGTGTAAGTTTGCCAAAACAATGTCAGACTCGGTAATCTTTTCTGGTCCCCTGCCTGATCGGACCAGTGACGACATGTTTAGCCGCATGCTGTCATTCCATCAATGGTTGTCTAGGTGGTGTCCTGCAAACGATGTGGGCTACATTGATAACTGGAGAACATTTTGGGGAAAACCTGGTCTGATCCGGAGAGACGGCATCCATCCCACTTTGGATGGAGCAGCTCTTCTTTCTAGGAATATGGCCGAATTTATTAATCCTCCAAAACACTGACAACCCAGGGTCCAGACCAGGAAGCAGAGTCGTAGTTTAACCCACCTCTCTGCTGCTTCTGTACTGTTACCCCCCCATTACCCTATAGAAACAGTGTCTTGCCCACGGCCAAAATTAAATGGATTAAAAGTTAAGCCAACAAAAGCAAATTATGGAAATCTCATAAAAATAAATACAACTTTGACTGAAAATAAATCTATTAAATGTGGTTTATTAAACATAAGATCTCTCTCCTCAAAGACTTTGTTAGTAAATGACTTGATTTGTGATAATCACATTGATTTCCTTTGTCTCACAGAAACCTGGTTGCAGCAGGAGGATTATGTCAGTATAAATGAGTCAACTCCTTCCAGTCATTTAAATTTTCACATTCCTAGAAATACTGGGCGAGGAGGAGGAGTTGCAGCCATTTTCCGTTCTGATTTACTAATTAGTCCCCTACCAATTGATAGCTACAGTTCTTTTGAGCATCTAACCCTTAATTTTCCTCATCCAAGTTGCAAAACATTAAGACCATTTTTGTTTGTGGTTTTGTATCGTCCACCAGGCCCTTACTCTCAATTCTTGGATCAGATCTCACATTTTTTAACTGATATAGTATTAAATACTGATAGGGTTATTATAGTGGGGGACTTCAATATTCATGTGGATACTGAAAGTGATAGCCTAAATGCAGCCTTTAGTGCTATTTTAGACTCAATTGGCTTTACTCAAAAAGTACAGGGATCGACCCACTCAGGTAAACACACTTTGGACCTTGTACTGACATACGGTATTGAGTGTGAGGAAATAACAGTCCACCCACATAACCCGGTCCTGTCTGACCACTTCTTGACCACTTCTTGATAACTTTTGAATTTACTTTAACTGACCATCTTAAATCTGAAAGAAAATTTCATTATAGTAGAACTTTATCAGACAATGCTGTAACAATTTTTAAAGAATCTGTACCATTCTTACTTTCCTCAGTGTCTCAGAGTAACACAGTGGATGGCAGCAATTCTATCTCTAACCCTTCAGAAATTGATGGTCTGGTTCACAGCGTTACGTCCTCATTGCGTTTGGCATTAGATAGTGTAGCTCCATTAAAAAAGAAAGTGGCTAGCCATAGGAGGCTGACTCCTTGGTTTAACGCAGAGTTGCGTACTTTAAAGCAGAATACTAGGAAGTTGGAGAGAAAATGGCGCTTTACACATCTAGAGGATTCCTATTTAACCTGGAATAACAGTCTACTGCTGTATAAAAAGACCCTTCGACAAGCTAGAACAGCATATTTTTCATCATTAATAGAGGCGAATAAAAACAATCCTAGGTTTCTTTTTAGTACAGTTGCCAAACTTACACAGAGTCATAGCTCTGTTGAGCAAACTATTCCCCCGGCTCTTAGCAGTGATGATTTTATGAGATTCTTCATAAATAAAATCAATTTTATTAAAAATAAAATCATTGGCACCCTCCCAAACATGATTACTTCTTCCTCAGTAAATGAGTCAGTATCGGAAAGAACTGTAGAACCTCAGTATTGCTTAGGCTGTTTTGATTCAGTCGAGCTTTCAGAATTATCAAAAATATTAGCCTCATCTAAATCTTCAACTTGTATTTTGGACCCAATCTCAACCAAATTATTTAAAGAAGTGTTCCATTTGGTTCCTGGCCCCATTTTGGATATGATGAATCTATCCTTAGTAAACGGATACGTACCACAGGAATTTAAAATAGCTGTAATTAAACCTTTACTCAAGAAACCTTCCCTTGATCAAGATGACTTAGTGAATTACAGACCTATATCTAACCTTCCTTTCTTATCCAAAGTCCTTGAGAAAATAGTTGCTAATCAAGTCTGTGAACATCTAAACAGTAACGAGCTGTTTGAAGAGTTTCAGTCAGGTTTTAGAGCTCATCATAGCACTGAAACAGCACTGGTGAAGGTTACTAATGATATTCTCATGGCCTCAGATAATGGACTGGTGTCTGTTCTGGTTTTGTTAGATCTCAGTGCTGCTTTTGACACAGTCGATCATAATATTCTCTTAGAAAGGCTTGAACATGTTGCAGGGATCAAAGGAACAGCACTAGGCTGGTTTAAATCATATTTGTCTGATAGATTCCAGTTTGTTCATCTAAATGATAAATCATCTTCACTCTCAAGGGTTACTTGTGGAGTTCCACAGGGTTCTGTCCTTGGACCAATTCTTTTCACCATATATATGCTTCCAATTGGTAGAATCATTAGACAGCATGGGATAAATTTCCACAGCTATGCCGATGATACACAACTATATTTATCCATAAATCCTGATGAACCCAGTCAGTTAGGTAGATTACAGGCATGTCTGGAAGACATAAAAACATGGATGACCCTAAACTTTTTGCTTTTAAATTCTGACAAGACAGAAGTTGCTGTCTTTGGACCAGAAGTTCTTAAACAGAAACTGATTAGTCAATCACTTCATCTGGATGGCATTAAATTGGCCCCCAGTAATAACGTAAAGAACCTCGGCGTTATTTTTGACCAAGACTTGACATTTAAATCCCATATTAAACAGGTTTCTAGGATTTCCTTCTTTCACCTCAGGAATATTGCTAAAATTAGAAACATCCTGTCCAGGAGTGATGCTGAGAAACTAGTCCATGCATTTGTTACCTCAAGGCTGGACTACTGTAATTCTTTACTATCAGGAAGTCCACAAAATGCCATTAAAAGCCTTCAGTTGATCCAAAATGCGGCAGCAAGAGTTCTGATGAATATTAAAAAGAGAGATCACATTTCTCCTGTTTTAGCTTCCCTTCATTGGCTCCCTGTTAAATCCAGAATAGAATTTAAGATCCTTCTTCTTACATACAAAGCCCTTAATAATCAAGCTCCATCATACATCAGAGATCTAATTGTTCCATATGTTCCTAAAAGAGCACTTCGCTCTCAGACTGCAGGTTTACTTGTAGTTCCTAGGATCTCTAAAAGTAGAATGGGAGGCAGATCTTTTAGTTTTCAGGCTCCTCTCCTGTGGAACCAGCTCCCAGCTTTAGTCCGTGAGGCAGACACTCTGTTTACTTTTAAGGCCAGGCTTAAAACTTTCCTTTTTGATAAAGCTTATAGTTAGAGTGGCTTAGGTCATCCTGAGCTATCTCTGTAGTTATGCTGCTATAGGCTTAGACTGCTGGAGGACAGACTTACCAATTTTCTTCACTCTGCTACTTCCTTTTCTCCTACGACTCTCCAGTTGTATTACAGTACATTCTGTTATTTCGACTGTTAACTTTGTTTTCTCTCAGTGTTTTTCTCCCCATCGAAGATACACCTGGTCTGGTATCCTGCTTGGCTGCAATGCCCTGTTGGACGGGGGTCATCGACTGGAATGATCCTCTCAGTAACTGAAGATCCACTGTGTCCTGTTATCAACTTTTTCCTTTCTGTAACATAGAAAGTTCTCTTATATCGGATCTTCTGTTCCTTCTGTGTTCTGCTCTGTCTTCTCAAACCCCCAGACGGTCGTGGCAGATGGCCGCTCCTACTGAGCCTGGTTCTGTTGGAGGTTTCTTCCTGTTAAAGGGGAGTTTTTCCTCTCCACTGTCGCTACATGCTTGCTCAGTATGAGGGATTGCTGAAGGATTGCTGTGGTTGGAAATCTGCCCAACCTCACGCCAATGACTGACGCAATCTGCTGGGATTCCTTAAATAGGAAACTTTTTAACTGATTGGAATGTTTGTATAATTGTATTGAAATGACTTCTTGTTAAGTGCCTTGAGATGACATCTGTTGTGAATTGGCGCTATATAAATAAACTGAATTGAATTGAATTGAATTGAATTGAATTGAATTGAATTGAATTGAATTGAAATTACTTATACACTGCTCAAAAAAATAAAGGGAACACTAAAATGACACATCCTAGATCTGAATGAATTAAATATTCCTATGAATTAAATACTTTGTTCTTTACATAGTTGAATGTGCAGAGAACAAAATCACACAAAAATTATCAATGACATCACTGCTACAGATGTGTCATCGGCATCTCTAGTAAATGCTGGATAATGAACTATGGTGGTCATTTCTAGTATATACAGGAAGGGACCAAGGACACAACCATGTTGGACTCCAGTGTTGTTAATGATGGTTGATGATATTGTTGTCTATATTTTCACTGTAAATACAGACAACACTGTATCTTAGTCTGGGTTTATAATTTAGATTGTCTGATTTAACTAGAACTGATTTTATTTATTCTCTAATCTCAGACTTGGTGGCTGTAACCTCTCAGCGGTCGAATTTGAAGTTGTGGCCTCAGCTCTGAAGTCCAACCGCTCCCTCACTGAACTGGAAATAAATAAGATCTACAAATGGAAAAACTTTGAAGACTCTGGAATAAAGCATCTGTGTGAGATCCTGGAGAATCCAGTCAGTAAAGTGAAGATCCTGAGGTTTGTTTTCTCTCTTCAAGTAATATTCATGCATTTCTATTTTTATACTTTAATAATTTTATTCTGACATATTTTCTTTAATAACTACTTGTTTTTCACATGTCAGAATGCAGTTTCTAAAACCTTTTAACCTGTAAATTATATATTTTCTTATTCAGATTTTCAAAATATTAAAGGAGCTGTATGTAAGAAATGTATTTCAATTAATCATAAAATGGCCCTGATATGTCACTAGACAATAAGAAATCATGTTCATTTCAAATACGTATATCACTGGCAACAGTAGTACAGCCAGGATATTGTCATTTAAAAAGTGAAGTTGTAGGCCTCAACTGATGTTGATGTTGTCATCTTGTGTTTTGGCCTGAAGCTCCGCCCTCCATCTATCTACCAATCACAAAGTCAGCAGTGTTTTGGCATTGGGGTTGCCAGCTCCGCTCAAGTTACTGCAGCTGCAGCTACAAAAGTGCTTTGGATAAAAAATGTCTAACTTTACTACACCTAAAAGACGTCGTTATCACTCAGAAATACGTCGTGACAAAGTCCGAAATCAAACCAGGATTTGTTTAGGAGATGCCTTTGCAAGATGGAGACGCCTGAATTCAGAGTAGAATTTAAAGACAGATGCCAACGTTGCTAATTTTCTCCTGGACAGGTAAGATTCATCTATGTTTGGCTAACTTGTACTTAATGTAAATGGACATTTCAAATATTCCTGACTGTCGAACAAAGTTATGCATATTCGCGCAAAGTAACGTTATGTTAGCGCATATGGAGGAGGAGGGTCATCGAACTGAAAAGGTAAGGAATTGTTTGGGAAATAAAAATGGCGAGTTGTCATTGCTAACATTAGCAATGCATTATCAGAGCCCGTTTCTCTGTCATTATAATTAAACATAATTAACAGAAAAATAACTTATCGTGTAGAACTCGTCACTTGGCATTGGAAGCTCCTTGTAGCAGCCTACGTTACTGCTGGATCCTGCAGCCTATATGGCAACCTCGAGTCGGGAGGGGATACACTGCTCTACAGTAATTTGAAAGTGATTGCAGTAGCAGTTTTGGCCACAATTTTACATACAGCTCCTTTAAACTTTATTTTTCATATTTTAAATTGTAATACATTGATGGACAAAAATTAAGAAAATAAGTAAAATGATGAGAATTAAAAATTGAGAAAATTGAATGTTTCAGTTTGGTTTGGGAAAGATTCAGATGATCAGATAAAATAGATTTTTCTTCTCATTTCTCCTTCATATCTTTAAATCAAGAATGAAATATTCGGTATCATGGTGACTAGTGTTGCAACATAAATGAAAGATCCTGCATGGACAGATATAAATAACCCGCAATTCAAGATTATAAGATGTTATTACGGTGCGTTCACACCGAACGCGTTTGAAGCGTCAAGGGAGTCAGGTTTACGTGTAAAGTCAATGGAGAAGCGCGTTGACGCTCGTTTTTGCTTTGCGAAAACGCTTTTCTGCCTCATTTGCACGTCAAATGAAGCGCAAATCAAGCGTTTGACGCACGTCCCTTTCTGACGTGCGTCATAATGTAGTCCCAAGTCTAAATCAGCTCCTGTAATTCCTTCGTGTTACTTATTATATTCATTTGCAGTCAGTATGATTATTGAGTTCACCCGTAAAAATTACGATTATTATTGATCAATTTTAATCACTTTTGTACACAAAATGCTAGTGGGTTCCATTCACTTACATTGCTTTATGCTAAGCTAAAGCAAACTGATTGCTGCCAGATCGGGAGAATTACGGGGCTGGTTCTAAAATACTTTTTTCTCACTAATCTAACTCTGGGGAATATGGCAACAGACAAATTTTGGCTTTTATGGGTGGAATATCCCTTTAAGTAGAGTGCTATAGCAAAAGCCATAATGCTCCTCTTGTGAAAGTAAATCTGATGGGCTTCTACTTGGTACTCAGACACGAATTCTGAGCACCACACTGCCAGACAGGACACGTAAAAAAAAAAAAAAACATTATAACACACTAAGTTACGCTTTCCTCAAGAATACTGAGCAGGGATAAAAACATAAAAAGAGCGAGTTCCAGGTCGGACTTCAGAACTTCGACATGAAAGTAAGGCTTGTAGAACACGCTCTGGACAAGACACCACCTGTCTCAGCTCACTGAGACAGGTGATGAGCAAAGTAATGGCAGAAGTAATGGCAAAGGGCATGCAAGACATTAAAGCAGAAATGAAGGAGTTATTGCATTGAGAACGAGCTTGAAGGAGGACATGAAAGTCCAAATGGGCGAGTTAACAAACAAGATTGAGGACTAGCAAGATTGAAGAGGTGGGTAAACACCTGGAAGAAATTGAGAGGAACATGGCAGGGAAGGAGAAATGGGACATTGGAGTGAGGGATGCCATTGTTCAGTTGTTAAATAAACAAAAGTAGCTTCAAGAGAAGATTACAGATTTGGAGGGACATTCACGCCAGAATAACACGTGCATATATGGAATCCCTGAGAATATAGAAGGCACCTCTATGCCAAGGTAAGTGGAAAGCATGATGATATCAGACTTTGTGGACAGTGTGGACCTGGGCAGTGAGAAGAGTCTGGTGATAGAGAGAGCTCACAGAACACTGGGGGCAGGTGCAACTCCTCGATCAACAGTAGTGCATTTCTTAAAGTTTAACATTAAACAGCAAATCCTCCTGCTCTGCATAGAAGATGCTTATATACATAAAAGAGAGGCAAATATTCTTTGACAATGACTATGCTGAAAGTGAGGAGAAAAGAGGATAGCCGAGTTAAGAAAGTGCTCAAAGACAGCGCGATCTGGTTTCAAACCCTATTGGCTAAACTGCGTGTGCACTTTTACTCAGGAATGGTCATATACAACTGTGCGAAGGAGGCTGGGGTGGTTTTAAGGAGACGCGGGTTCACAACAGGACCGGTGACTACAAGAAAATCCAAAGGCATCACGGTGGAGACAATCAACAATCTTCTGCCAATGAGTACAGTGGGGCCACGACTCACTAGGTACAAATCTGATCTATGAGGGAGCGCACAGGAGAAACTGAAGGTCTTCCAGTGGCCAGGCATGGAGGACGCCTATACGGATAAATGATTTTCCTTTATTTTCCTGCAAAGTAAGAAATTGTCATCACACAACAGCAAGAGCATGGGTCAACTGATTAATAAAAGTCAGAACATTGCTGGGTGGCTTTTTCCTGGCTGGAATGAATATGGGAATGGTGATTGGCTGATTGGATAAGCCATATTGCATCATTTCTATTTGTTTGTTCAGCTGTTTGGTGTTCAGACTCTTTTGAATTAATCTAGTTTTCCCTGTGGTGAGGCCTTTCTAAGTTGTTTTAACACACAAACACGTTAAAACACATATTTTTTCTGTTGGTGTACTTTATGGTTCGAGAACTCTGTGTTTCACACGTTTTTTTTGTTCGTTAGCTAAGTTAGCTTAGCTTCATTGCAACTATGGCTACTCCTCTTCTCTCTCTTATCTCTCAATCTCGGCCCAAATCTTCTCCTTTCTCTTGCTTTGTGTCCGATGTTTAGTTACTACCCTGCCTCCTTTAGTGATAATGGTAACTCTAATAAATGTAACGTTTTTGTAGCTTTGGAGGCAAGGGTGTCGGAGTTAGAGACCCGGCTCCGCACAGTTGAAAAAACTGCAGATAGACTAGGCCCATTAGCCAGCGCGAGCTTAGAAGTACAGAACCCTCTAGCCATCTGTAACCCCTGATTCACATTCAGTGACTTTGATCATTTAAAAATGTAGGCCGGTTACTAGGTTCTACGGATTTACAATAAGAATTAACAGTAAGTTTGAATTAATTGGTTGGAGCCATGGATGAGCAACTGTTATCATTTTTGTTCATGAAAATAAAATACAGTCTGCAATGGCAGAACAGATATAACCAATCTGGTTTATTACTACATGAAAATAATACATAGAAGAAAAGAACCCTATGTCATGTTGAGCTCAAAATGTTCAGTTAGTCCCTTTGGTCATACTCAAGTCAAAATGTCTTTTTGGTTCAGTGAGTTTCCTGTTCAGGGGTTTCAGTGGTTACCACTTTGTTGTTCATACTGCAGAAAAGAATGCGGTTCTTCCAACCAAGGTTCAGTTCAGTTCTGAGCACAGGCTCGCCTTCTTCATCCAGAGAGACTCCAGAAATCCAAATGAGCCTCTTAATTGGCAATCCATATCAAGGAAAAATAAATTAGCCTGCACAACAATAATGATATTATTGGGTACAGCTAAATAAAATTCATATTTCTAATTATTCACACAGCTATAGCTTATCATAATTTTTCTTCTTCATCCTTCGTATTACCACAGTAATACTTTACATGCATGTTTGTTTTCTTTTCTCAAAATATTCTTTGTTATACATTAACTTAATTTTTAATCCATGTAAACAAATAGATTAACTTCTCTTTTTCCTATTTCTAAGCATTTTAATCATGACGTTATGATTAGTATTTAAAACCTATTGAATCATTGATCTTAAAATTAGTTTCCTTTACCTTTTGTGAATCACATCAGAATTACAATTAATTTATCACATTACCAAGGAGTACAGAGTTTACTGCATTCAATATTCTCATTTAGAATTATCCATTGTATCAGTAAAACTCAATCTGAGCTACTTGGTTATCGTTACAAAAATTTAACATCAACAATTTTTACATTCTATGCAAAAACAGAATAAATTAAAGTGTTTTCTTTGGTCAGCATGAACTTAAATCTAAGTAAACAACCTCATGTCATAACACAAATAACATTGTGACGGAAGAGCCGTCACGGGCTTGGCACGTATTATAAGCATTGAAGCCCAGAGTGGCATGCAGTCTGCGCAAATTTTTATATATCCCGTTTGGCTTAGAAACGTACTTCCCCCCCAGCATAATACGAAGCAGTTCGTCGTGGGTGCACATGCGATGCCCCTGCTCGGTTGTCAGAATCATAATCCAGTAGGTTATTTCCTGTGTCACTGATTGTTAACTGGTTAAAATAACGTGTGGAAAACATTCTAACTTAAAGGAATTTCGGGACTAAAGTGTATTGTCAGTCACCTGAGGACGTAGTGGCGATGTCATTGGGACGTAGTAGTGTTATTTAGTGATTTATGTTAACTTATCTGAGTAATTATTTAAAAGGACAGTTTGGGGTTTGTTGTTATTTGTTAGTTTTTTTCTTATGGGTGGAGCTTTAAAAGGAGGCTCTGCTCGGTAGGGACTCAGTCTGAGTTTAGACTCACAACAAGTCAGAAGTGATGGTGATGGACTCTGAGCTGCTATCGGTCTTTGTCAGACACATTACCTGCCTCACAACCACTACCCCGGGCTCCATCTTGAGTGTAAGCGTCTCGCGGTGCTAGGGGAAGGCGCATTAGATATACTGAAGAAGCCTAAGTTGAAGAAGCACACTGGAGTCTCACACATGGATAAAAAGAGGAAGGAGGAACGCATTCCTTACAGGGATAAACTTGTAAAGGAAGCTAGGGATAGATATAATAAGAAATTGTCTACAATCGACAACGTAGATCCACACGAGCTCAAAGGAAACAAATGGAGCTCAGACGTTTCATTACTCCCTCCAATAACCGCATTGGACATTACAAACTATCTTGTGTTTGGGATCAGCGTATACATATGTAAACAGTTCAAAAACTACAAATCGCTGGAGGCATTCTCCCATTTTCTGTCCAAAATCACTTTTCCAAGCGCGAAAAGTGATCATCACTCAACGCAAGTGAGCAATTTTGTCCAGGTTTATGCACTCCACATACACAGCGATCGGCGCAACAAAAGAACACCTAAAGCTGAAATTCGGCACTAGCATTTCTTTTGTCGCCAAGTCATGCTGGAATTCACCATAAACATTTACACCACTGTTAAAAAGAAAAAAATATATGCTGTTGTGCACTAGCAAAATGCTCATGTTAGGATAGTGCTAGCATATTTCCTTCAGCAAGCACATGGCATTAACCCACCAAGATGAGGTATCGGCATATACTTGGCAATGGATACAGGCACATGGTCTCCCTAGGTTGTGCTCCCATCAGCTTAACACAACACATATGCCATATTAGCCATTTAGAAAATGCAAATACTAATTTACAATGTTCTTCCTGCATACAAAACTCACCCAGACTAGGTATAAGGTTCAGCATAGCCCTCTGCAGCCTATCTCTATCATTTCCAAAGTGTAAAAAGGCAGTGAAACTGAAACGTGAGCCGCTCTCCTTCTGGGAAGATGGGACTAATGGTACTCCCAAGAAATGAGAGAAGCGGTATCACCCAATGGGACAGTGAAACAGGAAATTAAAGTTCTCTGATCAACCCGGGTTGACCGCAGGCTCAAGAGGGGCCGTTCTTTTCGTCCAGAACCCGGAACCAGACCACGTCCTAACCCTTTTTCAGTTACTCCTGCTCCGGACCCAGTGGAACCCATGCAGATTGGGCGCACCCGCCTGAGCTCCGAGGAAAGGGAGAGGAGGTTCCGCCTGCAGCTCTGTTTTTACTGTGGTAAAGAATATCACCAGCTACGCCAGTGCCCCTTTAAAAGGCCAGACTCAAATCAATTCAATTCAATTCAATTCAGTTTAATTCAATTCAATTCAGTTTATTTATATGGCGCCAATTCACAACAGATGTCATCTCAAGGCACTTAACAAGAAGTCATTTCAATACACTCAGTAGGGAAGGAGAGCTACCTGCTGAGCCATAGGCTGGACTGCAAGACCTCTCTGCTCAGCTCTCTCTCCGCCCAAGTCTCAGCTAATGGGGTCACCAAGCAGGTCAGTGTGTTCATTGATTCTGGAGCTGACACTGAGTTTATGGATTTGAATCTCGCTCATGAATTAGACTTGACCCTGCAACCCACCACGGCTAAGTTTAAAGTTCTTGCCATTGATGGTCATGTTATACATCAGATAACCCAGCAAACTGCCCCAGTTAGATTGGTGGTTGGATGCAACCACCAGGAACTAATCTCCTTTCTCATCATTTGCAGCTCTGAGTTTCCTGTGATTCTGGGGGCGTCCTGGCTCCGCAGACACAACCCCCACATTGACTGGAACAGCGGAGAGATTCTGGGTTGGGCTACAGGATGCCATTCACCGTGTCTCCTAACCGGTAACCTCCCATATTTTGACTCTGGTGAAGAACAGGAGGGCTAGTCCTGACCTATTCAACGTTCCCCCCGAGTATCATGACCTCAAGGAGGTGTTCAACAAGCCCCATGCCTCTTCGTTACCTCCCCATCATCCCTATGATTGCACTATTGACCTTCTGCCTGGAACCTTTCCTCCCAAGGGCCGCCTTTACTCCTTAACGCAACCCGAAAACCAGGCCATGTCCAAATACATCAATGAGGCCCTCAGGGCTGGGATCATCCGACCTTTATCATCACCTGCTGGGGCGGGGTTTTTCTTCGTTGAAAAGAAGGATGGTTCTCTCAGGCCCTGCATTGATTATAGGGGGCTTAACGAAATCACTATCAAGAACCGTTATCCCCTTCCCCTCATGAACACTGCTTTCGAGCTCATCCAAGGGTCTACCATATTCACTAAGCTCGATCTCCGGGACGCCTATCACTTGGTTTTATTCACTTTTTATACATTTTAATACATTAATTATTAAATATTAAATAATAAAATAACTGTAAGTTGTGTAAATGATGGCCAAGTGCTGGATTAAAACATTTTTAACAGTCATTGAGCAATGTACAATGTATTTTAGATTTAGACTCGATTTAGACGTCTAAATAAATACGTCAAATCAACGTCTCTTTTAAGACCAAATTTAGATGATTTAATTAAATACATAAAAAAATGAATAGTGATTAAAAAAAATAACTAAGTTGCACAACTGGTGTCCAAATATTGGACTTAAATAATTTGAATTGCCATTGATCAATATACAGTAAAGTTTAGATTTAGCCTTGATTTAGATGTTTAATCAACGTCTAGATTTAAACCTGGTTTAGATGTCTATTAAGTTATTTTAGTGGTACCCCCCGCCCTCACCACTAGGAGGCAGCAACACACTTAAAGTTCTGCTCGGTCTAATCGTTGCTGATGTTGATCTGAGCATATCGGACTCGTCCGGACCGATTTATTTTACTCTCATTGGGACCACAACGTGTGAGACAACTTTGTTTCTTCGAATACACCTTGAAGGGCCGCATATAGGTGAGTGCTCAAAGGTACGTTATTGAAATTTTGTTTTGTCCTGCAATGTTTGTTAATTTTATCGTGATCCGTTTCCAGCATAGCTAGCAGGCTAGCTATAGCTTATCTATAGCTATAGTTTGTGCTGCTGCAACACTGAGAATTTCCCCATTATGGGACGATAAAGGTTTATCTTGTCTTATAATAGTGGGTGGTTACAATGTGGTAGTGTAATACAAGTTATATAAGTTTAATGTTGACAATTGTCTTCATTTTTTATCTGTTGCAGAGTCTTCACAAATGACGTCATGGAAAACATATGCAAGGTGGTGGGCCACATGGCAAGACCGCCTTCAAAAAGACCCCCTTCTACTCCTAGACTACTTGTTTTTCACCACAATCTTTGTTTAAACAAAATAAGCAATTTTTATTTTTATTTTGGTAATATTATATATTTGAGTTTGTGCTTTTATTTAATTGCTATGTATGTTTACAAATGTGTTGAAATTAAAAACAGGTATATTGCACATTCATATGTTTGTGATGGTTGGATAATGTTTGAAAAATGTATTGATTTACATTACAGTAGGATAGTTTGGTAAATGTTAACATCAAGAGATGTATTTATATCCAGCGGTAAAATAATCATAGTGTTACTGAAACCTTTTTAAAAGATCATTGTCATAACATCCTGGCACGACATAAAGGAAAGGATCACAGTTTAAATTTGGTCCCCCCCTCTTTTTTTTTTTTAGAGAACCTGATTTCACATTCAATTTGACAACTTTAATTTAATTTTAATAGGTTTGTTGTATTTAATTTAATAGATTGTAATAGCTGGATTTATTAGAATATCATTAGGCTAAAATACATTTAATAGACGTCTAGATTCTCTAATGGTGTATAAATTTGTTATAAAAGTAAGCGTCTGGTAAACGTATAACTTTAGACGTCTATAAATAGACATTCATTAACGGTTATTTAAACGTCTTATATTAGACGCGGCGTATAGAGGTAGTCGTCTTTTAGACGTCTATTAGACGGCTAGTCTAAACCTAGACGGCTGAAAAACGTTCATTTTTAGAACAGTGGTAGACCGATTTTAGCCTAGACGTCTATCGACCATATAGACATTCATTAGACGTCTTTTAGACCGAAAAATGCTCGGTGGGAGAGGCTGGATCTGCGCTGACGCACTGGAGACTGGAACTAAAGGCTGAAGCTCCACTTTGGCTGAAGCTCCACTTCAGCCAAAGCTTTGAAATCAGGGAACATTTCTCTGATTCAAGTGATCAGAAGTCGGAAAGACTCTCTTAACCCAGCTTCATATCACTTCAGCAGCAGAAAATGCCGGAGCATGCGCTCTTTTGTGTTTGGCACAACACCTGGCTCTCTGGGTTTTATTAGACTTAGATTTTTGCTCAACATGCGGAGACCTAACATTTTCTGATGATGAAATTATTTCATATAGGCTAAGCCTATTTATGATTTTTATTTCCATAAAATATTTACTGTAAAATGGAGATGGAGGATGGGACCTTTACTGGTGGGACGTTATATGTCGGATTTCTTTCTAAGGGGAGCGGCGCCCCCCCCTGCTCCCCCTCAACTCGACTACTGGATATAAATATATATATGTTTATGGGTATATCGCAAAATTTGTTGATTACCGACCGTGGTAAGAAAAAATCCAAACCGGCACAGCCTTAGTTGTGTTGCATTGCAAGTAGAGGAAGCTGGTGGCATTGTTAAAGACAACAACCGTTGCACAACTATAATACTGATATAATGGTATAGGTACAATGTCATATCTTTTTAAAAATATATCCCAATATGATGATAATATCGGAATATCGCCCAGCCCTAGTTGTGATAGCTAGACTTGTATTGTAACAGGCTATCAGCTGAAAATGTCCAGGAAAATGTCCTGGAAAAGTCCTGGAAATTCATTTCAAGAAAAGAGTGGGAACCCTGAATATGGACCCGTCGCCCGCGCACAGGAATGGCGTTCAGGCGTGGAAGCTGCCATTACTAAGTTAGAGGCCAATATGCAGGAAATGATGGGCTTAATAACTAAGATGTCTTCTACCCTAGCTCCACAGGTAGCTGCTTCCCTAACAGTCTCTGGTGCGACTCCCCAGGTCCAGGTTTCTGCAGTCAGAGAACCACATCTGACTCCACCTGAGGTCCAGCTTCCTTCCAGGAGAAATCGGCAACAAATAAAGCATTCACCCATTCCTGTGTTGTGGCTGACTTTACGGGTCCTCTTGGTTTACCATTACACGTAGTTCCAGTACCCAGCCCATGGGCCACCACCAACCTGTCCAAGTTTCTAACAGGTTTCCCCCGCTAAGCGACACATCCGCTGTGGAGCCGACCCTGGTAATCGACAGCTCCATAGTCATAAGCGTGACATTAGCAACACCATTGACCACAGTCAAATACTTGCCAGGGGCCAGAACGGACGACATCAAATCCTATCTGAAACTGCTGGCTATGGATAAACGTAAATACAGTAAGCTTGTTATTCATGCTGGCGGTAATGACACCCGGTTACGCCAGTTGGAGGTCACTAAAATGATTGTTGCTTTGGTGTGTAAGTTTGCCAAAACAATGTCGGACTCTGAAATTTTCTTTGGTCCCCTGCCCGATCGGACCAGTGAAGACATGTTTAGCCGCATGCTGTCATTCCACCAATGGTTGTGTGGGTGGTGTCCTGAAAACAATGCGGGCTATATTGATAACTGGAGAACATTTTGGGGAAAACCTGGTCTGATCCGGAGAGACGGCATCCATCCCAGTTTGGATAGAGCAGCTCTACTTTCTGGAAATCTGTCCGGGTTTATTAGTCCTCCAAAACACTGACAACTCAGGGTCAAGACCAGGAAGCAGAGTGTTAGTTTAACCCACCTCTCTGCAGCTTCTGTACTGTTACCCCCCCCCCATTGCCCTATAGAAACAGTGTCTTGCCCAGGGCCAAAGTTAAATGGATTTAATGTTAACCTAACAAGAGAAAATCCTGAAAATCTCATAAAGATAAATACGACTTTAAGATCTCTCTCTTCAAAGACTTTGTTAGTAAATGACTTGATTTGTGATAATCAGATTAATTTGTCTAACAAAAACCTGACTACAACAGGGGGATTATGTCAGTATGAATGATTCTACTTTTTCCAATTATTTACATTTTCACATTCCTATAAGTACTGGGTGAGGAGGAGTGGCAACCATTTTTCTTGCTTGGACCAATTATTTTGTCAAATATAGTAGTCAAATATAATAGTCAAATATATAAATATATATATATATATATATATATATATATATATATATATATATATATATATATATATAGTCAAAAGAATGCTCTCAGGATGCTCTAAATAAAACACAGAAGATAGCAAGACAAGAGAAACTATGTAGCATCTTCTGATACACTTCAGAGGGTATTACATCCATACTAGGTGTTGAAACGTGTACGCTTCCCTTGTGCTGTTGTATGTTGCCGTGACGTCAGCCTCCGCCTTCAGATCAATCTGTACTATATCCATGCCAGGAAGAAGACGAACAACCATAACCTTCTAATTTGTTAGAGCAAAATCCCAAACCCAACTAATCCCAGAAAGAAGTAAAAGAAGGTTTTTAGATTAAATTTAAAAAAACTTTAGTGCCCAGATACGATATGTACTATGACGACTCGGCCCTGAACTGAAATGGAATTTCACCCATTAATT
The DNA here is from genome assembly GCA_963556495.2 of Valencia hispanica. Lineage (NCBI taxonomy): Eukaryota > Metazoa > Chordata > Actinopteri > Cyprinodontiformes > Valenciidae > Valencia > Valencia hispanica. Next base: position 2,702,381 of record OY747700.1, on the reverse strand, counting down.
TATGCACCCTACTTGACAGAGTTAAAGTTACAAGTCTCTTCATAATCCCTGAAAGAAAAAAACCTAATTTTCCTATATTGGAAGAGACCTGTTTTTTTTTTTTTTTTGAGCAGTTGAAAATACAAACTCTCAAAGAGGATAACAGTACAGTAAAGTACAAGAAACATAGCATTAGGGAAATTATGGAAAAAAAGAAAGCCCCCCCAGAAAAGATACATTTTAGCAGACATTTAAATTTAACATAAAAAGGAGCAGCAGAAACAATAAAATACGGGGCTGATCAGGATGCTGACAGTGTTAAGCTGGAGGAGACAACTGGTTTGACCTTGGACACATGGAAAGTTGGGTGAACTCTCATGGAATGAGGAAGTTTTAACCGAACCGCCACTGGGTTGATAATTTTGGAAACAGGAAACGGTCCCACAAAACGGGGTGCCAATTTACGATTCTCCACTTTGAGGGGGAGGTCCTTGGTTGAAAGCCATACCTTCTGTTCAATGATGTATCTGGGGCCATTGATCGGCGCCTGCTGGCAGAGCGTGAATAGAAGGCGGATGTTTTAAAAAACGCTGCTCTGGACTTTCGCTACACTCTCAGGCTTCGACGGACACCGACATGAGCTGCAGGGACAGAGGCTGACCTTTCTTGATTAATAAACGGGGGGGTGAGAACCATAGACAACATGGAACGGTGATAAACCTGTGGCAGAAGATGGCAAACCGTTTATGGCATATTCTACCCAGGGAAGGTTCTTGGCCCAGGAGGTAGGGTTGTCACAACGTAAGGCACGAAGTTTGGATTCAATCTCCTGGTTCATCCTTGCGGTCTGCCCATCTGACTGTTGGTGAAAACCAGAAGATAGGCTGATGTTGATGCCCAGCCGCGAGCAGAATTCTCCCCAGAATCTGGAAATGAACTGTGGTCCACGATCCGAGACAATGTCACGAGGAAAACCATGCAGCCGGAAAACCTCTTAAGCCATGATGTCAGCCATTTTAGCTGCTGTGGGCATTTTAACCAATGGAACCAGATGAACCATTTTGGAAAAACTATCAACAAATGTCAACAGGAGAGTCTTACCCTCAGAGGGAGGAAGGCCTGTAACAAAATCCATGGAGACGTGTGACCAGGGCCGATGCGGAATGGACAGAGGAAGCAGGAGACCAGCAGGGGGTCGTCGGGATGGCTTAGTTCTAGCACACACAGAGCAGGCTGATACAAATTCTCTGGTGTCCTTTCGGAGAGTTGGCCACCAGAACCTGGACTGTACGACAGCAGTGGTTTTCGTGATACCTGGATGGCAAAATAATTTAGAGTTGTGGCAGAAACTAAGTACTTTGGAGATGAGGAATTCTGGCACGAAGAGGCGATCCTTAGGAAACAGAAGCGGAGGAGGAGAGTCTCGATGGCTTCTAGTGACCAGGGCTGTCCTAGTGACCGCTAGGCGCACAGATTTAATCTTTCCTTTAGAAGGGGTTTTATTCCAGATAGAATGAAAAGGGCAAAGTTATTCTTTTGTTTAAAGCAGGAAATAAGCAAAGCTTCAATAACTATAGACCAGTTTCACTACTTTCACAATTTTCAAAAGTATTGGAAAAACTTTTTGTTTACAAGTAGGACAGTTTTTTAGAAAAGCATCACCTGCTGAGTGAAAGCCATTACGGCTTTAGGCAGAAAAGGTCCACAGCGACTGCCTTAATGGATATTGTTGAAGAAATAACAGCAAAAGATGAAAAGAAATTCACAGTAGGAGTGTATTGATTTGAAAAAGGCATTTGATACTTTGAATCATGATATTTTATTTGCTAAATTAAGTTTGTATGGAATGAGAGGAATGGCCCTTAATTGGTTGAGAAGTTATCTGTATAACAGGAAACAATATGTGCAGTTAACTGATGTCAAATCTGAACTCATGGAAATTAAATCTGGGGTCCCACAGGGTTCTATTTTGGGACCTAAACTTTTCTTTTATATATTTATGACATTTGTGATGTTTCCAAACTATTACAGTTTGATTTATTTGCAGATGATAATAACTTCTTCAGCTCGGGAAATATGTAGAAACTAGCAGAATCAATTGCATATGAAATGTCAAAACTGAAGAAATGGTTTGATGTAAATAAATTGATATAAATTGAATTTAAAAAAGACAAAATTTATGGTCTTTGGATATAGGAAAATAAATTAACCTGTTGCTTTATCCATAGATGGAGTTGATATTGAGAGTATTGGAGTTTCGTTTTCTTGGTGTAATTAGGGATGATAAGCTATCATGGAAACCTCGTAGCACACATTAAAAGAAAAATCTCCCAAAACAATTTTGTTTTAAACAAAGTGAAGGAGGTATTAAACAATGAAACAATGAAAATACTTTATAGTTCACTCATTGCACCATATTTTAATTACTGTATAGAAGTCTGGGGGAACGCATATCAGACAAATATAAAACCTTTATTTATTCTACAGAAGAACGCTGTAAGAATTATTCCTAAAGTTAACTACTGAGAACATACAAGCAAATTATTTGCTAAATCCAGAATATTAAAGTTAGAAGATTTGGTTAAGTTTCAACCACTAATAATTTTGTTTAAAGCAATACATAAAAGTTTACCAGAGAAGATACAACACCGTTATCAGTTAGAAAAAGAGTTCAGTGGGAGAAGGTATAATTTTAAATATAAATTTGCACGTACAACAGAGTATATTCAGTCAGTATTATTAATGATGAGGTCTATATTGTTCTTTGTTTTTTTTCTCTATGTATTGGATTGCTTGTTGTTTTGCAAGCTGTGCATTGCATGATTTATTATACTGCATGAATGCTGATATTTAAACTAACATTTTTTGTCTTTTTTTACTTTTATTTTGTTTAAATTGATTACGGACGTTTTATGGTATTGATTTAGGTAGATGGTGTAATTTTGGCTGTAAGCTGCTTGAGCAAGGTTATTTTGTTTTGGAATAGGGGACAGATATAAGATTTTATCTTCTTTCTGCTCCCTTTTGCACATGGGAATTTAAATTATATAAAGAGGAAAATGAAATGTTTTGTGTTTTTACCATGGAGCCATAAACAAATTTGATGATGATGGCAAGATATACTCTGTAGTCTCAGTGGGTTGGGGAATGGCATCTCCTTCGAATAATCTGGACAGGGCATCAGGTTTGATGTTCTTGTGACCTGGACGAAAAGACAAAGTAAAGTTGAAACGTTTGAAAAACAGTGCCCACCTGGCCTGGTGGGGGTTGAGTCTCTTGGCAGTCTTCAGGTACTCTAGATTTTTGTGGTCAGTCCATACCACAAATGGATGGCTGGTCCCCTCAAGCCAGTGTCGCCACTCCTCCAATGCCACCCTGATAGCCAACAGTTCTGTCACCTACATCATAGTTCCTTTCTGAGGGAGATAACTTATGAGACAGAAAGGCACATGGGTGAAGCTTTGCGTCCACGGCAGAACGTTGAGAGGACGGCGCCAATACCTGTATTAGAGGCATCAACCTCTACAACAAAGGGTCTTGATGGATCCGGTAGGCATAGAAAAAGGTGCAGATGTAAAACATGACTTGAGCACATGAAATGCCTCTTGAGCCTCCTTGGTCCACAAAAACCGAACCTTGGATGACGTTAACTGATGTAAAGGGACTGCCACTGAACTGAAGTTATGGATAAATCGGTGGTAGAAATTGGCAATACCAAGGAACCGTTGTAGTTCCTTGGTGCTGGTGGATCTAGGCCAATGGGTAACTGCAGAGACTTTCTGAAGATCCATCTTAATCTCCCCTGGTGAGACGAAACCCAGAAACGAGACTAATTCTTTATTAAATTCGCACTTCTCTGCCTTAACATAAAGTTGATTCTGAAGCAGTCTAAGTAGTACTTGACGTACATGAGAAATGTGACTCTGGAGATCCTTGAAAAAAAATGAGAATGTCATCTAGGTATATAAACACAAATTTGTTAATCATATCCCTTAGTACATCGTTGACAAGTGTCTGGAACACTGCCGGTGCATTGGTTTACCCAAAAGGCATGACAAAATATTCATAATGACCAGAGGGAGTGTTAAAGGCGGTCTTCCATTCATCGCCTTCCCTGATACGCACTAAATGATAGTAGTTTCTGAGATCAAGCTTTGTGAAGATGGTACTCTCTTGTAGAAGCTCGAAAGCAGAAGACATTAACGGAAATGGGTAGCGATTCTTAACCATGATGTTATTAAGACCCTTATAATCAATACATGGCCAGAGGGAACCATCCTTTTTCCCCACAAAAAAAAAATCCAGCTCCGGCAAGGGAAGTAGATTTCCTAATGAGTCCAGCCTTAAGAGCCTCTGAGATGTAGCTAATCATGGCCTCTTTCTCAGGGCCCGACAGGGAAAATACCCTGCCCTGGGGAGGTGTAGATAATCAGTTCAATGGGGCAGTCAAAAGGCCTGTGAGGAGGTAGTGAGGTGGCCTTGGACTTGTTAAATACTTCCTTTAAGTCATGGTAGGCAACAGGAACCAAGGATAAGTCAGATTTTATAGAGTTGTCTTCAGTTTGAGTCTTAGTACTTGACCAGGCTTCTAACAGACACATGGAGGAACATGATGGGCTCCAGCTAAGAATCTCTCCTTTGATCCAATCAATAACTGGGTTATGTCGCTTAAGCCAGGAATTACCCAAAATGGTGGGCAAGTCAGGTGAATGCATTAGGAGAAATGAAACCTCTTCTTGGTGGTTGCCTGCAAGAATCATGGAGACAGGGGTGCTCTGGTGAGTAACACTATGAATCTTATGGCCATCAATAGCAAAGACATCTCTAGGATTGTCTAGAGGTAAAACAGAGAGATTAAATGTCTTAGCCATTTCCAGATCCATAAACTCTGAGTCAGCCCCAGAGTCAATAAATACTGGAACCTCCTTAACAGAGGAAGAGGGAAAAACAGCAAGCAAGCCAGGATGGGGAAAATATTTAAGATTAGAAATAGGGCTCAGCAAGGTTCCCCTTACCTTTACTGAGCCATGGTTTTTACTGGGCATTGGGCGGCTCCATGATCCTTTCCTCCACAATAAAAACAGAGACGTTGGAGGAACCTTCTCACTCGTTCCTCCTGGGATAACCTTGTACGCCCAATCTGGATTGGTTCCTCTGGAGACCTAGCTAGGTCAAGAGAAGTTGTGGCAGGCATAGGGGTAAAGGCAGAGGATGAAAAAGATCTGGGCTGATTCCTCCTGAGTTTCTCTCTCCTTTCTCTAAGTCTCAGATCGATGAGAGTCCTTGGGGGATCTCTGGTTGCAATCTCATCCTTTATGTCATCCGACAGTCCCTGATAAAATGCCTCTGAGTTCCACTTGCAATCAGACATAAAAGCATGGAAATCAATGATATATTCGGTAACTGGTCTGGTTCTCTGCCTGAGAGTAAACAATTTGCGAGCAGCCTCTCTTTCAGGGCACACAGGGTCAAACACTCTTTTGAGTTCTTCAATGAACGCTGTGAAGGAATAACAGATTGGAGAGTCGTTGTCCCATTCAGCTGTTCCCCATACTTTTGCCCTGCCAGACAGCAAAGAGATGACATATGCCACTTTGGAGCGTTCTGAGGGGAAGGAGGATGGTTGCAATTCAAAATGCAGGGAGCATTGGGTGATAAAGGGCCTACTTTCTTCAGAGTTGCCTGAAAAACGTTTAGGAGGTGGTATTTTGGGTTCACTTCCTGGATTAACTGTTACAGGAGCTTGGGGAAGAGCGGGGGCAGCTGTGCTATCTGACAATCGTGCTGCTGTAACAGTGATTAAATCGGATAACACTTTAAGAACTTGCCGCATGTCATCCTGAAGCTTAGTAATAGATGACTCTACTGTCTGACACCAATTCTAGTCGGGTCTTGGGTCCATGATGGCGAGATCGTACTGCAAAGATCTTGACAAGGTTTGGACCCAAAAGAAACCATGAACCAGATGGCTCAATTAAAGGGCTTTATTTACAAAAATATAGAAAATGTGCTCCCTAGAGGTAGACAGCTTCTGGTCAAGCACGCCCAGGTCATGTACTGCAAAGGAGACAGGCTGGTGAATGAATGGAAGCTGAACCAGACAAGAATGTACTAACAAAAACTGGAACGTACCGAAAAAGGCAGCTTCTCAGGAGTCTTCTGCTGAGGAATATATTGAGAGCAGGGGAGAGGGGTGTCCAATTCACCAGGAATGGTCCACTGAAGGACAGAGAAAATAACTTCTCTTCTCCGTGCAAGGTTCCAAAAGGAGTAGGATTCCCGAGGTCCGTGATCCAATATTCAGTCCGGGTCAAATTTCATGAGAGGCAGTGGTAATCAAGGTCCAGGAGGCTGAAATCAGAGTCCAGAAACAAGCAGGGGTCGGTGCACAACAATAAGTTCAGCTTACCAGGGATTGGGCAGGGGTCAGTCGACGAAGGCAGTTCAGGTACCCGATCAGACAGTCAGACATGAACGCTTGAATGCTGTGACAGGTAGTGACAACAGATGATCTTGCACTGAGTGGCTGCAGAGCTTGAGCTTCAGTAGGCAGAAGCCCAGGTGGGACCGATCAGCCAATTAGCAGGCTGGTGAGCAGAGGAAAACATGACAAACAGTGCAAAAAAACTTGCAAAAAAATAATATTGCTCTTCTGCTCTTTACAAAAAAGAAATGATGCCTTAGATTTTACAGTGTTATTTAATCCCCTAGCATTTAAAGAAAAAAAGATAACATTCACTAGATATCAACTATGCGCAAAGAAAATGAAGCGCAGGAATGAGTAGCATTCAGCTACATTTAGCTAGTTTGTTGGTGAATGGCATCTGTTCCCATATAATTTTTAAAAGAAGAAAAAAGTTTTCCAAGCTGTGGTGCTCGGACAAAACGTGGCTGCCCTTTATTTCAGGATCACAGAATCCCCAAGGCTGCTGATCTAGGTAATTAAATTGATATGTTGAGAATTTGTTCTAGTTTTAGGTCAACCCAATTTGAATCTGTTACAATAATTACATTTTTATATTACCATTTACTTTTGTGCATCTCCTTTTGAGGCTTTTATTGATCAGCACAAATCTAACAGCTTTAAAGGGATATTCCACTCCGTTTGCTTTAGCTTAGCATAAAGCAATGTAAGTGATTAAAATTGATCAATAATTATCGTAATTTTTACTGGTGAACTAATTATAAATATTTACTGCAAAAGAAAATAATATGTAACACGAAGGAATTACAGGAGCTGATTTAGACTTAGGGGACTACATTATGACAAATCACGCAAACTCCTTCAAGCTCGTTCTAAATTGCAATAACTCCTTTTTCATTTCTGCTTTAAGGTCTTGCATGCCCTCCGCCATTACTTCATTCAGTGAGCTGAGACAGGTGGTGTCTTGTCCAGAGCGTGTTCTGCAAGCTTTACTTTCATGTCGAAGTTCTGAAGTGCGGACTGGAACTCGCTTTTTTTATGTTATTATCCCACCTCAGCATAACTTAGTGTGTTATGATCTTTTTTTTTTTTGACGTTTCCTGTCTGGCAGTGTGGTGCTCAGAATTGGTGTCTGAGTACCAAGTAGAAGCCCAACAGATTTACTTTCACAAGAAGAGCATTATGGCTTTTGCTATAGTACTCTGCTTAAAGGGATATTCCATCCCTGAGCCAAAATTTGTCTGTTGCCATATTCTCCAGAGTTAGATAAGTGAGAAAAAAGCATTTTATAACCAGCCCCGTAATTCTGGCAGCAGTCAGTTTTCTTTAGCTTAGCATAAAGCAATGTAAGTGAATGGAACCCACTAGCATTTTGTGTACAAAAGTGATTAAAATTAATCAATAATGATTGTAATTTTTACTGGTGAACTCAATAATCATATTGAATGCAGATGAAAATAATAAGTAACATGAAGGAATTACAGGAGCTGATTTAGACTTGGGACTACATTATGACAAAGCACCGCTTTAAAATGCAGCTGCAAGGCGCAAGGATATGACGCAGCGTTTGCAAAAGCCCCTTGCTTCTGTAAACTCAAAAGTGCGAGCTTTTACTGCCGCAGTTTGAGGAGTTACAAGCCTAATCCAAGAAAATGGTTCTTGCTTGTGTAGCAAAGGGTTGTGAAAACAAGCTGAAGAAATACAGCACCACGATGTTTCACATTATTGTGCTTGTTTCGCTGGCTTGTCTGCAGGCTGGCAGCCCTGTCCAATCAGAACTCCCACCTCCGATCCAAGCGTACCCCAGCACATAGCCACGTAGAGGAATGCCACACTCCTTGCTTAGATAAACACCTTGTAGAGGTGAAAACGATTTCACCTGAGCACAAGTTCCACAAATCAGCTAAATTGATCAGCAGTTCTACAATGGAATGTGCTTTTTACCAAGCCGTCAAGCAAGTGATCTTAACGCCAAATACTCCCCAGTTCTGAAAAAACAAATCAAAGTAAATAAAAGAGAGGAAAAATCTAAGTAAATAAGGAAAAATAAACCCAAGATCCTACTTTTAGATTATCCAACCCTCCCCCCACCTGGATTTAGCTAGTATCAGATCCCATCGTCTGGCCGAGCGCTCAGCTTACCACAGGAAGACGTCTCTTCTCAATGCTTTCATTCTTTTGTGAAAAAAAGCCTAAAAAAACACTGTTGGTAATTGACCAATTAATTAATCAATTCATTATCCCACTTTGCTCTCTTCTTGTTTAACGAGGAAAGGAGCATGGAAAGCTCGTTACTTTGTTTTAAAAAAAACGCGTGTTAGTAAATAAACAGCAAACTCTAGCAAATATTTCACCACCTGAGAGTGCCAATAAATTCTGTTACAAATATTTACTTAAAGGACTCAGTCTTACCGGGTTCGGTTCTCAGGCGACGGCAGGGCCCACAGAGATGCCTCAAGGCCTCCCTCTCCCAAACCAACTACTGGAGGTAAGAGGCTGGGAGAAAAATAAAACTTTCCCAGGACACTAGGAAATCCCTCAACGTCATTCCTGACGGTCCATTCCGTTCACTGAGACCGTGTTGCTGCGCCAACTGTTATAGCTGAAAATGCAGCTCTTCTAAAACAAAGATGAGACCGAGTCCCAGGAGGCGTTTCAAGTATTTAATTCAACATGTCTGGCCAGAACATAGAGGGAACAGAGATTACTCTTACGTCGCCCTCCGCAACCTTTCTGACTAACAGTTTAAATAGTATTCCGCTATCACTGTTTACCTCTCCAGCATGTCTCCTTCAATCTTTTTGTCCAGCTCCTGGAGAACTGGTTCATGCCAGTCTGATAGTAAAGCATGAAGCAGCCTGTCCAGGTCAGAACGTCCCGTAGATATCTTGCTGCTCTGGCGCCTGTTACTCCGGTGATCTGACATATGTTTATCAGGAACATTATGCTGGAACAATAAGCTTGTTTTCCCTAACTTGTCATCCTGCCCTAGATACATTCACTAGACAGAGAATATGTAATTAAATCTTAATTACATTGGAATATTCCAGCAACAGAGGCTTAACACAGGTTTGCTAAACAGTAATTCATTCAAAAGAGGAATGGGTGAGTAACTAAAAATGTATTTAGAACAGAATTTGAAACAGTTAACCCTACAATTCTATGGGATGCAGCCAAAGCATACCTTAGGGGTAAAATTATAGCAAAATGTGCTTTCCTCAAGAGGATAAGAGCAAAAAAGATCAGATTTGCAGAAAATGTTAAAAAAATTGGAGCAGCCCCATTGCATCACCAAGAACCCTTTGGTATTTAAGCAGACATGGCCTGTTAAGCAAGGCAAGGCAAGGGAATTTTATTTGTATAGCACACTTTCAGGAGAACCATAGAATCTTAAGTGAGGAAATTGAAAATAATAAAACTTAATATAATAGACAAAGGCACTATGGGGCAGGGCCTAAAGCTGCTAAGTTGCTTTCATGGGGACCCAGGAGAGAAACTTCGGGAAAAATGGTATTGTCATACATTAAAAGACTTGTAACAGTTATCTGTGTGATACAGAAACATACCTGCTTGGCTGGTTGGCTGATATCCTGCACCTGTCGATGTTCTATGTATGTGTACATGGGCACGTGTGTGCTATTTGTTACCCTCCCTTGTCCTTACTAGTTATGTTAATGTATAAAATAAATGAAAATAAAGTATAAAAAAAGAATTAAATGTTTTTCCAGAATAGAGCCAGGACCACAGAGAGAAATACTAGCAAGATAAAATATAATAATATTAAAATTGCATAATCTATCTCCTCTCCTCTTCCACTCAGCTGTCTTCCTCGTGATGGTGTCTTCTTGATCCAGACTGTGACTGTTAAGGGTCCCAGGCAGGACCAAGTACTGACCAGTTAACCAAGTACTGACCTGTAAAATAAAGGTAGAGTCTTAGAGCAAGAATGAAAGGAGCACTCGTAGCTTTCTCCATATTGCGTCTTACAGGAAACAGGAAGTTGATCCACATTAGGCAACTGGGAACGATCTACTGCAGTGCCAAAGTTAAAGTGACAACATAAGGCTTGTCCTATTACTTAAAATACCAAATGTGTTTGCACATATTTAGGTGCACCAAACGCTCCCCAACAACAAATGTGGTTCCTGACACTTGACTTAGACAACTCAAAACTCTTACAAACCATTAGTCTTCTATCAAATGTCTGTAGAATGTTTCTTCAAGTGTTTCTCAAAGTTCAATAGCATGGGATTAGATATGGGACAGGTGGGTGAGGGCTTGGTCTAAGGGATGTAGGGTTAAAGGGTTGAGGGTAAAGGAAAGGGTAATACAGAAAAGGATACTGTGCAGGCTGGACGCTGACAGCATTCACCGTAGTATGAGGCAGGTAGGCATGCTGGCCCAGGGATGGATAGGTGAAGATCACATTTGGCAGTCTCTGTCTGGAGGACTGCCTCAGACGGGGTGGCAACTCAGGATGGAGGTCCTGCTCTGGCTGGGCATGAGGTGCAGGATCAGGCTCCGGTGCTGATCCAGGACTGGGTTCTGGGATATTCACTTCTTGTTGAAGCTGAGGTATCTCCTGATTGTCGTTTGATTGAGGTAGGCCCATGTCTTGTGCATTCTCTGTGTGCATTACTTGCTCTTCTTCTGTGACAATGTCTCTGTCTTGTTCAGGTGGAATATTAACGCTCTCTACTTGGTGTGTCTGATTTGGTCCAGGTCTACTTTGTGACAGTGCGTTTTTGCTGAGCTGGAGACTGGCTCTCAACTCGTGGTTGGCTGACGGGTACACGAAACCAGTGGAGGGGTACATATTCCTCAGAGTTGCTTTCTTCCAGACTTAGTGACGGTTCAGGTGTCTTTGGTCTTTCTGAAGACTTTCTGTTCTTCTTTTGTGGCTTGGCAACTGGATTTTTGACTATAACTTCTGGCAGGTTGTTCACCTGTAACAGCAGGTTTCTGTGCAGAGTGCGGACGGGATGACCTCCTGTCTCTGGACTTACTCTTTTCCCCAACCTGCTCTCTCACAATGTAGACGGTCTGTTCCCAGTAGGGTCTTTATTTTTATTTTTTATTTTTTTATTTTTACGTGTACTGTTTGGCAGTGTGGAGCTCAGAATTGGTGTCTGAGTACCAAGTAGAAGCCCAACAGATTTACTTTCACAAGCGGAGCAGTACAGCTTTTGCTAAAGTACTCCACTTGATTTATGTGTGAAAAATCTTTATTATGAATTGTTGGGGTTTTTATTTCCTGATGTTATGGACACGGAGACGGAAAATTAAGGAGAAGAAAGAAGGAAGATGAAGAAGAGAGGTAGGAAACAAAATGTCATGAGAGAGGGTGAGTTGAAAATACAAGAGAGGAAGGGGAACAAAGAAAACACAGGAAAACATTGAAGTCTGCCTCCATACCCACAGGATGGCAGAGAGAGGGGGAAAAACAAAACACGAAAAAGGAACATCGACAAAACCAACCAAACATTGTGAACTAAGAATTACACAACCACATCACACAAAAATAGAAATAAAAATACAACAACAATGTCACAGAGAAACTCATGGTACCGATTAATCAAGCTCTAGTAATGATAACCTCAGCCCAAGAATATATCCTTAAACACCAGAGACCCCACATCAATGTGTGGGTGTTAGCATGCTGGTGCATATAAGGTTTCTCCATAAGAGTGTTCGATAGTTGGTGTGAGCAGGCATCAATCCGTCTCCCAGGAATCGATGCAGACATGAAGGAGATCGGAGCAAAGACGTCCAAAGGACCGCCAGAGCCCCAGGCGGACCCGGGCGGGGCCGACCACATCCCCCAAGAGAGGAGAAAAGGAGAACCCCAGGGGAACATCCAGCGGCCACTATGCAGGGGCCCGGGGGGCAGCAGTGACGAGCCCACGGGCTCCGCCGGCAACCGGCCGCGCCGGGGCGGGCCGGTCAACGGACCGGGGGAGCCGGGGCCCAGGGGCACCCCACCGCCCAGCAGGGACCCGACAAGGGACCGGCCGACGAGGGGCCCCCGGCACTGCAGCCACCGAGCAGGCACCACCCAACAATCCCAAACCTGGCACCTCTAAAAGAGGTGCCCCAACCAACCAAAGGAAGATATCGGCCCAGCGCATCGGCCGACCGACACACCGGCCCCCCCAGGCCAGGGTCTTTATTTTCAAATTCCTGACCCTGTTCATGATGGAACTTGGAAGGGTATCCAAATCTGGGAATCAAATCATTGAAAAGACTGTCTGCTGTGTCTTGTCGGCCTTATTCTTGGTGTCATAAGCTTGCACAAACCTGGTGAAGTGGTCAACCACAACAAGAATGTACTCAAACCTGCCTTTGCAGGGCTCTAGGTGAAGGAAGTCAATGCAAATGAGTTTGAATGGTGAGTTGGATGTTATACTGCCCATTGTTGCTGTATTGTGCATTGCTGGCTTTTTCTGCTTAATGCACAAGCACTTCCTTGTAACATACTCCTCAATCTCTCTTTTCAGGAAAGGCCAGTAAAATTGCTCTCAGGCTAGACTCAGGACTTTCTCCATGCCAACATGGCCCATGTTGTTATGAAGATGTGTGAGAGCTGTATGTTTGTAAATAGCAGGCAAGACGAGTTGTTTTCTTTCTGTAGTCTTTCTATAGAGAAGGCCATTCTCTGTGTAGCTGACTCCACTCTCTTAACAGTCTGTGTGTTTGTGTCAACATTACCTCTGTAGGTATCTCTGTAGGTGTGGTGTCCTTTTCTTTCATTTCCAGAATTTAACCCAATAGCTGGATCTGCTGTTTTTTCTTGAACTAGTCTGTCATGACTGATGGCTTCCAGAGGCTCTATGAGAGGCTGATTTGGTGAGGCTAGGTTATGGCCTGCTACCCAAGGCAGATCTCCCTTCTTAGCTCTCCTGCTCCCTTCCCATGCTGCACCGACCACTTCCTCTGACAGTTTCTCTGAGCATTCTTTCATGAAGCCATTGATGTTATGCTAAAGGAAAAGTCTGCAAGTCATCCCACCTAACGGTATCTGACTGCGTTGAGTTTAGCTGCACTTAGGATGTACGTCAGGGGATTATTGTCTGTGCAACTTCTAGTTTTGTTCGGGTGGTGTTAGAGTGCGTGACCCATACCCGATCACTCTCATCTTGTCATCCTGGTTCTAATACACGAGTGCTCCGAGGCCTTTCTGGGATGCGTCCGTGTGTAGTATGAAGGGGCAGGTGAAACTTAATTTCCCTCTGGGATCAATAAAGTATTTTTGAATTGAATTTGAATTTTGAATTGAAATCTGGGTATGCTAATGTAACTGAGTTAAAAATGTGTTTGGAGAAGTAATTTTTTTGCTTAAATATTATTTAAATTAAGTGTGAATTTGATCATTTTATTTGTGTATTTTTATTTTGAAAACCGGAAATAGTATCTCACTTTGGCCTTTCAGCCACCGTAGCTTTCCATTTTTCACAAAGCAGTCTTGCATTGTGAGGGATCTACAAATGCTGTGGCTGCCAGAAGACATATTTTGAGTTATTTTTATGTCTTCTGCAGGAACATAAACATTGGAGAATAAACTATTTGGGTGTCTGTCTTCCATGCCAAATAGAGGAGCGTTACACTAACACTGGTAGTTGTGTTAGCATGTCATTCAAATGTTCTGCCTGACATCTCTGACTGTTTGTGGTCTTTTGCGTTTTAGTCCCTGCACAGCCTCAATGTCTTTGGGGTCCACTTTTATTCTGTCCGCAGACACTAAGCGGCCAACACACAAACCTCTTTGCGGAACAACTCGCACTTCTCGGGCTGTAGTTTCACACCATGGCATTGTAAGGCTTGGAGAACTTTACGCAGCACTTGGACATGTTCATCAAATGACTTGGCAAAACAGAGCACATCATCAAAGTAGGGAATGCAGCACTCATCACAGAGCGTGTCGAGCCTCTCTTCCATGCTCTGTTGAAAGGCTGCTGGCACATTTGACAGCCCAAAAGGTATTCACACCCACACATAGAGACCCCACGGAGTGTTAAATGCAGTCAGGTACCTTGAGCCTTCAGCGATGAAACCTTTATGGTGGGCTTTACCCTGATCCAGGATGTAACCTCCAAGTGAGTCTGTGAGATCCTGAATCCGGGAAGCAGGTGTCTGTCTGGCACAGTTTTGTTGTTTAGGAGGCGGTAATAGATACATAGGCGTAAGGATCCATCCTTCTTTCTCACACAGATGACAGGGGCTGCATAAGCCAGTGGGACTTTACAATCCATCCTTTCACAATCACCTTTGTGAATCACTGAGACGACATCTCAAATGTCAGTGTTAGTTTTACTGGATCTCAGTGATGCATTTGACCACATTATTTTACTCAAACGACTGGAGAACTGGGTGGGTCTCTCTGCCACTCAGGGGTGGACTGGCCATCTGGCATACCGGGCATCATCCCGGTGGGCCGTTGACCCAATGTGGACCGGTCCGCTTTTTTTTTTTCTTCTCCTCTATCTAAATTCCCTCCAATTGGGCCGGCCAATTGGCTACAGAGGGCTAGCAGTTTTTGCCAGAATTGACACATAGAATTGGTCTATGTTTGTCATCGTCAAACAATCATGGGCTTGACAGCCTATGAGAGCCATGACAGTGCTGTCAATCACAACACAAACCAGGGTGGGCGGGACCTCATGACATAGGCCGGAGTGGTGGCACTAGGACGGGGAGACAGTCAATGGATGGGATGCTGCTGAGCTGAAAATGGAGAAGGGTAAGAAACGCCCTGGTGGCGCTGAAAAAGTACAGCTCGAAAAAGCTGAAATCTCTGGAGGTGGAAGCTGCTAAATGTTTAAGGTTGACAGACCAATGTGGTGCCGGGGTGCTGCTGCGCGAGGAGATGCGCAAAGTGGAGAAATCCATGGTAAGTAACGTTAGCGTGGAGTTGTGACCTGAATAACTGAATACTTGTGACAACATAATAGCCCAGAGTTGAAGGGCTGACTGTTGGTAGTTGCGGTTGATTTGTTAAATATGCCAAATTGTGATACTTTTGATTATTATTGTTCAGATGATTTAGCTAAGGTAGCTAACAGCTACTATCGGCAGCGGACTCTGGTTGCCATAGCAACAGTAAACATTAAGGGGAGACACTACAGGTGAATAGGGAAAAAAGTTAGCTTCAAGATACCTTCATGAAACTTGACAAACTTAATCCTAGTATTAAAACAAACATCTTTTGGATTAGAAGTTTTGATATAAATTTGGTTTAGATATGCAAATGAGATATAATCTGGTTAAAAATGTGCTAATTTTGCATATATTTCTAAACGTATCATCTCAAAATTGGTGAGAGACAGATCGAATTTTTCTTTAATTTTCTAATCATATAGGTTATCAAAAACTTTTTACAGAGGGAAATAGGTTTATTTCATTTCATTACTTCATAAATCAAAAAACAGTGTCAGTAGCTCCAAAAACCTCATTTTCGCCCTGTTTTTTTACACAAAATAGCACTTTTTTTTTAGAATGATGTATTGACAAATCGCTCTGTAATTTTCTTTCAGCTCATAGCACAGAACAATGGTGGAAAGTTTGGTGTATATAGGTATAACTGATTTCAAGATTATTCGTTTTGAATGTTGGAAAAAACTAATTTTGAGAGAAACTTAATTAAAGATTTGCATTAGATAATTCAATGCAATGTGAAGTGCAAATGACCCTCGAATCCCTCGTTTCGTGTTTGTGTTGGTCATTAATTTAAACAGGCATACCATTTTTGGACATTTTTCTTTTAACTTTTTCTTTTTTGGGGGCTTTTTGTTTAGACTGCTTCGAGTTAACAGGCAACCGGAAACAGTGAGACAGAAAATAGAACGCCAAATCTGCTGTCTCACCCGCACTAAAATGATAAAAAAAGTCGATTTTAGAGGTGTTTCAGAGTTGTAGTTTGTTTTATTCTGAAAGCCAACATGTTAAGGATGTTAAATATCCACAAATCTCAAAATTGACCAGGTCACGAAAAATCCATGTTTTTGCCTGTAGTGTCTTGCCTTAACATGAACTAATGTGTCAAGCCACATGTGCTTTATTCTTTGACTGCTATCAACGTATATGACTCTCATTTGTACTGTAGTATGCATGAGAGGAGATGCTGCGAGATTTGTGGATTTGTTTTATGTAGTGTTGGCTGATAATGTAGTGGGATGGTCTGGACAGAAAATGCCAGGGCTGAATTTTTGTCCCAGTCCACCCCTGCTGGCACTGTACTAAACTGGTTAAAAACGTACTTGGAGAACAGGAAGTACTTTGTGTCAATAGGTAACTTTACATCTGAGCAGATGGGAATTACATGTGGAGTTCCCCAGGGTTCCATCCTGGGACCTCTTCTGTTTAACATCTATATGCTCCCACAGGCGCAGGTAATAAATAACAACCAAGTAACCAAGTTACCATAGCTACGCAGATGACACACAGATATGGACCATTCTACCGAATTGGTTGAAATTCAGAGTTGAAATTTCATTAAAATTTGTATTTTATTTCATGAAAACTTGTACCATATATCCAATGCACTATCTCTAAGGGAAACATTTTAAGTAAAAGAACACTCAATTTTAATTTTGTATTTTCAAAATGTCTTTATTCCTTAACTTTCCCAAATTTTCTCGTAACCAAAACATTGGCTTCCATTCAAAATAAAATACTTAATTTTACCGTTGCTTATTTTGTTTCATTTCCCACTGTGAAGGCCACTTTTTAAAATTAATTTAAAAGGTTTTTACAACAAAATGAATTTGAATGATTATTTTATAAATTTTTCAAATTTTTTATGACTTCAAATCCGCATATCATCTTTCTCTGTAAAATGTCTAAATTTGATCATTTTGCATTCAAAAACATTTATAGATTAAATCAGACTAACATCTAAACAATCATGATCTCAAAATGTAGGTAGATACTGAAAGATCTTTTATTTTTTACAAAGTAACCTGTATTTTAATAGTGACTCGACTGTTTCGGTTGTGACTACAATGATGCGGTAGTGATCGTAATCCTTTCTGATTATTTTGTTTCTTGTAAATATAAGCCCATAATTAATGTTAGAAAGGATAAGATCACCCAAAGTGCACGACAGGTGTAGCCCACTGCTCCAAAAAGCATCAAATGAGTGTCAAATGCAAATACAAACTTCACATTTCAGAATCAGAATCAGAATCAGAAAGGGTTTTATTGCCAAATGTTGGGTAGGTTTACAACATTAGGAAATTGCTGCGGTACTTTGTGCAAACATACAAGAACAAACAGACAAACACTTAAATAAAAATATAATATGCTAAACAGATTGATATATACATGAGTGCAGGTAACGAGTTGTGTGTTTTCTGGCCATGGAGACTAGTCTGTATTTTTTGAGTAACCTTGCTGAGACAGCATTTCGAAAATACATGTTTCTTCTTATAGCTTGGGGACTTATATTTTTCCTGAATATGGTACACAAGTGTGTTATGAAAAAAAAGGGTCTTTCTGACATCAGAGGGTAGTTTGTGCTTCGATAAATCCTTCAGAGTTTTAGTTCTTGGGGAACTTTTTGACAGTTCTGTTGTTAACCTCAACTTCATCCTCTGACACCTTTTTCAATACTTGTCCTCCCTCTTCTTCAATGTTTTGATCTGCAGCCTTAATTTCTGTATTTTTCTGTAGTTGCGTGTTCTTGCTGTTGCACTTTTACGTTCTGAAAGCTTTCGCCTTGGTGTAGGTCCCGCTTTTAGCTGTGGTGTTGGCTCAGATATTAGCTCTGGAGTTTGGTCACCCTCACTGTAGGTGCTAGGTGGTGTAGAAGCCAGGCAAATCTTTTCAGTCTCTCCCTGTATTTTCAAAAATCTCCGGCGATCCTGTTGTCTTTTCCTCCCACTCGCTCCTCTCCCCCTCATATTCAGTCGAGTGCCGCCATTACTGAATTCTAGTGATGGGAATTCCAGCTCTTTTTGGAGAGCCAGTTCTTTTGGCTTTACTCACCATAAAGAGCTGGCTCTTTCGGCTCCTCAGATTTTCTGTTGCTTAAAGTGTATTTATTACCAAAATTAATGCAAAACGATGTCTACCAAATGTACTAAAACAAGCGGGGGGAATGAAAAAATAAAAAAACGGCTCCCAATGACGAGCCGGCTCCCATCGTTCACTTCAAAGAGTTAGCTCTTAGAGCCGGTTCGTTCGCAACCGACACATCACCGATTCGAAGTACGAACTCCACCGTGAAAGTTGCAAAAAGTTTCTTCACGCAATGTGGTATCAAGAAGAGATATTCGTGTCAGCCTTTTATTTTAATCAGCTAAAACCATTTCTGCCAGAAATGTTGTGCACACGTGAGTTGCTCTGTTGTTGACTGCCAGAATCAACACGGAAATATTTTGTTCTTTTTTTTTTTTACGCCGAAATCCTTTACGAATTTGGGACAATATCAGGCTAAGTTGGCATTGAAGCTACATTTGGAAAAAGAGGCCATTCCAACAATCAGAGGCTTGCCTGCAATTGAAACTGTAAGGCTGTGTTTTTATTGCTCTACCGTGTCTAACAAACAGCAGCTAACTGCTAATGTGGCTATTGTATGCTAGCGAGAGTAGTAGATATGGGTTAGATATGCTGAAGCGTTACCTGCGGTGTCAACCCCCCTCCTTCCTGCCACCAATCAACGCGCCCCTCATTTGCATTATTACAATGCCCGTCCACGACAGCCAAAATATCGCATCAGATCTCGCAAGACAATAATGCCTTCAGAAATAAGGGTCAGAGGAGCTCTGGGTTTATTTTTTTCAACTTTTCTTTTTTAGAAGGGCCTGAAAGACTATAATAGAGTGTGGGTATCCAAGATAATACTAGGTTATGACTCCTTTAAAACCAGAACAACTGCTATACTCACCATGTGGCTATCAAAGAGAGGACGTCTGTCTTTATTGTTGGTGGAAATTTGGTGTGTGTGACTGATTAAAGGTTCCACCTATGGGCTGAAACTCACATTGTTTCGGGAGTGACATGAAAACATGGGACAGTGTTTTTTACACATATTTCTTGAATTAATAAAAAAACCAAAAATCAGTTTTAATATTTCAACATCCCTTTGAAGAAAAACAAAATGATCCATTAATAAACATATCTTAGAAAAAAAGAAAAATAATTTCAATCAACTTTTCATCTTTTGAAATTTAGGTGTTAGAGGTTGGGACAGCCACTTCCCAATACAAAGTCAAATAAAGTGTATTATATTCTCTCTATTTAATTGAATGCTATATGAACTTATGCCATTGGTTTAAAAAGTTCATCATATGACATTATTAACCATCAAGGGTCTAAATTTGCAATTGTTTTTGAATGTGTGTTTTAGTATGGGACTGCAATTTCAACTAATTCGGGAGAATGGCTCATATATATTAGAATGTCACCAGGAGACCAAGGGCCTGTACAGGCTCTTGGTAAATGCATTGAAGAAATTAATGACTGGATGTGCCACAATTTTCTGCAGTTGAACAAAAACAAAACTGAGGTAATCATCTTTGGAGCTAAAGAGAAAAGATTGAAGGTCACCACAGGGCTTCAGTCCATACACCTAAAAACCACCAACCACGTCAGAAATCTGGGTATAGTGATGGACCTAAACTTTGAAAAACACATTAAGGCAATCACAAAATCAGCCTACAATCACCTTAAGAATATCTCAAGGATAAATGATCTGATGTCTCAGCAGGACCTGGAAAAACTAGTCCATGCGTTCATCTTTAATCCGCTTGATTATTGTAACAGCGTCTTTACAGGTCTACCTAAAAAATCTATTAGAAAACTGCAGCTCATCCAGAACTCTCCTGCTCGAGTTCTCACTAAAAGCAAAAAAGTGGACCACATCAGTCCAGCTCTGAGGTCTTTACACTGACTGCCTGTCTGTCAGAGGATAGACTTCAAAGTTCTGCTGCTGGTCTATAAAGCTCTGAATGGTTTAGGACCAAAATACATCGGTGATCTCCTGACCCACTATGAACCTACCCGACCCCTCAGGTCATCTGGATCCGCTCTTTTATCAGTTCCCAGTGTCAGAACCAGACATGGAGAAGCTGCGTTCAGCTTCTATGCTCCACATGTCTGGAACAAACTCCCAGAAAGCCTCAGATCAGCTGAAACACTCAGTTTATTTAAATCCAGGTTAAAGACCCACCTGTTCTTAGCTGCTTTTGATTAGGTTTTTATTCTAAATTTTAAATCTGCACAGCTTATTTTAAGATAGATTTTTGTTTGTTTTAATTTTGGTTCATTTTATATCATGCTTTTTATTCCTTTACTTTTGCTATTTCTGTACCCTGCTGTAATGCTTTTGATGTTTTATGTAAAGCACTTTGAATTGTCCTGTAACATGAATTGTGCTATACAAACAAACTTGCCTTGCCTTTTGGCTATACTCTTTTACTTCCCGGTAAAGAGGCTTTGGGTTGGAGGCATAGGCCCTCTGGACTGGTGTGTCATCTTTGAGTCTGATTTCGATCTGTAGCAAAGGGATACATAGGCTGTCACTACTGTCTGGGATAACGCTTCACAGCCTTCCTTCAGCACCTTTTCTACTGTCTGTTGCTGGTCTGGAGTCAGGTGACTGAGGTCAACTGGCGTCAACCAGGACTCCGCAGGGGAAGAGGTGGCTGGGGAAGAGTTGGAAGAGGTGGAGAGGTGGCTTTGTTTACCTCCACTGCGGTTACTGTGGCTTGTGTGGGTTTAGTTAGGGGCGGTTCAGGCATGTCTGTTTCAGTTACTTTGGCGAGATGTTGAATGGTACCCAGGGCTGTTCTTTTTGATAGAAGTATCTCATGGTTTGAATGGTTGGAGTATTGATCTGTATATAAGGTTATTGAGGGTTGTTAATCTCTAAAAGCCCTTCTCCAAACTTAGGTATCTTAAAGCAATGTTCTCTTCTGCAGGTACATAAAGCACAAGTGGGTCAGAGGTGTCGAAGTTCTGAGGGACCCTGCACCAAACTTGAACTGCTTTTCTGGCTGGGATAGTTACATTGTCTTTGCCAATTCTCACTGTGGCTGGGTTACAGTCTGTACTTTGTGGCACTTGAATGAAATTGACCATGGCCACTACTTGCTCCTCATCCATTCTAAAAGCAATGCTTACAGTACGGCGCTGGCGTCTTCTCCTGATTTTTGTCTTTGAATAATTGCTCCAAGTACATTAGCTCCTACTAGTGGTTGAGGGAATGAGGGTTCAGCGACAAGGAAGCGTCCTTGTACAGTGAGATTGGGGTCTTCATGGCCAGCAAGTGTGACTGTGAGTTTGACCCACCCATCATGGGGGGATGCTTGGCCATTAACTGCATAAACCTCAAGTTCATCATTAAGAAGCTCTTGCAGTGTTCTTACTGGGTAGTTGGGAGTATATTTCTTAGCCAACTGTCCGTCTACTATGCTCACTTGTGAACTAGAGTCAAATAATATTGTTACTGGATAGCCACTAATCAAACATTTCAGAAGACTTTTCTTACCGACTAAGGGGGCTTTGCATCTTGTAGGTTACAGTGAAATTCACACATTTTGCGCGAGTTGATAAAGTCTCGTGATAACAGCGCGAACTACCGCGAGTTTACCGGCGCAATGCGGCATGGCTCTACCGCTATTACCTGCTGCGGCTCAACAATCTTTTAAAACATTACCTTAAAGTTACGCAAATAATCACAATAACACTGTTGACTAACAAAGAAGTAATACAAAGCTTATGGCTTTTATCAATTGTGGTTTTAACCAAGTACTGACCTGTAAAATAAAGGTACAGTGTTAGAGCAAGAACGACAGGAGCACTTTTAGCTTTCTCCAGATTGCGTCTAACAGGAAACAGGCCTTTTGGCCTGGCGCTTCTCAGGCCCCCCACCAAATGAGGGGCATATTTCCCCTCATCACTCCCTGTCGGTAACTGATGCCCCTACTCGCTGGTGGGTGGCTCCACTTTGGGAGCGGCCGGTTTGGACATTGTTCGGTGGTAGCTGTCGGGTGGCTCAGCAGGGGTCGGGTCCGGCGTCTCCACTTGGTTTTCCTGTTCTCTGCTTCGTGCTTGGTCGGTTCATTGGTGGGTTTGATTGATCTTGGTTGCATGTTTGGTGCTCTGAGGTGTACGGGAGTGAGATTCGGGAGCTGTTTGAGCTCGGTGTCCAGGTGCTGACTGGTCTTGGCCTTGAGATGCCATCCGTCCGCTGGGGCTATTGGCATGGGATGGGGGGGGCCTTGGGATGTCGGCTGTGGGGAATGGCCTGGGGTAGTGGTGGCGCATGTCGGCCATTGGCTGGTCCCCGCCCCTGCGGCCTGACGGCCCCCGTCAGCCGGTCCCTGGTTGGGTCCCTGCTGCGGGGTGGCTGCATCCGCCTTGGCGTAGCCGGCGGAAACTGTGGGCTCGTCACTGCGGCCCCCTGCACCCCTGATCAAACATTTCTTTCGGAATTCACACAAGTAATGACAGTTGTCATAGGGCACATATTCTGATCTCCTGCTGCATAACAAAGTACGGTGGCTGTCCAGAGGGGAGGTGCTGAAACACGTGTCTGGAAGAATTGAAAACTTTCTTGGAAAGCAAAGGCCTCACATTTCCTCAGCTGGAATATAGCCAGACTGTCTGGAAAAGCTACACTTCATGGTAGACATGACAGCGCACCTGAACTCGCTGAACAAGGCTCTTCAGGGGAGAGGACGTACACAGCCTTGCACATGTTGGAGGAGGTTTTAGCGTTCAAGCGCAAGCTGTCAGTGCTTCCCAGAGATTTAGAGAAAGGAACATTTTCCCACTTCCCCAATTTGAGAGAGTTCAAAGAAGTTCACATGATAAAGTTGGAGTATTTATATTCTGCAATCATCGCAATGCAAACATCGTTTGGGAAATGATTCTGTAGGGTGACCATATTTTGATTTCCAAAAAAGAGGACACTTGATGTGCAGTCGTTGTGCGCTGAGGTTCAGGCACAGAAATCATATTACCAAGTACGATTAATATTTTAAATCCCTATTAATTTTCATACACATTTTCTTTGTTCAGTGAAATACTCCTTTTATTATTTAGGTTGACAGCTGATGAGGTTGGCAGCTATGTGTTTTGCTGCTGGTAGATAATTTAAATTCACCATTTCTTTTTTTCTTTTTTTTTTAGAAATACAAGAAGGACTAAAATAGACATTGAGTATTTTACTTGAAAGCTTTTGTAATGGCTGAAAATACCACAGGGTTTCCATAATAAAGAAGACATCATTAGCTGCGGTAGAAAAGTGCACCTGGAGCACTTTGTAGCTCTCCCCAAACTGCTCTTACAGTTCTTTCACTTGAAGCTACCCAGCGGACAGTCAAGGCGCGCCCTATGACAAGAAGACGTTGGCCAACGCTCTGTGCACAGTGAGATAACTCTCTCTGGTTTCTAGGTGAGGCATGATATAGACTGTGCAGCTTGTCAAAAAAAATCTTGAAATGGTTAAGTCCACTGACCTCCTTCATGACATCTCCAACAGCCAATTCCAGACGATGGTTTGAGCAGTGCCACACAAACAATTCTGTAAATCTTGAACAAAGTTGTGTAGCAACTCCTGCTCTTCTGCCCAGCATCACAGAAGCTCCATCACATGCTAAGGCCACTAAACACTGATCCAAATACTGATCATCAAAGCCATGCTTGTGAAGACATCCCAGCAGTGTGTTTGTGATATCATCTGCTGTGGTCCCATCCAACTCAAGCAGCTCAAAAAATATTGTGTCTGGTTCTTTGTTGGCAATAGCGGCCCTAACACAGACCACCAACACAGACTTACCATTAATTGTGGTGGACTCCTCAATCAGCGCATAGATTTTTCTTCTATTTTTGACTATGTCATCAACTATTTTCTCTTTCATGTCTGTTGAAACATGGTCAATGATTTCAGCATGTGTTGTTTGAGTATAAAACTCTGCCAATGCTCACTCCATTATCCTCTTGCAGTTTCACATCAGTTGGCATATCAGTAAAAGGATGCCCATGCTTACCAATTTTGTAAGCTGTCCTGAATACTCTGCACGTTGTGTCATATTCAGCCTTGTGCATGTATTGAATTTTTTTTTTCATTTCACTGTCTGATGCCATCTTTTCAATCCCCACTGCTTTTATGTGGCATCTTGATTCTCTGTGTTCTTTGATTTTCTTCTGCAATGAAGATTACTTTTCCCCCTTCTCATCCCCAAATGCAGAGAATAAACATCCACTCCACTGGCTTGACATCCTAAGTCCTTGCTCTGTCTGAGCACCCAGTGAGCAGACTTTGCGACATACCTTGCAGCCAAGCTTTCCGTCTTTTGCTATAAGCCAGTTATTTTGTGAGCAAAAATACTGTACTTGATCCTTTGACCAACATTCTGGCTACTCGTCATCTTCTTGTCTTATTATGTTATTGTTGGCGTCTCTTTCTGTGTCGGTATCGACAGCAACAGGTGTTTGTGTAGCAGCAGGCTCAACGTTGGATGTGCTAATGCTAGCGTGCGGTGTCCGACCTCCGTTTTCTGGTTTAGTAATGGACTGCTCCAGAGTGCTGCTCTCATTATTTAACTCTGCTACAGTTCGTGTCCTTTTGAGCCTTTCTGAAGCCCTTTCAACATCACCGCCGTGAACGTTTTCCCGCCGCCTTTTCTCTCCAGTCAGATACACCTGCTACCTCTACTTGAATGTAAACAGTCATCTATGTGAAGTGCGCCCTGACGTACGGCAAGGTTTGTGTGTCATGATGTATGCTGCCTTCAAGTGGTAATCGTAATTATGGTAAATACAAAAGAACCGACATCGAAATTCCACATGAACACCCACTCATGTTGTATCTTCCACTGGAAAACTGGAAAAATTTTATGATACCCGAGTTGCCGAAATGAGATAAACTTTGACCTTTCAACATGGCAGAGAGCAAAGAAAACATCCTGTATACTAACCATTGCATTATGTTAAAAGTTCTGTTTTGCTGTTAGTTGGTTCATTTGAATCCTACATAATGCTGCAGCAAACAGAATTTAAATAACCACCTTTTAAACTTAGTGTCTTTTTTTATTAAAATACTGTTATTTGGTTTGACCTCCTGAGAGCAGATGCTAGCTAGCAGTCTAAAACGTAGGTCAGGATAGACTGTGTTTCACTTCACTATGACAATAAAAGCACTTGAACATAACAGAATGGGAATTTCCACTTCACAAGTGGAAAGTATTATCTTTCCCATACCACATGAAGGCAGCAGTAGAGCAAGCTTTATGTGTATAAACAATGGTTTTATTTTTAGGCGATTTTTATTATAAAAAAATAGAAGCTGTAAACTGTTGGGAAGTCTAAGGAGGGTATTGACTGCTGAGGAAAAGTCCCGGTATGCCGAGGAGTACAATTTAGAAGTACCCTGCGTACCCTTGCGTACCGGCCCACTTAAAGCACTTACGCTCAAGATTGATATTTTCTCTGTTGGTCCATCATGGTCACCGTAAAACTGAGTTTGAATAAACAACAACCGGGTAACGCTCTTCTTCTTCTTTTAAATGCCGTCTGGGAAAAAAGCCACTCACTCCAAACTGTCATAACCAATGAGATCGGAGCGCTGATAACCCTCTCCCACTGAGACTTTCTGTCTAACGCAAAAGCAAAAACTTAGAGCAGAAGCAAAATCCAGTGGAGCAGAAGCAGAGAGCTTGTCGACAGAACCAAAACATTCTCTTCAGAATAAAAGCCTAAATAGTGAAGAACCAAAAGGTTGTGTCAAAGAAATAAAATATATGTTGGAAAGGCCAATAGGTGGCGCATGCACGAACACTCTCTCTTTTTCTACGGCAGAGCAGAGGAGACGGCAGAGTCTTTAGTTAGTTTATGGTTTTAAGTTGCCTTCGTGTGCGTAAATACCCGTTAAGTAAGTAATCCTTTGTTTATCTGTCAAGTTTAACAGACAAGTTTTTTGTAATATGTTCTAAATAAGTTTGCCTTCCAGTGTTTCGAATGTTTGTACTTTACAGTTAAACTTGTTATTTCCATGAGCCGTTTGCATTGCCTTTCCGTATGGCCAAGCGATTGCCCATTGTCTATTTTGTACATGCCTGCCAAGTTATGGCGTTAGTTGTGAAAGAGTTTGTAGTTGTAACATTTAGATTATTCCAGAAGCCTCGTGGTGTCCAGGTGATCCCCAATACGGCCACTAGATGTCCCTCCCGTAACGTGCAAGCCTTTGTAATTTCCCTGTACTCACTCAGCTGACACATTATTGCACTTTATTATCCCCTGTTAAATAGTAATTATTCATATTCTGGTATTGTGTTAGTAGCAACCACCTTGTCAAAGATATACTTAATATTCATTTGTTTCTCTCCTATTGTTTCTTTGTATTTCAGACCACACACATACACAGATCCCCGTACACTAAATGTTTCCCCAATAGGTCAACTTTTCCCTTATTAGTCCTGCATCCTTATTATGTGTGCCCTCCTGTGCATTGCTGTGTTGCTACCATCGTTCACGAATCACAATAAAGAGGTGAAGTTCAACTGAAGCCTTAACCTGTGTTCTTACCGACACACCAGGAAGACACCCTTCAAATTCCTCACTTATACAGTCCATCCACCTATCAACCCCCAGCTCATAAATAATATAGTTAGGAAGTAAAAATGAATTTTTGGTTTTGAAATATAAATATGTACGTATGAATTAGTTTATTTTGTTTCAGAGTGATTTTTTTGTTTGTGAATTTCACAGTTTTGCTTCTGAAATGTTCTATTTGGTTGCTTTATTCTGGTAGGTTTTGCATGAGACTGTAGTTTTTGGTTGATCCTTTTGGCACAAATCTTATCCCATAAGAAGCTTGTCTGCTACATTGCACACCTGTAGTGCATTCAAGGAACGTTCGAAATGTATGGTGAGTTCAATAACATAGGACATTTAAAACTTATTAAAAAAAACTGAAAATAATTTCACAAGCCATAAACTTCTTTTTAATGGCAGTTGGCAAGCAAAGTTCAATGCATACTAAACATGCCCTACTTATTATTTACAAAGTACTAAAAAACCCCTCACTATATTGTCTATTAATTTCGTCCCCTTTGCCTCTCAGAACCAAGCTCCCCGGCTGAATTTCAACACCAGCCCACCATTGCACAGATTAAAATTCTAAATCATTTGACGGCCCTAGTTTTTTATTTATTTACATGATTTATTTTATGCATATTCTAACATTATTTTGAACTCATTCTGCACATTTTATTTAATTTCACATAAGTTCAGCAGCACTTTGTTTTTCTACTTCAAGAAAAGCTAACATTTTCTGTTATGCTGTTGTTACCTGTTTGTTTTTCATAAAGCAAAGTAAATGTTGTAATTACAGACTCTAATTTTAAATAATTTTAAGAACATTGTCAACATGTGACTCAATTTGATTATACAGGAGAATAGACCTGAGCTCCCTCTCTTTCAATTTGCATCATGATGCATAGAGAGAGGGGGGCCTCTTTTTACTGAGGTATATGTACATTCAGGAATATTTGCATTTCATTTCCGACCTCGATGAAAAAGATGCACTTCTTGTTGTCCACGTAAAGCACTGATCTAAACGGATGAGAAACGGATGAGAAAAAAAAATTCCCTCCCCTCAAATTTGTCATGACGATACACCTGACCTACTAAACCTAAAGTGTTTTTTTTGAACCAGCCTATAAAATTGTTTATTTCTGTTGTCAAGTTGGCATTTTTAAAATGGGAGTCAATGGGACCTTGCTCTTTTCTGCAGCCAGCCCCCAGCTGATAAAGGGGGGACTGCAATTTTTGTGACTTCCAGGTAGGCTTCAAATCTGGCTGGCCGAGTTTACCCATTGGCCAGGATAGCAGAGGGTGTGGACCTTTTAGAGTGACATTATTATGGAAATATTATTAACAAGGATGAGAAAGAATTCATTCTTAGTTCAAGAGCTTTAATTCGACTTGTTGATCAACAAGGAGTTCAGCACATGCAGCACGGCAGACACTGACCTCCTCCCCACATCCTAACATTCTACTATATAGAATTTAATAATCTACAGCTCCTCCTCCTTAGACTAGGTGTCTGACTTCAGTAAGATAAGATAACTATAACCTTGATAGTAAGACGCCGTTCAGTCACCCTGTTTCAGAGTGCAGATATAGAGTGGTTCTGACATCCTTCAGTCCACATGCAAACACATCTCACATGTCAGTGACCCAAGACACAGACAGTTTCCCTGAGCACTCACATGTTGGTTCAGCATAACAATACTTATCTCAGTTAACAAAGAGACTTAACCTTTTAACATAATATGATTAATTCCACATCAACGTCTCTGGTTGAAGACAGTTTATTTCCTTCAGCTTGTAAACGCACATCCACTCAAGGAGCAATGGCCGACCGATCACCACGTGCGTAGCTCAGTTGCATTCAACGGATAGTTAAAGAATTGGGCTTTACTCCGTACATCCTTGCGAAAGTGATGGATTATGCCACTGCGTGTCTCTGCACCTCCACAGATGGAGGAGTATAAACTAGACTTAAGAGGGAAATTATATCAGCAGACGTCGCCAAACAATCAGCTTTGTGAAATAAGATAAGTTTAAGTGAAGCAGTGTATGACAATATAGCAAACAGAAATGCAGCAACCATCCCTGCTTCTTCCATTGTCAATTTCTTGTTATGGGATTTTAATGTCATGTCTTGGTTAAAAATAACACCAAGGTTCTTTACTCTATTACCGGAGGCTAATGTAATGTCATCCAGATAAAGTGTTTGACTCAGCAGCTTCTTTTTCAGACCTTCTGGTCCAAAGACGACAACTTCTATCCTGTCCAAATTTAAAAGCAGAAAGTTTAGAGTTATCCAAGTTTTATATCTTCCTGACATGCCTGTAATCTACCTAACTGATTTGATTCTTCAGGGTTTATGGAGAAATATAGTTGCATATCATTGGCATGCCAGTGGAAATGTATCCCATGCAGTCTAATGATTTTACCAACTGGAAGCATATATATATATATATATATATATATATATATATATATATATATATATATATATATATATATATATATAGTGAAAATAATTGGTCCAAGCACATAACCCTGTGGTACTCCACAGGTAACCCTTGAGTGTGAAGAAGATTTATCATTTCCATGAACAAACTGGAATCTGTTGTACAAATAAGATTTAAACAAGCCTGGTCCTGTTCATTTGATCCCTGCAACATGTTCAAGCCTTTCAAAGAGAATATTATGATTGACTGCGTCAAAAGCAGCATTGAGATCTAACAAGACCATCAGTTTACATGCACATCTACATTGAATTTTGGTAGTAATAATAGCTTAACCAGAAAGATAGCCTTTATCTCAGTATACATGTCACTCAGAAAATTGATTAACTGAATGAAGTGCATTCGACTACACAATGCTAGGTGGCGACATGCGCCCTTTCACATTGGTACTCTTTATGTTGGCCGAGAGCGTGACACCAATAGTAAACAAATGCTGATAGCAGTGAAGCAGATGGAGTAAAAGCAGGATATACACAATGAGTGAAGAAATGGACGATAACAATGCTGCACCACAGCACATTTAGTAAGTACTGAACGGTTTGATTGTGTTACACTTGTTACTGCTTTTTTGTTGAGTACCGGTGTTGTTATTCCTGCTTCCGTGGTCTCGTCACTTCCGATAAAAAAACTAGGCTAAGATGGGGTTAGCGTTACATGCAGAGAAATTTGGTTTTCTAATCACATTATCTGGGTAGGTTAGTCCAATTGAGAGAACTCTAGTTCGTTTCCACTCCAGCCAGACTAAGATGTATATATCCATTTCAAAATCAATCGCTTTCTCTTACTGCATGTAAACGCACTGCATGTAACCACTTCCGGTACTTAACCAAGTGATCAAACAACTTACAGTCGTAAAATTAAATGTAAACTTTAGGATCACACAGGAGATAAAGATTTACGCAACTGGCGTCCCCCCTTTTTTATATATAAGTTTATTTGTTGTCCAAGCAAAAATCCAGCTCCAGGCTCCAGCAGCACCGATCCCTCCGTGATGTCATTGGCTTAAGTCCGAGTCACAAAGATGGTTGCAAGACCCTCTTGCTTCTGGAAACTTACGGAAGTGGAAAAACTGTCTCACTTGTAGAAATCGGAAAAGTCAAGGAACAGAAGAAATATTATCCAGTTTGCCATAAACTGGACTTCTTTCATATCACACCAGCACTCATGAGTATTTTCATATAGGTGAAAGGCCTCCTCACTGACATCTAATGATCTCTTACTATGCCATATTCCCTACATGCATTTACTAATATATAATTAATACATTTATTCACATAACCTTGAAATATTCCTGTAACACCACCCACAGTGCAAGCTATTGCAGACAGGACCAGGTCATTCTAGGCAGCTGCTCCTCTTCGGTGGAAGCTCCGTTTTCATACTTTGAGAGCACCCCAGCCAAAACATGGATTAGAAGGTTATGTCAGATATTTAAACTTAAAATCAAATTTATATGCTATTGGTATCTTTTTAATCCATAAGATACTGGCTCATTCCTCCCAGCAGGTTTTAGATTTTATAACAATCACAACTTGCAATAGGTGTAACCTCAGTAAGTTGTTTACATCCCTGCTGTTATTTCCATTTTTTTTAATTTCATGTAAATTGTCAGTTGATTTTTGTATTGTAAAAATATACATGTGCAGTCATTTGCGTGACTCCCTGATCACAGCCCTTGGCCAGTTCAGTTTTTCTGTTTCAGTGATATAAATATCTTGATAAGTGACATATCTTCCACAGAAAAGCTGCAACAAGACTACATTATTTCGATAATCCTGGGATATAGGAACAGCCGACTGTCTTCACTACTCCACTTTCCCTTTGCATGACCAATGCTGAAGTGTTTAGCTTGATTAACGCTTTGGCCCGGCTCTACTGCTGCTTTAAGAAAATAAATGCGTAGTGTTGAGGAATTTTGTTGCTGAGCAGGTAATTATATGTCTCAGTGCTCTTGTAATTAGACAATTCCTCGCCA
This sequence comes from Valencia hispanica, assembly GCA_963556495.2. Classification (NCBI taxonomy): domain Eukaryota; kingdom Metazoa; phylum Chordata; class Actinopteri; order Cyprinodontiformes; family Valenciidae; genus Valencia; species Valencia hispanica. Next base: position 2,670,958 of record OY747700.1, on the reverse strand, counting down.
TCAATGCCTTCGGAAAATACAAGGTAATTAATAATGTCTAACAATAATAAATAGCTAACTTCAGGCCATTGTTTCATGTCATCTACCTAGTCCATGAGAAGTGAAGGGTGAGGAACTGTTAATGAACTGTCCTTGCTGTTTTTTAAAACATCACTTCAGTGTATCCACCGCCGATGTGTTGCCATTTACAACAGGTGAAAAGGCGAACGTGTAACCACGCAACAAGTGGAAATAAATAAATAAAAACTTCTTCCGCTATGAATCATGGGTTATCTTCAGTTATCATGGCCCCTGGTGCAGCTCATACCACTAAATGCATGTTCAAACCTGTAAAACAAAACAAAAAGCAACTCCTAGTGGTGGGGTCGTCACAACGTGTTTTGGCTGACTGGAATTTGTTGATGGTCCCAAAACAAACCAATACATCCAAGCACCGTCTCTCTGACAGCATCTGGCATAAAAAGGCATCAATGCTTTTAGTGAATAAGGGAGAAAACATCCATTAAATATCAAATTTAGAACTAACTTCATTGTGGGAATAAAATGACATTTGGAGCAAAGTAGAAGGACTTCGCCAATCAAAACAGGTTGAGGGTGGAGTCAGATGTCAAAATTCCTACTTGCAAGTTGAAACTCACACCCAAGCGAGGGAATTTGAGGGCAGAGTTTTACACGTAGTTTTTTGATTGTATCTTTAAAAATATCATAACAAAAACAGTTGTAACTTGTGTGATTATTTTTTTACAAATACAAATCTTATTTACACGCATGATCCCATTTACACACGCAATTTCACGCAAACTACAGGAGGTCCTAGAACACCAAGATGACACAGACTGGGAGGATTATGTATTTCTAGGAGAAAGGGGGACAGAGAGGTCAGAACCGTGGGGGAAAAAACTCCAAATAAACAATCAGGACAGATCTGGGAGTGGTGCATCAGTTTCCACCTTTTTAACTGAAGCAACATTGAGCTCTGAACTGTTGGCCTCCTGTTAAATATCAACCTGGATGATTGGATGAAGAAATCAAGATGGAACCTTGAGGAAACTGAATGTGATTTTTGTCCCATGAAAAGTGACCTGTTGACACAAAGAAGTTCCTGTTCAAACCGGTCCGGTACTGAACCAGAGAGTCCGACCCGGCTCTCCAGTCATTTCAATAACATATTAATGTCTGATCCATTCTACTCCTTAGATTCCTGTCACTATGGAAATTAGCTGCTTCCATTAAATCACAGCAGCATTAATGAACAGCTCTAATGTCACAGTTTGGTTCTAAAAGTCAATTTTAATTCCAGGTCAGAACCACTGAAGGCCAGACTGAAATATTTTAGCAACACGTCATAATAACATGTTCTGGTTCTGCTGGTTTCAACTCATTAAACCAGTTTGACTGCATAAGATATTAGACACTAGTTCATCATGTTTCTGTGACTTTTACATTCAGTGGAATAAATTGTTTGCACTTTCATCATTTGTTCATATTTCAGTTTTAACCTGCATCCTGTTGGCTTCAGCTCATGTTTTATTCTTTATTCAGATTGGAGAAATGCAGTTTGTCAGAGACAAGCTGTTCTTTTCTGGCATCAGCTCTGAAGTCCAACCCCTCCCATCTGACACAACTGGACCTGAGCTACAACAACCTGGAAGATGCTGGAGTGAAGGAGCTCTGTGGTTTTCTACAGACTCCGGACTGCAAACTAAGAATATTGAGGTACAAAACCATGTTTTAGTTTAGTTCTGACATTTCTGCTGTTGTAAAAGTTGTGTTGACACTAAACTGCAGACATATGGCTGATATTATACATTTACATGAACAAACTGGAATCTGTCAGACAAACAGACCAGCCTAGTGCTGACACGCTCAAGCCTTTATTAGAGAATATTGTGATCGACTGTGTCAAAAACAGCACTAAATTCTAACAAGAACAGAACAGTCATCTGAGGCCATGAGAATATCATTAGTAACGTTCACCAGTGCTGTTTCAGTGCTATGATGAGCTCTTAAACCTGACTGAAACTCTTCAAACAGGCCGTTACTGTTTAAATGCTCACAAACTTGATTAGCAACTATTTTCTCAAGGGTTTTAAATAAGAAAGGAAGGTTATATATAGGTCTGTAATGAACTAAGTCATCTTGAAAGAGGGAAGGTTTCTTAAGTAAAGGTTTATTTACAGTAACCTTAAATTCCTGTGTCAAGTATCCATTTACTAAGTATAGATTCATCATATCTAAAATGGGGCCAGGAACCAAGGAAAACACTTCCCTAAATAATTTGGTTGGGATTGGGTCCAACAAAGAAGTAGAAGGTTTAGATGAGGCTAATATTTTTGATAATTCAGAAAGCTTGACTGAATAAAAACAGTCCAAAACGTTGTTGGCTCGGCGCTGGCTATTGGGCCTCGGCTATCTTCTGGTTTTTCAACAGCATAAAGCCGGGCCTCTAACTCTCGCCTCCAAAGCTACCAAAATGTTACATTTATTACAGTTACCATTATCACTAAAGGGGTCAGGGAAGTAACTAAATATCTGACACGGAGAGCAAGAGAGTGGAGAAGACTTAGGCCGAGATAGAGGGGGAGAAGAGTACCCATAGCTGCAATGAAGTTAGATAACTAATTCAAATTCAAATTCAATTCAAAAATACTTTATTGATCCCAGAGGGAAATTAAGTGTTGGTATAGCTCATATAATTAATTCTTTAAGGAGTTGTTGTAGATGATGATGGCTGTGGGCAGGAAGGATTTCCTGTAGCGGTCTGTATTGCAGCGAAACTGAAGAACCCTCCGACTGAAGACGCTCTGTTGTTGTATGACTGTCTCATGAAGAGGATGCTCAGGGTTTCCATCATTTTTTTGATTTTATGAAGAATCCTTCTTTGCATTATAATCTCCAGATTTTCCACAGTTGTCCTAAGAACAGAACCAGCCTTCTTTATCAGGTTGTTTAGCCTTTTTAAATCCCTGGCTCTGATGCAGCTACCCCAACAGATGACGGCTGAAGAGATTACACTCTCCACAACAGACTTGTATAAGATCTGCAGCATCTTGCTGCAAACCTTGAAGGACCTAAGCTTCCTCAAGAAGTACAGCCTGCTCTGTCCCTTCTTGTAGACGGCTTCACTGTTGCGCCTCCAGTCCAGTCTGTTGTCAAGGTGAACTCCGAGGTATTTATATTCCTCAACCACCTCCACTTCTTCTCCCATGATGGAAACAGTGTTTGACTTATCCCTGTTTCTTCTGAAATCTACAATCATCTCCTTTGTTTTGTTCACATTCAAGGTGAGACGATTGTTTCCACACCATGTCACAAAGCGGTCCACCAGCTCTCTGTATTCAGCTTCTTGTCCATCTCTGATACACCCGACAATTGCAGAGTCATCTGAGTATTTCTGCAGATGACAGGTCTCTGATTTGTACTGGAAGTCTGAGGTGTACAGAGTGAAAAGGAATGGTGAGAGTACGGTCCCTTGTGGTACTCCTGTGCTGCTGACCACCTGGTTTGACACACAATTCTTCAGTCTCACAAACTGTGGTCTGTTTGTCAGGTAGTCATTGATCCAGGCGATTGTTGAGGGCTCCACCTGTGTCTTCAGGAGTTTCTGACAAAGCAAATCAGGCTGAATTGTGTTAAATGCACTAGAGAAATCAAAGAACATGATCCTCACAGTGCTGCCTGCTTTGTCCAGATGACAGTGGGTTGGTTGAAGTAGGTGGATGATGGCATCTTCAACTCCAACTCCACAGCGATAAGCAAACTGCAGTGGGTCCTGATACGTTCTTGTTTGCTTACTCAGGGGTGCCAACAGGAGTCTCTCCAGGACCTTCATGATGTGGGATGTCAGGGCAACGGGTCTATAGTCAATGATGACTGATGGGTGAGTTCTTTTGGGTACTGGAACAAGGCAGGATGTCTTCAACAACAAGCTCTAAGCTCTCTCTGCTGGCTGCTGAAGGAGAAGCAGCATCTCCCAACCTCTCCTGATCTCTAGCCTTGTTTTCTTTTTTTATTTTCTTTTTTTAGCTTTTTACTTAGTTACTTTATACAACCAGCTTTTGGAGTCACTGTATTAGACCAGATGTCTTTTTTGGATTACTTTCTGAAGGACTGTGGATTACCAAAATTGCATTTTGCTCAGCTAAGGACTTTGAGAAACTGTTCCACAGAATTGAAACAATCGAGACAAAGTTTTTCTTTAGATTAATTTTAATCTAAACACTGGATATGGAAATGAGACAACTTTACCGATGATTACATGCAGGGAGGAAGAACCTGGCAGCCCGGTGTTATCTCGGTGCAACAGTCTCACACAGAAGCCACAGAACAACGCTACTCCTCCAGTCAAAAAGGCGTTTAACGGGTAGGACACCCCATTCCCAATTCGGCGAAGACTGGCCGGCTTTAAAGCGCACTGAATCTACACCGGCTTTCTCTGCTCACAGGAAGAAGAAACGAAAGAAACTGCAACCCAAAACAAGAGATATCACTCCCCATCGAATACTACTGAGAAAAAGATTCACAGCCCTCAGTTCCCCAAAATACGACAGCCCCTGGGACCAGTCAAGGTCACCAGGAGAAATCCATCCACATGAAGTGGATGGATTAGCAAATAAACCAGCAAAAGTTCTCAACATACATGACGGATATATTAATGCTATCAAAGATTTTTGTAGCGAGAACACTGGCGTTATCAGCTGCCCCAAGTATACAGTTAGAGAAAAATCAACAAAAAATCCAGACAATATTAGAACACCCTAAACTGGAATAGCTTGTTATCCAAACAGGTGCAACTGATGTAGCCAAGAGACAATCAGAGCTTTTCAGAATAGACAAATCTGATCAGGTACAGAGACTTGATGGACTTAATATAAACAACTTTATCAGCGGACCAGTACCTGAAGGAAGTGACGAAAAGTACAGTAGACTTTGCTTGCTCCATTAATGGTTGAAGAGAAAATCTGTTGAAAAATCGATCCCATTTATTAATAACTTTCAAATATTTGGATGTGCAAAGCACTTGTTTAAGATAAATAAACGTTATCTTAACAGAGCTGGACTGAGACTGTTGACCTCAAATATTTTCTGTTATCTGAATAAACACTTGATAAGGCTCGCAAAAGTTGACCTTGAGGCACAGCATGTGGACTCTATCAGAGAACACACACAAAAAGTCAAGATTACACCACCCTCCCAGACAGCTGTAAGGACTAACATAGAACAAACATTTCCAGCAGCAAGTAAAGATGTACATTGCTCTGCAAGTATTCCAATATCATCAGACTCATCGACACCTAATGACTCTCCGTTTAGAGATTTCTCAGATACACGGAAAGTACAAATTACAATTGGGTTGCAACTAACACCAAAACTTGGACTTTTTATCAGGAATTTCACCTCCTAATCAATTTTCATCCAGGAAAATAATATAAACGCCCTTTTTTATCAGAAAAATGGCTAGACGTAAATAATGAAACATCTGTATTGATAGAATCAACTCCTCCAAATTACAATTTCTTAAGCGAGAGCAGTAAACACAGACGAGGTGGAGGCGTAGCCACAATCTTTCATAACTCAATGAACTTTAAAAAGGTATCCCTGGGCACATTTGACTCTTTTGAATACCTAGCCACCCAGATCAATTAGCCTAAAAAGGCTCGATTTCTAAGTTTATATAAACCTCCAAAACTTAACTCTAACTTTTTAAATAATTTCAACGACCTTCTTTCCGTAATATGTATCGATTATGACCAATTAATCATTGTGGGGGACTTAAACATCCATACTGACAACCCCCAGGATAGACTAGAAAAAAACATTAAGTGACACTCTTCACAACTTCGGCCTGATCCAGCATGTCAAACAACCAACACACAATAGAGGACACACTCTGGACTTAAATTATCTGCAAAGGTTTAACTATATCTGACATCTTGGTAATTGATATTTGACAATTTCTGTGTTTTCTTTGAAAGTACCATCTCTGCTAAAATATCTAGTCACAGTGAGATAACTGTAAAAAAGCATTTTCTCGGGGACAATTCAGTTGAAACCTTTAAACCTTTACCCTTCCACCGTATCCCCCTCATCTCCCAACCCCAACTCAGAAAATAAGATGGTAGATAATTTCCTCGCGAAAATCTCAGACATCATCAATTCCATTGCTCCAACTAAAGTGAAATTAGTCTCAAGTAGAAAGAAGTCTCCGTGGACAAACGATCCACTAAAAGGGAGTGTTGACGAGCCAAGAGAAACTGGTGGAAAACTCGACTCCAGGTTCACTGTGAGATCTACAAAGAGAGATGGAACAGATATCAGTTAACTTTAAAAGATGCTAGGAAATCGTTCTTCTCTGAAATCAATAACAGAAAAATTTATAATGCACGGACTCTGTTTGCAACAGTGGAAAGACTAACTAATCCTCCAGTGACAGTAGTCCCTGAACTAAATTATACCAGGGCCTGCAATGAATTTGCAGCTTTTTCACTGAAAAGATTCTAACAATTAGACGGTCAGTCTGTAACGCAGCACCAAACCCACTACTAATGTTATACCCAATTAACACCAATGTAGAAAAAATGTCAGAATTCCATGAATTAAACCAAAAATCCTTGAACAAATCATTTACCAATAAAGCTCCCTTCTCTTGCTGTCTTAATGTCCTACCCACAGTTTTCCTTAAAGTTTTCCGTGTCATTGGGTCTGATCTGATTATAAATGGTTAACTCATCCCTTCTGTCAGGTGTCTTCCCCCAGGCATTAAAAACAGCAGTTGTTGCTGCTGAAAAAGAATAATCTGGACAACATGTTAATGCAGAACTACTTGCCGATCTCTAATCTTCTATTCGTCAGTAAAGTTATTGAAAAAGATGTTTCAGCAGTTAAATAGCTTCCTAAAAATGACAAACCGCTTTGATGTTTTTCAGTCTGGATTCCGTACTCACCACAGCACTGAGACGGCTCTCGTCAAAGTTTTCAATGACATCCGCATAAATACAGACTGTGGTAGAACCACAGTGCTGGTTCTGTTGGACATCAGTGCAGCATTTGACACTGTTGCTCATGATATACTATTTGAATGACTGGAGAGTTGGGTCGTACTCTCTGGTACAATACTTGGCTGGTTCGAGTCTGTTGTGATTGCATTTCTCATAAGATGAACTGAACAGACTTTTGGATGTCTGGGAGCTATTTCAAAGATGGACTGAGCAGACCACATTTCCCAGCAATCCTAGCCGTGACCCCCAACACACTCCTATTGGTCCGTGACCACCCACGGTGACATCAGCAATGACCTCACGGCCAAAGGGGCTATAAGAGTAGTCGCGCCCATTTTGAATTGTTCTCCAGCTAGAAGTTCTTGGATGGACTACTGCTGAACAGAGGACATCTCACCGGTGAAGATTCTCTTTTGTTCTGACCCGCTGAAGAACTCAATTCAAAGCTTCGAAGTGCGCACCCTGTCTGCGTAACCAGGGTGATAAGAACTGTTCCAAGACAGTTCATTAGACGTCGATCCTGCAGGCCATCCAGCCTGCCTTTGGGCCACACGGTCCTTAAAATCCTGTACAAGGTTTTTTTATAACTCTTCCTTTTCTTGCTCAACTACGGACACAATTCACTCTCCTCCTAATGGACTGGACCTCCTTCAAGGCAAAGTAGGACTGAACCGGTTCATTTATACTAATATTGTGTCTGGGCGGATATAAATGGAGAAAATAGAGTTTTAACAAGTTAGATCTCGTTCATTGTTGGTTAAAGTGTTTTTAAGCGCTGTACCTGTTTGCTCATTTTTGCGTCGTCACACGTATAAGTCTGAGCTGTGAAATTGCTGTCTTTGAAACTGTCTGTTTTATCCTGAGCAGATCACACCTTACTTTTTCCTTCCTCTTGTTTTCCCTCTCTCTCCCTCCCTGATAACTCCATCGGCAGAGTCGGGCTCGGTCCGGCCTGTGTTAGCTGGTCTTAGCTGAAAGTTTAACTCCGTTGTCTTTAGTCTGTCGTTAAAGCAGAGGCCTACCACATGGACGCTTTCCCCATGTGCTCCTTTAGCCAAAGCTAGTTTTATGATTCTTTCTTAGACTCCCTGTGCTCCCCTCCATTTTGGCACAGAGCTGAGATTTATGACTTTGTCTCCTAGGCTATCTGTGACTCGGGCTCCCTGGAGTGAGGCCCCCCCTCCTTTTCTGACCCGAACCTCAGCTGTCTCACTGATTTCATTTCATGTTAATTGTGTTTAATGTTCACCTATTATTATTGTCTAAGATCTGAAGTAATTTTTCTATGCTTTAGAATAGATGGGAGTTTCTATTTCCTAAATAAAGTCCCCTTATCTTAAAGAGAAGTTGTCTGGGATTACTTGGAGTGATGCATACAATTAATGTCCACAGCGTTAGAACTTATTCCTTCATCTATTGTTTAATTATCTGAGACTGAACAATTTGGATATATATATATATATATATATATATATATATATATATATATATATATATATATATATATATATATATATAAATAAATAAATGTTCCTGGAATCCAACAGGATGGTGCACCTAAACTTGGTAATTTTTACATAAAATTATTAATCTTATTAATAATTGCCCTAAGCAATTATTAATAATTATTCATAGCCAAATCCTACCTATCTGTGGCACAACAAGTCTTACCTAAAGAACAGGGACTTCTTTGTTTCAGTGACTCTGAACCCATCCAAACCCTAAGTAAATGCATCGAGCAAATCACTGGATGGATGTTCCATAACTTTCTCCAGCTGAACAGAAACAAAACAGAAGTAATTACTTTTGGACCTTAAGAGGAATGATCAAGAGTCAGCTCACAGCTTCAGTTAATACAGCTAGAAACTACTGATCAGGCCTGAAATCTAGGTGTAGTAATGGACTCAGACCTGAACCTCAAGGGTCACATAAAGGCAAAAACACGGTCAGCCTTCTATCACCTGAAGAACATTTCTAGGATTAAAGGACTGATGTCGCAACAGAACCTAGAAAAACTCATCCATGTGTTTATCTTTAGTCGGATTGATTACTGCAACAGCGTCCTCACAGGTCTGCCTAAAAAGTCAATCAGACAGCTGCACCTCAGCACAGAGAAAACTGGATCAATTCAAGAGGGTCTGAATACCAAACAGCTCCTCGGAGTGACAACAGGAAATGGCTTACCCAATCACTACAGTCAGTTACTAAAAATATAGCATTAAGAACCTTTAAAAGGGCTGATTCTGTAGTGTGGAAAGATTAAAAACCTGAGTGTAAAACATCTAAAATGTACTGTAGTTTCAAGTATGCCAGTAATTGGTCGTAGACGACCTTCTGGAGGATTTTTTAAAGAAATGAGTCAAGTTTGGACTCTAATTATCAAGAACATAGGAGTCAAGAGTGGGTTAAATCAGAGGCTGGACAGCTGGGTGTATAAATGAACCACACTACCGGTCAGAGGAGTGAGGACAGAAGATCTAGAGTGTTTGCTTGTTCCTCCGTGGGGCCAGTCACAGACTGCACAAGATTTAAAGAGTCAATAAGATTTAAAAGGACTGAGCCATGGGTAAAACAGGACAACACACATGGATATTAAAATAACCAACAATAAGAACTCGGACAAACTTCAGCATAATTTCTGTGAAATAGTGTGAAAGTTTTCTCTAAAGTCCTTATTGGACACAGCTCAGTGTGGGAGCTGCCAGGTTCACACAGGCTGAGCTCCAAGCTGCTGAATGAAGTCTCAGCTCTCAGGTTGTGAAGGAGGTCCCTCTGCAGGTTCAGGAAGCTCAGCTTGCTCTACTACCTGATTTACCAAGGGAGGAAAACTCAATAATTCAACATCTCAGGCTCACAGAGGACTGAAGAAGCACCAACATGAGGAGTTGCTGCTGCTAGGAAGATTTCATCAGGGTTCAACCTGGCGTGGCTCCTCCTCTCATCCTCATGTTCATCAGAACCAAGAGCAGAACTTTGGTTCTAATGCTAGTTTTAACTCTTTCAGTCAGTTTTACTGGATCAAATATCAGACATCATATCAAATCAAACTTTATTTATAAAGAGCTTTTCATACAAGCAGTTGCATCACAAAGTGCTTTACACATTAAAATGACCCCACATAAAACCACCTTCCCTTCCCTCCCCCACAGATTTAAAAGCATGGTCACAGTTATACCCCCCTCCCCCCCAACCCATCTCCCATGCACACACACAGTTAAAAGAAAAAGTTAAAAGAACATTGGGCCGAGTGCAGATGAACTATGCAAGGAAACGCCATCAGAGGAGCCATCTGCCCCGGCACCAGTAGATTAACAGCAGCAGCCGAGGCACCGACACAGGGAACCCAGTGGAGGCAAGGCCAAGACCCCCACCTCCACCCAAGCTCCACCTGGAGAGCACCCAGGCAGCTACAGCTGACCACCGCTCCCGGGGCAGAGGGCTCCCACAGAGGAAACACTGGAACGGGGATTAAGATAAATTAAAGTATAAAAAGAAACAGTCAATTAATGTGCTAAGATTAAATAGTAAAACTGATAAAAATATAATCATATAAAACATCCAGAGCAATTAAACAAACAGTAATAAATAATAATCAGTTAAAAGCTAAGCTAAAAAGGTGAGTCTTGAGCCTGCTCTTAAAAACATGAACGTTCTCTGCAGCCCTGAGGTCCTCTGGCAGCCTGTTCCAGAGGTGAGGGCCATAAAACTGGAAAAACGCCTCGCCATGCGTGTGTGTCCTGACTTTTGGGGTGACAAGGAGACGGTTGCCAGAGGAGCGCAGAGACCGCGAAGGTTTATATGGTAAAAGCAGTTCAGAGAGATAAGAAGGCCCAAGACCATTAAGACACTTAAAAACCATTAAAAGAACCTTAAAGTCGATCCTAAAATGTACGGGGAGCCAATGCAATGATTTTAAGACCGGTGTAATGTGCTCCCGCCTCCTGGTCTTCGTCAGGACACGTGCTGCTGAATTTTGTAGTAGTTGTAAACCTGATATACTCGTTTTGGGAAGACCAGAAAGCAGGGCATTACAGTAATCAATTCTACTGGAGATAAAAGCATGCATCAGTGTCTCCGTATTGGCCCGAGAGAGAATGGGGCGGACTCTGACGATGTTCTTTAGTTGATAAAAACCTATTTTAGTAATATTTTTTATGTGAGGAATAAAAGTCAGCTCAGAGTCAAAAATCACGCCCAGGTTCTTCCCTTGTAAAGAGGGATTAAAAGACAGTGATTGTAGTTTTGGTAAAAGTTTCTCTCTGAGCCTCAGGACCGATGACTAAAACTTCAGTTTTGTCCTGGTTGAGCTGGAGAAAGTTTTCTGCCATCCAGGATTTAATGTCTAAAATGCAGTTAAAAAGTGCATCCATTGGCCGTGTGTCATCGGGAGACATGGAGATGTATAACTGTGTGTCATCAGCATAACTGTGAAAGTTAACTCCATGTCTCCTGATGACGCTGCCAAGAGGGAGCATATACACACGTGCTCAAATTTGTTGGTACCCTTACAGCTCATTGAAATAATGCTGCATTACTACTACTACTGAAAAGTGATGAAATTGAAAGCTATTTTATCATGTATACTTGCATGCCTTTGGTATGTCATAGAATAAAGCAAAGAAGCTGTGAAAAGAGTTGAATTATTGCTTATTCTACAAAGATATTCTAAAATGGCCTGGACACATTTGTTGGTACCCCTTAGAAAAAATAATAAATAACTGGATCATAGTGATATTTCAAACTAAATAGTTACTTTAATTAGTATCACACATGTTTCCAATCTTGTAATCAGTCATTCAGCCTATTTAAACGGAGAAAAGTAGTCACTGTGCTGTTTGGTATCATTGTGTGCACCACACTGAACATGGACCAGAGAAAGCAAAGGAGAGAGTTGTCTGAGGAGATCAGAAAGAAAGTAATTGACAAGCATGGTAAAGGTAAAGGCTACAAGACCATCTCCAAGCAGCTTGATGTTCCTGTGACAACAGTTGCAAATATTATTAAGAAGTTTAAGGTCCATGGAACTGTAGCCAACCTCCCTGGGCGCGGCCGCAAGAGGAAAATCGACCCCAGAATGAACAGAAGGATAGTGCGAATGGTAGAAAAAGAACCAAGGATAACTGCCAAAGAGATGCAAGCTGAACTCCTAGGTGAAGGTACGTCTGTTTCTGATCGCACAATCCGTCGCTGTTTAAGCGAAAGTGGGCTCCATGGAAGAAGACCCAGGAGGACTCCACTTTTGAAAGAAAAACATAAAAAAAGCCAGACTGGAATTTGCTAAAATGCATATTGACAAGCCACAATCCTTCTGGGAGAATGTCCTTTGGACAGATGAGTCAAAACTGGAGCTTTTTGGCAAGTCACATCAGCTCTATGTTCACAGACGAAAAAATGAAGCTTTCAAAGAAAAGAACACCATACCGACAGTGAAACATGGAGGAGGCTCGGTTATGATTTGGGGCTGCTTTGCTGCGCCTGGCACAGGGTGCCTTGAATCTGTGCAGGGCACAATGAAATCTCAAGACTATCAAGGCATTCTGGAGCGAAACGTACTGCCCAGTGTCAGAAAGCTCGGTCTCAGACGCAGGTCATGGGTCCTCCAACAGGATAATGACCCAAAACACACAGCTAAAAGCACCCAAGACTGGATACGAACAAAACATTGGACTATTCTGAAGTGGCCTTCTATGAGTCCTGATCTGAATCCTATCGAACATCTATGGAAAGAGCTGAAACTTGCAGTCTGGAGAAGGCACCCATCAAACCTGAGACAGATGGAGCAGTTTGCTCAGGAAGAGTGGGCCAAACTACCTGTTAACAAGTGCAGAAGTCTCATTGAGAGCTACAGAAAACGTTTGATTGCAGTGATTGCCTCTAAAGGTTGTGCAACAAAATATTAGGTTAGGGGTCCCATCATTTTTGTCCATGCCATTTTCATTTGTTTTCTTATTTACAATATTATGTTGAATGAAACATCAAAAGCAAAGTCTGATTTCTATTAAATATGTAATAAACAATGGTGGATGCCAATTACTTTTGTCAGTTTCAAATTATTTCAGAGGAAATTGTGCATTCTTAATTTTTTGTGGAGGGGTACTAACAAATTTGAGCACGTGTGTAAAGGTTAAAAAGCACTGGGCCTAAAATTGAACCCTGGGGCACACCACATGTAATCCTGTGGTGTAATCAGGTCATCATGACTTTTACATTCAGTTAAATTAATTTTCTACATTTTCATCAATTGTTCATATTTCAGTTTTAACCTGCATCCTGTTGGCTTCAGCACATATGTTTTATTCGTTATTTAGATTGATGAGCTGCAGTTTGTCAGAGATCAGCTGTTCTTCTCTGGCCTCAGCTCTGAAGTCCAACCCCTCCCATCTGACACAACTGGACCTGAGCTGGAACAACAAGCTGAAAGATGCTGGAGTGAAGGAGCTCTGTGGTTTTCTACAGACTCCTGACTGCAGGATCAAAACATTGAGGTAAGAAACCATGTTTTAGTTTAGTTCTGATATTTTCCGTGTGAAAGTTGTGTTGACACTAAACTGCAGACACATGGCTGATATTCTACTGAGCCACACTGAGGATCTTCATGGTAAAGTCTGCTTTCTTCTTCACTGGTTTTGGTCCAGTTAAAGTTTCTTTGTTTTTCAGACTTTCTCCCATGATTTATTAAATAATAACCAGAAACCATGAAACAATGAGTGTAATTTCAGTGTGGGGTTGCAGCTGTTATCCAGAACTTCCCAGAATCCAGTGAATTTAGATCTGATAATTCAGCAAATTCCCACTCCAATCCAAGTCTAAAGCCGTTCAGTGACAAGTCTGCTAAAAAAGGGAAACTAATTAGTTTCCTTTGTGTCTTTCTGAAGCTCCAACCGGTTCCAGGTTCCACAGAGGTCTAGTGTCTGTGGGAGTGGGAACAACAACAATCAGTCATGTTAGTTTATTGCTGATATTTCTGTTAAATAGTGTGAACGTTTTCTCTAAAGTCCTTATTGGACAGAACTTTGGTCCAGAACCAACCTGAATTCTGGTTCATCTTTGAGTTGCAGCTTAAATGAAGCATCTTCATGTTAAACCTGATCACCCGTGGCAGAGTAATCTACACTGCGTGTTTGAAGTCAATGTCCAGATAAACTCTGATCTGTTAAATGGCTTCTTTTGCTAAATGTCTTCCATTATCAGCAGAAACTGTGTTTGACAGTCTGGCTGCTACTTGTCTAACTGTCTGACAGTCAGTTCAGGCTCCTTTTATGACCAATAATAAATCAATCTACCCTGCATGTTTTAGATTGAGGCAGAAAGCTGCACAGATCTATTGTAGCTTTTTCTCCTGCTCCACCTACTGCTCCCATAGCCTCAGATCATGACTGTCAACATTTTCTTTCTGTTGTTGTTCAGATTATTAAAGAGAAATCAAATCTCTTCCTCATCATCTGTACTGATGGGCCCCTCTCCAGTATGGCCTGTTATCTTTAATAATAATAATAATGATAATAATACATTTTATTTGAGGGTCACCTTACAGAGAAATAAAACCATAATACATATACAAACAATAGACAAAACAATAAACAAAACAATGAATCAAATAGTGTCACAGTGTGGTGTCTTTGTCAGTCCCTGCGTCCTTGATTGTCCCCAGCTTCCCTTTGTTTCCCTGATTGTCTTCCTCATCGCCTTTCCTGTGTATTTAAATCCCTATGTGTTTCCATGTATTGGTCAAATCCTCGTTGTGCTTTGTCATGTGTAGTCATTGTCCTCGTCGCTCCTTGTCATCTGTTCTTGAACCTGTATTTATCTATTTTCTATCGTTAGCCTATCATTAAATGAGTTTTCAGTCTTCAAGCCGCCTCTCTGCATTTGGGTCTAAACAACACTTCATGACAAATAGCAAATAAGTAAACAGTACAACAACAAGTCAGTGTCAGGAGTAAATGAGTGTCAGGGGCGAGGAGCAGAGCAACTGAAAGCTCTGCTCCCCATGGTGACAAGCCAGGCAAAACGAACAACAAGATCAGTGGTTGACGAAGATCTGGGAGAATGGGAAGGGGTGGCGATGTGAAGCAGGTCACACAGATGAGGAGCAAGACTATGGATGCACTTAAACATGAGAATTAGAATTTTGAAGTTGATCCAGGATTCTATGGGCAAATAATGAAGCTGCTGAAGAACTAGTGTAATGTGTTCTCTGGAGGGAGTCCTAGTTATGATCCGAGCTGTAGAGTTCTGGGGGAGTTGGAGATTATGAAGGGACTTGTTGGGGAGACCAAAAGGAAAATAGTGTCATGCTGCCCTAATCACCCTCTCATCATCATTGTCCTCACCCATGTCTCGTCGATCATTCACACCTGATCCTCCTCACCTTCTGCCTTTATAACCCGTCACTTCCCCTCACTCAGAGCCGGATCATTGTATTGATGTCTCGTGTGCCTACCTTGCTGCCCTCCTTCCCGATCATCCGATGTCCTGTCTCTCCGTTCCTGCCGTCACCATCATCATCACCTCCTCCACCAACAGCACTTAATCATTCTGCACGTTTCATTGGCGTCTATTTTTGGGTCCTTGCTCTACACTACATTCGTGACAGAATGATTCGGCCATCAAAGATGGACCCAGAAGAGGCCAAACACCCGGAAGTCCTGCGGGTGCTCTGGAGTCAGCTGGACAAGATCGCCTTCACCTGTCCCTTGGCTCGCCTCACCGGAGCGGAGGATTTGCTCCTGGAGACTCTCCCCCGGTTTATCTCCCTCATCACCCCACTCGACATGGAGGAACTGGAGGAAGCAGCGGAGGATGTCCTCCTATCAGCCGAGGAGCAGACGTCTCGAGCTGAGGGAGCGGATCGCCTCCCAGCTCGGAGGATATTCCACCAACGTCGGCTGCATCTCCGCGCTGCACGCACCACCGGTTCTCTCCCCCGCCGTCTTCGCCCCTCCTCCGTCTGGCTCTCTGGGGGCTCCAAACATCATGGTAGATGAGCCCTTTGAGTTTTTTTATGGGGACAAGATGGCCTACGTTTGCTCCAGCGGGGATCCAGCGCCTCGCCGCAGACGACGATGCCGCCGAGGCAGAGCCACTTCCGGGGATGGAACTCCGAACTGTCCGCTTGTCCCCGGTCCTCCCTGCCGCGATCGTCGCACTGGCTCCTCCCATTCCTTCGACTCTCGTCAGCCTGTCGAGACCAGTCCTTCCAGTCAGTCTGCCGGTTCCAGCTCTGACCTGCCCGCTGGCTTCAGCCTGCTTGGCCCCGAAGTCAGCGTCAGCTTGCTTGGCCCCGAAGTCAGCCTGTGCTTGCTCTGCCCTGAAGTCAGCCTGTGCTTGCTCTGCCCCAAAGTCAGCCTCTGCCTGCTCGGCCCCAACGTCAGCTCCTGCCAGTCAGCCAGCCCGTTCCAGTCTCAGAGCCTGCCGCCATCGTGGCTGCTGTCTTCCTGGCAGTCACAGCGGCAGCTCTGCAGTGACAGACATTCACCCATGGGTCGACAGAGTCCCTGGAGAGGGTCAGGGAGGACCAGTCTCCGCCGGTGGAGCTCACAGGGAGGGTCAGGGAGAACCCGTCGCCAGAACTCGCAGGGAGGGTTAGGGAGGACCCGTCCCCATCGCCAGAACTCCCAGTGAGGGTGAGGGAGGACCCGTCCCCGTCGCCAGAACTTCCAGGGGGGGTCAGGGAGGAATAAACTCTACCGGCCCGTTCTCCTCGTCGTCGCCGACCTCTACCGGCCAGGCCTCTTCGTTGCCGCTGACTGGTCGAGCTCCTCATCGGCTCCCTGGTCCTCAGGGGCCACCCACCGGGCCGGCTGCCAGAACTCAGCCCGGGAACGGGACATCCATTCGGCCGTCCGCCGGTTCTACCGGTCCTCAAGGGAGGATCACCGGGCCGTCCTCCGGACCCCTGTCCTGTCACGGCACGCCACCCGGGCCGTCCTCCGGACCCCTGTCCTGTCAGGGGACACCACCCGGGCCTTCCTCCGGACCGCCGTCCAGTTCGGGAACACCGTCCGCCCGACCGCCGTCCAGCCAGGAGCCATCCGCCAGACCTCCAGGTACCAAGGGGCTGCCCTCCTGGCCGTCCGCCAGACCTTCAGGTCCTCAGGGGCCACCCTCCGGGCCATCCGCCAGACTTACAGGGGCGTACCCACGAAGACTTGGGCCCTCCTTCTGTGGGCCCCCTCCACCCACCCTCTCTCCTCGACGTCTGGAATCCGCCTTTGAAGGGGGGGGGGGGGGGGGTCCTGTCATGCTGTCCTAATCACCCTCTCCTCATCATTGTCCTCACCTGTGTCTCGTCAATCATTCACACCTGATTCTCCTCACTTTCTGCCTTTTTAACCCATCACTTCCCCTCACTCAGCACCGGATCATTGTATTAATGTCTCGATTGCCTACCTTGCTGTCCCCCTTCTCAATGATCCAATGTCCTGTCTCTCTGTTCCTGCCATCACCATCATCATCACCTTCTCCACCAACAGCACTTAATAAACATCCTGCACCTTTCATTGGCTTCTGCATTTGGGTCCTTGCTCCACACTACATTCATGACAAAGAGTTGGAATAGTCGATCAGGGAGGTGATGAGGCTATGGACAAGGATGGGGAGTAAGGAAAGGACAAAGTCGGTTAATGTTACGTAAGTGGAAGTATACAGACCAGGTGATATAATTAATATGAGACTGAAATGAGAGAGTACTACCAAGTATGACACCCAGATTCTTTACCTGAGGGGAAGGATGAACGGGGGAGGTATACATGTTAATAAAGAAAGAGAGGTTTGGTTGAAGTGGAGGCTGTGCCAACAAAGCCCCTTTCAAAACATAATTTCCGGACTTCATCTGTTTTGCTTTTGAGTCTGAAAGCAATCTTCCGGAATTTGTCCGGATACCCTTTACCGGTAATTTTACGAATGAAGACTTAGTAACAAGAGCAGACTTGACTAGTATGGTGTTTGCATTCAGATTATCATGAAATGTTTTGGAAAAGCTGGAGGTGTATGAGGCTGTGGGGAAAAGGGGAGGGGGACAGGGAACACTGTGAGCGCAGACATTGATGACGTATAAATGTTACATGAACAGCAGTGCATAAGACCACGCTTTTAGCTTCTTTATCGATGTTTCATAAGCGTTCCCATGTGCGCAAAATTGCACACATCACAAAGACAAGCACTGTGAATAGATCTGCTGTTTCGTCAGCCATCTTTGCAATAATCCCTTTTAGAGCTGAAGATCTTTGCCCGAAATTGGCTTAATTTCTATTATTGTTCACGGGCTCGGGCCAGGCTCGGGTTTAAGCGGTCAGCTGATCATCTCATTAGCGTGAACTAATGGTGTTAATAAAATTCCCGAAAATGTCCAGGTTTTGCTCAGTTTTACAGACCAAGAAGATTTATAATAAAGCGCTGCACTGGGCCAGTAATATTATTCCGATCTACCTGTCAAGATTCTAGAATTGCGCTGCTCTGGGTGGCTGCATGTTGGAGTGGCTCTGTTGGCTACATATTAAGTTTTTTTTTTTTTTTGGACATTGGTTCCTCTTTTTTCTTAAAGAAGATTACATTTTTTTGACCTGTATACTTTCTAGTTTTTGGTGCTGTGAAGCTGGAAGGGTTTTTGCTGTAAATTTTTCCCTTTTTGACAATTTGTTATGATGCGTAAACATGGCAACAATGTGGTTTACAGCCGGGAGCAGCTGATTAACATCGCAAAAGCTGAAATAATACCTCAACTGAAGCCACAAATCCCTGATGAGTTGATAAGGAGGAGACGTGGATGCAGAGCAGGAGCGAAAAGGAGACAGAGAAAGAGGAAGTTCAACCCATCTCTTCCATCGATCATAATGGGCAACGTAAGATCACTGGCTAACAAGATGGATGAACTCCAAGCCCTTACAAGGACTCAGCCAGAGTACCGTGAATGCAGTGTTATGTGTTTTACGGAGACGTGGCTGCTGGATCATATTCCCGACTCCAACGTCTGTCTGCCAGGCTTCCTGACTGTACGAGCAGACAGAGATCTGAAAACGAGCAGGAAAAGGAAAGGTGGTGGAGTAGCAGTGCTTGTAAACAACAGATGGTGTCATCCAGGACATGTTACTGTGAAGTGTCGTCTCTGCAGCCCAGATGTCGAACTTTTGGCAGTGAGTTTTTGTCCATATTATTTACCAAGAGAGTTCACCAGTGTAATTTTGGCAGTTGTTTACATTCCACCTTCAGACGTTGCCGACAATGCATGTGATGTCATCAGTTCCATTGTTGCTAAGCTACAGACACAGCACCCCAATGCATATGTGGCAATATCTGGTGATTTTAATCATGCCTCGCTCTCTACTACACTTCCAACATTTCAACAGTTTGTCAGCTGCTCTACAAGAGAAAACAGGACCTTGGATTTGTTTTATGCAAATGTAAAGGATTCATACATGTCCAAACCAAGACCTCCTCTGGGACAATGAGATCACAATCTTGTTTTTCTCTGTTCAGAATATAAACCACTTGTTCAGAGGCAACCTGTGAAAAAACGAACTGTGAGAAAATGGTCACAGGAAGCTGAAGAAGCCCTGCAGGGTTGTTTTGCAACCACAGACTGGATGACTCTTTACCAAGCACATGGAGAGGACATCAATGCCATGACTGAGTGTGTGACTGACTATATAAACTTCTGTGTGGACAACATCATCCATCATCCCTACCAGAACAGGGAGATGCTTCACTAATAACCAACCCTGGATCACCAGTGACCTGAAGGAACTGCTAAACAAGAAAAAGAGTCTTCAGGGAGGGAAACAGGGAATTACTGAGGAGTATACAGAAGCAACTTAAGGTCAAGATCAGAGACAGCAAGGAGGCAAACAGGAAGAAGCTGGGGAACAAACTACAGAGGAACAATATCAGAGAAGTCTGGTCAGGAATGAGAAAGATCACAGGTTTTAAGGACAGGAAGGATTGGATAGATGGCAGTCTGGACAAAGCCAATGAACTGAACATATTCTTCAACAGGTTCAGTTCAGGACTTAGCTCAGCATCCTCCTCTCCTGTTCCCAGCCAAACAGACATCCCACTCTCCTCTGATCAACAGCTTTCCTGTTACACCTCAGATGTTTTATCCTTCACCTCAGCCATGGACTCTTCTAATTCCACAAGTTTGACTTCAACCAAGTCAGGAAATGCTGCTACCCCCTTTGCCTCCCCCTCCCACTTGTCTGTCTCCAAAAGTCAGGTGAAGAGGCAGCTGGAGAAACTGAACCGGAACAAGGCTGCAGGTCCAGATGGTGTCAGCCCCTGAGTCCTGAAGGCCTGTGCAGAGCAGCTCTGTGGGATTCTGCAGCACCTCCTCAGCCTTAGCCTAACTCAGGAGAAGGTTCCAGTGTTGTGGAAGACATCCTGCCTTGTTCCAGTACCCAAAAGAACTCACCCATCAGTCATCAATGACTATAGACCCGTTGCCCTGACATCCCACATCATGAAGGTCCTGGAGAGACTCCTGTTGGCACCCCTGAGTAAGCAAACAAGAACGTATCAGGACCCACTGCAGTTTGCTTATCGCTGTGGAGTTGGAGTTGAAGATGCCATCATCCACCTACTTCAACCAACCCACTGTCATCTGGACAAAGCAGGCAGCACTGTGAGGATCATATTCTTTGATTTCTCTAGTGCATTTAACACAATTTAGCCTGATTTGCTTTGTCAGAAACTCTTGAAGACACAGGTGGAGCCCTTAACAATCGCCTGGATCAATGACTACCTGATAAACAGACCACAATTTGTGAGACTGAAGAATTGTGTGTCAAACCAGGTGGTCAGCAGCACAGGAGCACCACAAGGGACCGTACTCTCACCATTCCTTTTCACTCTGTACACCTCAGACTTCCAGTACAAATCAGAGACCTGTCATCTGCAGAAATACTCAGATGACTCTGCAATTGTCGGGTGTATCAGAGATGGACAAGAAGCTGAATACAGAGAGCTGGTGGACCGCTTTGTGACATGGTGTGGAAACAATCGTCTCACCTTGAATGTGAACAAAACAAAGGAGATGATTGTAGATTTCAGAAGAAACAGGGATAAGTCAAACACTGTTTCCATCATGGGAGAAGAAGTGGAGATGGTTGAGGAATATAAATACCTCGGAGTTCACTTTGACAACAGACTGGACTGGAGGCGCAACAGTGAAGCCGTCTACAAGAAGGGACAGAGCAGGCTGTACTTCTTGAGGAAGCTTAGGTCCTTCAAGGTTTGCAGCAAGATGCTGCAGATCTTCTACAAGTCTGTTTTGGATAGTGTAATCTCTTCAGCCGTCATCTGTTGGGGTAGCAGCATCATAGCCAGGGATTTAAAAAGGCTAAACAACCTGATAAAGAAGGCTGGTTTTGTTCTTGGGACAACTGTGGAAAATCTGGAGATGATAATGCAAAGAAGGATTCTTCATAAAATCAAAAAGATTATGGACAACCCTGAGCATCCTCTTCATGAGACAGTCATCCAACAACAGAGCGTCTTCAGTCGGAGGCTTCTTCAGTTTCGCTGCAATACAGACTGCTACAGGAAATCCTTCCTGCCCACAGCCATCATGATCTATAACAACTCCTTAAAGAATTAATTATATGAGCTATACCAACACTTAATTTCCCTCTGGGATCAATAAAGTATTTTTGAATTGAATTGAATTGGATTTTCAGATGTTGCATGCACACCGCATGCATCATAATGTGACAGAAAATGCTGAAGTGTAAATGGTCTCTTACCAGACATCCCAAGTCTGGAGTTGCAGAAGTCTCCTGCATTATATAGCAACTCCCTGTCAGATAAAATCTCCTGAAATCTAGAGCAAGCGGTCAAGAACGCACACAGAAACGCACGTAGGCGAGACAGACTTTTACGCAACAGAAGCAGTTAAAGCTGGGGATCTTACTATTCTCTCAGCCACTGCCAAGGTCCTCTTTTTGGGTTTTCAGACTTTGGTTACCCTATAAAAAGTAAAATGTCCACTAAATTGAAAACCTGCCGGTCACGTTGTCCGGTGCCATTTTTGTTCTAGTGGAAACCCTGATGTGTGACTTTTGAATAATGACGGTTTGTAATCGGGTTTGGGCTTTAATAAGCTGTCAATCAAAACATACTCTTCGGGCTCGGACTGAATTCTCTCGGGCTCGGGCCGGGTCGGGCCCAACTTTTAAGGCCCGATTACAGCTCTAATCACTTTGTTTGGGGAAATGACATGTACGCCTGCCGCACTAAGTTTACGTCATATCCACATACAATGAAAATGGCTCAAGTAACAGTTTTATTACTGTGGAGTTTGAGAAAATTAGAGGAGAACCATGATCTAATCTCCATGAGACCGTCTTAAAAGGGACGTAGCTGCAAGGGAGGAAATGGGTTTGGAAGAAATGTAGAGCTGGGTGTCATCTGCGTAACAATGGAAATTGACATTAAATTTATGGAATATTTGGCCAAGAGGGAGCATGTAAATAATGAATAGAAGAGGCCCTAATACTGAAGCGGTCCTGACATGCAAATAGGTCACCCGACCTGGGTATAGTGGCGAAAGACTAATAAATTCTTTTTTTTTTTCTCATGTTTTGTCTCACAGAAACCTGGTTGCAGCAGGAGGATTATGTCAGTATAAATGAGTCAACTCCTTCCAATTATTTAAATGTTCACATTCCTAGAAGTACTGGGCGAGGAGGAGGAGTTGCAACCATTTTTCATTCTAATTTACTAATTAATCGCAGACCAATTGATAGCTACAGTTCTTTTGAACATCTAACCCTTATTTTACCTCATCCAAGTTGCAAAACATAAACACAATTTTTGTTTGTGGTTTTGTATTGACCACCAGGCCCTTACTCTAAATTCTTGGATAACATCTCACATTTCTATTTGATATAATATTAAATACTGATAAGGTCATTATAGTGGGGGATATCAATATTCATGCAGACACTGAAGGTGTCTACTTGGTACTCAGACACCAATTCTGAGCTCCACACTGCCAGACAGGACACGTGTGAAAGAAAAAAAAACTGAAGGTGATAAATGCAGCCTTTAATGCTATCTTAGACTCAATTGGCTTTACTCTAAAAGTACGGGGACACACCCACTCGGGTAAACACACTTTGCACCTTGTACTGACATACATTATTAAGTGTGAGGAAACAACAGTCCATCCACATAACCTGGTTCTGTCTGACTGCTTCTTGATAGCTTTTGAATTTACTTTAACTGACCATCTTAAACCTGAAAGAAAATGTTGTTATATTAGAGCTTTATCAGACAATGCTGTAACAAATTTTCAAGAATCTGTTCCATTCTTACTTTCCTCAGTGTCTCAAGCCCCTTTCAGACAGACCATGAAAAGCTGTAATTTTTCCGGACTTCGTCTGTTTTGCTTTTGAGTCTGAAAGCAATCTTCCGGACTTTGTCCGGATACCCTTTACCGGTAATTTTACGGATGAAGACCTAGTAACAAGAGCGGACTTTTTGCGGTATGGTGTTTGCATTCAGATATGTCAGGTAATGTTCCGGACAAGCTGGGGCGTTGGGGAAAAGGGGGAGGGGGGCAGGGAACGCTGTGAGCACACACATTGATAACGTATAAATGTCACGTAAACAGCAGTGCATAAGAACAAGCTTTTTCAGCTTCTTCATCGATGTCTCTTAAGCGTTTTCATGTGCGCAAAATTGCATTCATCACAAAGACGAGCACTGTGAGTAGATCTGCTGTTTTGTCGGCCATCTTTGCAATAGTCCCTTTGTTTGGGGAAATGACATGTACGCCAGCCGCAATAAGTTTACGTCATATCCACAATCAACCCCCAACTCCCCCCACCCCCCAGACATGATTCTCCAGTATATTTCTTGCTGTGTGAAAGCAGCCGAAAGGCAAAACTCTGGAAAAAAGGGGTGTATTTGAAAATACAACTCCGGTTAAAGACGGGATGAAATTGTCCACAAATATTCTGGAACTTCTGTCTGAAAACGGCTTCAGAGTAACACAGTGGAGCGCAGCAATTCCATCACTAACACTTCAAAAATTTATAGTCTGGTTCATAGCATTAATTCCTCATTTTGTTTGACATTAGATCATATAGCAACCTTAAAAAGAAAGTAAGAAGCTATAGGAGGCTGACTCCTTGGTTTAATGCAGAGCTGCGTACTTTAAAGCAGAATACTAGGAAATTGGAGAGAAAATGGCACTCTACACACCTAGAGGATTCCTATTTAACCTGGAAAAAAATGAGTTTTTCTGTTTTTTCTGAATCCTGTGGAGTTCCACAGGATTCTGTGCTTGGACCAATTCTTTTCACTATATATATGCTTCCAATTGGTAGAATCATTAGACAGCATGGGATACATTTCCACAGCTATGCCTTTGATACACAACTATATTTATCCATAAATCCTGATGAACCCAGTCAGTTAGGTAGATTACAGGCATGTCTGGAAGACATAAAAACATGGATGACTCTAAACTTTTTGCTCTTAAATTCTGACAAGACAGAAGTTGCCGTCTTTGGACCAGAAGCTCTAAAAAGGAAACTGTTTAGTCAATCACTTCCATCTGGAAGGCATTAAATTGGCCTCCAGTAATAACATAAAGAACCCCTGTGTGTCATGGTTCCGAGGTGTTTGTGTTTTGTTAGTTATTTTCCTTATTAAGTTCTATTATCATGTTCAGTTATTCTTTTTTTCTACCAGTTATTTCTGCACTTTCTTGTTTCCATATTTCTCCTTGTTCTTAGATGTTTTTCACCCTTTGCTCCTTTCTATTTGTATTCTTCTTTAGATAGTTTCCTTATTTATTTCTTCCTTCTGTTCTCCACTGTTTCAGTTAGATTCCTCCCTTGACCTATAATCCTTTCTAGTTTCTTAGAGTCTTCTGTCTCCCAGCCATTTTACCTCCTGTCCCAGTTGATTATTTCCACCTGCTCTCTCCCTCTCACCTGCATCTGCTCTCACTAATTGGTCATTGGTCTCCTCAGTCACTTCCTCATTTCCTCCCCAGTATATATTCACCTCTCCTTCAGTCACTACTCGCTGGTCCGTCGTCATTCTTTCCCTGTCTGCTCCTGGTTCCTGCTTAGTTCCTGTTTTTTCATAAGTTATTGTTTCTTGTTTTTTTTGGTTGCAATTAAATCTTTTACGTTTTACTTGCTGCTTTTGGGTCCTGAATCTAACCAAACATGACACTGTGTTACTTTTGACCAAGACATGACATTCAAATCCCATATTAAACAGGTTTCTAGGATTTCCTTCTTTCACCTCCGGAATATTGCTAAAATTAGAAACATCCTGTCCAGGAGTGACAAATATCAGACATCAGTTCATCATGTTTCTGTGACTTTTACATTCAGTGAAGTTAGATTTCTGCATTTTCACCATTTGTTCATATTTCAGTTTTAACCTACATCCTGTTGGCTTCAGCTCACATGTTTTATTCTTTATTCAGATTGATGCTATGCAATTTGTCAGAGATTAGCTGTGCTTCTCTGGCCTCAGCTCTGAAGTCCAACCCCTCCCATCTGACAGAACTGGACCTGAGCCACAACAACCTGAAGGAGTCAGATGTTGAGCAGCTGAAGGATCTTGTAGAGACTCTGAGGTCAGTAGATGGTTGGAGTGAGTCCAGCTGCTGTCAGCAGTATTGAACTAAACCCAGTTAGTATCAAAGCACCGATCCAGTGTTTCCAGTAAAGCTGCAGCTTCTCAGTGGGAGGAGATGGTGACAGGCTTCCTGATTGGACACAGAGACGACTGTGAGCCAATCAGATGAGCCAGAAGCTTGTTGTGTTCATGTCTCCAGGAAATCCAGCTGGATTCCAGCTGCCAGCCTTCCAACATGTATAGAGACAGTGGTCCTCATTCATCAAACTGTGGGAGCATCAGATCTGATCTCAGATCTGTTTGTTCTCTCATTTCAACAGGAAACAACTGATCAGTTTCATCTTTGTCACAGATCTGAGATCAGTCTGACTGCAGCCTGGAAATCACTGCCTCTTATTTCACAAACCATGGTTCCATTTAGTAACCATGTGGTGTTTCTACAGAGCAGAAGCTCTGCTGAAGTCCACTCATCACATCTGGACATGTGTCCTTCTGTCCTTAGCTTCATCCAGATGTGTTCAGGGACAGCCTCCATGTTTATTAGTCAGCTGATCATTCAGAAGCAGATGAGATGTTCATCAACAGCCAGAGTTTGTGTGTTTAGATGGAGCAGCAGGAAATCCATCACTACAGTGTTGGTGCAGTAATGAAGCCTTCATGACTCAGCAGTTTGTTTCCACTGTGGACTTGAGTGAAACCTGCAGAGGAAGCAGACTTGATGCTAAAAGTGTGTGCAGCTGTGTGAGCTTGGAGCTCAGTGTGTTCAGTCCAACACGTTAACATGAGAGCTGAAAGGAAGCTGGCTACGCTCCACAGCTGCTCTTTCTACTGGATGTGCTGCATCACTGACTGACAGCTGATGGAGAGAGGCTGGAAACACTCACTGATCTCCTCTCTTCATCCTTCTTCTCTCTGCAGGTGGAGGTGATGATGATCTTTGCTACAGGAGAGAAGCTGATCTGTGTCCTGATGATCCTCAGAGGTTGAAGCTGCAGCAGTTTGAGTTTAAAGAGACTCTGACTGGATCATGATGATGAACTCTGAGCTGAAAGTTTCTTCTCTGCTGTTGGACTCATGAACAATAACCCTCAGACTGTTCCCACCACTAGCTCTGTTTCAGTCATACGAACCTGTGTTGTGTTTTTGCACCTGTGTGATTTTTGCTCTGATCATAACCTGCTCTCATGTATATATTAATGTGTTTACCCCATTTTATTTCTTATTTTTATTCATTGTAGGCTTAGAAATGTTTATTTAATGTTTGCATAAACTACTGCAGCAATTTCCTAATGTTGTGAGGGATAGTCTAGACCACTACCTGTGTAAATGCAAATGAGGTACCATGCCCACCTATCAAAAAAGGCCACACCCAGCAGAAAGAAAACATATAGGCCACGCCCACCTACCAGCATATGCCCCACCCTTCCGGTTCCGGTGGCCCCGTCCTTCCGGTTCCGGTTCAAACTCTTCCGGTTCCTGTACGGCCCCTTCTGGGTCACACAGTGCCCCCTAGGAGCCAATGTCAGATACTGCACCCTGTTCTATAAATACTGCACCTAGTAGTTCGAAACTAATGCTACACCAAAATGTATAAATCCCTCTAGTGGTTCAAAAATAGTATTACATCCAATTGTATACATGGCTCCCTCTAGTGGTTCAAAAATAGTATTAAATCCGATTGTAGAAGTAGTGCCCCTAGTGGTTCAAATTTAACATTACACCCAAATGTATAAATAATGCCCCTAGTGGCTCGAAATTAATATTACACCCAATTGTATAAATTGTATAATAAATTCTAGTGGTCCAGAAATAGTATTACACCAAAATGTATTAATGGCTTCTTCACGAATGAGGTAAAAATGGAGCGGGAGCTCGATAGACGGATTGGTAGGGCATCTGCAGTTAGGCGGGCACTGTACCGGTCTGTCGTGGTGATGAGTGAGCTGAGCCGAAAGGTGAAGCTCTCGATTTACCGGTCGATCTACGTTCCTACCCTCATCTATGGTCACGAACTCTGGGTGGTGAGCGAAAGAACGAGATCACGGATACAAGCGGCTGAATGAGTTTCCTTCGCAGAGTGTCTGGGCTCTCCCTTAGAAATAGGGTGAGAAGCTCAGTCATCCGGAGGGGCTCAGAGTAGAGCCGCTGCTCCTCCACATCGAGAGGAGTCACTTTAGGTGGCTTGGGCATCTGGTCAGGATGCCTCCTGGACGCCTCCCCGGTGAGGTGTTTCGGGCACGTCTCACCGGGAGGAGGCCCAGGGGAAGACCCAGGACACGCTGGAGGGACTATGTTTCTCGGCTGGCCTGGGAACGCCTTGGGATTCCTCCCGAGGAGCTGGAACAAGTGGGTGGGGAGAGGGAAGTCTGGGTGTCCTTGCTTAAGCTGCTGCCCCCGTGGCCCGACCCCGAAAAAGCGGAAGAAAATGGATAGATGGATGGCATTACTGGCTCCCTGTAGTGGACATTAAAGAGAAACATGGATTTTAACATTAAAGTCCATTGTATGAATGATGCCGCTAGTGGTTCAAATGTATAAATAGTGCCCCTAGTGGTTCAAAATTAATATTACACCCAATTGTGTAAATGGCTCCCTCTAGTGGTCCAGAAATAGTATTAAACCAAAATGTATCAATGGCTCCCTCTAGTGGTTCAAAATAACATTACAGCCTATTGTATAAATAATGCCCCTAGTGGTCCAATAAACAGTATTACACCAAAATGTATAAAAAGTGCCCCTAGTGGTTCGAAATTAACATTACACCCAATTGTATAAATTGCTCCCCTAGGGGATCAAAAAATAGTATGACACTTTATTTAATAAATGGTTCCCCCCTGCTGTTTTTAATTTAATGGTACAAACTCGTATAGTGCCCCTAGTGGTTCAAAGTTAACATTACAACCAGTTGTATAAATGGCTCCCTCTAGTGGTCCAGAAATAGTGTTACATCAAAATGTATAAATAGTGCCCCCTACAGTTTTAATCTATCCCCTCCGTGTCATCAGAACATGTCCAAACAAGTCCCTTTAATAGTCTAGGTTTTGTCTGGGCATGTTTGTACCTGGGCTTTGTCTCAACATGGCTCCTCGAGCATGCTATTGTATATTAAACAGCTAAAAGGTGCTTTTTTAGCTGTTTAAACATTAGCTCCAGCACTCTAGATCTACCGTTACATATGTTTCAACCAATTCAACCATGATAAATTAAACTTGTGAGCACTAAAAAGAGAATTCACTCACCCACCTAAATCAGATGCTCATCCTTTTGTTTATTTTAAAATGCTCAATCACCCTGCCTTTAAATAAACAGATTAGGAAAAAAACATCACTTTAAACCTGGTTGCTTTAAGCTGAAAATAAGAAACCTACCAAACTATCAAAGTTACAGATAAAGCCTGATAAAAACAGTCCACCAATCGTCATTTGACAAGCCCCTGCTCTGCTTTGTATTCGCTGTATCTATCACACCCCCTTGCTGAACATGTCCCGACAAGTCTGCTGGCCCCACCCCATACGCTAGGTTCCTATATAAACCTCCTGGTCCTCAGCTCCAAGACGATCGATATAGGGGGATTCGTCAGGCAGACCACTCTACCGTCATACTGGGGGGTCGTCCAGCCGTGTGAGCCGTTGACCGCTCCGTCATCACCTGAGGGGTTCGGTTACGCTAACCCATATCACCCACCGTCGATTTCTTTCTTTTTTTTAAGTGTCTTGTTTGGCAGTGTGGAGCTCAGAATTGGTGTCTGAGCACCAAGTAGAAGCCCAACAGATTTACTTTCACAAGCGGAGCAGTACAGCTTTAACTATAGTCCTCCACTTGATATATGTGTGAAAAATCTTTATTATGAATTGCTGGGGGTATTATTTCCTGATGTTATTGACACGGAGACGGAAAATTAAGGGGAAGAAAGGAAGAAGAGAGGTAGGAAACAAAATGTCATGAGAGAGGGTAAGTTGAAAATACAAGAGAGGAAAGGGAACAAAGAAAACACAGGAAAACATCAAAGTCTGCCTCCATACCCACAGGACGGCAGAGAGAGGGGAAAAACAAAACAAAACACGAAAAAGGAACATTGACAAAACAAACCAAACATCGTGAACTAAGAACTACACAACCACATCAGACAAGAATGGATATAAAAATACAACAACAATGTCACAGAAAAACTCATGGTACCGATTAATCAAGCTCTAGTAATGATAACCTCAGCCCAATAATATATCCTTAAACATCAGAGACCCCACATCTATGTGTGTGTTAGCATGCTGGTGCATATAAGGTTTCTCCATAAGAGTGTTCGATAGCTGGTGTGAGCAGGCATCCATCCGTCTCCCAGGAATCGATGCAGACATGAAGGAGATCGGAGTCAAGACGTTCAAAAGACCCCCAGAGCCCTGGGCGGACCCACCGTCAATTTCATCGCTCTCGCCGTGCTACTTGCCACCATCCCCTGTGTTCTCCCTCTCGGAGATTCTGCCTGCAGATGCCCAGCCCGACGCTTGGGTATAGGGATCATACACCCCTGAAGCTGGGGGCGCGGGTCACCCTCATTTCAACTACTATCGTCTGCCTACTCTGAAACCTCACCGTGTAAGGGCCTCTCTGTCTACTTCTACTCCGATGCCTATGCCCGAGCTCGAGGGAGACTGTGATGGACCTTCAGCGCCCCTCAGTGGAGGGACCCTTGACATGTCGGAATGCACGACCTCGGAACACGGGTGCACGCCTCAGGATGAGGTGGCTGCTTCTCTGGTTGAGGTTGACGGCTGGGAGGAGGTGGATGGTTTGATGTCATCCAGGTTCATCAAGGCTGTAAAGATTGCTGTTCTTGCATCTATTTCACATGACCAGTGCGGCTTATCAGAAAGCTTACTGTTATGGGTGTCAAATTAACCATCCCGGTCAGTTGCAGCATCAATGCCTAGAGCTAATGGACGAGGATTAATCCTCATATCTTTTTATTTTTAATCCTTTGCTGAGATACTATGGTTTTAAGCTTGTAATAAAAGAAAACTTAGATCCAATCATTTGGCTCATCTATTTGATTAATTGATACATGGGTTAAATTACAGTAGACGTTCTCCTGTATTATCATTTGACAGAAAATTTCAGAACAGAGGGTGTTGAGCAATGCATACTATGACCCCGCCCATCCGGGGAGCTATGGGGGTATTGACAGATTGAGAAGGTGCTTACAGGACAGAGAAGGGCGGGTGATTGGTGTCGAAAAAGTAAAAGATTTTCTTTCAAGGGAGGAAACCTAAACCCACGCAAGTAAAGTTTCCCTGCAATCATGTTTTTGTAACCAAACCCTTAAAGGAACAGGAGGCAGAATGACGAAACGAAACTCACGAGCGACGCGGCCGGCGCTGCAAGTAACTGCAGCCAGCCGCACGGGAGGGCGCATAAACGTTTCACAAAAAAACATACCTCTTCACAGTGACATACTTCTTTTTCTTAGTGCCACTTTTTAGTGGGCTGTGAGTCGTCCTTGGTCGTTTCCCAGTTGCAGAAGAGAAGAATCCATTCTCACAATTAAATTTTTCTTTCTCTTTTAAAGCTGTCGAGAACGCGCAAGCAGTGTCAATTGCCATCACAGCAGTAGGACAGCGCGGGAAATTGGGGCCCTGAACTGCAGCACATTTTGCAGCACACAGCCAGTTTAAGAAAATGGAGCGATACGTGGGTGGGCTCATTCTTTTTGGTTTATAAGGCTTCATCACCCAACAGCATTAAAAAACTGGACATGGATGTTTATTTTATTTACAAATCCTGCCCCCTGTTCCTTTAAAGCAATTCCAGGCCGACTTATGTGACATGCAAGCCTTGGCGACACATATCGATGGATTGAACTATTTGCTAATGGTGATTGATGTGTTTTCAAAAAAGGCGTATGTACGTGCTTTAAAGAGAAAGACTGGAGGTGAGGTAGTTAAGGGGTTTGAATCAGTTTACAGACGGATGCTGGAAAAGAGTTTTATAATAAACATATGAAGTTATTGATGAAGAAATATGGTATTACCCACTTTAGTACAGCCAGTGATCTAAAGGCATCTGTTGTTGAGCGCTTCAATCGCACTCTGAAGGGTAGAATGTGGAGATATTTCACTGTTAATAATACCCTCCGGTACATCGACGTCCTTCGAAAACTAGTGGAGAGTTACAACCACAGCTTCCACTCAAGCATTAAGATGACTCCTTTGCAAGTGACGTCAGAGAATACTCCTCAAGTCATGAAAAACCTCCATTGCACCACCCCATCGAAAGACTGTGGTAAAATAAAGACAAAGTTTAAGAAAGGGGATCTGGTTAGAACAACAAAGCTGCGAGGGGTATTTGATAAGAAATATGAGAATAGCTTCACAGATAAAATATTCACGGTTGATCGATGCATACACCGATACCCCCCTGTGTACAAGTTAGTGGATTACGATCGTGACCCAATAGAAGATTCATTTTATGAGGCTGAATTGCAGAAAGTGAAAATTGATGGTGATCGGGTGTATAATGTGGACAAGATTCTAAAGCGACGGGGTGTCAACTGGGAGGACCAAGTCTTTGTGTGGAGAAATTGGCATGAAAAGTTCAACAGTTGGGTCAGAGCATCAGATGTTGAGTGTGAAATAATATCGCCCTCAAAACCGTTTAAAGCACACACAGATCGTCGATTCACTATAAAGCGGGGGTTCTACCATCTATGGTTAAATAGTAAGCCTTGCCCTCCAAAGCCTTTAGATGACTTTTTTGCTCCGTCAAATTCACAATGTCTAATGAGGGGTTCCATGTAACTCTACCTTCCAACGCCAGCAGAGAGGTATTTAAAGATAACACGAGCTCAAATTATACTACAGACCTTGCCAAGGCTATTGAGCTGAGTGGAGACTGTGCAGTGGGACTGTGTGAAATTGTCTACCCTCATACATGGTATAATCTGTCAGATTAGCATTCGTACATTGATTTAAGGAAGGTTGTGTATGAGGTGGGAGACAAATTTAAAGATGAGAGGAATACGCCAGGTCCAAGTTTTCCAGAGGGGGGTATTTTGAGAGACCTCAAGACCTCTCATATGCTCTAGTCCCTGCCCTGAAGAAATATGACAAGAGCATCGATCTCTCCTACAGTAAAGTCTAAAAAAAATTAGATTTCAAGGGGGATCAACTTAATGCTATATCCACATGCAAACACTTTGTTTGAGCAGGAGAGACGCACGTAGGCGCTCAACTAGGCTACTTGTTTTCTTTTTATTATTTTGTCTTTTCTTTTTCTTTTATCTATATATGGTTATCAGCACACAATGTGAAGCTAATTCACTAACTCTGTACTCATCATGAATATCGCAAGTTCTTATAAACGCTGTGTGTGACTGCACTCAGCGCTGATAAAGGAGTGGGTGATCGATTAGCCTGGCATCGATTGATTCAGTTTCAGCACCACCGCGGTTGACAGCTCCCGTTAAGAGCTTCTTAAGAAGCTTCTTAGGCTTGATCTTAAGGTTCTCCTAAGAAGGCAGTTAAGAACGCTTCTGGGAAACACCCGTTTCTTGGCGCTCCTTCTTAGCCGAACCCTTCTTAGGAGCCTTCTTAAGTCCTTAAGAACGATCGCATTTGGGAAACGCGGCCAAGATCGGTCAGAATTCTGACGCTCAGGAAGGTTCAGGAATAATGATCTTATCAACACGAGGGCGAAAGAGACCCCCTGGAGAGCGTTTTTGGATGACTAGAAAACAAGCCAAAACAAAGAAAAAGAAACCATTCGGGGTGAGCAGGCGGAGGGGAAGGAAGTCCAGCAGAGGCTCTGACATATTTAAACTGAATAGGAATATGGTTCTCCTACACGTCAAATCGGAAAACTGTATGCTCGGAGAGCTTGACTTGTTTTCAGCGCCTATGACTCAACTGTCAATTGAGGATAAGTTGTACATAGAAATTTCACCCCTTTCAGCCATCACTGACGGAGGGCCGATAAAAAATTTTTATCCCTGGTGGGGGCGAGTCGTATACCAATTTAAATGATTTGTTGATCCATCTCAGGGTTAAAATGTGTAATGCTAACGGTTTCCCCTTGGCTCGTGACGCTAAGGTCGGATTAATTAACTACCCTCTGAACACAATTTTTTCTCAATGAGATGTAACCCTTGGGAAACCGTTTAATATCGCAGTCCAGCGCCACGCATCCTTATAGAGCTATGATCGAAACACTGCTGAATTATTCAGATCAAATCCTTAAAAGCCAGTTCAGTGCAGGGCTTTTTTATAAAGATACTGCCAGTGAAATGGATTCTACAGAGACTATTGATGGATCGAATGAAGGATTAAACCAACGTGCCTCCTTTACAGCCCAATCTCGAGAGGTGCACCTGCTAGGACCGCTTCATGCCGACATATTATTCTGTGAAAGACTACTTTTGAACTCTGTTGACATAAGAATTAAGCTAACCTGAGCAAGCGATGCGTTCTGTTTTATGGGCGCTGCAGATTCTTCTTTCAAACTATGGATATTAGGTGCAGCTCTCTTTGTCAAAAAGGTGATTGTATCTCCTGCCGTACGGCTCGGTCATGAGACCGCATTATTGAAAGGAAATGCCCTGTATCCGGTATTACGTGTTAATGTAAAGACATACTCTATACCTGAACATTCAAGAATATTCACTCAGGAGAACCTTTTCTTGGGTATGACACCTAAATATGTGGTTATTTTGATGGTCAATCACCAAGCATTAACAGGAGCGCGCAATCTGAATCAGTTTTCATTCAACCATTATAATATGGAGTATCTAGCTCTGTCCCGTGAAGGCAGACAGATTCCTGGTGAGGCCTTCCAGCCCAACTTTGAACAGGGTAATTCTGTGAGAATATTACAACCTGTTTACATCCACAGGGAGACATTTAAAGGATCTCCCCCTATGCGTAACTAGGGAGGATGTTAACAGGGGTTATGCATTATTTGCTTTTAATCTTGACCCATGTGCTCAATGTGAAGCACTGTCACCAGTACGCAGTGGTAACATTAGGCTAGAAATGAGATTCAGAACCCCGTTACCGCACACAACAATGCTGATTGTATATGCGTGCTACGACTCCAACCTGGAAATAGACTCTAAAAGACGAGTTTTGGTGATTATTATTAACCACTCTGAAACATGAATAATCACGAGCTTGATGCGATACTCGGTCACTTGCTTGGGAAGCTTTTCTGCTGTGTATGGGCCTGCGACCAACTGGAGCTGCTACCACTGGCATTCCCCTGACTGGCTTATTTTATTGTCAATACACACCCACCCTGCCGAACACTGGCTAGCCCTCACTCTGGAAGAGGGTGGGAAAGCAATGCTTTTTGACAGTTTTTTGACTCTTTTGTGTACTCACCAGAATTTCTTTTAGCCTTCATCTATTTTGGATTTTTTGAATGAACGTTAATCTGTGTTAATAATGGCTTGCATTTATATAGTGCTTTTCGAGACCCTCAAAGCGCTTTACAACTCCATTATTCATTTACTCTCACATTCATACACTGGTGGAGGCGACCTATGATTATAGCCACAGCTGCCCTGGACCTGATCTTCTGTTTGTGGGCATCACTGAATTTTTTATTTTTGCCATAGAGCCTATGGTTTCTCCCTGCAACAAGTTTTATCAAAGTATAGTAAAATTCTTGAATCGAATCATGAGATTGTGTCTAACTTTGTCAAGAAGTATGCGAAATGTGTTATGAAGCGAAATACCACGTTTTTCGCATAGAACCTGTTCTTTAGATATGTTTAAAGATTGTTACGGGTTTTTAACTGTTGTATGAGAATATGCTCAACAAATGTATTAGAGATAGGATGTTTAACGTGGAATTAAATGAACCTGTACGCATGAAATTATGTGAATAAATATAGTTTATTTTGAAATGAGACGGCGCTTATTCAGTATTCATGGTGCTAAGGGGAGAATGTAAGCCAACTGGGGGCTCGGGTCGCCTTACGAAGAGTCTTTTTACCGAAATGATCTTCAGCTCAGTTCTTAGCATTGTAAACAGCTGGCCACTGATCAGGAAGTAAACCTGTCCTGAGTCTGTATTGGTCTGGGGTGTCAGTGGTTAGGTCGACACATAAATAGCCGTGTGGCTGGTTCGTGGCATCTTCTAAACTCTCCATGAAAAAGGGTTTCTGTCCAGGAAAAATTTGACGGGCTAAATTTGCTACCTGCAACCTGTCACGCGGGTTTTTAAACAAGACCATATAGTTACAATTAAGACTGATTGTTCGAGTATGTTTCCCCTTAAGAAACATATTCTGAGTCAACAGCAAAACACTCATGTTTCTATGGTGTCGATATTGTGTAAATATTTTCATGACCTCTGGGTGCTCAGCTGCTTGAAAGAGTACATCATCAAGAATCAATAGATGTAACTGGTCTGTAGGGAATATAACATTGTCTTCAAAGGAATGAGGCAATCCCTCGA
This sequence comes from Valencia hispanica, assembly GCA_963556495.2. NCBI lineage: Eukaryota > Metazoa > Chordata > Actinopteri > Cyprinodontiformes > Valenciidae > Valencia > Valencia hispanica. The sequence goes on along the minus strand of OY747700.1, from coordinate 2,634,911 downwards.
TGAATTTAATTGTTTTATTAGTCTTCATCAACTCTGTATACAATGGTTGGAATGAAGTGTAGATCCAAACAATATTTTCGGGTACAGAATCCAGACAATTTATTAAAAAGGTTTTTACAAAAAAAGATTTTCCACAACCACTTGGTCCTACCACAAGACATGAGAAAGGAGTTTTAAATCTTGGGTCAAAGTTAAGTGCTTCCAGTTAACCCTGATGCTGCATTTTTCCCCTCAATAACCGAACGGTAGCGTTGATCCGTCTGGGAACAATCTTCGGTTGTCAAAAACCACCCTGAAAGTTTTGGTAAACGAGTGATTCCCCAGATGGAACCCGTTTTTATCACGTTTTATGGAATGCTGAGGCGCTTTGAGTACTCCTTCTCTCTCACCACCCAGGTAACCCTCCACAAGTCCTGTCATTGTATCAAAACTCACCCTGTCACAGCATTCTATGGTCCGTGATATACCCTTGCTCTCATCACGACCTTTCTCCTGTGTTTTGTCTGATATGAGTAACTCTTTGGCCTTGAGCAACAAAATCCTGAATGGTGTCCCCTGGTGGGAGCTCATTTGTCAAGTCACCCAAATAGCTACCTGTTGGTAAAGAGCTCTCTCCTTCACGTGCGACATAGATCACACTGTCTGTGTCATGGTAGAGTACCCGGTCTTGGAGCTGGTGCAGGTATCTAAATACCTCTAGTCGTGCGTAAGCTGATGTAAATGCAGCAACGAACACATTGGTGGTTTTGTTAGGGGGCATTTAACAATTTTTATTGTACTTCCATTGAATCATGACCGACTAGGGGTTCAGAAAGCTGAAGTTTGTCACGCCAAATTTCCCCGAAAACAGAAACTCAAAAAACTTGACAGGATGTTTAATGATTGAGGTTTGGGTTTGGTCATTTTTTTTAGCAAACTTCACCCAAAGCGAATTCTTTTTTTTTTTTTTTTACGTGTCCTGTTTGGCAGTGTGGACCTCAGAATTGGTGTCTGAGTACCAAGTAGAAGCCCAACAGATTTACTTTCACAAGCGGAGCAGTACAGCTTTTGCTATGGTACTCCACTTGATTTATGTGTGAAAAATCTTTATAATGAATTGTTGGGGTTTTTATTTCCTGATGTTATGGACACGGAGACGGAAAATTAAGGAGAAGAAAGAAGGAAGATGAAGAAGAGAGGTAGGAAACAAAATGTCATGAGAGAGGGTGAGTTGAAAATACAAGAGAGGAAGGGGAACAAAGAAAACACAGGAAAACATTGAAGTCTGCCTCCATACCCACAGAACGGCAGAGAGAGGGGGAAAAACAAAACACGAAAAAGGAACATCGACAAAACCAACCAAACATTGTGAACTTAAGAATTACACAACCACATCACACAAAAATAGATATAAAAATACAACAATAATGTCACAGAAAAACTCATGGTACCGATTAATCAAGCTCTAGTAATGATAACCTCAGCCCAAGAATATATCCTTAAACACCAGAGACCCCACATCTATGTGTGTGTGTTAGCATGCTGGTGCATATAAGGTTTCTCCATAAGAGTGTTCGATAGTTGGTGTGAGAAGACATCAATCCGTCCCCCAGGAATCGATACAGACATGAAGGAGATCGGAGCAAAGACGTCCAAAGGACCGCCAGAGCCCCAGGCGGACCCGGGCGGGGCCGACCGCATCCCCCGAGAGAGGAGAAAGGGAGAACCCCAGGGGAACATCCAGCGGCCACTATGCAGGCGCCCGGGGGGCAGCAGTGACGAGCCCACGGGCTCTGCCGGCAACCGGCCGTGCCGGGGCGGGCTGGTCAACGGACCGGGGGAGCCGGGGCCCAGGGGCACCCTACCCCCCAGCAGGGACCCGACAAGGGACCGGCCGACGAGGGGCCCCCGGCACTGCAGGGGCCGCGGCCGCCACGCGACGCCTCCGCCCTAGGCCAATCCCCACCGCCAACATCCCAGCGCCCCACCAATAGCCGCAGGGGACGGACAGCATCCCCAGGCCGGGCTCAGTCAGCATCTGGACGCCAAGTTGTACCAGCTCCCGGGTCCTAATCCCGCGCAACGCAGGGCGCCGAGACCAGGCTTCAAACGAGGGCCAGGGCCGGTCCAGCCCGCCAATGAGCCGGCCACGCACGGCGCGCACAGAACAGGTGATCAAACGAGCAGAGACGCCGGATCCGCATCCCGCCGAGCCACCGAGCAGGCACCACCCAACGATCCCAAACCTGGCACCTCTAAAAGACCAACCAAAGGAAGATATCGGCCCAGCGCATCGGCTGACCGACACACCGGCCCCCCCAGGCCCGGTCAGGCACGCACCAGGTCCGAACCGGATTGACCACCAACGCACCGGCAGGCAGGGGCCCCCGTCACCGGCGGAGAGTGACGGAGGGGAAATAGGCCCCCCATTAAGTTTAAGGCCTGAGGTGCGCCAGGCGAGGGGGCAGACCAAGATCCAACCTGACAGGTAGACAAAGACATACAAACACAGTCATACGTTCCCTCCCTCTTAAACACATACATTCTCCTATCCTAGCAGTGACCCCCGACACACTCCTATTGGTCCGTGACCACCCATGGTGACATTGGCGATTACATCACGGCCAAAGGGGCTATAAGAGTAGTCGCGCCCATTTTGAATTGTTCTCAAGACAGACGTTTCAGAGAGAAACTCAGGCTCAACAGAGGACATCTTACCGGTGAAGATTCTCTTTTGTTCTGACCCGCTGGTCAAAGCTTCGAAGTGCTCATTCGGTTTGTGTATCTCGTTTGAGCTATATCAGAACTGTTCCGAGACAGTTCGTTAGACGTCGACCTACAGGCCATCCAGCCTGCCTTTGGGCCACACAGTCCTTAAATCCTGTACAAGGTTTTTTTATAACTCTTCCTTTTCTTGCTCAACTACGGACACAATTTGCTCTCTTAGTGGACTGGACCTCCTTCAAAGCAAAGCTGTGTTTGAAACTGTTTGTTTTACCCTGAGCAGATCACACCTTACTTTCTTTTTTTCCCTTCCTCTCTTTTCCTCTCTCTCTCACTCCCTGATCACCCAGGCGGCAGAGTTGAACTCGGTCTAGCCTGTTAGCTGGTCTTAGCTGAAAGTATGTGAATATGAAACTCCATTGTCTTTAGTCTGTTGGTAAAGCAGACGCCCTCCACATGGACGCTTCAGCCCATGTGCTCTGTCCATTTTAGCCAAAGATAGTTTATGGCCCTTTGTCTCCTTACACTACATGTGCCCCCCCCCCCTCCATCTTGGCACAGAGCTAAGATTTATGACTTTTTTCCCACAGCCTATCTGTGACTTGGGTCCTCTGGAGTGAGGGCCCCCCCCTCCTTTTCTGACCCGAACCTCAGCTGTTCTCACTGATTCATTTCATGTTAATTGTGTTTAATGTTCACCTATTATTGTTTTCTAAGATCTGTAGTATTGGTTGCATGCTTTAGAATAGATGGGATAAATATATGAAATGTTTGGCTGTCAGGTTGAGCTATTTTCTAAATACTGGGAGAAGATGTGGAGGTGGTTGAGGAGTATAAATACCTCGGAGTTCACCTTGACAACAGACTGGACTGGAGACTGAACAGTGAAGCCATCTACAAGAAGGGACAGAGCAGACTGGACTTCTGGAGGAAGCTTAGGTCCTTCAAGGTTTGCAGCAAGATGCTGGAGATCTTCTACAAGTCTGTTGTGGAGAGGGTAATCTCTTCAGCCGTCATCTGTTGGGGTAACAGCATCAGAGCCAAACGCTACAGGAAATCCTTCCTGCCCACAGCTATCATCATCTACAACAACTCCTTAAATAATTAATTATTCCTTTTTTTTTTAGAAATACAAGAAGGACTCAAATAGACAATGAGTATTTTAGTTGAAAGCTTTAACCCAACATTTTTTTTCAACGTTTCAAATGATTTTGTCACATGCAGAAATGTAATTCCATTTTCTCTGACATCATTCAGTAATTTCATAAATGCAACACATTTCATTTTCTTTAGTAGCCTATTAATAGCATAAAGGCAAAGAAAAAGACAACCATAATATGCAGTGTTATTTCATCTTAAATGTCAAAAGATTTTGTGGCTCCCATGGTTTTCTTTACTGACGGAATCTGGTCCTAAAGGCTCTTGGAGTGGTAAAGGTTGCTCTGCTCTAACCTCATTCTTATGGAAGGAAAAATATATTTTCTTTCCATAACACAGTTAACGTAGTCGGATAAAACGGGATTCCAAAATGGTGACGCCCAAGTACCCATTATTGGCAGTGCCTCTTACATTGTGATAAGCTGTACTTTCCATATGCAAAACACTACTTTAAGTTTAAAGTTGTAGGCTCTACTTGTAGCATTGATTTTAGACAAACTCTTTCTAGTGTGTCTTGTAAAATAAGCATGTTTCCACGATAACTTCTATTGTTAATTTGAGCAATGGTCATATTGAAAGTCAAATTCGGAGCAAGAAAAAATCTCAGACTTTTCGAGTGGGATGTCCAACTTCAGGGGGCATTCCTGTAGATTTTTTTTTTAACGCACCACATGAACGTTAACTTGGAAGCTGTTAACTCAATCCCAGCTCCGAGGTCCCACTTCCGAGGTAAATGGAACGCAGAATAAGCTGGTCAGGTCAGGGCCGGTGATATTTCCACCTCAGTTGATCCAACAGGAAATCATTCATCATCTTCTGGATTTTGATTAGAATGGATATCATTGCTAGATTGTGTTATTAGTATCAGAAACTTTGAGTAAATGCCAGAATATGTTCCATTCATATTCAAAGATTTGTAGACATTTCCTCAGTTTTTGGTAGAGCTCAGGAGTTGGTGCTGATCTGCTGTGTTTAGCTGTCTCCATCATGGTTCCGTTAATCCTGGTTCTGTCCATCCTGGTCCAACATCTCCTCTCTGGTCTCCTCTGTCCCAGAATAATTGTCCTTCATCCAGATGCAGCTCTGCTAACCTCAGTCCTGCCACCATTTTGTTTCTAGAAAGAAGAGGCTTTCTCCTTTAACCCTTCAAAGCAGCCATACTGGTTTAGTGGCATGACCTTTGACCTTTAACCTGCTAATTGAGGCCTGTAGAGTCTGAGATGGAGCTCTTGAGTTTCTGGTCATTTTTCCAAGCTTCACTCTCTGGACTTGGGCTATCTGAGAGGTTCTCCTCTCTGGAGGATGATGGACTGCAGACGCTTTGGAGATGACTTTTGTTCCTACGCAAAGATCAGCAGCTCCTCCCTGGAGAATCTTCTAGAAAATTGTTCGATTTAGATTTTATAAACATTGGGGGTTTTCTTTTGATTTTGTGTGATGTTGCATCAAATTATGGTTTTATTATCTGTAAATTTTCCGTTGCCCTCTCGTTGTGCGTTTAAAACCTGAAAATCATTATCATCATCAACTCAAGATAAGCAGAAGGTTCTCATGAAACTGTTTCCTCTTGTTTTGAAGCCACAGACTCAACTCTCTCCTCCCTCTTTTCATCTACTACCGCAGGACAAGCGATAATCACATTTCCTCATTCTTGGCCATTTTTAGCTTAAATGGACTTGGAAAATAAAAGAGTACAGAGTTAACCCAGAGTTCACCAGGTTCTGACCCGGTTCCTTCTTCAAAGAAGACAAACAAAAACTGAGAGGACAATGAGAGCCACAGATGTTTTCCCTTTAGTAGCAAACAAGGTCTACCATCAGCACCGAAGGTGTGTCCTCTCTCCTCTTCTGCACCTCAGTGGACCTGTCTTTGAAGCTCCTGAAGTTTGCAGATGCAACCATTATGGTTCTGATCCAGGACGGTAAGTCAGTCAGCACACAGACATTAAAGACCCACTCCAATGAAAATCATGTTTTTCGTGTTGTCAACATTTTCTTGCGGCATTTTTTTTATGCCAAATGACATATCTTAAGAAAATTAAGCTCAAAATTGCATTTCTGAGTACTTCTGCTTTGATATCCCTGTGAATGAGTAGCAGATGCTAAAAGGCCGTCTGAAACAGACTGCGTTTGTGACGTAGCAACCGCACTGGTCGTTGTATGTGGATATGACGTAAACTTTGTGCGGCTGGCGTACATGTTGTTTCCCCAAACAAAGGGATCATTGCAAAGATGGCCGCTGAAACAGCAGATCTACTCACAGTGCTTGTCTTTGTGATGTGTGCAGTTTTGCGCACATGGAAACGCTTAAGAGACATTGATAAAGAAGTTGAAAAAGCGTGTTCTTATGCACTGCTGTTCACGTGACATTTATACGTCATCAATGTGTGCGCTCACAGCGTTCCCTGCCCCCCTCCCCTTTTCCCCACTGCCCCAGCTTTTCCGGAACATTACCTGATAATCTGAATGCAAACACCATACCGCCAAAAGTCCGCTCTTGTTACTAGGTCTTCATCAATAAAATTACCGGTAAAGGGTATCCGGACAGAGTCCTGGAAGATTGCTTTCAGACTCAAAAGCAAAACAGACGAAGTCCGGAATATTACCGTTTTTCAGGGCCTGTTTGAAAGGGGCTTAAGTGGATCAGCTGGTCCACTGGTGCTGTCAGAACCACCTGGAGTTTAACCCACTCAAGACTGTGGAGATGATGGTGGACATCTGGAGAATGCCCCCCACACTACCTCTCACCATCCTCAACAACTCTGGCTCTACTGTGGATCTCTTCTGGTTCTTCAGAACCACCCTTCTCTGGGCCTGAGCCGCCGTTCAGAAGAAGGTCCAGAAGAGAAAGGACTTCGTGCAGCAACTCTGGTAGTTAAACTTTTCCAGGAGCTGCTGGTCATCCTGTCCTGTTCCTCCATCACTCTGGGGTTTGGATCATCAGAACCAGACTGCAGGGAACCTTCAGGTCTGCAGAGAGGATCATCAGGGCGGTCCTTCCCTCCAATCAGGACTTGTACAGGTCAAGGGTCAGGAAAAGGTCAGCTACCATCTCTGCAGACCCCACACATCCTGGACACAAAGGGTTTAGACCTTTACCTTAAATCTATTAAATGTGGTTTATTAAACATAAGATCTCTCTCCTCAAAGACTTTGATAGTAAATGACTTGATTTGTGGTAATCACATTGATTTCCTTTGTCTCACAGACACCTGGTTGCAGCAGGAGGATTATGTCAGTATAAATGAGTCAACTCCTTCCAGTCATTTAAATTTTCACATTCCTAGAAATACTGGGCGAGGAGGAGGAGTTCCAACCATTTTTCGTTCTGATTTACTAATTAGTCCCAGACCAATTCATAGCTACAGTTATTTTGAACATCTAACCCTTAATTTTCCTCATCCAAGTTGCAAAACATTAAGACCATTTTTGTTTGTGGTTTTGTATCGTCCACCAGGCCCTTACTCTCAATTCTTGGATCAGATCTCACATTTTTGATCTGATTTAGTATTAAATACTGATAGGGTTATTATAGTGGGGGACTTTAATATTCATGTGGATACTGAAAATGATAGCCTAAATGCAGCCTTTAGTGCTATTTTAGACTCAATTGGCTTTACTCAAAAAGTACAGGGATCGACCCACTCGGGTAAACACACTTTGGACCTTGTACTGACATACGGTATTGAGTGTGAGGAAATAACAGTCCACCCACATAACCCGGTCCTGTCTGACCACTTCTTAATAACTTTTGAATTTACTTTAACTGACCATTTTAAATCTGAAAGAAAATTTCACTATAGTAGAGCTTTATCAGACAATGCTGTAACAATTTTTAAAGAATCTGTACCATTCTTACTTTCCTCAGTGTCTCAGAGTAACACAGTGGATGGCAGCAATTCTATCTCTAACCCTTCAGAAATTGATGATCTGGTTCACAGCGTTACGTCCTCATTGCGTTTGGCATTAGATAGTGTAGCCCCCTTAAAAAAGAAAGTGGCTAGCCATAGGAGGCTGACTCCTTGGTTCAACGCAGAGTTGCGTGCTTTAAAGCAGAATACTAGGAAGTTGGAGAGAAAATGGCGCTCTACACACCTAGAGGATTCCTATTTAACCTGGAATAACAGTCTACTGCTGTATAAAAAGACTCTTCGACAAGCTAGAACAGCATATTTTTCATCATTAATAGAGGCGAATAAAAACAATCCTAGGTTTCTTTTTAGTACAGTTGCCAAACTTACACAGAGTCATAGCTCTGTTGAGCCAACTATTCCCCCAGCTCTTAGCAGTGATGATTTTATGGGATTCTTCATAAATAAAATTAATTCTATTAAAAATAAAATCATTGGCATCCTCCCAAACATGATTACTTCTTCCTCAGTAAATGAGGCAGTATCGGAAAGAACTGTAGATCCTCAGTTGTGCTTAGGCTGTTTTGATTCAGTCGAGCTTTCGGAATTATCAAAAATATTAGCCTCATCTAAACCTTCAACTTGTATGTTGGACCCAATCTCAACCAAATTATTTAAAGAAGTGTTCCATTTGGTTCCTGGCCCCATTTTGGATATGATGAATCTATCCTTAGTAAACGGATTCGTACCACAGGAATTTAAAATAGCTGTAATTAAACCTTTACTCAAGAAACCTTCCCTTGATCAAGATGACTTAGTGAATTACAGACCTATATCTAACCTTCCTTTCTTATCCAAAGTCCTGGAGAAAATTGTTGCTAATCAAGTCTGTGAGCATTTAAACAATAACGAGCTGTTTGAAGAGTTTCAGTCAGGTTTTAGAGCTCATCATAGCACTGAAACAGCACTGGTGAAGGTTACTAATGATATTCTCATGGCCTCAGATAATGGACTGGTGTCTGTTCTGGTTTTGTTAGATCTCAGTGCTGCTTTTGACACAGTCGATCATAATATTCTCTTAGAAAGGCTTGAACATGTTGCAGGGATCAAAGGAACAGCACTAGGCTGGTTTAAATCATATTTGTCTGATAGATTCCAGTTTGTTCATCTAAATGATAAATCATCTTCACTCTCAAGAGTTACTTGTGGAGTTCCACAGGGTTCTGTCCTTGGACCAATTCTGTTCACCATATATATGCTCCCAATTGGTAGAATTATTAGACAGCATGGGATAAATTTCCACAGCTATGCAGATGATACACAACTATATTTATCCATAAATCCTGATGAACCCAGTCAGTTAGGTAGATTACAGGCATGTCTGGAAGACATAAAAACATGGATGAATCTAAACTTTTTGCTTTTAAATTCTGACAAAACAGAAGTTTCCGTCTTTGGACCAGAAGTTCTTAAACAGAAACTGATTAGTCAATCACTTCATCTGGATGGCATTAAATTGTCCCCCAGTAATAACGTAAAGAACCTCGGCGTTATTTTTGACCGAGACTTGACATTCAAATCCCATATTTAACAGGTTTCTAGGATTTCTTTCTTTCACCTCCGGAATATTGCTAAAATTAGAAACATCCTGTCCAGGAGTGATGCTGAGAAACTAGTCCATGCATTTGTTACCTCAAGGCTGGACTACTGTAATTCTTTACTATCAGGTAGTCCACAAAATGCCATTAAAAGCCTTCAGTTGATCCAAAATGCGGCAGCAAGAGTTCTGATGTATATTAAAAAGAGAGATCACATTTCTCCTATTTTAGCTTCCCTTCATTGGCTCCCTGTTAAATCCAGAATAGAATCTAAGATCCTTCTTCTTCCATATAAAGCCCATAATTATCAAGCTCCATCATACATCAGAGATCTAATTGTTCCTTATGTTCCTAAAAGAGCACTTTGCTCTCAGACTGCAGGTTTACCTGTAGTTCCTAGGATTTCTAAAAGTAGAATGGGAGGCAGATCTTTTAGTTATCAGGCTCCTCTCCTGTGGAACCAGCTCCCAGCTTTAGTCCGTGAGGCAGACACTCTGTTTACTTTTAAGGCCAGGCTTAAAACTTTCCTTTTTGATAAAGCTTATAGTTAGAGTGGCTTAGGTCATCCTGAGCTATCTCTGTAGTTATGCTGCTATAGGCTTAGACTGCTGGAGGACAGACTAAGACACTCTGCTACTTTTCTCTCCTACTACTCTCCAGTTGTATTATTTGCTGTTATTTTGACTGTTAACTTTGTTTTCTCTCTGTGTTTTTCTCTCCATAGAAGATATACCTGGTCTGGTATCCTGCTTGGCTGCAATGCCCTGTTGGACGGGGGGCATCGACTGGGATGATCCTCCCAGTAACTGAACATCCACTGTGTCCTGTTATCAACTTTTTGCTTTCTGTAACATAGAAAGTTCTCTTATATCAGATCTTCTGTTCCTTCTGTGTTTCTGCTCTGTCTTCTCAAACCCCCAGACGGTCGTGGCAGATGGCCGCTCCTACTGAGCCTGGTTCTGTTGGAGGTTTCTTCCTGTTAAAGGGGAGTTTTTCCTCTCCACCGTCGCTACATGCTTGCTCAGTATGAGGGATTGCTGAAGGATTGCTGTGGTTGGAAAGTCTGCATCAACGGGGCCCAACCTCACGCCAATGACTGACGCAATCTGCTGGGATTCCTTAAATAGGAAACTTTTTAACTGATTGGAATGTTTGTATAAATGTATTGAAATAACTTCTTGTTAAGTGCCTTGAGATGACATCTGTTGTGAATTGGCGCTATATAAATAAACTGAATTGAATTGAATTACCTCCAGGGCGGCGCCAGAGAGACAGTTTCTCCTGCCAGACTGGCTCTCTGATCCATACCAGGCATATCTGTACCAATTCAACCTTGTCTTCTTCTTTTATTAAAACACTCTCACATGCTTGTACTAATGATCATTAACAAAAGAACATCATCAGTAGGGTTTATTAAGTTGTGCAGCCTTGATTTAAATAATTGTTTCTGTTTTTTAAAGTTTTTTTAAAACTTAAACTTGTTTTCTTGGTTCCTTGGGAGCAGAATCTCTCCTCCACCACCTTTAGGTTAGTTTTTCTCATTTCTCTTTCTTAGTTATTTTTGAACGTGTCAACAGCTTCAAACCAGCAGCATGGAAATATGTGAGGTCTCTGTGTGTTTGTTTCAGGAAGGTGTGGCTTGTGGTCACACTGACGATAACAACATCATGCTGCAGATGGACAGGAAAACACATAATCTGCAGCAACACAGCGAATCAAGTGCACCGATCGGAGCCAAACAGAACCGGGTAATAGACCAAAAGACAGCGGCACAGCAAGTAAAAAGGTCAGTTTTTAACTTTCATATACCATGGTGAGATGTTGTTCCATCAGAACGGTTGATCAAAACAAAGAAATATTAAATAAAGGATGTGTGTTTCTGATGGTTCTGAAACATGTTTTTAATCCGTTTGGAGTCTGATGTGTCGGTTCTAAAAGAAGCAAGTTCATGTTGAGCTTTTCAGGTTAGATGTTTATGACTTTTCACATGCAAAAACCAAACAGACAAAATGATGCTGGTGTTTTATATGTAAATTAAGTTTTTTACTTTGGAACCTAGACTCATTTCATTTAATCTGTCTGTGGTGTTGATGAGTAGCAGCTCTGGATGAAGTTCTGATGCAGAAGATCTGACTTCCAGTTGCCAGAACTTCTCCTCTGGACCTGAACTTTGGTCTCCAGTCTCTGATCTAACAACGTTCATGGTTTTCTGAAAATCACTTTTTTTCCTTAGAGCTTTGCTATAATTGAATGAGTTTCTAGGTGTCTCCCTCACTGCCCACACAGGCGCTGACGTGACTGAGGAAAAAGTCATCCTCCTACACACCTTTAGGTTAAAGGAACCACACATCCTGTACCTCAACCAGCATCATCATGGTAGACCATGACTGGGACAAAACTGTCCAGGACAACATTTCTTCTAGTGTCAGTGAAACCCATCCATCAGGAGGGCTCTTCTTCTTTCCTGCACCGATGCATTTGGTGCTTTAGTGGGCGAACTTTGTTTTCTACAAGAACGGTGGATCAGAACAAACTGTTAACGTTGTTCCAACCTCATCATCAACTCTCTCTCTCTCTCTACAGTGCTACACACAGAAGCAGCTTTGCCTAACAAATGACTCGTGCAAATGATGTCACACGCTGCTCAAAGTTCACTCTGATGAGAGTTCTTCCTCACGGCTGAAAAACCTGAGAAGATTTTTGCTCTGTTTTATTTGACTGTCAAAAGCAACAGCTGTGGCTTTTTAACACCGTTAAATGGAATTGGAGATTTGCGTACTGAACATGTTCCCAGCTGGATGACAGCCTTTTTCTCCCTGAGTAGTTTCAATATCTGACAGCAGTCACAAACACTGCAGATGAAATTGGACTTAAGCGCCTCATATGTACATTTTCTAATTCCTTCCATCTCTTCTCAGTCTGGTTTCAGGGGAGATTATTTAAATTAAACACTAAATAGCTGTATTTTTCTTATGGCCATCTGAAAGTCTATAAACTGAAGCTGTACCAGTGAGAGCAGGTTTTTGTTGCAGACATTACGGGCAGTATTTCTCACAAAGTTTCATCAGAACTAGCATTAGCATGCAAGTTAGCCTGACAATAATGCTGCACACTTCTTCTTCGTGTTTATAAATGCCCTGGATACAACAAATTGGTGCTTTACCGCCACCAACTGGTGTGCAGTGGCATCTCTGGCATGATAAGTTAGGTGGGGCACAGCAACTCAACACCTAATAGCAGCAACTAATTATTCTGTGATGAATACAGTCTGACTTTGATCAATAATATTGATTGCTCTTTTATGTGGTTATGTTATTCAATATTAAATGAACCACATATAATAGCACACATCTACTCACTGCAAACACCATTTTTTGTAAATGTAATTGAAGAATGAAACCTTTTTTAAAGCCTACATGAAATTACAAATAAACGGCCACTCACCAGTGTTGTACTTCTTGAAAAAAAAATGCAGATTTTGCATTTTGGTAAACTTTTCAATAACTGCATATTCTTTCAAATAATCCCCTTTAAATCTATAAGAATCTCTGAAAGTCCTAGAACGATATTAAAATCCAGTGGCTGGTGAGGTCCCAAATGTTTCATCTGTAATTTTCGTTCAAGAGGCAAAGTGTTAAATTTAAATAAAAAAATCTACTTCATTCTTTATTTTTTGTCTAGGTAGCTAGCAAGGATATTAGATGGCTGCACACTTCTATCCAACAGAACCTAAACATGACGTGTTGCTATTCCAATATTTTAATATGAATTATGCTGCACAACCAACTTTTGCATTTGGCAAAATGGAGCGCATCACTTCCTGCTGTGGTTTGATAGAGGGATCTCTTCTTCTTCTTCTAATACATTTCTGACAGACTGCCCGCTAGATGGCACATTGCTGCCTTCCTCCATAGAGGAAGGTAGCGGGATCTCAGCTCGGGGCCGTGGCATTTGTTCCCCTCGGCTGTCCACTGAGCAAACCTTGGGGACGCCCACTGTGATTTCAGATGTTCATCATTGAAACAAATGTTAGGGGCCAGCCCCAATCGCTGCTTATAGAGAATATAACCTACTGATCCTGTCAGTATTCTGGCAAAGACTTAGATAGTTATACACAAATGTTTACAACAGAATCTTCTTGGTAACAGAATTGTTCTTTATATAATATTACTATGTAAAGAACAACCCTGTTCTACTGATTAATTTCATCATGCAGTACATAGAGCTACACTGCGACATGTGGTGGGGCCCAAATGCAGAGATGCCGCAGATCCAGTTCATTCTACATTCCAATAAAAGATTTGGTTAGAAAATTAATGCCAATTAGTAAAAGGTTATCTATCTAAAGGAGTCAAGCTGATTTTACTGAATCGTTTTTGCAGCAATCCGTTATCCTGAACAAATATGTGGCATCAGTGGAGAGGAACCACCCTCCAGCAGAACCAGAACCAGGTTCAATGTGAGCAGCCATCTTCCCAAAGCAGCTTACAGTTGAGAATACAGAAATGAGACTGAATGGAATGGATTTAAAGTCAAGCGGAGTACACAAAGTTAAAGGCCGTAATACCTCAGTCCGTGGTTCAGTTCAGGAAAGGGAAATCCAAAAACAGTGCTGAGAGTTGTTTTATTTGTAGGAACAAAAACACAAGCACACACACTTAATGGCAGCAATAGCTCCACCAATGGCTTCACCAAGGGAGGAGAAAGAGCTAAACACAGAGACACTAGGCCAGGTGTACCTTCCATTTGGTGAATATATTGCCAAGGCTTTGTTTATATTTCTAGAAGTACTGGGTGAGGAGGAGGAGTTGCAACTATTTTTCATTGTGATTTGCTAAATAATCCCAGACCAATTGATAGCTACATTTCTTTTTAACATCTAACCCTTATTTTTCCTCATCCAAGTTGCAAAATATTAAGACCGTTTTTGTTTGTGGTTTTGTATCGTCCACCAGGCCCTTACTCTCAATTCTTGGATCAGATCTCACATTTCTTATCCGATTTAGTAATAAATACTGATAATATTCGTGTGGATACTAAAAGTGATAGCCTAAATGCAGCCTTTAATGCTATTAGACTCAATTGGCTTTACTCAAAAAGTACAGGGACCCACCCACTCGGGTAAACACACTTTGGACCTTGTACTGACATACGTTAGAGTGTGAGGAAATAAAAGTCCACCCACATAACACGTTCTGTCTGACTACTTCTTGATAACTTTTGAATTTACTTTAACTGACGATCTTAAATCTGAAAGAAAATGTCATTATATTAGAGCTTTATCAGACAATGCTGTAACAATTTTTAAAGAATCTGTACCATTCTTACTTTCCTTAGTGTCTCAGAGTAACACAGTGGATGGCAGCAATTCTATCTCTAACCCTTCAGAAATTGATGGTCTGGTTCACAGCGTTACATCCTCATTGCGTTTGGCATTAGATAGTGTAGCCCCCTTAAAAAAGAATGTGATTAGCCATAAGAGACTGACTCCCTGGTGTAATGCAGAATGCATACTTTAAAGCAGAATACTAGGAAGTTGGAGAGAAAGTGGCGCCCTACACACCAAGAGGATTCCTATTTAACCTGGAAAAACAGTCTACTGCTGTATAAAAAGACCATTCGACAAGCTAGAAGACGAATAAGAACAACCCTAGGTTTCTTTTTAGTACAGTTGCCAAACATAGCTCTGTTGAGTCAACTTTTCCTCCAGCCCTTAGCAGTGATGACTTTATGGGATTCTTCATAAATAAAATTAATTCTATTAAAAATAAAATCATTGAGGGTAAGAAAGCAAAGTGAGGGGGATCCTGAGGGAGGAGTGAGCATTAGCTGCTGCTGAGATCTCGTGAGAGCTGTGCTTAAGTAATATGGCCGTAAACTGGTAAAACAAACAAACTCAGGTAAAAACAAATCAATACATTCGAGCCAAATATAGCAAACGTTTAATAATAATAACCATCATGTTGTATTTCTCCATGAAACAAACTGGACGAGGAAACATTGGACAGCCTGGAAAGCTACTTGGACAAGTGCTTTGACAACATTATGGGCAAGCCACAAAAATCCACCTCTGCTATGCGGCAGCCATTCTGAGGCCAGCACCCCCACCATCTCTCCAGAGAAAAGCTACAGCGATTTCCTGGACTCAATAGATAAGAACCTAACCAGCCTAGACGCCCGTCTGGCCCTGGTTGAGGTTCTCCACAAAGCTCTAAGGGAATCCCTGGAGTTCAACCAACAACAGGTAGCATCACTCGCTGCTGAAAACCAAACGCTGAGAGACGGTGTAAAAAACTCACCGAGGGGATGACGCAGCTGGCCGGAGAAAGTAAGAGGATGAAAGAAACTATCTTGGATATACACGCCAGGGGAATACGGGACTATCTTGTTTTTTCCGGGATCCCAAAAGAGGCTGAGGACGACACTGAATCCACCATCAGAGATTTTCTCCAACATCAGTTAAAGCTCCCAAGCGACACGGTAAAAAACATCACTTTTCACCGAGTCCACCGGCCCGGAGGTAAGAAGCCCAACAACAGCCGGCCGTGACCAATTGTTGCTAAATTCGAGCATTACAAGCAAAAAGAGCAGGTCAGAGGTAAGGGCAGAGAGCTGCAGGGAACAAATTACAGCGTTAACGATCAATATTCGAAGGAGATCCTGGATAGAAGACGCGTTTTGTTCCCAATCAAGAAATATATCAGTGAAGGCACCAGAGCTACAGTAGTGGTAGATAAACTGTATGTTAATGGGCAGCTGTTCAGGGACCCCCAGCTTACTCCTTGGCTTTATTAGTCATGTAACACTGGCTAGATAAGAGTTGTTTTATCAGTCAACTATAATCTAATGTTAGCACAGCTCTGTAAAGTTGTTTACATTACTCAATGTGGGCGGGGCCAGGGCTAAGCACTGGGATACTGGCTCTTTGTTCTTTTTTCTTTTCTCATGTTCACATGTCTATCACCAAATATCTTTGTCACTCCTTTTTTCTTCTTTTATCACTCACACACATACACTGAATTTTTTCATAACTATTTATTTCTCCCTCAGCCTTAACACCTTCGCAACTTCCTTCTATTTTTCTCATTCTTATATCTCGGCTTTTGGATTTTCAATCAGGCAACCCCAAGCACAAACTAATAATACACCTGTGTTTATCAGTTTCTATGGTGATATGGACTTTACAACTTTTATCTCAAAACTATGACTACTCTAAGGTTTGTCACGTGGAACATTCATGGAGCTGGCACCAGAGAGAAAAGAGTTAAGATTTTTAACCAGCTTAAAAAATTGAAGGCAGATGTCGTCTTATTACAAGAAACCCATAAATCTTCCTCAGCTGCAGATGATCTTAAATCCCCTGAGTTTCCTAATGTGTTTTCTGCATGCTATAACTCTAGACAAGACGTAACTTTATTCATCTCTTTGGGATGACTCCCTCAGGGAAATTACATACAATAAAATACAAAGGGGAGTAGCAATATTAATAAATAAAAATGTTAATTTTACAGTAATAGATACAGCTACAGATCCAGAGGGTATATTTATTATAGTAAA
Organism: Valencia hispanica; assembly: GCA_963556495.2. Lineage (NCBI taxonomy): Eukaryota > Metazoa > Chordata > Actinopteri > Cyprinodontiformes > Valenciidae > Valencia > Valencia hispanica. The sequence goes on along the minus strand of OY747700.1, from coordinate 2,618,045 downwards.
ACTATCAATACATAACCAAAAGTTATGTATTGTCAGTATATATGGTCCAAATGTTGAAGATCCCTCATTCTTTCATTCCTTCTTCTCTGTGCTCCTTGAACACTTGGATTGCTCACTTCTTCTTGGGGGCGACCTCAACTTTGGTTTAAATGAAGGAATAGACAGGCTCAGCACAGCAGGGACTCAGTGCAGCTGGCAATTCATATATATAGTTAAGCGGTACATGAGCGATTATGGACTTTGTGATGCATGGCGATCTCTTCACCCCAATGACAAAAATATACTTTCTTCTCAAATGTCCTCCATTCGTATTCTCGACTGGATTATTTGTCAGTCAGCAGCTCACTGTTGACTGACATTTCAGACACTAAGATACACCCTATAGCTGTTAGCGATCATGCTCCTGTTTCTCTAACTTTGGTAAATAAAACAGAAACACCTCAAAGCAAAAATTGGAGATTTAATATATCATTACTTAAGGATAAAGAATTTAATAAATATTTTGAAAAAGAGTGGGCTTCTAATTTGGAATATAATGACCGACCTGGTATGTCGCCATCCATTCTTTGGGAGGCAGGGAAAGCTGTGATTAGAGGTAAAATAATCTCATTCACATCAAATAAAAAGAAAATAGAAAAAAAAACGTATTCAGGAATTAGAAGAAACAATTAATTAATTAGAAGCTTCCCTAGATGAGTAGAGACTAGGCAAAATCCGTAAAGCAAAATTGGAATTAAATGAAATTATTAATAAACAGACCCAATTTTTAATTCAAAGACTTAAGATAGAAAACTTTGAACAAGGTAATAAATCAGGTAGATTTTTGGCTAACCAGCTTAAAATTAATAAAGAAAAAACAACTATATCTGCTATTAAAGATCAGACCAGGAATACAGTATGTGATCCCGGAAGAATAAACACCTTAAAAGGATTTTACAAGGCATTATACTCACCGGAGATAAACCCATCAGATCATGAAATTGAATAATTTTTGGATAAAATAACACTACCTAAATTATCAGAAAGTCAAGCGATGGCCCTGGATTCACCACTAACAGCTGCTGAACTCCAGGAGGCCCTCCAAAGCATGCCCAATAAAAAGGCTCCAGGCCCAGATGGATTTCCAGCAGAGTTCTATAAAGAATTTTGGAATATTAATTACATGAATTACAAATTCCAGCAAGAGTTTTAGATTTTCTTAATCTCAACCCCCCCAAATTGCTGTCTAAAATATACAAAACTTTATCTACATTAGATGAATCAATAGCCATCCCTATTTCAAAATGGGAGGTGGATTTATCAGCCAGCTTTGACCAATACGTCTGGTCTCAGATATGTTTAAGAACCTTTAAAATAACAAAAAATCCTCATTTGCAAGTAATACAATACAAAATCCTTCATAGAGTACACTATACAGGTCAACGAATGTTTAGGATGGGTTTTACATCGTCTAATACCTGCTTACAATGCACAAGCAATATACCAGATACTTATGTTCATGCGCTTTGGTTCTGTCCACCTGTTAAGAAATTTTGGTGCCAGATATGTGAGGACTTATCAAAGTGTCTAAAATGTAAGATCCCACCATCTCCCTCAATTTGCCTGTTAGGAAATTTAAATGATGTCACCATGGACACAAAGTCAGTTCTAATGGTTCACATTGCCTTATGCATTGCTAAGAAAACTATCCTCCTGAACTGGAAAAATAAAAAGGGCTCTTAATATTAATCAGTATAGAAATCTCTTGTTGGACCATATTGGTCTTGAGACGGCCTCTTGCTCCATATCTGATCAATCTCTCTGGGCTCCTTTGATTGGCTCCATCACCTAGTGGGGGTGGGGGGCACTTGGTTTTGTCGTTTGGGACATTGTTGCTGATGTGGGGGTTTTGGGGTTGGAGGCGTCTGGGGGGGACCCCGGGGGGTGGGATCACTGGGCGGATAGGTGAGAGGGGGAAGGGGGTGGGTGTGAACTCAACCTGGGTGTCTAGTGTCTTTTGTGTTTTGAGAGTAGAGCGAATGTCAGGGTGGGTTTAGTTCCCCTTCTGGGATGGGGCTGGGGGGACTGCCTTGGGGTCCGTGGGGCTTTGTGGTGCTGTTGCCGTGGGCCCCGGGTCGAACGTGCCATGGTCTCCCTCCCCTGGTGGATCCCGGTGAACAGCGGTGCCTATTGGGGTCAGTGGGGGAGCTGGCTCCCTGGGAAGACATTTTGTCTCCCAGTCCTTCCCTCCCCATCCCTGGACACCTCTGTCCACCAGCTCCATCACTTTACCACTCATATAGGGTCTTGGGGCATGGGCACATCACTGGGGTGCGAGGAGGGGAGGCCCTCCTCGCTATCCCGTGGTGTCCTGGGTCCCAATTTTAATATACAACTTAGACACTCCCACTTATAACATTCTCACGCGACACATATGTAGGGACTTTGGGGTGGGCACACTTTTCGGCATCCAGAGGGGGAGCGGTTCAATCAGCTTCAGCTCTGGTGCCGGTGCCCACTGTTAAACCACATACAGACAGTGAGGGCTCGGGGTGGGGGTTGGGGGATGTGTGGCTGTCTTTCCCACATCCCACCCCTCTGTTTTAAATGCACATTATAACAACACGCATCAACACCATACTCGAGCGGGAGGATAGAGGCTAGGGGTCTTTTCACACCCCTGTTCGCTACGGGCCATCAGGGGTTGGGGTCTGGAGGAGGAACAGGCGGTCTGGTCGGGGTCCTGGATTGTCAGGCTGCTTTGCCACTGTGGGGCCCTTGGCGGTTTGCTTGTCTCCGTCCTAGCAGGTAGGGGGTCCATCTCCCGGGTCCGGGGGCTGGTGGCTCTACTGGGGTATCGGTACCTGGACCTGGCCGCATAAAGTGTGTATGGGGTGTGTGAGTGAGGGTACAGCGTAATTTTTTTGGGTGTCTTGGTGAGTCAGTGAGAATGTATGGGTTTAAGAGGGAGGGAACGTATGACTGTGTCTGTATGTCTTTGTCTACCTGTCAGGTTGGATTTTGGTCTGCCCCCTCGCCTGGCGCACCTCAGGCCTTACACTTAATGGGGGGCCTATTTCCCCTCTGTCACTCCCCGCCGGTGACGGGGGCCCCTGCCTGCCGGTGCATCGGTGGTCAATCCGGTTCGGACCTGGCCGGGCCTGGGGGGGCCGGTGTGTCGGTCGGCCGATGCGCTGGGCCGATATCTTCCTTTGGTTGGTTGGGGCACCTCTTTTAGAGGTGCCAGGTTTGGGATTGTTGGGCGGTGCCTGCTCGGTGGCTCGGCGGGATGCGGATCCGGCGTCTCTGCTCGTTTGATCACCTTTTCTGTGCGCACCGTGCTTGGCCGGTTCATTGGCGGGTTGGACCGGCCCTGGCCCTCATTGGATGCCTGGTCTCGGCGCCCTGCGTTGCGCGGGATCGGGACCCGGGAGCTGGTACAACTTGGTGTCCAGATTCTGGCTGAGCCTGGCCTGGGGATGCTGTCCGTCCCCTGCGGCTATCGGTGGGGCGCTGGGATGTTGGTGGTGGGGATTGGCCTAGGGTGGAGGCGGCGCGAGGCGGCCGGCGGCCGGCCGCGGCCCCTGCAATGCCGGGTGCCCCTCGTCGGCCAGTCCCTTGTCGGGTCCCTGCTGGGGGGTGGGGTGCCCCATACAAGCCCGGCTCCCCTGGTCCATTGACCGGCCCGCCCTGGGGCGGCCGGTTGCCGGCGGGGCCCATGGGCTCGTCACTGCTGCCCCCCTGGCCCCTGCATAGTGGCCGCTGGATGTTCCCCTGGGGTTCTCCTTTGCTCCACTCTTGGGGGATGCGGTCGTTCCCGCCCGGGTCCGCCTCGGGCTCTGGGGGTCCTTTGGACGTCTTGGCTCCGATCTCCTTCATGTCTGCATTGATTCCTGTGAGACGGATTGATGCCTGCTCACACCAGCTATCGAACACTCTTATGGAGAAACCTTATATGCACCAGCATGCTAACACACAGACATAGATGTGGGGTCTCTGGTGTTTAAGGATATATTCTTGGGCTGAGGTTATCATTATTAGAGCTTGATTAATCGGTACCATGAGTTTTTCTGTGACATTGTTGTTGTATTTATATCTATTTATATGTGATGTGGTTGTGTAATTCTTAGTTCACAATGTTTGGTTTGTTTTGTCGATGTTCCTTTTTCGTGTTTTGTTTTGTTTTTCCCCCTCTTTCTGCCGTCCTGTGGGTATGGAGGCAGACTTCAATGTCTTCCTGTGTTTTCTTTGTTCCGCTTCCTCTCTTGTATTTTCAACTCACCCTCTCTCTTGACTTTTTGTTTCCTACTTTTCTTCTGCATGTTCTTTCTTCCTTCCCCTTAATTTTCAGTCTGTCCTCCTAAACATTATTACTTCTCTCTCAGTAAATGAGGCAGGATCGTAGAGAACTGTAGAACCTCATTTGTGTTTGGACTGTTTTGATTCAGTCGAGCTTTCGGAATTATCAAAAATATTAGCCTCATCTAAACCTTCAACTTGTATGTTGGACGCAATCCCAACCAAATTATTTAAGGAAGTCTTCCATTTGGTTCCTGGCCCCATTTTGGATATGATGAATCTATCCTTAGTAAATGGATACGTACCACAGGAATTTACGGTTGCTGTAATTAAAACTTTACTTGATCAAGATGACTTAGTGAATTACAGACCTATATCTAACCTTCCTTTCTTATCTAAAATCCTTGAGAAAATAGTTGCTAATCAAGTATGCGAGCATCTAAACAGTAACGACCTGTTTGAAGAGTTTCAGTCAGGTTTTAGAACTCATCATAGCACTGAAAAAGCACTGGTGAAGGTTATTAATGATATTCTCATGGCCTCAGATAATGGACTTGTGTCTGTTCTGGTTTTGTTAGATCTCAGTGCTGGTTTTGACACAGTCGATCACAATATTCTCTTACAAAGGCTTGAACATGTTGCAGGGATCAAAGGAACAGCATTAGGCTAGTTTAAATCATATTTGTCTGATAGATTCCAATTTGTTCACGTAAATGATAAATCCTCTTCACACTCAAGTTTTACCTGGGGAGTACCACAGGGATCTGTGCTTGGACCAATTCCCTATATATATAGCATGGGATAACTAGATTATAGTTTATTCTAGAATTGCGCTGCTCTGGGTGTTGCATGTTGGCTACATATTAATTTTGGTCTTTTGTATATTGGTTCCTCTGTTTTCTTGAGGAAGATTGCATTTTTTTACCTGTATACTCATTAGTTTTTCAGTGCTGTGAAGCTGGAAGGATTTTTGCTGTAAATGTTTCACTTTTTGACAACTTGTTATAATAATGGCTTGCATTTATATAGCGCTTTTCAAGACTCTCAAAGCACTTTACAACTCCATTATTCATTCACTCTCACATTCACACACTGGTGGAAGCAAGCTATGATTATAGCCACAGACTGACAGAAGCAAGGCTGCCATATCGCGCCATCGGCACTTCTGGCCGACACCAGTAGGCAAGGTAGGTGAACTGTCTTGCCCAAGGACACAATGACATGTGGAAGCTGGAATCGAACCCACAATTTCTGGGTTGACAACTCTACCACTGAGCTACAGCCGCCCTGCTCCTGGTTATGATTCGTAACCATCGCAACAATGTGGTTTACAGCCAGGAGTAGCTGATTAATATCGCAAAAGCTGAAATAATACCTGAACTGAAGCCACAAATCCCTGATGAGTTGATAAGGAGGAGACGTGGATTCAGAGCAGGAGCAAAAAGGAGACAGAGAAGGAGGAAGTTTAAGCCATCTCTTCCATCGATCATAATGGGCAACGTGAGATCACTGGCTAACAAGTTGCATGACCTTCAAGCCCTTACAAGGACTCAGCCAGAGTATCGGGAATGCAGTGTTATGTGTTTTACTGAGACGTGGCTGCAGGATCATATCCCTGCCTCCAACGTCTCTCTGCCAGGCTTCGTGACTGTACGAGCAGACAGAGATCTGAAGACGAGCAGAAAAAGTAAAGGAGGCGGAGTAGCAGTACTTGTCAACAACCGACAGTGTCATCCAGGACATGTTACTGTGAAGTGTTGTCTCTGCAGCCCAAATATCAAACTCTTGGCAGTAAGTTTCCTCAATATTATTTACCAAGAGAGTTCACCAGTATTATTTTGGCAGTTGTTTACATTCCACCTTCAGCTGTTGCCGACAATGCATGTGATGTCATCAGTTCCGTTGTTGCTAAGCTACAGACACAGCACCCAAATGCATTTGTGGCAATATCTGTTCATTTTAATCATGCCTCGCTCTAGTCTACACTTCCAACATTTTAACAGTTTGGCAGCTGCTCCACAAGAAAAAACAAGACCTTGGATTTGTTTTATGCAAATGTAAAGGATGCATACATGTCTAAACCAAGACCTCTTCTGGGACAATCGGATCACAGTCTTATTTTTCTCTGTTCAGAATGTAAGCCACTTGTTAGAGGTTAGAGGCAACATGTGACAAAGTAAACTGTGAGAAAATGGTCACAGGAAGCTGAAGAAGCCCTGCAGGGTTGTTTTGCGAACACAGACTGGATGACTCTTTGCCAAGCACATGGAGAGGACATTAATGACACGACTGAGTGTGTGACTGACTATTTAAACTTCTGTGTTGACAACATCATCCCCACCAGAACAGTGAGATGCTTCCCAAACAACAAACCCTAGATCACCAGTTACCTGAAGGAAATGCTAAACAAGAAAAAAAGAGTCTTCATGGAGGGAGACATGGAATTACTGAGGAGTATACAGAAGCAACTTAAGGTCAAGATCAAAGACAGCAAAGAGGCATACAGGAAGAAGCTGGAGAACAAACTACAGAGGAACAATATCAGAGATGTCTGGTCAGGAATGAAAAAGATCACAGGCTTTAAGGACAGGAAGGATTGTAAAAGAAATAGCTCAGCATCATCCTCTCCTGTTCCCAGCCAAACAGACATCCCACCCATCAGTGATCAATGACTATAGACCCGTTGCCCTGACATCCCACATCATGAAGGTCCTCGAGAGACTCCTGTTGGCCCACCTGAATAAGCAAACAAGAACATATCAAGACCCACTGCAGTTTGCTTATCGCTGTGGAGTTGGAGTTGAAGATGCCATCATACACCTGCTTCAACCAACCCACTGTCATCTGGACAAAGCAGGCAGCACTGTGAGGATCATGTTCTTTAATTTTACCAGTGCATTTAACACATTTCAGCCTGATTTGCTTCGTCAGAAACTTCTGAAGACCCAGGTGGAGCCCTCAACAATCGCCTGGATCAATGACTACCTGATAAACAGACCACAGTTTGTGAAACTGAAAAATGTTGTGTCAAACCAGGTGATCAGCAGCACAGGAGCACCACAGGGGACCGTACTCTCACCATTCCTTTTCATTTTGTACACCTCAGACTTCCAGTACAAATCATAGACCTGTCATCTGCAGCAATACTCAGATGACTCTGCAATTGTCGGGTGTATCAGAGATGGACAAGAAGCTGAATACAGAGAGCTGGTGGACCGCTTTGTGACATGGTGTGGAAACAATCATCTTACTTTGAATGTGAATAAAATAAAGGAGATGATTGTAGATTTCAGAAGAAACAGGGATAAGTCAAACACTATTTTTATCATGGTAGAAGAAGTGGAGGTGGTTGAGGAGTATAAATACCTCGGAGTTCACCTGGACAACAGACTGGACTGGAGAAGGAACAGTGAAACCATCTATAAGAAAGGACAGTGCAGACTGTACTTCTTGAGGAAGCTTAGGTCCTTCAAGGTTTGCAGCAAGATGCTGCAAATCTTCTACAAGTCTGTTGTGGAGAGTGTAATCTCTTCAGCCATCCAGCATCAGAGCCAGAGACTTAAAAAGGCTAAACAACCTGATAAAGAAGGCTGGTTCTGTTCTGGGGACGACTGTGGAACATCTGGAGATGATGCAAAGAAGGATTCTTCATAAAATCCAAAAGAATTATGGACAACCCTGAGAATCCTGAGTGTCTTCAGTTTGAGGCTTCTTCAGTTTTGCTGGAATACAGACCGCTACAGGAAATCCTTCCTGCCCACAGCCATCAGGATCTACAACAACTCCTTAAAGAATTAATTAATTATATGAGCTACAACAACACTTAATTTCCCTCTGGGATCAATAAAGTATTTTGAATTGAATTGAAATTGTTTCATCGGTCTGACACATATAACCACTTCCTCAAAACCTCAATACTGCTGGTCTCCCAGCAGCCAGCACAGCAAACACTACTTTAATTTGGAGCTGAGTTTTCTTTGCCCTGCATTCAAACTTCCAAATAAAATGAGTCCGGGCCATAATCTGATTTTGAATACACAGTCAGAACTGGGCGAGAGTCAAAGAGGCAGAAGAAGCAGATATAAGTTTTTCTTCTCCTCTGAAACTTTTAGTGGGTGACTGAGTTCTATTCCTAAATCGAATAACCTTTAAAATATGTTTGTCCTTTTCAAATTAATACACACCAGACCTGAAGCACAAAACCAGAGTTAAAGGAGCAACATCCTAACCAGTGCTGTTATCAGAGGTCTTCAGCTTGGCAGTTTGATTTCATATCAAAATCTTTTAAAAATGTATCTGAGTAAGTCTAAACCTTCAAATCCTTTTAGGTTTTTCACTTTTGTATAAAAACAGTTCTGATGTATTAAAACATGTCCATATCATGTCTTGTTGATTTTATTTCAGGTATGGACCTCTATAACTGCTCAAAGCTCCCTAACAACAAAACCGAGTTGAGCACTATCTTCACCAAGCTGGTCCTCCCTTCGTTCTACATCGTCCTCTTTGTTGTGGGTGTGGTGCTAAATAGCATGGCTGCCTGGATCTTCTTCAGAGTCCCAGCAGATTCTGCTCTGGTGGTCTACCTGAAGAATATGGTGGTGGCCGATCTCCTCATGTTGCTCTCCTTCCCCTTCAGGGTGGCGGAGAAAATGGGCTTCAACAGCTGCTACCTTTGGATGATCAACTGCCGCTTCAATTCCGTGCTCTTCTACCTATCCATGTATGTAGGAATGCTCTTCATAGGCTATATCAGCCTTGAGCGCTACTTCAAGATTTCCCAACATGCCCCTTCCTCCACCTCCACCTCCTCCTTCAGGTCGAAATGTAGCAGAGTGTCTGTTATACACCCTATGCAGAGTACCACCTTTTCCCGAGTTCTGGCAGTCTTCACGTGGGTTCTCCTCATCTTATTCTCTGCTCCCAACGCCATCCTGACAACCTGGCCAGCCAACAAGCATAACTTCTCAAACTGCATGCAGCTGAAGACGCCCTTGGGTAAACAGTGGCACCAAGTATCAATCTTTATCAAAATGTCCCTATTCTGGGGGACATTCCTTATCGTGACCTTCTCCTACACCTTCATTGCCCACCAGGTGTACAAGACATACCGGTTCATGCGGCGTGACAGCAGGGACATCTACCGCAACTCCAACCGCAACATCTTCTGCATTCTGGCAGTGTTCTTCATCTGCTTCGTGCCATACCATGCCTGCCGCGTGCCCTACACCATGATCCAGATGTCCCCGTCACTCTTCAACAGAGATGCCCGCTTTTGGCTTTTCCAGCTCAAAGAGGGGACTCTTTTCCTGCTGGCGACGAATGTCTGCCTCGACCCCCTAATCTACTTCCTAATGTGTCAAACCTTCAGAAAGTCTCTTATAAGGAAACTGTCAGGTAGAAAGAAGAGGAAGGCGCTATCGACCAATCAAAGTCTGAGCAACATGTGGGGAGGGCTGACCAGAGAAAAGGATACAAAGCAAGAGGAGAAGCTGAGAGAAGAGACGAGGAATAAATACATTCTAGAAGATGATGTGGGAAACAGGAGGCAACTAGAGTGAAGAAGATCCTTGAAGACAACTAAGAGTCGGGCAACATTTGCCTAAAGGAGACAGGATCAACATTAGCAAGGATGGAGGAAGCAAGGAAAGAGGAGATAGGTTGCTGAACATTTTGTGCACCTATGGAGGAAGAAACTGATGAGGAATCCTCAAACATAGAACTTTACGAACAACTATCAGGAGTGGACATACACAGTTTAAGACCGACAGTAATTATTGTCAGGCCAAAGTTACAATTGTAGCCCAAAAAGACTATGAACAGTAAAAGCCTCTAATTAGGGGCAGGTTGGTGGCTGCCATGTTCCTAGAAGAAGTTCTTGTTAAGGACATTGCACTGTTGGTTTGAGACATGAAAATACCAACCAAATCTTGACACGGTAAGAGACAATGAATGGGAGGAATGTGAGGAGACGAGTCACCATAAAGGTTTGATATTGTGTGTTTTGGTTGTCTTTGCCATGAATATATGTGTCCTGCATGTCAAATAATATATCCGTAATAAAGTATCAAATGCTGCCAAAATTTCAGAGCCTTCTTTATTTATTTTTATATAAAAGAAAAACTTAGCTTTGAGATTGCTGAGAGAAAAAAAAAAATGCCATCAAGTTGTAGTGTGTATGTTGATCTAGAGAATGTAGATCACATCTCAAGCCTGTATGAAGAGCTCAGCAAACTGAGGGTAGTGAGACAGTGGTGAGGTATGCGGTAGGACTGACAGTTGGGGGCAAGGTAGGGGTTCGGTTTCTATTTGGGTCATCTATGAGCTTGTTCTTGTATGCAGTGGTGTACAGGAGGAGTTTCTGTAGATCAGGATGTTCAGAGACAAATTATGATCTGTAGTTGGATTAAAGAGCAGATAGAGAGGGAAAAACGGCTGGAGGAATCTATGTGTGTGAACAAGATGGAGAAAGGTGAGTCAGTAAAGCTGCAAGGAATAGAGGAACTGAAGGTTGATGAGTTTTACACCCGCCATCGTAAGGTGGAGTGGATGGAGGTAAGGCAAAGATTGGTGGACCAATCATTTTTGAACTAGTTCAAGAGTGAGATTGCAGATTTTAAGGACCTCAAAGGGAACAAAGCTTCACTGTCATGTGAAGCAAAGCTTTTTGTGAACTGTAAACTGTCCAAATAGTCAGTTACTCAACAATTCAGGTTTCATGAAGGCCTGGAAAGTTTACTGTCCATATAAAACATACAGGACAACCGGAGCAGAACACGCTGTGTGGACAGACGGAAAACCGACTATCAGAAATTTTATGTCAGAATTTGATATACCAGAAGATTAAAAGGTGGATTTTCTTTAGTCTGACTGTTGAAGAAACTACGGTGTCCTCCACAGTTGTTGGTAGACCTAGTGAACATGATCTTTTATTGTTTGTCCAGGTTGCTCCGTCCTGGATCATTTCTCCTCCTTTTTTAACCTCAGCCTGCAGGTCTCCTCCAGGATTTAGGTCTGGGTGGGCTGAGATTTCCACAGAAGGCAGATTTCGAGTCTGCCATCCATTATAGATTATTTCTGAACGACCCAGCTGATGTCTTATTTTCAGATCTTAATCTGAAATGCCATCGTGTTTCAAATTGTTCATGATGCCCTGCACTCTAGCATGGTTCCTGGGACCTTTGGAAAAGAGAAACATGCCCACAGCATCACATAGCGTCTTCCTCACTGTGTGGGGCAGATAAAATAAAATCCAGCCATGTTTGTCAGAGTTTCAGTGCATCTAAACTTTAAACGGATCTGTGGCTCAGGCCCCACGAAGCCTCACCCTCCTTAGTTCCTGTTGTTGACTCAGAAAAACAGTCTTAGCAAACCTGATGTGTAAAATGAGAGCAGTCAAATTCCGAAACGATTTCTCAAGAGGATAATCCATTGATTACCCTCTGGGGATCCCGATTATCGCTGTTGCATGTGCGCCTGGCACATCGTTTACCTATTTCTGTGTCTTAAAACACAAATACAGCCCCAAAAAAACACAGAAGTGTCCCAGGCAAATAATGCTTTCAATGGAGCGAGACGGCGAGAATGTCCGAATCTGTTTATTTCTAATAAACTGGTAGTTGAATGCTATTGGTTCGTTTGTGCTCGGGTGGCAGGGCTGAGCGGGACAGAGCCACAGTTCAATTCCTGTTCTGACTCTAGATGTGAACATCTTTAGGCAAGGCAATTTTATTTGTATAGAACACTTTCAACAACAAGGTGATTCAAGGTGCTTTACAAGATTAGGGGGTAAAATAAAAATAACAGTGAAACACAGACAAAGCATATAAAGTAAAAACAGCAATAAAGCAAGAAGCATACACAGATACATCAAGGCATTAGAAAGCATATAATGTAAAAACAGCAAGAAGCACACACAAAACATGATACATAAAAGCATTACTCAAAGGCAGATACGTTTTTAGTTGTGATTTAAAAGAACTCAGTGTTTCAGCCGCTTTGCAGTTTTCTGGAAGTTCGTTTAGGCCAGTAGATTATTTTTGTGACTTACAAAAGTCAGCACTTTTCTGACTTAGCGAGACTGTTCTCTTGTCTTTCCCAGCTTGAAGAGAGACTGAGAGAAATAGGCCTTTGTGTTTTCTCAAACATGCATTTATTCCCAATTGAAACAGGAAGTTATGGGTACCTTAAGAATTCAAGAATACTTAAAGGTGCAGTCCGGAGTATTTGAGGGAGAGAGATTTTCTGAATCCGACGTACCAAGGCCCCTTCCCTTCCTCCCTCCCTCCAGCCCTACCGCACCAGTTGTGCACTGCCACCTTTTGCTATGGACATTTCGGAGGTGAGCAACTTCTGCATGACTGATTCTCTCTCACAATATGGCGACTATAAACGGGAAGAAACGGAGCGGTCTGTGTGCGCGGCCCCTTGTTCACATGTTTGCGTGATCCACATGTAAGTTGATTGACAGACAACAATGCGGAAACTCGAATTCTATTGGCTAAAGAAATTCGGCGCTCAGTGTGAAATGCAAAGGGGTCTACGGGAGGAAGGTGGGATTAAGAAAAATAACAGGTGTTGTTGAGCACTAGCCTTTTATCATAGCATTGAACCCCACTATCATTTTAAAGATTTATAAAACGTATACATAATACATAAAAATATCCTCCGGACTGCAGCTTTAAAAAGTTACATTTTTAAAACAAAAGACGCTTAACTGATCTAATAGGAAGTATTAAGGGTGCCAAAAATTGTGGATCTGGGATTTTCTAAAGATTATTTTCTTGAATAAATGTCTTCAATGGTTGCAGTGAAACTTTGACCTTTAGATTCTACTCTCTTTGGCTCAATCTAGTGTTTAAAGTGTGTGATGTCAAAAATCTGCATGTCTTCAGCTGAGCAGAAATGTTTCTGTTCCTTTTACCTGCTCAGAAGTTTTCTCTCGCTATGAATGGACTCATTGGGCATCTTCCTCATCTTCTTCATTAGTTTTGACTTTGTGTGTCTTTGAAGGCGCTTATAATAAAATGTATTTTTATTAATATTAGTTTATGTAAAATCAACAATGCTATTGTTGGGTTATTGTTCAACTGAGGTTTCATTTAACTGATTTTGTTCTGTGATATGAAATCTTACAAATTAATTTTTAAACAAACAAACAACAATATTACAAACACATTAAATCATTCTTATATTAAAAAGATAAAATGTGAGCAGTTCTGTCTGAATTTAACATAGTAATAGTTGGATTTAAGTATATCAGGCAATGCAATGTGATGCAATCAGGGAGGATGTGGCTAAAGAAAATCAACACCCTCCAGAAATCTGTTAATCAACGTCTAATCCTCAGTTAAAATGAACTGAAATGAAAAAGAAATGTAACTGATTCGGAAATGTGAAAACTGCAAAAAGTCTTTCAGTGGGTTGAAGCTCTTGAAACTGCCGAAATATCAGGCCTTGATCAGAGACCCCTCAAATATTTTGTAATAAATCGTCGGCAGATCATAAGAAAGATGCTGAGGAAAAGAAAGACTTGAGAAGAATCGGACATTCTGATTGTATAGAACTTAGCAAACCAGCCCAGATCAGACTTAAATATGAATTTTCAGACATCATTAACTGTATTATTGTGTTAACATATATGTCAGCACCAGTTGTAAGACCTGAAGGAATTTCCCAAGGATCTTATGGCACCATGTCATGTTTTGTTTCATAAACATGTTGTGACACAGAGTGAGCGAGTTTTGTCTGGTTTACATAACCATCAATAATTATGATCAATAATTTAAAATTAATATAATTATTGATGAAGTTCAAGTTTAATTTGTTTATTAAAGATAATCGGGGCACCAACCTCTAACTAGAGATACTTCTTTATAGAAGACCAGACATCCAGTCTCTTCTTGAAAGTGTAAATTCCCTTGTGAACAATAATTGTGCATATACCATTTAAACACAGACCACTTCTCTTTAAGCTAAGGGGAATTTATTAAGAAAATAGATCAACCTTACAGCCAAAACATTTCTTCAATAATTCCCATCTATTCTAAAGCATGCAACTAACTACTACAGATCTTAGACAACAATAATATGTGAAAATTAAACTCAATTAACATGAAATGGATCAGGGAGACACAGAAAGCTCAGGTTTTGTTCCGAGAGGGAGGCGGCCCTCACTCCAGGGGACTCATTTGGCGACGTTAAATGAGCCAGTAGGTTCCACGCTTAAAAACAATTTAAACCAACAATGAACGAGATCTAACTTGTTAAAAATTCTATTTTCTCATTTATCCGCCCAGACACAAGATTAGCATAAATGAACTGGTTCAGTCCTACTTTGCGTTGAGGGAAGTCTGGTCCACGAGGAGGAGAGCGAAATGTGTCCGTAGTTCAGCAAGAAAGGGAAGAGTTAGGAAACCTGCACAGGATTTTAGGACCACAATCTGCCGGATGGCCTGCAGGTCGACGTCATAACAAACTGTCTTGGAACAGTCCGGATATCGCCCAAACTAGACACACAGACCGCAAGGGCACTTCGAAGCGTTGAAATGAGAGTTCTTCCCGGTCCAGCGGGTCAGAAAAAAAAAGAATCTTCACCGGTGAGATGTCCTCTGTATGGCAGGAGTTTCTGCTAAGAACCTCTGCGGAGAACAATTTTGAAATGGCCGCCCCTACTTTCTTATAGCCCCTTTGGCCGTGATGTAATCGTTGATGTCACCATTGGTGGCCACGGACCAATAGGAGTGTGTTGGGGGTCACTGCTAGGATTGCTGGGAAATGTGGTCTGCTTAGTCCATCTAGGGACAATGGCCTCCAGCCGTCCAACAGTGTGTTCAGTTCATTTGACGAAAATGGAGTCCCAACAAACAGCTTAGAAAACCAACTAACTGGAGCTAACATACTCTTATATGCTGATGACATGGTTATTTCTACAATGGTGTGAAGTTTTTCAGTCACTGCAGCAACCTCTGCTGAAGCCGATTCTGGATCTGACTGCTGCTGTAGATCCTTCCTACCCACAGCATCACCATCTACGACTCTTTGAAGATACTAGGATGATATGAGTTACAACAACATTTAATTTCCCTTTGGGTAAATATTTTTTTATTAAATTGAATGTTTAAAATTTGTATTTTAGTCCAGCTTGTCACTTTTTGTGTGTTTTACAATTGTATTCATTTTTTTAAGCATTTTTATCATTAATATTCATTTATATTTCACAATAATGTTTTATTTTATTTATTATTATTATATTTTATATTGTTTTAAAAATAATCTTTGTTGTTTTTTTTTACTTTACGTGTTGCTGTAGTGGATATTCATTAACACCACCAGAGGGCAGCACAGATACATCTCCTGATAGTTAAAACAGTAAAGTTTCCTGTTTTTTCTTCTCTTTTTAAAAACCTTTGAACATCATCTAAGTCTCCAACATTTTCCACTAATTTCTGTTTAAATAACTGAACCAATAGAATCCCTTTATGTTCTCAGACACTGAATCCTTTGCAGGAAGTCAATTTTGCTCCTGATAACTGCAACAAAAAACACAAGGTTAGGACAAGTTGTTGATGAGATTCTGTCTGTTTATAGACTGACTGCTTCTGGTGGGTGTGCGCGTAATTTTTTTTACCAAGACTGAACTGAAAATCCTGTTAACTTTTGCTCTGTGTTATATTTAAAACATGATCAACATTCAAATCAGAGAATAAAATCGGTGAGGTTCAGTTTTATCCCAAACCAGATAAATGGGTCCATTCAGCTGGTTGGACTTCTGTCGAACTGATCTAGGTTAAAAGTTAAAATCTGCTTATTTTTTAGCGTCCTGAGCAACAGCTGCTCCTCTCCCTGCTGCAGTTTATCTCGTCTTCATGCCTTTGTGTTCTGCAGGAGAACCACAGAAAACTTCCTCATAGAAGGAATGCTGCCTCTAAACTTGCTCTGACAGCTTCTCCTCCTCCTCAGGGACACAAGTTTCTGCAGATTTTAACTGACACAGATTAAACCGATAAGAAAAAAAATCGGAACCTTTTTTTCTGTTCTAGAAACAATCTGTTTAAAAACAGGGAACTGTTAGGGAGAGAGCTGACTGTCCTCCAAGCTTTTATCCCCTCAGAGCTCAGCGAGGATTTGAAATGAACAGTACCAACTAATGTTTGTAAAACATTATTTTTATGCTTGAACGAGTAAAACAACATTAATTTCTGATGTTTTCTTGTAGTTGATTTCTTTCCTTTTCCAGAGATAAATCAACAAATATCATTGAAGGATGTGTAACCATGAAGAACTGAATATTTAGCATCTCCACAGGAGTAGTTATTGCTCCTTGGTTGAGTTTAAATACCGAGACAAAAACCCCTAAAGTCCGGAAGCCCCTGCAGAGTCATCAGAACCTCAGAGAGAACCATGCAAGAACCGCAGAGTTCCTACAGTGACAATCAGCAGAGTTTCACTTTGGGTCAGTAGAGAATGAGAAGTAGAGAAATAACCTGAATCGCTCTCCAAAGCAGTGAAGGGTGTTAACTCTGCATCTTCTAATATACCAAAAATATTTACTACATTTGATCATTTAAGGGTGCAACAACTTTCTGGTTGCAGTCTTAAAGCTTCAGAGTAAAATGAGTCAAAGTGCAACAACACAGAACCATAAAGTCTGGATCAGTGGCCTCGGCCCATCATCTGTCATACTTCTTAGTTGTTTGTGTAGTCTTTGAGTTAAAGTTTATTGTGCTGCTGTTTTTTTCCCCTCCTCTCTTATATTAATTAGTGCTTCAAGTTTCTCTTAGTCTTCTTTCCTAGTTACAATTTTGTGTTTAGTCTTTCCTTATGCCTTTTTAGGTTAATCTGTCTACTCATGTCTTATGTTTTGTTCTTTGACTCCCTCTGTTTCCTCCTTGCCATATTCCCTCTCTGCCCCAGCTGCTGATTGCCTCCACCTGTTCTCTCACCTGCAACTGTTTCCCACTGATTAGTCCTCAACTTTCTCTGTCAGTTCCTCACTCCCTCCTCAGTATTTAAACAGTTCTCATTCAGTCACTACTCGCTGGTTCCTGGTCAGTGCATTTTCTGGTCCTCCTGAGTTTAGTAAGTTCCTTCTTCTTTTGTTTCATTTAATCCTCATTTTTTTTACTTTGCTTTAGTGATGGTGAGATGAAGCCCCATGAGGCATTGAACCACTTGAGCCATTTGGTTCAAAAAAGGGTTCATCTCATGGGGCTTCATGTGAACACAAACCCCCCTACTGGCCAGATACATAATCACAGGCAGCTGTAGCTCTTAGCCACTTTATATGTGATGCATTCAAGTTGTAAGTCTGCTATGGTTCTTGGGAATGACTACTGTAATTTCTCTACATAAAATATTACAAAAGTAAGTGATAAAAATATTTTTTAATGTATTCTGTCTGTAAATTATCCCAAAACGGTAGTATCATATGTTATGGCAGGTTGTGTAATAATGTTTTTCTGTCACTTGAGGCAAAAGGCTTAAGCAGGCAGAGGAAAGTGAAAATGCTTGTGGAATTAGGAAGAGGGCTCTGAAAATGAATGTGTAACTTGGGCAATGATGTACAAAACAGGGGAAATTCATTTTTATTCAAAAATAGCCGTTTCTCAACAGTTTTAGGTTTTAAGCGGTTCCTTTTTCTTGACACCACATCAACAGCCTTCAAAAACCCTCTTTCACAACACAGAAGATGCCGGCGTACACAAAAACACAAGTGCTAGACTATATAACTTGGGGGTACAGTAATTTTTGCTTTTCCCAATACTACCTGCTAGTATTTGTCTCCCAAACAGGAGAAATCCTCCTCTTCCTAGCTGGCTTCATCCCCTCACAAATTTCTCTCTCCTCACTCACAAAAATCTTATCTTTCTCTCCTAACTCTCCTAAATCTTCAAACTATCTGTCTCTATACTCTCAAAAATATCTCCAAACTATATAAACGCTAAACAAACTCTCCTATCCAAACTCCAAACTGACTGCAACTCTCCTACACAAACCCACATTTTGATTGGAGCCTGAGGGGGTTTACATTGCTGTCAAACCTCTGAACCACTTCCTGAAGCAGTCACGTGGTACAGCCGGGAGGCGGGGCTTCAGACGTCATCGTTTTCAGCTCCTCCCCTAAATGAAGCAGGCCTCGATACGCCCCCTCCACTGCTCGACACACGCTTCGTAGCCTCGGCACACATCGTAACATCACTACTTGGCTGCATTTGGGTCTCATCGATGCTATCATGACAACATCGAGCCCACAATTCAGTATCGAGTCCAGTAACATGGCCTCGGATTTAATTAGCAACACCAAGAACTCCCAGCTTTTCTTCTCCAGATGTCCAGAACCATCAGAAGGAGTCATCAGAGACCAAAACCTCGTCTCAAACTTTTACTGTTGATCCTTTAGCTTTCTGTAAAGCTTCACTCTGTTCCCGGCTTCGAGTCGGTTTTCTTTTTTACGTCTGAATTAGAAAATCAAAGTGTAAAACAATAAAATTATAACAGTCAAAAAGATCCCAGAAAACAACATGTTAAAAAGGGAAAGTGCTAGCAAAGCATTAAAATCCTTCCTGATGCTTTTTAAAAGCCTGGTTGGAATGACACCAACATGAAGAGCATTAGAGTAGTCAAGTCCAAAGCTGATAGAAGCATGGATGTCCTACAGATCAGGGGTAACTTTGACCAAAACATGCAGCTGAAAGAAGGTTGTCGTGTCCCCAGAATTAAACATTTTATTTTAACACTGCTCTTTACATTTAAAGTCAAGGCACTGACTTCTGTGGCAGCAAATAAAAAAACATTCAGTCTTTTGTTGGTTTAACCACCAGCTTGTTAGGTAGAGAATGGAGAGCATCACTGCAACCAGACTTCAGAGACAAGTAGATCATCTGCTTAGCAGGATAACTGGTAGTGAGTTATTATAGCTCCTTCTGGAAGATGCTACAGGTCCCTGCCAACAAAATCAACCACATTCAAAAACAGTTTTTTTTCCCAACAGCTGTACGGACACTAAATCACATATTTATCTAAAGTTTCTATGTGTATCTGTCTTTCTATTGTTCGTATTGTGTAATGACACAGAGTTGTGAGCATGTCATGCTGTACCGAAAACAAATTCCACCATCTTGTTGTGTGGTCATGAATAAATGAATCTGAATGTGAAGAGACAGTACATACTGTGAAAACAGAAGAGGACCAACAATGGAGCCCTGTGGGACTCCACCTGAGCGAGGAGCACTAGAAGAGACTAAATTATTCATCATAATGGAGAAAGTTTCTATCTATTGATGGTTGTTGAGAGAAATTGCTTCTTTGCTGTTCTTCTTGTCTCCACTTCACTCAGGTGCACTCACACCTTGCTGCCATTGCTGATCCAGCTCTGCGCTGGTGGCATCACAGCTCATCAGGTCATTTTGGCTGCAACAAGAAATCCCAGCAGCAGATGATCCTTGAACAGAAGGAATTTCATGGAGCGGTCAGACGGCTCCAGCTGCAGCTTTGTTTACGTAGCTGCAGGTTCTGTTTCCCTGATAAACAGTTGATTCTTTCCTCTACATGCAACAAACCAACAGAGGCTTCATTGTGAGCTTTTTCCTACAGCAGCCTGTAACCCGGGTTCCTCTCTGGAATAAGGCTCACCAGGAAACAAAAGTTTTTGCTTTGCAAATGAGCAGCAGCAGAGCGTCACGACAGGTTTCCATTTTTTTCTGCTTCTCTTCCTCCTCCTCCCCCTGAGCGAGGACGCTGACAGCGACGAGGGCAACGAGGTGAACGCAGCGCAGGAGGAAGTCAGTTTGTCTGCAGGTTCAGGCTGGCAGGCACACACAGGTGAGTCCTGCAGGTAACTCTGCTCGTTTACAGCTTTAACCCTTCTCCTCGTCTGGGTCTCTGTAGAAGCTGAGCTGCGTAGATGAAGCTGGAGGAAACCGCTGGGGACCTGCTGAGCTTTACTGACTAAAGTAAGAGCAGGAGTCTGTCTTTATTTGGTCGATCTTCATCTTTTGGGGTTATTGTGGATTAAATTAAGCATTATTAACACAAAGATTCAGATTTATTGAATCGGTTCGGTGCCTTTTTATTATAAAACTCTGCTGTGGTTTCACACCTGGAAGCAGACTGGGAAGCACCTGTCTTCACTTGGTTCACTGTTCTCCTCTGATGTGGTTCAGCGGTTTCTACGACCGTTTCTGTGCTTTCCTGGTGTGAAGTTAGACGATTTTTTAGCAGATCGGCTTTAAATAACCCCAGAAACTCGTTCTGAGACTGTATCCTTCAGGTGGCGGGTCTCAGGTATGTGATCAGGTGAGGGTTTTAAACTCCTAGAAGGATAGTCATAAATTAGACAGAGCGGGATATCAGAGTGTTTGGAGATGGATACTTTGACCAACCTTCAAAGCAGAGCATGCAGAAGTGGGAGCAGCTTTCTATTTGGTATCACGAGGCTCTGTTCTGCTTTCTGTGGTCTCTATGGTGTGTTTGATTTCTCTGCATATTTTTGCATCTGTGTTCTTGGAATAATTCCCTTCCTGATTTGTCTCCATCAGAACTGATTCATGTTTCAAAGATGTCCAATAAACCCTGAATCTTATCAGGGATACATTTCTTTAAGGGGATTCGGTGGATAAAGTGTCTGAGAATAAATCAGACTGAACCTTTTTCTGTTTTTGGTCCGTTTGGGTTACAGAAATTATTTCTATTTGTTAAAAGTCAGAATAATGAAAGAGGATTTTTAGTTGTTTTTTTTTTCATTTCATTCAAATTCAAAAGTTTCCAGAGCTTTTTAAACTATTTAACTCAGGTCTAAGGTTTTAGGTTTCCTTCTAAAAGCTTCTTGTATAAGTCTGCTAGAATTTTGTCCCATTCCTCCGACAGAACTGGTGCAACTGCAAAAGATGGACTTGGTTTTTCTTTCAGTAGCTAATTAAATGGTAATGTTTGGATCAGTGGTTCTATTCAGAACACAGTTTTGCTGTGGATAATGAGACTTTTACCAGCTTCAGCAGCATCATTATATGGTTTTTGGCTTTTGTTTTGTGGTCAATTTGCACATTTCAAACCCTTTTACTTCCTGATCCACATTGTTTTGTGGTTTATCGTTAAATATAACTGTTTGAACAGATGAACCTGGAACCTTCAGCATCTGAGAGATGAACCAAAGGATGAACCAGGCTGGTGGAGATCCACAGTTCTGTCCTGAAATTCTGGCTGATTTATGTTGGTTTTTCCTTGATGAGAAGGAAGGTGTTTAAAGGTGTTGCTTTCAAATGCATCCCCACGTGTTGCTCCATTTCACTTCAATGTTTTGAATTAATCAGATGCTTTACAAAGCCATAACACCATCCTCTGGGTTTCCCCAATTGTTTAAAAGAATTATAATTTTAGTAAACTTTTGAATTCAAAGAAAATAATTTTAAAAATCTCAGAACTGTCTAATTTCTAATGATTTCATATTTAGCAAATATAAATAATTTAGATGATCCTGACTGACCTAAAGCAGGAAAACTTCTCATACTAGGTACCTGGTACATACTAGGGGTGTAACGGTACATGTATCCATATTAAAAACATCCGGTTCGGCACAGAGGTGGACCGAGTTTCTACACAGAAGGATAACTGTGTTGCACATTATCCTGCTACACATGTGACTCTGTAAACACATCCAGCCTCCTGCTAGCAGAAGTTACAACCAGAGACTCTTTTGATTGAGAGCAGGGGCTTAAACATTTGCTTCTGTTGTTAAAGCCTCCCATTTGGGAACACTTCGGCTACCCGGTGCTACAAAACAACGTGTTTTACTTTGAACTGGTCACCAACTTCTGTTAGCGTTGGTTGCTGTTGGCAACCACAGATGTTCCTGAGCTGAAGGACCCCACTTAGCTGCCCTCGTTGGTGCCTTTCTCTTAAAGTATAAGCAGACTGGACATCTGACTCTCATGTGTTGAAAATGTTTCTTCCAGGAATTAGTCAGTGACGTTTGTGTTGTTTTGCAGCAGCAGCTGGAAGCTGAACCGCCCCCACCACAGTGTCCCACATACACACTAAAATAAAGTTATTTATCGAATATTATCTTTTGTTTTCACGCATACAAAAAGGTATAAAAGGCCAAATAAAAACAGAACAAATGAAACAGAGAAACACCAAAGTTAGAAATCGCGGCTCCTCTGCAGCGGTGATTAAGCAATCGGACTAGAAGTGTGTTGTAGCCCCGCCCACCTCACCTGTAATAGTCATGCAGCATCCTTTAAGCTGGCTCAGGTAACAGCTTAAACCTCGATTAACTTGTTACCACTGTTGATACAGACCGTAGGGCGGTCTGAAATATTCATTTCATACCCCAGATGGTCTTGACTTTAGTCAAAGTATTGATGTTGCAGTTTCCTAAAAAGAAAATTTAAAACGGCTGTATGTTCTTTGGTTTATATTTTATTGTATACATTTTTATGTTATGAGAACAATTTACTGCAAGCACAGTTAGATTTTAAATATCATGCGAAACTTTTTTTTTTCACTTTGTTCCCGAAAATGATCCGTCCATCCGTTATCCGTTATCCGTACCCGTCCATCCTATGGAGGGTTGCTGGTGCTTGTGTCCAGCAATCATGGGGCGAGAGGCGGGGTCCACCCTGGACAGGTCACCAGTCCATCGCAGGACAACACAGAGACATAAAGGACAAACAACCATGCACTCATACCCAATTTAGAGAGATGTTGTTGGACTGTCCGAGGAAGCCGGAGTACCCAGAGAGAACCCACGCATGCACAGGGAGAACATGGAAACTCCATGCAGAAAGACCAGGCTGGGATTCAAACCCAAAACATTCTTGCTGCGAGGCAGCAGGGCTACCAACTGTTCCACTGTACAGCCCACCAAAAATGAACCGAACTGGGATGTTACACCTCTAGTATTTACATAACATAAATAATCCATTTAAGGTCTGACCAGCTGAAATATTTTAGAGTTTAAGTTAGAGAAGGTGAAAGGCCTTCAGATTCAGACTTTATTTCTGCAGCTCATCTGGACATTAAATATGAATGATAGTTTACATGTAAATGTCTTTGATTGCTCCTAAAACTAACAATTCTAGCCCTGAACATGTGGCTAAACTCGCTGAGTATCAAACATTTGAGATATTAACCCTGCAGCCACCTGCCCTGCATGTGTCCTTAATACACAGATATGTCTACTAGATAAAACAATAATAAAAACAGAAATCCACCCACAGATCACGCATCACAACACCACATGAGAAGTCAAATATCTTCATTAATATAATGTGAGGAACCATGTTTTTAGATTCCCTTCAAAAATTGAGAGTATACCTTTAAACCAGGTCTGATTGAATCCACTTCTTCTGTTCAGATCTGGGAGTCTCTGCAGCATCCTGGCTGGTCTTAATATCGCTGCATCATCTGCATACATTTGCAAACTGTCAGGGTTACATCCATTAGCCAGATCCTTGAGATGGAGCCAAGGGAAATAGGGTGGGTTCAGGTATGGAGCCTTGAGGGACCTCCACCGTGTTCTCCAGATATGCCGATTTAGCTGCTCTGACTGTTTTCATCTGATCGGTAAACATCCTTCCACTTCATTGCCTGCAGTGAACAATTAAAATGACTCAATTTGGCTAGTAAAATCTTGCAGTCAAAAGCCTTTTTCATGTCAATGAATGCAGCTCCTGCAGATCTCTGACTTTATTTTTCCTAGAAATACTAATTAACTCTGTGAACTAATAAGAGGAGAACCCAAATCGCATAAGATGCAAATATAAATGATCTTTCTTTAGATGATCATTTAGTAGTTTTATTATCCACTGCTCCACTGTTTCAGAGAGGACTGGTAGAATGCTGACTGGCTTACAGTAATTTAGATCACTGGCATAACATTTGGCAGTTACCATCCTGTTAGCGCGATGGTGTGTTTGCCCTCTAAATATAGCACTGAATACGAGTCTGTGAACCAGATGCTAACTTCAGCATCATTAGCAGTCTTCAGCCATGTGTTCAGGGAAGTGCCAACTCCTCATTAACTGAAGATCCAAAATCAGTCAGATGAAAACTGATGGCTAGCCTTTCTGTCTGAGTACAGGTGTCAAACTAACTTGTCCACCAGGGGCTGTAAAGACCCAGATCATCGTAATTTTTGGACTCAACCGTGTTAATTACAGTTAGAGAACCAATCGTTTAAAAGCGGCTGAAAATACTGAAAATACTTTCCTGGTTCTGGATGATCTGCCAGTTGATACTCATCATGTTGAGATTTTTGGGGAGATTGTCATACTACGCTACAATCCCTTGTGTTGTTCACTTTCTGATATCATGCAAATACACATCCTAAGGCATGCCACTCTTTGAGAACAGCATTTATCTTTAAAATTATATAAAATCAAGTTCCTACAAGAGAATCAGCAGAGATGCTTAACAGGATGCCAGATGTTCAATTCTGGGTGAGATTCTTTTAGTTTCCATTGCTGTGCAGAAATGATGGAGACTTGAGTTAACTTGCTTCAGTTATCCTGAGATTGTTGCCTCATCGACTTACTGGGCGTTTTTATTTTTTAAAAGAAGCATCCAGCACGCCCATAGTCTTCATGGCAATAAGCTCAGAGCAGGCCTGGACTCAGTGAAGGCGCTCAGACAACCAAAGAAGAGTTCAGAGGTTAGCTGAATCCAGACCAAAGTTATGATCCTAAACAAATCTTATCTCAACATTAACGAAGCAGAATAAAGCAAAACAGCCATAAGAGGAAGAAGATTTCTCAAATACAACTCAAATTCAACTACTCAGTGTGACCTAATCTGCATCAATTCTAAGACACATGTATGTGACATTTACCAGCTGCAGTTGCTCTTTCTTTTTTACGGAATGTCAGTCGTTTCGAATGTGACAGTTGTGCTAAAAACTAAACGTGCGTGAAAGCCGATAGGAGAGAAAAGCTGATCTATAGGGGCTGCATATTCAGCACCGACATACATACTGCTGGCAAGGTTAAGAAACGAGAGATTAGCTTAACCATTTCCAGTAACCATAAGCCAAATTAAGTCTCAAAATAGGCTGTAAACTAAGGGTACTTTGGGATGAAGGTGTTGATGGATGAGGAAAGATGTCTTTATTGGGTAGCTACAGATCTGGGCTAAGGTTAGGATCGGACGGTGGGGGAACCACATTGATCTCAAGGGCAACGCATTGTTGGGTGGCAACACAGGTGGAATTACTTTGCTGGATGCTTTGGGAAGCCCTGCTGAAGGTGAACCAAAGCAACATCAAAACATCAACTGCAGCTGCCAGGCAAACCAAAAGATTCACTTAAAGGATCAGGGGGCTGGATTTCTAAACTAAATTATTTATGTGCCGTTTTGTAATTGTATTGGGTTATGAAGCGCTTTAAACCAAGAAAAATGAGCCCACCCACGTGTAATCCCATTATCTTGAACAGTCTGTGTGCTGCAAAATCGGCTGCGATTCGGTGGCCGAATTTCCCGCGCTTACACGCGGATGTAACGTCAATCTACACTTCTTGTGCGTTCTCGATTTAGCAGGAAGAAGGAAGAGAAAGAATCCAGATTTCAGACACGGCTGATTGTTGTCAAAGATATTTACTAATGTTACACCAAAGTAAACACTGTTACTTACTTCGTCGCTAGACATGTTGCTTGTTGTCGCACAGCTGGCGATGTGCGCCACGTCACTGAATTATTCACTTTTTGTGCACGCTCCCGCGGTGGCTGCAGTTACTCGCAGCGCCGGCCACGGCAGTCGTGAGTTTAAAGCTGCATTGTCGGCTGTCAATCAACTTACATGTGGATCACGCAAACATGTGAACATGGGGCGGCGCACACAGACCGCTCCGTGTCTTCCCGTTTACAGTCGCCATATTGTGAGATAGCATCAGTCATACTCACCTCCGAAATGTCCATAGCAAAACTATAATCGGGTGATGCTCAATAGCGCTCGCTGCTTACTACTTTGACTCGCTGTGTCGCCACAGGTGATGAGCGTGCACAACTGGTGCGGTAGGGCTGGAAGGAGGGGGGAGTGTTTTGAGAGGGGCTTTAGTACGTTGGATTCATTAAATCTCTCTCCCTCAAATACTCTGGACTGCAGCTTTAAAGAGCAACTCACCCCCCTTCCAGAGTCTTACTCCACTTACATTTCCAGTTGGAAAAACGCCCCAAAAGGAGGCGTTGCCTGGTGGACTGAGGGACGGCGATTTTCTAAGTCAATTTCTTCCAACATAATATCTATACTTACTATAGGTAATGGATAAATATATCTTAAAATGAGGTAAAAAGAACTTCCAGTGACCATTTATGGTGTTTAGTAAATATTTCCTTGACCTCAAAATGCAACAAGCTCAACAGACTATATCAGAAAACCAAAGCTTCTGTAGAAACAGGTGGTATCCTTCAATAAACTGTAGGTGTGTGTCTGTGCTTGGTGTATTTTTGGTTAAAACATTTGGTTCTTCATTCAGGGAAGTTACTCACAGTGGGTAGAGGTACTACCCACTCAACTAAGAGTGGCGTTACTTCATGATAATGTTACTCAAGTAAAAGTAAAATGTACGGCATAGCAAAACTACTCTTAAAAGTACATTTTCTCCAAAAAGTTACTCACGTAAATGTAACTGAATAAATGTAACTAATTACTACCCACGTCTGACTATTAGACACTAATTTATACAGTTTATCATCACAAAAAAAAGTTGATTTGGGGATGAGTTGCTCTTTAAGGACATCTTGTTACAACTTTAAAGGTTAAGTCTAATGGTCCACTTGGTGCTGCTGGTATATCCAATCCCAGTCTATTTTAGAACATTTAGATTTGCTCTCTCTGGATCTATAGTCACTGCTGAGCTTCTTATTGCTATCAATGGATTTGTTTTATGCCTGAATGTCGCCTTTACTTCACTCCAATGACTAAACCCAGCCTCGTTCTTATGGGGCCAAATCAATGACTAATGTAGTTCTACTTATAAATTATAGATTTGTGCATGGTAGTCATGGTAATATCTGTGCGTAATATGAATGAGTTGAACCCAAAACTGGGCTTTTCAAAACTTTTGCCTGTCACAATAGGATTCAAAAACTACAACCTTAATCAATTACTAGTATGAAGTGAAAGTTTATAAATATGAAGTGACATTTTACGACTGTGGCAAATGATGAGTCTCCAATTATGAACACGAATTGTGTGCGAACATGGACTACCACGCACAAATCTACAATTTATAAGTACAACTACATTAGTCCCTGATTTGGCCCCATACATTCTCTGTATGTCGGTTTGATTCAACCTGACCTTTACAGGTTTTTTGAAAGAGGATTTCCTGTATGGTTTGACAACTGAGCAAAAAAAATCCCAGACTTTCCGCTTGACACCAAGAAATTTTATTTTTAGAGAATCAAATATATTTGAATCTAACATCAGGATGAATTTATTTGTGAGCCGGAATCATTGTAGACAACATGATCTATTGAAATCATAAGCCAACACTGTCACACCTGTGCTAAATCAAAATTTCCATGCTGTTCTGATGAATTGCTAGACTAAAGATTTCCTGTTTGAAACCAGAACAAAGACCAAACTGTGAATCATCCAACATGAATAACTTTCCTACCAAGAACTTGGACTAGAATTTGTCCTTTCATGCATGCTGACTCTCATGCGGATACCTCCTTTTACAGATCAATAAACTAAGCTGAAATATAACTCGTTATTTGAGCCGTGTTTTCTAATGTCTGTTGGTAATGATACAGCATGTTGTTGCGGGAGCACATTACACTGGTCTTAAAATCATTGCATTGGCTCCCCGTACATTTCAGGATCGACTTTAAGGTTCTTTTAATGGTTTTTAAGTGTCTTAATGGTCTTGGGTCTTCTTATCTCTCTGAACTGCTTTTACCATATAAACCTTCGCGGTCTCTGCGCTCCTCTGGCAGCCGTCTCCTTGTCACCCCAAAAGTCAGGACACACAAGCATGGCGAAGCGTCTTTCCAGTTTTATGGCCCTCACCTCTGGAACAGGCTGCTGGAGAACCTCAGGGCTGCAGAGAATATTCATGTTTTTAAGAGCAGGCTCAATACTCACCTTTTTAGCTTAGCTTTTAACTGATTATTATTTATCACTGTTTGTTTATTGCTTTGGATGTTTTATATGATTATATTTTTATCAGTTTTACTTTTCAATCTTAGCACATTAATTTACAGTTTCTTTTTATACTTTAATTTATCTTAATCCCCGTTCCAGTGTCTCCTCTGTGGGAGCCCTCTGCCCCGGGAGCGGTGGTCGGCTGTAGCTGCCTGGGTGCTCTCCGGGTGGAGCTTGGGTGGAGGTGGGGGTCTTGGCCTTGCCTCCACTGGGTGCCCTGTGTCGGTGCCTCGGCTGCTGCTGTTAATCTACTGCTGCCGGGGCAGATGGCTCCTCTGATGGCGTTTCCTTGCATGGGTCATCTGCACTCGGCCCAATGTCCTTTTTTACCTTTTCTTTTAACTGTGTGGATGGGAGATGGGTTGGGGGGAGGGGGGTATAACTGTGACCATGCTTTTAAATCTGTGGGGGAGGGAAGGGATGGTGGTTTTATGTGGGGTCATTTTATTCTGTAAAGCACTTTGTGATGCAAGTTCTTGTATGAAAAGCGCTTCATAAATAAAGTTTGATTTGATTTGTTGTTTTGATCTTTGTGGCATCTTTCCAAATGTTAGATCTTTCGACAAGCTGCTGCTCGCTCTCAGAGAACATAGACGGATGATTGTTGTAAAGAACCTGACCACAGTCTCATCTGGGCTCATCAGGTTCAAACTAAAATATGATGACCTATTTTCTATGTACAGCATCATCAAGTACTATTGATGCAAAAGATAAAAATGTATTTATGAAAAGGGTTACCATAAATAAGGTGCATCTGCTACATTTCATTTGAGTTATTGTTGACCCAGATACAATGTTTATCAAGATATATGACAGCGAAGCTGGTTAGCTTAATACAAATTATTTTTAGAGATCTACATGATAACAAACAAGATCTGAAAAGATGACTAGTCCACTTATGATTGGATTATGTCAACATCAGTCAGACTGACTCACTGGTTAACTTTATTATATTGATAGATATGAACTAAGCAAACCGAAATTTACAAACGTTCGCTCAGTTAAACTAAGCAAAGAGATGCTAATTTGGGGAAGTTAAACTGAGCCAAAGCAGGCTAAACGTAGCTAACTGAAGTCAAATGAACTAAGATAAGCTAAGTTGATATAAACTAATGGAAACTAAAATAAGCTAAGAGAGGCTTTTATTAAGCAAGATTTGTTAAACTAAGCAGGGTAAACTTAGTTTAAATGAAGTAAACTTAGATATACTAAGCTAAGGTGCAATAAACTAACCAAGGACAGTCAAAACCAACTAAGAACAGTTCAACTAAGCAAAGAGATGCTAATTTTGGTTAGTTAAACTAACATAAAGCAAGCTAAACCTAGCTAACTTTAGTTAAATGAATGAAGATCTGCTTAGCTAAGTTGATGTGGATACCAATGTAAACTTCAATAAGCTAAGAGACTTTAACATTGGGTAAGATTAATTAAACTAAGCAAAAGTGGGCTAAACTTGGCTAACTGAAGTCAAGTTAACTTTGACATGCTATGCTAAGTTGTGATAAACAAGTTAAAAGAGCAGTTAAACTAAGCTAAAGCTGGTTAAGTTAAACTCTAAAGTTAAGTTAGTAACACACTAACAAAAATATCCTAAGCTAAGTTAAACTAAGATAATATAGTTATGAGTTTAACAAAACCAAAATATGGTAAATGGGCTGCATTTGTATAGCGCTTTACACTACATTCGGTCAGTCATCCATTCAAGCACACATTGATGATGGCAAGCTACATTGTAGCCACAGCTGCTTTAAGGCTCACTGACAGAACTAAAATATGCAAAGATGTTTTTTGGGTTTTTTCATCATTATTTATATGGATAAATCTCATTGAGAGGCGAGGTCTAGCTTTCAAGAGTGACCTGTTTATGAATACATTGAACTATTTTAATGTACAAAAAACCGAAGTTGAAAAAATGTAAGCTAAATGAAGTTAGGTTGAGACAAAAGGCAGCAAATGCTAAGTTAAGATAAACTAAGCTAACATGGGATAACTAACTAAAACTAATCATACGGCAAGCTAAAATAAGCCTAATTCATAACTAATGTTATCTCAAAGCACTTCAGAAAATCCTTCTTTATTCCAGAAATGTGTGGTTAGTTATTCCGTTCATACTGACAGATTTAAAGTTTATTCCTTACATTCCAATTTGATCCTTTTATAGAACAACGCTACGCCAGTTGGTTAATTATCTAATTAAATCCAGCCGATTACATCAAGTCAATAGTTTGCAGCTGTCCCTCAAACTGAACTCTCCTCTCTAAGATTCTAATAAATTAATTCTCTTATGCAGGTTTCATTTTTTTCCGAGCCACTTTGAAAACATCAGTCGAGCCTCATCATCCACCCTCCCAGAAATGATGAACACCAGTAATTCCTCAGAGTGTGAGCCAGTTCACCAACCGGCCAACACGTTCTTTACAGTAATCTACAGTCTCATATTCCTGGTGAGTATTTGTCAGCTTGGTCATGTATTGGTGCGAAGAAATGTTGAAGAAAGTGTGACTCAGTCCCTGTGTGCTCCTCAGGTGGGTTTGTTCCTGAACGGTTTCACATTAAGGGTTTACTTCTGTGTGGCCCAGCATCAGGCGTCCAGCAGCGTCACCATCTACCTGAAGAACCTGGCCGCCTCAGACTTCCTCATCAGCCTCTGTCTCCCGCTGCGGATCATGAACTTCGCCACCGAGTCCACCCTTATCCGACAGGTCTATTGCAGCTTCGGAGCCTCGGCCTTTTATCTCAACATGTACGCCAGCATCCTGTTCATGGGATACATCGCCGCCAACAGGTAGGGCTGAGCTGTCACCTCACACCGATCACACAGCATCAGCCAACTGGAAGCGTCTCTCACAGAAACATCAGATAATCCCAAAACTAGTGATGAAGAAAATATCGATACACTGATATATTGCGATATTTTATTTCCCGTATTGCATCGATATTCAAAATAAAAAAAATCACTTTTTTTTTAAGGATTTGAATGGAACCATTAATGATGACAGTAATTTTTGTAGTAAAATTAAAAGTATAACTGGTAGTTTGTGGCTGTTTTGACCTTCTTGGTTCCAGTGGATCAACTAGATCTAGTAATAAAACTGGACGTGTTAAAGTGTGAAACAGGTTGGAGTGTTTAGAATGATGGGACAGTTTTCTTACTGTTAAATTCAGTTTTAAAAATCACAATATATAGTCTTACTCACAGTATCATGATATATCGCATCGTCTCACATGTATCGCGATACATAACGTATCGCCAGATTTTTGCTAATACTCATCCCTACCCAAAACATTAGAAGAAAAAAGCAGCCCCTCCCTGGGCTGCCACCTTATTGTGGTGGAGGAGTTTGAGTGTCCCAATGATCCTAGGAGCTATGTTGTCGGGAGCTTTTTGCTCCTGGTAGGGTCACCCATGGCAATTTGGTTCTAGGTGATGGATCAGACAAAGTGCAGCCCAAAAGACCCCTATGATGAATACGAACAATGGATTTAGTGTTCCCTCGCCTGGAAGTGGGGCACCGGGGCCCTCTTTTGGAGCCAGGCCTGGAGGCAGGGGATGTTGGTGAGAGCCTGATGGCCGGGCCTTTACCCATGGGGCCCGGTCGGGCTTAGCCCGAAGAGGTTACATGGGTCCCCTTCCTATGAGCTCACCACTTGTGGGAGGGGCCATAGGGGTCAGGTGCTGTGTAGGATGGGCGGTGGCCGAAGGCGGGGGCCTTGGCAGTCCGATCCTTGGCTGCAGAAGCTGGCCTTCGGGACGTGGAACGTCACCTCTCTGGTAGGGAAGGAGCCGGAGCTGGTGTGCGAGGTTGAGAGGTTTCGACTGGACATCGTCGGACTCACCTCGACGCATGGCTCTGGCTCTGGAACCCGTCTCCTCAAGAGGGGTTGGACTCTCTTCCACTCTGAAGTTGCCCCCGCTGAGAGGCGTCAAGCTGGGGTGGGCATACTTGTTGCCCCCCATCTCGGTGCCTTTACGTTGGGGTTTACCCTGTTGAACGAGAAGATAGAATCCCTCCGCCTACGGGTGGGGGGACGGGGCGTGACTGTTTTTTGTGCTTACGCGCCAAACAGCAGATCAGATTACCCACCCTTTTTGG
Source organism: Valencia hispanica (assembly GCA_963556495.2). Lineage (NCBI taxonomy): Eukaryota > Metazoa > Chordata > Actinopteri > Cyprinodontiformes > Valenciidae > Valencia > Valencia hispanica. The sequence goes on along the minus strand of OY747700.1, from coordinate 2,585,534 downwards.
AGTCTTTGGAGGGGGTGCTGGAGAGTGCTCCTCCCGGGGACTCCCTTGTTCTGCTGGGAGACTTCAACGCTCACGTGGGCAATGACAGTGAGACCTGGAGGGGTGTGGTTGGGCGGAATGGCCCCCCCAATCTGAACCCAAGTGGTGTCTTGTTATTGGACTTCTATGCTCGTCATGGATTGTCCATAACAAACACCATGTTCAAACATAAAGGTGTCCATATGTGCACTTGGCAGCTCGATGATCCACTTGGTTGTTGTCTCATCTGATCTGCGGCCGCATGTTTTGGACACTCGGTGAAGAGAGGGGCTGAGATGTCCACTGACCACTACCTGGTGGTGAGTCGGCTCCGATGGTGGGGGAGGACGCCGGACAGACCTGGAAGGCCCAAACGTGTAGTGAGGGTCTGCTGGGAACATTTGGCAGAGTCTCCTGTAAGAAAGAGCTTCAACTCACACTCCCGGCAGAACTTCGAACATGTGTCGGTGGATGGAATACTTCAAAGACCTCCTCAATCCCACCAGCACGCCTTCCAATCTGGAAGCAGAGTCTGGGGACTTTGGGTCGGGCTCTCCAGTCTCTGGTGCTGAGGTCACTGAGGTCGTTAAAAAGCTCCTCGGTGGCAGGGCTCCTGGGGTGGATGAGATTCGACCGGAGTTCCTTAAGGCTCTGGATGTTGTGGGGCTGTGTTGGTTAACGCGGCTCTGCAATATTGCATGGACATCGGGGGCAGTTCCCTTGGATTGGCAGACCGGGGTGGTGGTCCCCCTGTTCAAAAAGGGGGACCACAGAGTGTGTTCCGACTACAGGGGGATCACACTTCTGAGCCTCCCTGGTAAGGTCTATTCTAGAGGGACTATGTTTCTTGGCTGGCCTGGGAACGCCTTGGGGTTCCTCCCGAGGAGATGGCCCAAGTGGCTGGGGAGAGGGAAGTCTGGGTCTCGTTGCTTAAGCTGCTTCCCCCGCGACCCGACCCCGGATAAGTGGTAGAAAATGGATAGATGGATGGATGGATGGATGGATAGACTGGTAGTTTGTGGCTGTTTTCACCTTCTTCATTCCAGTGGATCAGCTAGATCTAGTAAAAAAACTGGATGTGTTAAAGTGTGAAACAGGTTGGAGTGTTTAGAATGATGGGACAGTTTTCCTACAGTTAAATTGAGTTTTAAAAATCACAATATATAGTCTTACTCATAGTATCGTAATATATCGAGATATATCGTATCGTCTCACATGTATCGCGATACATATCGTATCGCCAGATTTTTGCTAATACACATCCCTACCCAAAACATTAGAAGAAGAAAGCAGCTCCGAAACATCCAACAGCACCAAAAACAAAACTCGGGTTCGTGCTGCACAAATGCTCGTACAAAAATGCTGCAGAAATTTGTCGACAGAGATATTTTCTTCAGCTTTTTTATTGAAGCCTGTAACTTCCATTTTTACCATGCATCACAAATATTCATTAATTTTCTGAATTGCTAATCCATTTAATTCCAGTTTCCAGATGAAAACACATGAATGTTTTTTTTCTTGGAAACTGAAATGTTGTTTTAGTTTATGAATGCCAGCAATAACATTAGGCCTCCACATCCAAAATACATATTTATGATTTTTCTCCAAGAAATTTCCAATAAACTCTTATGCATTCACAGCTTTTTAACATTTTCTTTTTAATATTATTTCTTATTCACTTTAATTCTGATTATACATAATAAATGAATCATTAGCTAAATGTTTAACCCCGTAAATAACCAGGTTTTTTTGTTGTATGTTTTACATCTCTCGATCTCACCTTCTCTGTTTTAGGAAAAGAAACAAAATGCATATTTTTTGCATTCCACATGTGGTTGATAATTTTGCACTGAAAGTGCCCTTTTCTCATGCAAATTTGTTACAATTTGTTAAAAAATGAATAAGTTGTTTTTATTCTATCTCATTTATGTAAATGCTAGATTAACAAAACATGAGAAACTCTACATCTATTGGAAAATACTAAGACATGAAAGTCTGAAGGCATTTCATGACTGAATAAAACAAATAAATATCAACTGCTATTGCAATTAATTTAATCCTGAATAATTCAATTTTACCCCAAAATAACTCAGTTCAATTCAATTTATTTCTATAGCACCGATTCACAACAGATGTTATCTTAAGGCCCTTTACAAGAAAAGTCATTTCAGTACAACATTCCAAACAGTTTAAAGTTTTCTCAGTAAGGAATCCCAGCAGATTGCATCGAGTCATTGACTTGAGGTTGCGTCCCGTTGATGAAGACTCCGACCTCACCAATCCCTCATACTGAGCAAGCATGTAGCGACGGTGGAGAGGAAAAACTCCCCTTTAACAGGAAGAAACCTCCAACAGAACCAGGCTCAGTAGGAGCGGCCATCTGCCACGACCGTCTGGGGGTTTGAGAAGACAGAGCAGAGACACAGAAGGAACAGAAGATCTGATATAAGAGAACTTTCTATGTTACAGAAAGTAAAAAGTTGATAACAGGACACAGTGGATGTTCAGTTACTGGGAGCATCATCCCAGTCGATGCCCCCCGTCCAACAGGGCATTGCAGCCAAGCAGGATACCAGACCAGGTATATCTTCTATGGAGAGAAAAACACTGAGAGAAAACAAAGTTAACAGTCGAAATAACAGCAAATAATACAACTGGAGAGTAGTAGGAGAGAAAAGTAGCAGAGTGTCTTAGTCTGTCCTCCAGCAGTCTAAGCCTATAGCAGCATAACTACAGAGATAGCTCAGGATGACCTTAGCCACTCTAACTATAAGCTTTATCAAAAAGGAAAGTTTTAAGCCTGGCCTTAAAAGTAAACAGAGTGTCTGCCTCACGGACTAAAGCTGGGAGCTGGTTCCACAGGAGAGGAGCCTGATAACTAAAAGATCTGCCTCCCATTCTACTTTTAGAGATCCTAGGAACTACAAGTAAACCTGCAGTCTGAGAGCAAAGGGCTCTGTTAGGAACATATGGACCAATCAGATCTCTGATGGATGATGGAGGTGATTATTAAGGGCTTTCAGAAAGGAAGGTTAGATATAGGTCTGTAATTAACTATCTCATCTTGATCAAGGAAAGGTTTCTTAAGTAGAGGTTTAATTACAGCAACCATAAATTCCTGTGGTATGTATTTATTTAAGCTTGTTATGACTTTTACTTCCTCTAGATAGTCAAGTTTGATCATCTTCTCTGCTATCAAAAACCAATGCAAAATTTCTGCCAGTTTGCCTCCACTCTTCCAAAGTTATACAGAAATAGATTTTAAAAAAATGATGTCCCCAAAGGGATCCTCTGCACATAGATTTGATAAAGAAATTAAAAATAAGATCTGGGAGGGATGAAAAATGATAACGTTATAGATGTAGCAATGCAGAAACAGATGTAACCACAGACAACAAATTCCCATCCGTCTCTAAGACTAAAACCCTGAAGTTCATTTTAGACCGTAAACATCGGGGATTTCCACTGTTTCAGCTGGAAACACCCTCATTCTCAGGTTTTATTGTTCTTCATTGATCACTTCTCTTCTGCTTTTTCTTTCAGAACTTCACTGTTTGTTAGTTTCCTTCTTACTGCAGAATGAGAGACAGTTACTCAGCAGTTTGAAGCCTGTAATAACTCAGCATTCTGTTAAAATTCAGTTTTAAACAGTTGATCATTCTTGAAAACTGATTAATTTTTTCATTGCCGCATATGTGGGAGCTAATATAAACACAAATATTGTTTTTAAGAAGAAAAGGAAGCAGGAGTCAGATAATGTTGTAGAATTATGTTTGTATGAGCTTCTGAAAGCTTCCTCTACTGGGTCCTGTGGTCAAACTAGCTGTTTTAAATAATCAGTCAATCAAAATGTATTTATAAAGCACTATTTCTAAAGTCAAGTGCAGGTAAAAAGTAGAAAGAGACAGTTAACCATTAGATTTAAAATAAAATTATCAGAAAAGATTAATAAATTCCACTAAAGCAGATAAAACCAATAAGTATTGTTAATAAAACAATGATGAATTAAAAGTGAGAGAAATGAATCAGAAGGATGAGGAGCTGTAGATTAGAATAGCAAAGAAACAGATATATGAATGCTGTATAGGAAGGTGAAATGATTCAATAAAATCTATAAAAGGTTAAGATCACACATAATAAACATAAATAATTGTCAAATCTAGAAGAGCAAAGAACAATATTTGGAAAACATGTAATTGTGCCATGAATATTAACAACCTAAACAGCAATAAAATGATCAAATCTAAATAGATCATATAACACTGGCCCTATCCATGCATTATCTACATCATGGGGGGGGTAGCGGTTATCGGCGAGAGCCGGGTCCACCTTGGACAGGTCGCCAGTCCATTGCAGAGGAGACACACAGAACAAACCACCATGCATACATTTACATATAAGGACCATTTAGAAAGGCTGACTAACCTAACAGCCATGTTCTTGGACTGTGGGAGGAGTACCCAGAGAAAACCCACACGTCCACAGGGAGAACATGCAGAAAGCCGCCAGGTTGGGATTTGAACCCAGGACCTTCTTGCTGCAAGGCATCAGTGCTACAAACTGCACCACTGTGCATGAAACTGAGTAGAAAAACGCTCTAAACCTCAAACTAAAACCGGACAGAATGGAGGCGTTTAAACTCTGAGCTAAACTCCATCTGGTTTAGTTCTCTTTCTACCAGCGCTGGTGGAAATGTTTCTGGAAAATCTGGAGTGATGGATCCTTGTCTGTAGTTGTACACCGATTATACTCCTGACTGGCCAACGACACAGCAGAGAACCCAAAGCAGTTCTGATTCAATGAGGAACTGAACGAGAACAAAGAGCAGGAAGCAGAACAATAGGAGAGTAAGAATGTTTTGTTGACAGGGGGGCTTTTACTGTTGGTGTTTTGTAGGTTGGTCTACATGAGGGGAAATAAAGGAGAGTTTGTGCAACATCTAGAGCTGTCACTTTAACTTTCCATGCGTTCTCTTTGTGAATAGTGCAGGTATACTGAGATAAAGGGTGTGGAATTCACTGCTTGTTTCTCCGTCCTGACCGACCACGATCAAGTCACTTTGTTCAATGAAGAAATTGTTAAATTGGCTAAATGTTTTGTTTCTTCAAGCATTAATACTCCAGTCCTAAAAAAACACCAAACAAGAGTAATCAGCGTAATAAGCTGTTTGGTATATTTTCACTAAGCCCAGAAACTCAACTCTTCTACCCAATCTATCGATGTAGTTTCCCTTTAAATGGAGCCTCATTTAAAGCGACTTCTGACAAAGAAACAAATAACCAGTTTCCTTACTTTTTGTGCGAAGTTACATTAATCTGTTTTGCTGTTTCCTTGCAAAGCGGGATTTGACTGGACACTAGTAGGTGTACTGCTAAGTACAGAAAATTAGCTCATTCTACGAACGCTTTTTCATCTCAGTTTGGGTTTACTGTTATTCTGTATGACTGTAGAAAATCCAGAAGCATATGTTGACGACATCAGAAGGTTTACAGGTAATTCAGTGATGAGAACCATGGTAGCAGGTCATAAATGGGCCCAGGGCGGACTGGAAGGGATCCATTGTAACTACCCACAGCTATCACCATGGAGACAGACTGACATGAACAAGCTAGCCCTGGCATGAATGTACATAAAAACATGCTCCATGGTATCTTATCAACATAAGGAGTGAAGTTCACTGCAGACAAAACAGCACCTGATAAAGTCCTCCAGTCTGTTTCACAATCTGCTGGACTTTGGGTGTTCATAGTCTGCTTATTTTGACTATTTTCTTCCATCTTATGTTTCAACCTCATAATAAATATAAATGGATTCCCACCAGTTGAAGGTCACGATCATCATCCTCATCGCCACGTGTTTCAGCCTCCGCATGCTCGTTAGCGTGCATCACGGTTTACGGGTCTCTCAGTCGGATCTTCTTCGTCTCGTCCTGCTGATTCATATTCCTGGGAGGGAAACGTCTGACTGGATAAAAAAGTATTTTTGAATTGAGTTTAGGAGACTTCATATCCCTAAAAGATTTATAAATCTGAGTGAAGTGGTTCAACAAACAAAACCAAGGTGGACTAATAATGAAGGAGTCCAAATAAAAACCTTCAGGAAACCAGCAGCGTGTTAAAACACTACAGAAGAGTCTGGTAGGTGGGGATGTAAAAATTCTAATTGATCATTTTTGTTTAAGTGATCATCTTGACACAGAGAGGTGTCTTCAGACCAAGCATTGCACTTTGCAAAATGTCTCAGCTCTAAAGCTGATGGGCTGCAGACTGCAGGAAGTGATGATGATGAACCTTCAAGTCCTCCCTGCAGCTTCGTCTGCCTTCATGAAACCACATCCTTAAACGCTCTGGTTTCAGCGTGTGAATGTCGTGTAACAGTATTCACACAAAGACCTTATCGCTAGCAGCTGAGACTCTGACCACTTAGAAAACATGCAATGATGTGCAAATCTGACATGAGATGTGAGGGTTAGGCCACGCCCACACGTAGAAAAACAAGCCAACAAGTAGAAGGTGAACAGATGAGGTAAAACACGTCCGTTCAGGTTTATCTGTTCAGACATGCCCGAGGTTCTGTTGTCATATTTCCTTGTTATTGTTTAAGTTGGAGTGATCTTGTTGCCCTGGCAACAATCAGATCTAAAATGAACTCGTAAAAACAGGGAACCAGAAATGTCCCCGTTGACGCTCTGGTTGTGTTCCTCTCGGACTCTGCTGATTGGTTTCTCCTCTGATCTCCAGTGGAAAGATAAATTCCAGGCCCAGTCTGAATCCGTCTCCTGAATGATCCCACTGCCTGACCACATTAAATGATTCAGGACCAACAGAGATGAAGTCAGGAGCATGTCCTCCATAAAAGCCTGACAGGAGCAAACAGGGACTTCAGTGGCTCAAATAGTTTTCGTCTCGATTTTCAATAAATAGACAGTTTTACTTTTAAGATTTATTATTTTTCTGTGACCAAGAAACAGACAGGAACAAAATGTTGACAGCAGTACATAGTTAGCTTAGCTTAACTTAGACCTACCTTATTTTCGCTTTCTTTAGCGTACATTACATCTTTATAGAACATGACAGAATCCACCCCCAAGCTGATATAATTATCTCTTGCTAGTATCTAACTATATATTTATCTCTAAAGATGTTTTCAAGCACAGTTGTGTTAAGTGAAACTAACCACCCATCATCATAGACTTGGTTCTTGTTGCCTTTTTCAAATCACGTTTTACTTCCTTAGTTTACTTTTTTTATCGTTTTTGCCACTCAAATCTTTGAAAAGTACATTTGGTATTTGTACCTAAGGTTCTGAAAGTATATTACATTCGGAGAACAGAGTATGAAATGTGTCAGGGCGGAGCAATTGTTGAAGGCTTTCCCTATGTTCCTGTTTCTGAACTTAATTATACAGTTCTGATCAGTTTTACCAGTTCTGATCCAGAATACAAAATCACTTTGCTCCAGTTGGTAGATTCTTCTAACAGTCTGGACATAAATCTGTTTATATCCATCTATCCATCCAACGCTTATCTAAAACCAGGTGGTGGTAGGGAGTTTCCAAAGCATTCACCAGCATGAGATATAATCTCTAAAACAAGGTTTGGGTCTGCATGGAGGTTATCAGTAGGACATACCCAGCAAGGGCTCCAGATAGCATCTCTACTGAACCCTAACCTCAACCATGTCCTCTTGATGTAGAGCAAAAGTGACTAGTCTGAGCTCTCTACTCTGTATCTGAAAGTGGATCCCGTCACCCTGTGATTTTTCAGGTTTTTTTCTAGTGTTCTTTGTAGTAATTTTAGGAATTTGCTCCTAATTGAAAAGCTGCTGAATAGTGACAAAAAAAACAAGAAATGCAACCCAGGAAATCTCAGTATTTTACTCAACATCCAGTTATTTACGCTGTGAACAGTTTAAACATTTAACTGGCTTTCATCTACTGCCCTCTAGTGGAATCGCATCACAACTGCAACTTGTTTGATCCGAACATATGAACAACCTTAATAAATAACTGCTCTACATATATAATGACATCATTTCAAGACAGTTTTTAATCAGAGAACGTCTCCTTCTGTTGTTCTTGTCTAAATTTAATGTTTGCTGCTGTTTCAGCTTCCAGTTTCAGGAAAAGGTACTTTAGAATGTCTTTGTCTTTTTCTAAGGAGAATCGACATAAATCAAACCTTTAAAACAGAAAGGTTAATCTGCTTTAAGGCCTGCCAGGGTCTCGTGGATCATTGCATTCCATGTTTCCACTTTGATCAAACAGTTAGCTGGGTTTCTCCTCAGCTGTTCACCTTAAAGCTCCTCGTCTGCAACAGGAAGAATGTTGATCTCAACCTGCAGCGACTGCTCCTGGTCTCATAGGAACACAAAGACTCCATTAAACTGTAATACTGATTTAGCTATAATCTGTTGTAGCGTCATGTTAAAGGAAACCATCTTTTCCAGTTGTACAATCCTGAATATGATGGCTGACCTTTGAAGCTAAAGTTTTTCACTTGTTGGAAGACAAATACCCAGTTTTAAGAAATGTATCGTGTCGTTGACTTTATGACTCTTCTGTTTCCTTTGAAGGTACTTAAAGATCGTCCATCCTTTAGGAAATCACTTCTTCCAGATGCCTCGAACTGCTTTCATCATCTCCATATTAACCTGGGGTCTCCTCCTGGCGATGACGAGCACCTACGTGATCCTCTCCCTCCTCACCCAGAAGGGCGAGGCGGTACTGCCCGGCAGGGTCAGCTGTGACGTCCTGCACAGTAAGCAGCTGAGCGTACTCTACAAAGTCATCCACGCCTGCTCCGCCGTCATCTTCCTGGTGGTCCTCATCACCCTCATCTGGTTCTACTACAGAACCTCCTGCAAGCTGTCACTGGCGCAGAAGAATCAGTCAACCTCCAATTCCAAAAAGCTGGCCAAGTCCCGGCGGAACATGCTGATATTGGTCATGGTCTTCTGCATCTGCTTCGTCCCCTACCACCTGGTTCGCCTTCCCTACGCCTTCAAGAAAACTCTGGTCTGCTCATGGAGTTGGTGGTTCTTCTACCTGAAGGAGCTGACCGTCCTGGTGTCGGTCCTCAACGTCTGCTTGGACCCTCTCATCTACTTCATCTTCTGCAAGGCGTTCCGGGCTCAGATGAGCATGAGGAGGGTCTTCAACACCACAGAGAGTCCAACGCCGGAGGACAGGAGGAGCAGCGATGGATGGATGAACTCCCTCAGGAACCTCAGGAAGTTGTCGGTCATCTCATTGACCAAGCAAACCAGCATGCTGTAGACTTCACAGACTCTGATATCTTAATGGTGGCCGAACAACCCAGAACTGCACTGTAAATCCTCTGTAAAACAATCTAACAGAATATGGGGAGTTTTAGGTGAGCCACAGACTTGTTAGATGGTCTTTGGTCTGGATGAGGAGGGAAGTCATTTTTTTCACAGTTATTAGTTCAACTTTTCCCCGGCGGACTCCAGAACTTTAACATCCCCTGATGAACAGGAAGAACACAGAGATGTTCTCCAACAAATCCGGTTAATTAGGTCATATCATCTCATAAGCACCTAGTTCAACAAGTTTCAGGGAGTTTATTCTGTTTTTTGGTCAAAAATTGTTATAATGAAGTCAAAACGCTTGGATCCAGACTCAATTTCTTACTGTTTTCCATCCACACTGTTTGGTTGATCTTCTAATGTAGTAATGACCAAATGATAATGATTTTCCCAAAACGTTCCAGAAATTTTCCATGGCTTCTTCTTTTTCACACGTGTTTCAGTTGCTTCCTGTACCAGGCATGTTTTATGAAACATCTAAGGCCGCCTAGATTTCTCCAGCTAATGAACTGTGTCTGAAAGTCAGTCCATCCGTGGCCTCATTAGCATCTTGCTAAGACATTTAGCTAACAGCTATGATAACACCAGGGTAAAATAGATCATCATGTGAAAGGATGGGATATGCTCAGTGAACAGCCCCGATGAAAGCTTTTATGATGCGGTTAATGAGACCAGTGAATGTGGCGCGGAGGCTAGTTAGCTTAGCTTAAAGTTGCTTAAAAGGGACATATTATGCTAATTTAACTTTAGTGTTACCATTTAGGTCTCTGCTGCCTCTATAAACATTCCAAACATCAATAAAAACCATCCATCCGGTTTTCAGCACATTTTTGCTGTCAGAAATCTTTGAAAAAAGGGTCTTATTATGACGTCACAATCAGCAGAATTTTTAAACTCCGCCCACCAAAACCAATTCCATGTCATTGTCATGTGTGGCAAACACAAGATAGGTGGGCGTGGTCTGCCACCGCTAATTAGCATAAAAGTGACAGAGGCCCTTTAAACACCTCATTCTGAAAGGGACTGAAACGGTCAAGAATTGAGCTGGTGATAGAACCTTATTAACATGTTTTGTACAGACCATAGACATATTTGTTGTTTAAAAAGAGGCATTACACGTCTCCTTTCTGGGCATGGCCCAACGGGAGGAGACCCAGAACTCACTGTAGGGACTAAATATCCTGTCTGGTCCGGGATCCCCCAGAATCCTCTGGAGGGTGTCGCTGGGCTTCCCTCATGGACCCCACCTCTAAGGAGCAGAAAACAATGGATGAGTGTGAAAAAAAACTAAAACAACTATTCTAAATACAAAAACTAACATCCTGTATGGCTGGTTATCATCAAACATGTCGTTACAGCTGAGGCGTAGCTTTGGGATTTGTTTGAGATTCTGCTGAATAGGAAAACAAACTGGTTCTTTTCTGAGTCACTGGTATGTCACTGAAAAACTCCCAGGGTTATGAATTCAGTGGCTCAATTAACAAAAACTGCTCTAATAATGATAGTCCTGAACAAGGACGTGAGCAGAAAACCTTTGAAAGACCTTCAGTAAATATCTGGATCACTTTCAGGTCGTATCAACATGGCTCTGTTAGTTTTAGTCAAAAGAAAAAACCTCCAGGTGTGGGTGTAACAACGGGTGCTGTGAAATCGTGTTGCACTAATTCATCAGATTAATGTTAATCACAGATGAAGATAACCTGAGAAAACTCAAAAAACTGTTTTCAAACAGTGATTTCTTTATTTTAAGGGGAAAAGGGGAATTCACACCAGCCAGGGAGTAAATACAGAATGAGAATTCAGCTCAGAATGAAGGTTAGTCCGTAGATGAGATGGAAAAAAACTGACCTCTGCAAAACATCCTCCAGTGGGGAAAACATCTTCATCATCTGTCTCTCTGATGATTTATGGATCAGATGACATTCTGACTTGAAGCTCTATAACTGCTGGTAAACTCATGAGAATGTGACATTTATGGGGAATAAACAGCAGAAATCTGCCAGCAGCAGCTTTCTTCCTCCTTACTGTACAGGAAGCTGTGTTGCTGCTGCGCCGATGGATGGGAGGTCTGAGGGTTCCTGTCTGTAAGTATTCACATCTGTGTGCAATACATGATGTTATGTTTACCATATGTAATAAGGCAAGGGATATTTTCAGGGGATTTTATTCAAATCTCTTTATCCTTTTGTGTTTTACATCGTTTTCATTGTTAAAAAAAACCTTAAATTGTGATTTTTATTTATTCTTGTTTAAAGGTCATAAATACAGTTTCCTGAGCCCTTAAATGCCACTAAAATGTTTAAAAATATGTACAGAATCTTTCATAAATGAGCTGCAGTTTGCATTATTCTCAGTTCTGTAATATAAAAGTAACAATAAAGCAGCAGCTTGTTGGTAAGTAGACAGCTCAGGGCGATACCGAAAAACTTGGGGAGATCATTTCCTGTTGATTATTGTTAATAAATGTTTTTCATTGTACTATTATGATGAATGAATGAGCGGATAAGGTGTAATAACCTCATAATCAATGTTGTGTAGGTTGATCCGTTTAAATAAAGTTTCTCTCTGGGTACTCCAACTTCCTCCTACAGTTACCTGGTCTCCATGTTGCCCTGGGATGGACAGGTGTGCAGGGTTGGCCCCGCCCCTCGGACTGTGACTGGCACCAGCTGCCCCCACGACTCTGCAAGGACATGGAAGAAACATCGTGTCATTAGACTCCGACAGTTTGCCTGACAATGTGGTGACCTTCTGGTGAACTTTGGAGACCCAAGCCAAAACAATCACCACTAGATCTAGTCGAGTCGTTTCTAGCCCATGGGTGTCCGACTCTGGGCCTCAAGGGCCGCTCTCCTGCCAGTTTTAGATGTGTCTCTGCTCCAACACAGCTGATTCAAATAGTCCAACTACATCCTCAGCAGGTCATAATGTTCTGCAGAGGTTCTGCTGATGAGCCATGATGTGATTCAGCTGTGATGAAGCAGGGAAAGAACTAAAACATGCAGGACACATGCTAATCTAGCCAATCAGATTACACTTCTTCGTTCAGGTGACACCGGTCCACTGGGCCAGAGGTGTTTCTCCTAACAGTTGGGCTAACCAGCTAACTGTTTGTCACGTGATCAAAGGTTCGTTTTCTCTGACACATTTATGGATATTTCATGTTAATTTTAATAAAACTGAAATAAAACCTTCTGTAACAAAAGCTATTGAACTGAAGGAAACATATAAACTGCTGGCGAGACTGAATAGATTCAGTTGTTGCTCATGTCCCCTCTTCATCATCAACATGAACAATATTTCATCTAAAAAATAATAACGTAGAATGAGTCTTTTTCATTGGCAACACATTTACAGCGGGCGGGCCCAATCCTGCTCCTGGAGATCTACCATCCTACATAATTTAAATGTATCCCAGCTCCAACACACCTGAATCAAATTGTTCAATTCCCTCATCAGCTGTCTGTCGGCTCTGCAGAGGCCTGGTAACGAGGCCTTCATTGGATTCAGCTGTGATAAGAAGGGATGCACCTAAAGGGGGCTGGATGGTAGATCTGGAGGACCAGGGTTGGGCACGCCTGATTTACAGCAGCATGTTTATATGGTGGTTTTACAAGACCCAGCTTTTATTTTGATAGTCCACTTCTGCTTATCGACAAGTAAATTTGCATATTAGCTAAATAGTTTGAGGCTAAATATTTAGGTAAGGAACTTTTTTATGGGATACACAAAGTGCTGCACAGCGAAACCTTTAGAAAACACATAAATAATACAGAGAATACGGTAACTAAAATCCATTTTGAAAAGATGAGATTGTGGTTGATAGCAAGTTTAGCTCGCTAGCTAAGTATTTAGCTTCAACCTGAATATTTAGCTTGTAACTAAACATTTAGCACCTTGAATTGCCTTGTTGCTGAAAGTCTGCTGTACAAATACATTGGCCTTGCCTAGTTAACAAAATAAAAATTTAGCTCAAAGTTAAATAACTAAATATTTAACTTGTTAACCGAAATATTTGCATATAGACACCAGTTAATCAGCTGATTTGAGAATTTCACAGAAAAACATGTTTCAGAGATTGTTTTGACAATCAGCGCACAATGAAGTAATGAAAGGAGAAGAAGACGGGATGGAGCTGGAGGACTGAACCAAAACCTTTTATTACAGCAGAGAATCCAGAATATTACACAAAATAAAAGAAGGAAAACTGGGAAAGAAAGAAATAAAGAAGAACCTGGGAAAGAAACCTGCAGGAATATACACTGGAAGGTGATTGGTTGGTTGGTGGATAAAGGTGAAGTGAGTAAAAAGAGCACTGAGGACCCCTAGTGACCATGAGAGGAACAACAACCAGGAAGCAACTTTTATTGCTTTTATTGATACTTTGAAAACATCCTATTTCTGCTTCTTTATGGGAACATAAAAAGTTATTTTCAGCTCCTCAGGTTTCTGATAAATATGACATCATCATCATCATCATCATCATCATCATCATCATCATCGTCATCATAACATCTGAGCAGAAATCTCCTATTTCTCCTCACTGACGTTAATTCATTACGGAAACCTGAAGAGTGTGTGTGTGTGTGTGTGTGTGTGTGTACATGTATTGATATACTTTGGAGGACCAACCTTTGACAGCCCACCAGCATTGTGTGGACATCTGTAGTTGTGAGGACATTTTGCCTGGTCCCCACAATGTTTAACTAGCTATTAAACTCTACTAGTTAGGTTTAGAGGTATGGTGTGAATTAGGTTTAGGTTAAGGTTAGGGTTAGGCATGTATCAGTAATGGTTAGGTTTAGGTTAAGGTTAGGGTTAGGCATGTATCAGTAATGGTTAGGTTTAGGTTAAGGTTAAGGTTAGGCATAAATGTAGCTATTAAAATGAATGGAAGTCAATATAAAGTCCTAACATGGGTAGAAATACAGATTTGTGTGTGTGTGTGTGTGTGTGTGTGTGTGTGTGTGTGTGTGTGTGTGTGTGTCTCCTTGTTTAGCTGTCATATTCGTTAACCTCATGTGTGTGTTTGTGAGAGACAGGAGGCAGGGCTTGTGGTCACACTGACGACAGCAGCAGACAGGAAAACACCTTCCATCCGTCTGCAGCTTCCGCAGCTTGGAGCACATGATCTGCAGCAGCACACTGAACCCGGCAGAACCCAGGAGAACCGAGCCAGGATCCCAGGGACCCAACACGTGGGCTGAGAGCCAGAGACGGTACGGTACATCAGGTGAAAAAGGTCCTTAGCTAACGTGGTTCTGCTGTGTTCAGAGATCTGGATGGTTTCCTCATTTATTCTAGAAGAAATAAAACAGATGTTGAACAGAGGAGGCCTGGTTCTGATGGTTCTGATGGTTCTGATGGTTCTGAGGGTTTTAAATGAAAAGGAGGAAGAGTATGCTCTGACTTCACTCTGGTGATTACTTTTGTTCCACATGCAAATAAATGCAAAGATTTTTGAAGCCTGACCTGAAAACCGGCCGGAGGAACCCAAGAAGAAGAAGAATCATCATCATCATCATTATTAAACACAGGCAACATTCAACCAATCAGATCACTGCACCAGGTTAAAGATCAGGAGTTTACTGATCACCAAACTCTGGTGCTTTATGCTGGATTGTTAGCATCATGTTGGCAAACTGTGGAGATCAGTGGGATAGAGAGGGCTCTAGGAGGATGAGGAGGATGAGGAAGAGCGATGAGGATGACTACTGTCTGACCTACAGCAGCCATTATGGTCTCGTTTCTGTGTTTCTGCATCGTTCTGGGTTCTGGAACAGAACCTCGTCTGTCCCTCAATGTTCTTGTCTGTAGCGTCTCTGCAGCCTTCATGTTCTCTGGAGCTCCTTCACGTTTTCACTCCGTCCGTCGTCAAACTTTAATGAGTTTTCCCAACATAAACCATCAATCTGGAGCTCTGAGCTCCCTGAGAGGAGTTGTATGTAATTACCGTTTGTTTATTTATTCCTGTTTTAGTGAGTGGATCTAGAACAGTAGGTTCTGTAGAGAAAAGCAAAGGCCTTCTGTGTTTAATGTTTCTAAAAGTAATGTAACAGGCAGACATCAGGAAAAAGTGGATATCAACAGAAGGTTTGGAGCTTGTCAGGCGGAGGCTCGGTTGGGTATCGGAGGCTCCAAGCTGGCAGGAAGAAAAAAATCTGGACACCCAAGCTGAGCTCATGCTGGTAGAAGATAAACACTGATTGCTAAACACTTTTTAGGAGTTTGGAGTTGAAGGGTTGGGCAGGGAAACAAAGTCTTCACTCTGTCCCTCCGTGTTTGGCCAAACATGTTATATTAAATATAAAGAGCCATATTTTGAGCCATAACAGAGAAAAACTCTGAAGCCTTCGCTTCCTGTCCTGGATCTGTGTCAGCATGTTCCTCAGAGAAACTGATGGGATTTGCAGCTTTTGGTCGATCTACCGTGACTAAACCAGAGTGAAGTTCACTTCCTGAGAAGCTGCTGTAACTCATCTCTGCTTGGTCCTGGAAATCTCTCCACATCTGGAGAAAGAAATGAAGCTGAGCTGCAGGAGGAAACAGACACCTCGGATGATTCAGTGAAACTTTCCCGCCTGCTTCCTCCAGCACCAAAAAAAAAAAAAGACAGAGTCTATGCATGTTTCAGTAGTTTGTGCGACTTCTCCGAGCCGAGCGAGTGGGACAGTGATGGCAAAGCAGACAGAATGACTGTTAATCAGCTGGTTTCTGCTGCCGTGACCTTTAACCCACGGCCATCTGGAGCAGACTGCAGTAGAAACACGTCATTCAGTCCTCCGGGTGGAAAAACGCTGAGCATCTGACAGTAGGACGTGTTTTTCGGCCGCCATGTTTCAAGGTTTTAAAGACACAGAGGAGATGCTTCACCTCGACGTGCTGAAAGGCTCGTCTGAGACCAGAGAGATTTTCTGCTTCCTGTCAGAAGCTCGGCTCACTTCTCCTTCTCTTCTCTTTCACCTACCATCGGTTGCTGCGATATTTCCTCCCGCTGAAGCGATAGCTTGTGGGTCAGGCAGCGGCTCTTCATCCCGGGACATCTGGCGCTTGTCAGTCTCCAGGTGGGCAGCGGAGTGCGGCCTCCAAAACAACATCAAGTTGTGAGGCTTTGCGTTCAGACCAAGAAGCGAGCTAATCTCAAAAGTCAGGCTAACTTTAACAATCCCTGGTAAATTTCCCAAAATTCACTCATTCAACTATAAGAGACAAAATGAGGGAAAAACCCCAATAAATCACATGGTCTGATTTTTAAAAGAATTTATTTGCAAATTATAGTGGAAAATAAGTATTTGGTCAATAACAAAAGTTCATTCCAATCCTTTGTAATGTGACCTTGGTTGGCAAAGACAGAGGGCAAAGGTCACCTGTAGGTCTTAACCAGGTCTTCACACACTGTAGCTGGTATTTTGGCCCATTCCTCCATGCAGATCTTCTCTAGAGCTGGGATGTTTTGGGGCTGTTGCTTGGCAACAAGTACTTGCATCTCCCTCCACAGATTCTCTACAGGATTGAGGTCTGGAGACTGGCTAGACTCCTTCGTTGCCTAGGCGATGTGTTTGGGACCATTGTCATCCTGGAAGATCCAGCCACGTTTCATCTTCAATGCTCTCACTGATGGAAGCAGGTTTTCACTCCAAATCTCACCATACATGGTCCCATTCCTTCTTTCCTTAATACGGATCAGTCGTCTTGGTCCCTTTGCAGAAAAACAGCCCCAAAGCATGATGCTTCCACCTCCATGCTTCACAGTAGGTATGGTGTTCTTTGGATGCAACTCAACATACTTTCTCCTCCAAACACAACAAGTAGAGTTTTTACCACAAAGTTCTATTTTGGTCTCATCTGACCATATGACTTTCTCCCAATCCTCCTCTGGATCATCCAGATGGTCTCTAGCAAACTTCAGACGGGCCTGGACATGTACTGGCTTAAGCAGAGGGACCCGTCTGGCACTGCAGGATGTGAGTCCCTGGTGGCGTAGTATGTTACTGATGGTAGCCTTTATTACTTTGGTCCCAGTTCTCTGCAGGTCATTCACTAGGTGGGATTTTTGCTCATTGCTCTTCTGATCATTTTGACCCCATGGGGTGAGATCTTAGGTGGAGTCCCAGATGGAGGGAGATTATCAGTGGTCTTGTATGCCTTCCCTTTTCTAATAATTGCTCCCACAGTTGATTTCTTCACACCAAGCTGCTTATCTATTGCAGATTCAGTCTTCCCAGCCTGGTGTCCTTTGACAGCTCTTTGGTGTTGGCCATAGTGGAGTTTGGAGTGTGACAGTTTGAGGTTGTGGACAGGTGTCTTTTATACTGATAACGAGTTCGAACAGGTGCCATTAATACAGGTAATGAGTTTAGGACAGATGAGGTTACAGGTCTGTGAGAGCCAGAAATCTGGCTTGTTTGTAGATGACCAAATACTTATTTTCCACCATAATTTGCAAATAAATTCTTTTAAAATCAGACCATGTGATTTTCTGGATTTTTTATTTTTTATTTTGTCTCTCATACTTGATGTATACCTATGATGATAATTACAGGCCTCTCTCATCTTTTTAAGTGGAAGAACTTGCACAATTGGCGGCTGACTAAATACTTTTTTACCCCACTGTAAAGTTATTACAGCGGTTGCAGCAGCTGCAGTTTCCTGTTTGGTTGCTAAATTATGCAATGCAATGTGTGGTTTTATCTTTTAAAATGTAGTTCAAAACTAGATTTGATTTTAATGATTTTGAAGAATATTACAGTATTTCATTTTTACTTTTTGCCAAAACTTTTTGTTCCACTCATGTCGCTCCTGACACTAAGCATTATTAATAATTACAAATATATCACTTTTTGACTAAGATGGATCCATAAAATCAACATGTTGCTCTGTCTAAATGTGTTTAAAAAAACAACTTAAAATACCTTAAAACTGGTAACACAATTCATGTGTAAAAGGAAATATAGTATTAATGTCACTTTACATTTTGAAACTGTTCTTATGTAGTTATTAAATATTTTTACATCTTTACCTAAATCATGTTCTGACACATTTAACCTGTCATGTGTTAGATTCTGGTTTTAATAATTCACAACAGACTCCAGATTATCTCTTCCTACCCAACGAGGTAATATGATTTATTAACAGGAATTCAGAAGTTTACAGTCAGAAGCGCTTCTCAGCGCTCGCTGTGTGTCGCACTCTAAACCGTCCGTGCAGCAACACCACCTACTGCAGAACACCGGTATTACAACTCAGCAGGTAATCAATGATTCACATTATTACGCCATGCAGCTTCACCAGCTTTTATTTCATGCAGCTGGTGTTCTCTTTATTGGTTATGATGTATTTTTGATGATCATAGACTTACATTAATGATTCCTTCTCAGCCTGGGAGAAGAACGCCGCTCTCTCCTTTCCTTCTCACTTATCTAGCATCGATTAACAGCGGCTGCCTTTCATGTAGCGCAGACGCACATGAGCCTGGCTTAAATCAGCGGGGATCGAACCAACCTGAGCTTCATTCCTGGAATCGAATGAGCCTGGAGGGAACGGTTAGGATAATTCAAGCGAGGCTGTTTCAGAGGAGCCTCAATTTTTTTAGTTTGCTTCATTGAACAGCGCTCTGGTGATCTCTTCCTATTTTAGCTGCGATCGTTGAATTTCATTTTTCATATATATACACTCAACAAAAATATAAACGCAACACCTTTGTTTCTGCTCCCATTTTTCATGAGATGGACTTAAAGATCTAAAATTCATTCCAGATACACAATATTACCATTTCTCTCAAACATTGTTCACAAATCAGTCTAAATGTGTGATAGTGAGCACTTCTGCTTTGCTGAGATAATCCATCCCACCTCACAGGTGTGCCACATCAAGATGCTGATCTGACATCATGATTAGTGCACAGGTGTACCTTATACTGCCCACAATAAAAGGCCACCCTGGAATGTGCAGTTTTGTCTCACAGCAAAATGCCATAGATGCCACAAGCATTGAGGGAGCGTGCAATTGGCATGCTGACAGCAGGAATGTCAACCAGATCTGTTGCTCGTGCATTGAATGTTCATTTCTCCACCATAAGTCGTCTCCAAAGGCGTTTCAGAGAATATGGCAGTACATTCAACCGGCCTCACAACCGCAGACCACGTGTAACCACACCAGCCCAGGACCTCCACATCCAGCAGGTTCACCTCCAAGATCATCTGAGACCAGCCACTCAGACAGCTGCTGAAACAATTGGTTTGCATAACCAAACAATTTCTGCACAAACTGTCAGAAACCATCTCAGGGAAGCTCAACTGCATGCTCGTCGT
Organism: Valencia hispanica; assembly: GCA_963556495.2. NCBI lineage: Eukaryota > Metazoa > Chordata > Actinopteri > Cyprinodontiformes > Valenciidae > Valencia > Valencia hispanica. Next base: position 2,565,880 of record OY747700.1, on the reverse strand, counting down.
CCTCATCGGGGTCTTGACCTGACTCCAGCTCGTCGCCGTAACAGACTTGAGTGGGCAAATGCTCACATTTGATGGCGTCTGGCACGTTGGAGAGGTGTTCTCTTCACGGATGAATCTCGGTTTACATTGTTCAGGGCAGATGGCAGACAGCGTGTGTGGCGTCGTGTGGGTGGGCGCTTTGCTGATGTCAATGTTGTGGATCGTGTGGCCCATGGTGGTGGTGGGGTTATGGTATGGGCAGGCATCTGTTATGGACGAAGAACACAGGTGCATTTTATTGATGGCATTTTGAATGCACAGAGATACCGTGATGAGATCCTGAGCCCCATTGTTGTGCCATACATCCATGAACATCCCCTCATGTTTCAGCAAGATAATGCACGGCCCCATGTTGCAAGGATCTGTACACAATTCTTGGAAGCTGAAAATGTCCCAGTTTTTGCATGGCCAGCATACTCACCGGACATGTCACCCATTGAGCATGTTTGGGATGTGCTTGACCGGCGTATACGACAGCGTGTACCAGTTCCCACTAATATCCAACAACTTCGCACAGCCACTGAAGAGGAGTGGACCAACATTCCACAGGCCACAATTGACAATCTGATAAACTCTATGCGAAGAAGATGTGTTGCACTGCATGAGGCAAATGGTGGTCACACCAGATACTGACCGGTTCTGAGTCCCCAGACCCCCAATAAAGCAAAAAACTGCACATTCCAGGGTGGCCTTTTATTGTGGGCAGTATAAGGTACACCTGTGCACTAATCATGATGTCAGATCAGCATCTTGATGTGGCACACCTGTGAGGTGGGATGGATTATCTCAGCAAAGCAGAAGTGCTCACTATCACACATTTAGACTGATTTGTGAACAATGTTTGAGAGAAATGGTAATATTGTGTATCTGGAATGAATTTTAGATCTTTAAGTCCATCTCATGAAAAATGGGAGCAGAAACAAAGGTGTTGCGTTTATATTTTTGTTGAGTGTAGCTACTGGGGCCACGCACAGTGTTTTTTGTCACTGTGGAGAAAAAAGTTACATATGATCTAATTGATGCTGGATGGCACGATGTGGATTCTCTGTTCAGCTTGTTCGCATTGAATATGAATCAAAAAGGAATAAAACAATAATTACAATTGAATATGTCATCATCATTTTGGAAATTGACAGGTAAAAATAGATTATGACTGTATTATTTTTGACCACGTCAATCAAAATGACCAACAACAAAAACAACACGCTGAGTATTAATCAGCTTATTTTCAGGGTATTTTTGCTTTTTTTTTTCTACTTTAATTATGTATTTTCTGAATCATTTCCTTTTGTATATGGATGGTCAGAATACAGTCGTTAACACGAGGGAAGCTCACAAACAAAAACATTGCAACTTTTCACAAACGCTGACACAAAATCAGGCATTTTAGACAGCAACAATTAGAACAAAGAGCTGGAGGGACTGACGAGCACCAGTTGGCTGGACCTCTGTTGAATTAGCTCAAAGGGGGTGAATATTTTTCCAATCACTTGTTTTATGTAAGATATTTTTATTTAATTGTTGTTATTTTGTAGAAATCTGTTTTCATTTTGTCATGACCAGTTTTTAAAAGCCTAATTTTGTCGACCATGATTGATTTGTAGAGGCAATAAAAGGGTAAAACATCCACGGGGTTGTGTGATTATATTTTAAAGCTTCAGAGAGCAGCTTCTCAAATTCAATTCAATTCAAATTCAAAATTACTTTATTAATCCCAAAGGGAAATTAAATGTTGTTGTAACTCATTATGCAAGTTCCTTCAAAGATTTGTTGTAGATGCTGATGGCTGTGGGTAGGGATGATCTCCTGTAGCAGTCTGCAGATCTGAAGAAGCCTCTGACTGAAGACGCTCTGTAGTTGTATGACAGTCTGATGTAGAGGATGGTCTGGATCTATGGCGTCTTCTTTTCAACTCATCAGGGTTTTGTGGCTGTAGTTGAGGTATTATTTGAGCTTTTGTGATGTTAATCAGCTGCTGCCAGTTGTAAACCACCTTGTTGCCATGGTTATGCATCATAACAAATGTCCAAAAATAAAAAGTATCAGCAAAAATCCTTCCAGCTGCACAGCCTTCAAAACCAGAGAGAACAGTTGTCCACAAAAACAATGTTTCTACCAAAAATGGAAGAATTAAAGTTTTAAAAAAGAAAAAATTATGAACCAAAGTAACAGAGCTACTCCAACATGCTGCCACCTTGAGCGGCGCGATTCCGGAAATTCTCTGCAGCTTCAGAGAGCAGAGAACAGGAAGGCGTTGATGAGGCTGAGGTTAGTCAGTTCAGCTGCTCGATCTGCTGATTCTGCTCTGACCTTATCAGGTTGCTTCTGATCAACTCTTCAGTCCGCAGCTTCAAATGTTGTTAAGCTCCGACTGCACTTCACGGTTTAGGCGGAAGGAGCTCCAGAGACTTCAGGTGGAACGTGACCGTGGGGACGATGAGAAGAAGGTCTGCAGCAGAGCGCCTCCAACGCTCGTCATCTGCAGAAGGAACTGGATGAGTAGGCTGTTAAAGGGGGGTGAGCAGTTACTGCTGAGGACACCGTTAATCACTGAAAAACACGACCAACCCATCAGGTTTCAGGAAACTGCTGCGGTTCATCTAAAGGCTACGAGGTTCCTGTTAGCGGAACCAGTTTCATCAAACTGGAGTCTTCACAGCGTCACCCAGGCAGAAACCAAAGGTTTTAGATCTGGCACTGTTAAAACGAGGTCGGCCCGACCCAGGGTCCGCTCCAGGATCCAGCAGAACCTTTCAGTCTGGTTTTAATTTAGTCCAGTTTCATTATTTAGAGCAAATACACAACAAACCCCATCTCAGGACCAGCGGCCATCTGCCACGACCGTCTGGGGGTTCCAGAAGACAGAGCAGAGACACAAAAAGAACAGAAGAACTGATCTAGGAGTACTTTCAATTTATAAATGATAAGGAGTCAATAGCAGCAGTAGCTCCGTTAGAGGCTTGCAGCTAAGCAGATTAGCTCTAAGCTAGCAAAGGGGAAAACAGAAACCGGAGTCTTAGCGGTACCTAAGTCTGAAGGGGAGATGGAGTTAGAGGACACAGAAAGACAGACAGGTGTCTTCTATAGGAGTAGAACATGAAGATGACTCCTCAAGGAAGGTCACACAGCTAAACAGCCCAGGTGTACCTTCTATACAACCAAAACTGAGAGAGAACAGAAAGTTCATGGACACAATAACAGTAGATGATTGGAGAGTAGTAGGAGAGAGTAGCAGAGAGAGGAAAAAACCTCAGTAACCATAAGCTTTATTAAAAAGCTTATGGTCTCGCTCTAGTCATCTACTTCGTCTTTGGTGCCACTCAGCTTCTTTCGTGCTCCACATGTTCCTGCGGCTAGCCTCCACTGTTGCTACTGCTACCATCTCATTGTATGCTCGTCACGAGCTTTTCATTTTGCTCCCAGGGTTTACTTTCGTTGGTCAACTTGTAAATCTTATGACCCTGTTTAAAGACAGTTGGAGGCTGGATTAGGTCATGAAAGCGCTCAACGAGCTGGAGGTCCCGTCAAATTGGACGGACGGAGACCTGCCAATCACGCGCAACGTTTTTATCTCGACTGTATTCACAGTTAGAGATTTGTCTACGACGGTGGAACAGTGTAAACCGGGCTTCAGGCGGGTTCTAGGTCCAGTGGTTTTGTTTTTATGCCACACGTACGTTCTCTTTCAATTGTTGTTGGGTTCTATTTCAGCACTGTGACCCAAACCTTCAGTTCTGTTGTTGAGCTTTATAGAATACATGGTCTGAGCTTCAGTCTTTAAAGGAACTGATCTGCTGTATGGTTTTATCTATCCTGGTTCTCTCTATCATGGTTCTGTCTATCATTGTTCTATATAACATTGTTCTGTATATCATTGTTCTATATAACATTGTTCTGTATATCATTGTTCTATATAACATTGTTCTGTATATCATTGTTCTATCTATCATAGTTCTATCTATCCTGTTTCTATCTATCCTGTTTCTGTCTATCCTGGTTCTGTCTATCACTGTTCTGTCTATCATGGTTCTGTCTTTAATGGTTCTGTCTATCATGGTTGTGTCTACAATGGTTCTGTCTTTCATGGTTCTATCTATCATGGTTCTATCTATCATGGTTGTGTCTATCATGATACTGTCTATCATTGTGCTGTATATCATGGTTCTGTCTATCATGGTTCTGTCTATCATGGTTTTATCTATCATGGTTCTGTCTATCATGGTTCTGTCTTTCATGGTTCTGTCTTTCATGGTTCTGTCTATCATGGTTGTCTCTTTAATGGATCTGTCTATCATTGTTCTGTCCATCATGGATCTGTCTTTCATGAATCTGTCTATCATGGTTCTGTCTATCATGGTTCTGTCTATCATGGTTCTATCTATCATGGTTGTTTCTATCATGGTTCTGTCTATCATGGTTCTGTCTTTCACGGTTCTATCTATCATGGTTCTGTCTATCATGGTTCTGTCTTTCATGGTTCTATCTATCATGGTTGTGTCTATCAAGGTTGTGTCTATCATGGTTCTGTCTATCATGGTTCTGTCTTTCATGGTTCTGTCCATCATGGTTGTGTCTATCATGGTTCTGTCTATCATGGTTCTATCTATCATGGTTGTTTCTATCATGGTTCTGTCTATCATGGTTCTGTCTTTCACGGTTCTATCTATCATGGTTCTCTCTATCATGGTTCTGTCTTTCATGGTTCTATCTATCATGGTTGTGTCTATCAAGGTTGTGTCTATCATGGTTCTGTCTATCATGGTTCTGTCTTTCATGGTTCTGTCCATCATGGTTGTGTCTATCATAGTTGTGTCTTTAATGGTTCTCTCTATCATGGTTCTGTCTATCATGGTTCTGTCTATCATGGTTGTATCTATCATGGTTCTGTCTATCATTGTTCTGTCTATCATGGTTCTATCTATCATGGTTCTGTCTATCATATTTTTTTCTATCATTGTTCCATCTATCATGGTTGTGTCTATCATGGTTCTGTCTATCATGGTTGTGTCTATCATGGTTGTGTCTTTCATGGTTCTATCTATCATGGTTCTATCTATCATGGTTGTGTCTATCATGATACTGTCTATCATTGTTCTGTATATCATGGTTCTGTCTATCATGGTTCTGTCTATCATGGTTTTATCTATCATGGTTCTGTCTTTCATGGTTCTGTCTTTCATGGTTCTGTCTATCATGGTTGTCTCTTTAATGGTTCTGTCTATCATTGTTCTGTCTATCATGGTTCTGTCTATCATGGTTGTGTCTATCATGGTTCTGTCTTTCATGGTTCTGTCTATAATGGTTCTGTCTATCATGGTTCTATCTATCATGGTTGTTTCTATCATGGTTTTGTCTATCATGGTTCTGTCTTTCATGGTTCTATCGATCATGGTTGTGTCTATCAAGGTTGTCTCTTTAATGGTTCTGTCTATCATTGTTCTGTCTATCATGGTTCTGTCTATCATGGTTCTGTCTATCATGGATCTGTCTTTCATGGTTCTGTCTATCATTGTTCTGTCTATCATGGTTCTGTCTATCATGGTTCTGTCTATCATGGATCTGTCTTTCATGGTTCTGTATATCATAGTTGTGTCTATCATAATTGTGTCTTTAATGGTTCTCTCTATCATGGTTCTGTCTATCATGGTTCTGTCTTTCATGGTTCTGTCTATCATGGTTCTGTCTATCATGGTTGTTTCTATCATGGTTCTGTCTATCATGGTTCTGTCTATCATGGTTCTGTCTATCATGGTTCTATTTATCATGGTTGTATCTATCAAGGTTGTGTCTATCAAGGTTGTGTCTATCAAGGTTGTGTCTATCAAGGTTGTGTCTATCATGGTTTTGTCTATCATGGATCTGTCTTTCATGGTTCTGTCTATCATAGTTGTGTCTATCATAATTGTGTCTTTAATGGTTCTCTCTATCATGGTTCTGTCTATCATGGTTGTGTCTATCATGGTTCTCTCTATCATGGTTCTGTCTATCATGGTTCTGTCTATCATGGTTGTGTCTATCAAGGTTGTGTCTATCAAGGTTGTGTCTATCATGGTTCTGTCTATCATGGTTCTGTCTATCATAGTTGTGTCTATCATACTTGTGTCTTTAATGGTTCTCTCTATCATGGTTCTGTCTATCATGGTTCTGTCTATCATGGTTGTGTCTATCATGGTTCTGTCTATCATTGTTCTGTCTATTATGGTTCTGTCTATCATGGTTCTGTCTATCATGGTTGTGTCTATCATGGTTCTGTCTTTCATGGTTCTGTCTATCATGGTTGTATCTATCATGGTTCTATCTATCATGGTTCTGTGTATCATTGTTCTGTATATCATGGTTCTGTCTTTCATGGTTCTGTCTATCATGGTTGTATCTATCATGGTTGTGTCTATCAAGGTTGTGTCTTTCATGGTTCTGTCTATCATAGTTGTGTCTATCATAATTGTGTCTTTAATGGTTCTCTCTATCATGGTTCTGTCTATCATGGTTCTGTCTATCATGGTTCTGTCTATCATGGTTGTGTCTATCATGGTTCTATCTATCATGGTTGTTTCTATCATGGTTCTATCTATCAAGGTTGTGTCTATCATGGTTCTGTCTATCATGGATCTGTCTTTCATGGTTCTGTCTATCATAGTTGTGTCTATCATAATTGTGTCTTTAATGGTTCTCTCTATCATGGTTCTGTCTATCATGGTTCTGTCTATCATGGTTCTCTCTATCATGGTTCTGTCTATCATGGTTGTTTCTATCATTGTTCTGTCTTTCATGGTTCTGTCTATCATGGTTCTGTCTATCATGGTTCTATCTATCATGGTTGTTTCTATCATGGTTCTGTCTATCATGGTTCTGTCTATCATGGTTCTATCTATCATGGTTGTATCTATCATGGTTGTGTCTATCAAGGTTGTGTCTATCAAGGTTGTGTCTATCATGGTTCTGTCTATCATGGTTCTCTCTATCATGGTTCTATCTATCATGGTTGTTTCTATCATGGTTCTGTCTATCATGGTTCTATCTATCATGGTTGTATCTATCATGGTTGTGTCTATCATGGTTGTGTCTATCAAGGTTGTGTCTATCAAGGTTGTGTCTATCATGGTTCTGTCTATCATAGTTGTGTCTATCATAATTGTGTCTTTAATGGTTCTCTCTATCATGGTTCTGTCTATCATGGTTCTGTCTATCATGGATGTGTCTATCATGGTTCTGTCTATCATTGTTCTGTCTATTATGGTTCTATCTATCATGGTTCTGTCTATCATGTTTTTTTCTATCATGGTTCTGTCTATCATGGTTCTGTCTATCATGGTTGTGTCTATCATGGTTCTGTCTATCATGGTTCTGTGTATCATTGTTCTGTATATCATGGTTCTGTCTTTCATGGTTCTGTCTATCCTGGTTGTATCTATCATGGTTCTATCTATCATGGTTCTGTGTATCATTGTTCTGTATATCATGGTTCTGTCTTTCATGGTTCTGTCTATCATGGTTGTATCTATCATGGTTGTGTCTTTCATGGTTTGTTGTATCATGGTTCTATCTATCATTGTTCAATCTATCATGGTTCTGTCTATCATGGTTCTGTCTATCATGGTTCTGTCTATCATGGTTCTGTCTATCTTGGTTCTGTCTATCATGGTACTGTCTATCATGGTTCTGTCTATCATGGTTCTATCTATCATGGTTCTGTCTATCATGGTTCTGTCTTTCATGGTTCTGTCTATCTTGATTCTGTCTATCATGGTTCTGTCTATCATGGTTCTTTCTATCCTGGTTCTATCTATCATGGTTCTGTCTATCATGGTTCTGTCTATCATGGTTGTGTCTTTAATGGTTCTGTCTTTAATGGTTCTGTCTTTCATGGTTCTGTCTTTCATGGTTCTGTCTATCTTGGTTCTGTCGATCATGGTTCTGTCTATCATGGTACTGTCTATCATGGTACTGTCTATCATGGTTCTGTCTATCATGGTTCTTTCTATCCTGGTTCTATCTATCATGATTCTGTCTATCATGGTTCTGTCTATCATGGTTGTGTCTTTAATGGTTCTGTCTTTAATGGTTCTGTCTATCATGGTTCTGTCTTTCATGGTTCTGTCTTTCATGGTTCTGTCTATCTTGGTTCTGTCGATCATGGTTCTGTCTATCTTGGTTCTGTCTATCATGGTTCTGTCTATCATGGTTCTTTCTATCCTGGTTCTGTCTATCATGGTTGTGGTTTAATGGTTCTGTCTTTAATGGTTCTGTCTATCATGGTTCTGTCTTTCATGGTTCTTTCTATCCTGGTTCTATCTATCATGTGTCATCTAGCCTTCATCGTGTTTCTCCAGCAGGTCTTAGATCTGCATGTAGCGGAGCAGAAGACGACCAACCAACAATCACAGCGTCTGCTTCCTCTTCCTCTTTGAGATCTTCGCTGTGATGAAGCAAACAGGAAGCTCTGCGTTGGAGACCACGCCCATCATGATGCTCCCCTCTTCCAACTTCACCACAGGAGAGAACAAATGCATCGTCAACGACCAGATGGGAGCCTTCATCGTCCTCTACATCCTCATCCTCACCGTTGGTCTGCCGGGGAACCTGCTGTCGCTGAGGGGGTTCGTCTGGAGCTGCCGGCCTCAGGTGGGACTGCTGTGATGTTTGCGTCTCTATGTCCTCTGCTGATGTCATGGATCGCCATGACAACGTCACTTCCACTCATCTTCATCTACCAACCAGAAGCCCCAACTGATCATCCGGTCTAGAAGGTGTTTCCCCAGAAAGGACAAAGGTTTTTATATTTAGACGGGGAACCGTTTCTAAAGTTACACAGTCAAAAATTAATGTTTATAATTTGGGTTATTTAGCCTGTCATAAAAGAAAAAAGCAATGGTTAGTTTTTCAAAACTATATTTTTGTCCATGTAATTTGTTAATTTATAAATGTCACGGTTTAAAGCTGAACATTTAGTTAAGAAGCTAGGAAGTTAAAGCTGAGTTAAGAAGCTAAATATCCAGATCGGAGCTAAATATTTTTTTTGTAAAATAAATATTGAACTTAACTAAATATTTAGCATCATAACTAAATATTTAGTTAGGAAGCTAAATATTTAGTTAGCAAGCTAAATATTTATTTCACAAAATAAATATTCAGTTAAGAAGCTAAATATTTAGGTAAGGTAAATATTTAGTTTGCAAACTAAACATTTAACTATTTAAATAATTAGTTAGGAAGCTAAATAATTAGTTAGGAAGCTAAATATTTAATTCACAAAATAAATATTCAGTTAAGATGTTAAATATTTAGCTAAATATTTAGTTTCCAAATTATGAAATTAGTTTTTTAAATAATCAGTTAGTAAATTAAATATTTTGTTAAGCTAGGAAGTTAAAGCTAAGTTAAGAAGCTAAATATTTAGATTGGAGCTAAATATTTTGTTTGCAAACTAAATATTGAACTTAACTAAATATCAAGCTTCATAACTAAATATTTAGTTAGGAAACTAATTATTTAATTCACAAAATAAATATTCAGTTAAGAAGCAAAATAGTTAGGTAACCTAAATATTTTGTTTGGAAAACTACATATTTAGCTATTTAAATAATTAGTTAGGAAGCTAAATAATTAGTTAGTAAGTTAAATATTTAGTTATGAAGCTAGGAAGTTAAAGCTAAGTTAAGAAGCTAAATATGTAAATTGGATAACTAAATAGTTTGCTTCTTAACTAAACATTTAGCTATCTAAGTAATTAGTTAGGAAGCTAAATAATTAGTTAGAAAGTTAAATACTTGGCTATTTAACTGATTAGTTAGGAAGCTAAATATTTAGTTAAGAAGCAAACTATTTAGTTTTCAAACAAGATATTTACTTGCACTAAACTAAATGAATTAAATATTTAGGTATAAAGTGTGACATTTATAAATGAATGAATAACATGGGGAAAATATGACTTACTAAACCCCTATTTTTTTTCTCTCATGAAAGGCTAAATATCTCAAATAATTGGTGTTATTTTCTGACTGTGTAACTTAACAAACGGCACCCCAAATATTTAAACCTGCATTGGTCAAAATGTAGAAATATAATAATTTCCTTTCTGTCGATCACTGTTTAATTTATAAAAGCTATTCCTCAGTCATCAGCAGCAGGCCTTAGTGCTTTGGTATTTCATGAGTCCAACTAATGAAAATCATCTTGTTCTCATTTAATGTTTCAGATCATAAAACACATTTTATATCAGTGAAAACCTGAGTAAATAAGCAAAAATGAAATGTAGTCCAAACCAGCCTGGTTGTGTGTGAAAAAATAATCACACCCTAAACCTAAGAACTGATGGTTACTGTAGATGAGTCTTTAACATGTCTGTCCGCTCTACTTTGCTGAATTGATGTAATTTAGACATATTGGAGGGCTTTCCTGAAGACGCGACCTGTTGAACGTCATTACACTGCATATCGCACAGATGTAAATACAGACTTTGACTAGGACATTCAGAGGTGGCCCTGGTGGTGTAGTTCAGATCATTATCCTGCTGCAGAACCCAAGTGAGCTTAAAGTCACAAGCTCATGGTTGGATGTTATGTTTCAGGATTTTCTTCCCCAGATCATCATACCACCACCACCGTGTCTGACTGTAGCTGTGGTGTTCTGTCTCTGTAATACATTGGAAGTTTTACTCTAAATTCAACAGGACTCCTTCAAGAAAGGTGCACTTTGGTCTCATGGGTGCAAAGAATATTTTCCCAGAAGTCTTTGGGAATCTATTTTAGGTCAATGTGAGACGGGTCTTTGTGTTATTTTGGGTCAACGGTAGTTCTGGTCCTGCAACTCCCCCTGGAGGTCATTGTTGCCCAGAGTCTCTTTCTGAGGCCTGCAGAACCTCCTGGATGAGTGGTTGATGACCTCTTGGAGTATTTCTAGGGGATCTGCCTCTCCTGGGAAGGTCCAGATGGATAAATGTTCTCACTATGTTTATCTGGAGCTCTATAGCCTTAAACTTTAATGTCAGGGACTTTGTTTCTCTAGATCTGGTCCTGATGTGATGCTTTTTTAAAATCTTCTATCCTACTTCACGATCTCTCTGGTGAGGAACCAGTCTCCCAGGCTGCAGCAGGCTGCAGCAGGCTGCAGCAGGGAGAGGCCTCCCATCTCCCAAACCAGGTACTGGAGGTTGGAGGCTGAAAAAAAAACTCTTCCAGGACACATGCAGTCCTTTGATCTTCATCTCAGCCAGTCTGCTCCGCTCGCCGAGATCACATTGGGCGCCATACTAGTGTGGAAAAAATGCTTCTTCTCAAACAAAGAGTCCTTCAGGCGTTTTTGGTATTTAATAAGCATGTTGGCCAACATATCCCTAACATTATATAGTATTTAAAATCGATGTCAATCTCCAATCAACCTGAGCTCAGCCTCCTTGTCCCGTCCTGGTGTCACCTCGAATAGCATGATAGTGAGGTACAACAACCTCACAAGGTCAGAATGTCCTGTTGATGTCTTGCTGTTTTCTGATTAAGCACTCTGATACATTGCTATTAAAACATTGCATACAGACGGCATTGTTTGTTTCTAGCTTGACCTATTACCCTAGATGCACTTACTGAGAATGTCACTAATGAATTGAATCCTAATTACATAGAAATATTCCCTGACATCACTTACTATTGAAGTGATTTCAGTCTGACAGCAACCAAGCGTTAGTTTGGTTAAGGTGATTTCTGCATTTTGATTTGTGTGATGGTCTGAAACATTTTATTGTGACAACAAATCAAGAACAGACGACAACAACGAAAGGACAAACACTGTTTCACTTCATGTGCCTCATCTAGAGGTAGTACTTATTGAGAAGTAGATTGGTCGAGTGTTTTATGGTATAAATGTGACGTTCTTCATTCTGGGCGCTGTGTGAGAAATGCTGGGTTGTGTCTCAGCAGAAGCGGAGCACCCGCGTCTACCTGGTCAACCTGCTTGTGGCCGACATCCTGCTGCTCTTCGCTCTCCCATTTAAGATCGTGAAGAACTTCGAGGAAGCGCCGTGGCGCCTCAAGGTGTTCCACTGCCAGGCCAGCGCCGTCATCATGTACATCAGTCTTTACGCATCCGTCGCCTTCCTTGCCTTCATTGTTGTAGACCGCTACCTGAAGGTAGAGTGGGATATTCAGTGAGGGCCACCTGTATCTATGACGGCGGCATTATGAGTCTGTTCTGTTGCAGGACCGCCATACGGCGCGCTCTCTGCGGCTGCAGGAGTCCGGCTTTGCCTGGCTGCTGTCGATTGTGGTCTGGATGCTGCTGCTGCTCATCATGATGCCCAACATGGCTCTCCCCACAAAGGAGGTCAAGGTACTACAGTCCTACTAACCAGATACATTCTGCAAGCTCCACAACCTCTACTAATATCAGTGGGACAGACTGAAATCAGGTCTTTCTTCTGCAGGGAAGTCCAATTTAAGTTTAAATCGTTTGAAAGCTGACCGCTTCCACCCCCAGCAGATTTCAACCCTAACCATAGGCATTGGCGGATCTACTGGGGTGGCAAGAAAGCCTTGCCACCCCTGCTGCCACCCTAGCAGCTATGAATTCAAACCCGTTAACGTTCCGTGGGCCCGCAGGCGGGCCCAGCCCATTTTGTAGTTTAAATCCATAGATTTTCTGACTTCTAACTTCTATGAACCTATACATATTTTATATCATTGGAAAGCTAAGAGTCTTGTGATTCCAATTATGGATGGCGATCAAAGATACAATCATAACTGTAGACACAGTGAGCGCCTTTGCCAACACAAACGTTCTCCTGACGGAGGTATACAAATATGGAACTCACCACTTTGTAGTCCAATAAACGTGACAAAACCGATCCATTACAAACAAAAATTGTCTTTTTACATCAATAAGGGTCCGATTAAAGTCCTCCAATAAAGTGATTATACCAGGACAACAGCAAAACCGATAAAAAATGTAAAACAAACTGTGAAAATGTGCTTCCGAAATGTCTGTGGCCATTTTTGTAGTCTTTACGGCTTTGTTTCCGATTCCTTCGCTTCCACTTCCGCCTACAAAGGTCACTGAGCATGCCCAGAAGAAAAAAAAAATTTCATCCGGTTTATTTCATCCATCCGCCAATCAATGGCGCATGGATGAAAAGTCACGTTATGGTAAGAAACTCGAACCAATCGCGGTCCAGAACTCTGATGATTGACGCATCGAATAGCCAATGTAATGCTGTAAACGCAGATAACGACCAGGCGGACCGGTCGCTGCCGTAGTGTATGACGTGCGTATAATCTCTTATTCATAAAGAGATTACGCACAGTGCGTACCAGTAACATACTGTTTCAGCAACGTATCCAAACATCCTTTATAATCAAAATACAACATTGAAGGAAGCCGTGGAGCTTTATATGGTAAGATGAAGTTATGATTCTGATGATATTTTGTGAGGACTACGGCATTTACCCAGGAGATGGCGCATGTGACACACTTTTGACCACCTTTGACCTGTAGTTATAAAAATGTGTGCAGAATATTCATTTTTTGCAGTCAAATTTGGTGTGGATGAAGGTAATACTTCAGTCTTTAGACCCACTGTGTGTTTTAGGTTCCTATTTTTAAAGCCATTTTTACAGCATGTATTTATATAAAATAAATAATCGGACATAAATAAAATTATTTTTCAGTGTATTAAAATTCCTATTGCTTGGTAACAATAGCACTCGGAGATATTAACACAGTTCTGGGATACATTTTAGAGTGTTTGCTTTCTAAAGAGACCCCAGCCATGTCTCTACTCAAAATGGTTCAAGAACAGCTTTAAGTTAATTTTTCGGTATGCGTTTTAAAACAAATGTAGGGCGGAAATCGCAGGAATGTTAAGGGGGTAAAATTGGACATTAGGAACTTGAAGCTCATGAAAATAGTTGCATTATATTCTCTTTGGTGAACCTTTAAAGCTGCTAGTTTGCTGAAAGTGCTGCAGAGAGCGCACCATGTGGCCGTTAGACAAACTGCAATCAGCAGAATGCGAACTCCCATGACTTTCAGGCGTGTGTCATTATTCCGAGCTCTGTGACAGCAGAGGCCATTTTTGCTCTTTTAGTAATGCTGGATAAAATAATTTTCTTCTTTGACTTACGGGGAGCTTGTGTAGGTGTCGTGGCTAGCTACACTTATCTAAGCTAGCTTAGACCGCGTACATGGGTACGTACGTGCATCATTCCGTCATGCTACGCGCTCTCACAAGCCCACACGCTGAACCACCTCAAAATAAATGGAATTGCTGCCTCTAAATGCAACCGCGATAGAATCAAACTACAGCACTTGATTCAATTGTATCGTCAGGAGATGAAAAAACTGACTATAGGTTTTTTTTTAAAGTTTTATTTTAACAAAAATATTGCGAAATGCAGCTTTAATGTGCTTAAATAACCTGAAGCAAAACAAATACATGTATGTATCTATCATATATGTAAATACTGGGGAGTGAAGAGGTGAAGCATGTGTTTGACTGATCAATAAAACCAATATATATAAAATTCTGGCATATGGTGCCACCCCTGAAAAATTCTTGCCCCTTTCTTGCCCCCCCATAAATATTTTTCTAGATCCGCCCCTGACCATAGGGAGAAGTGAAACATCAGGTGTTTAGAGGGTTCAGTGAGACGGGAACTTTAGCACAGTAAAACGTGACACTAGATAAGCTTTGGCTGCAGGAAGGGAAATTAGCATTGTGGTTAACAGTCTGGGTAGATGAGGAAGTAGTCAGGTAGTGGAAGGGGTACTTCAAAATCCTTCTCAACTTTACTGATGGAGGTCTGGGAGTACCTTCCCATCACTGCTGCAAGTCAGCTCCATAGATGCCGGTCTCCAGAGGTGGAAGACGTTCCTCAACGTCCTGGATGTGGACCAAAAAGAGTCCAACTATTCTCAAGTGTCACAGCATGGGGCCCAACATGGGGCCCAACATGGGGCTCAGCATGGGGCTCAACGTGGGGCCCAACATGGGGCCAAGTATGGGGCCCAGCATGGGGCCCAGCATGGGGCTCAGCAGGGGGCTCAGCAGGGGGCCCAGCAGGGGGCTCAACATATGGGGCCCAGGATATGGGGCCCAACATGGGGCCCTGTTTGGGGCCCAGCATGGGGCTCAGCATGGGGCTCAGCATGGGGCTCAACATGGGGTCCAACATGGGGCCTTGTATGGGGCCCAGCATGGGGCTCAGCAGGGGGCTCAGCAGGGGGCCCAGCAGGGGGCTCAACATATGGGGCCCAGCATGGGGCCCAGGATATGGGGCCCAACATGGGGCCCAACATGGGGCCCAGCATGGGGCTCAGCATGGGGCTCAACATGGGGTCCAACATGGGGCCCAGTATGGGGCCCAGCATGGGGCTCAGCATGGGGCTCAACATGGGGTCCAACATGGGGCCAAGTATGGGGCCCAGCATGGGGCACAGCATGGGGCTCAGCAGGGGGCCCATCAGGGGGCCCAGCAGGGGGCTCAACATATGGGGGCCAGCATGGGGCCCAGGATATGGGGCCCAACATGGGGCCCAGTTTGGGGCCCAGCATGGGGCTCAGCATGGGGCTCAACATGGGGTCCAACATGGGGCCAAGTATGGGGCCCAGCATGGGGCCCAGCATGGGGCTCAGCAGGGGGCTCAGCAGGGGGCCCAGCAGGGGGCCCAGCAGGGGGCTCAACATATGGGGCCCAGCAGGGGGCTCAACATATGGGGCCCAGCATGGGGCCCAGAATGGGGTAGTTCTCTGGGTGGCTTTTACAATGGAAACAGACAGAGAGACTGACCTGTGTCGTACCGCTCAGTGGAAACAAAGGATTTGCTTCTTCTTCTCTAGTTTCAATATGTTGCATGAATGTAGAGATTATGTAATGGACCTTCCTTTAGTTTTTCAT
Organism: Valencia hispanica; assembly: GCA_963556495.2. Lineage (NCBI taxonomy): Eukaryota > Metazoa > Chordata > Actinopteri > Cyprinodontiformes > Valenciidae > Valencia > Valencia hispanica. Next base: position 2,549,960 of record OY747700.1, on the reverse strand, counting down.
TACTTGATGTCCCTTAAAGGGCGCTGTTGGGGGTACTGTCATGGTTTCAGGATGTGTTTTGGTCCTTGTTATGGTTATCTGGAGCCCTCAGTTGTCTTCAGTGTAGTTCCCCAGTTCCTACCTGTTTCTGGTCCCCAGTTATTAGTTCTGTCTCTACAGCTTGCATGATGTGTTTCTAGCAGGATCCTTCAGTTTTTCTGTGGCCTCTAATTGAAAGAGCTTCTGCTTTCACCATCCAGGTGAAGAAGTACCTCAGCTGTTCGTCGCTGAAGCAGGGCGTCAGCCTCCACTGGCACGCACTGACTGTTTTCCTCAACACGGCCCTGTTCCTCAACGCCTCGGCAGCCGTGCTCATCTCCAGCGGCCTGGCCCTTAAAAGACTCCTGCGAAGTCGCAGCGACCCCAAGCAGTGGCCGGACGCCAGGCGGGTGGTGCTGAGCATGACGGCCATGGCGCTGGCCTACATGCTCAGCTTCGTCCCGTACCACGTGGTGCGGACGCCGTACACGCTGACGCAGACTGACGTCATCACGGACTGCCAGACCAAGAGGCAGCTGTTCCTGGCGAAGGAGTCGACGCTGTTCCTGAGCCTGGTCCACGTCTGCCTCGACCCGCTGCTCTTCTTCAACCTCGACGGCGCGTTCAGGGAAACGGTCGGGACGCTCCTTCCCTGCAGCAGGAACCAGGCGGTCGATGCAGAGGAGCAGGTTGTGCAGGAAGTGATGCTGCAGAAAGCTGATGCAGAGCAGGATGCTGTGGTCTAATCACAGCTCTGCAAAGAGAATGAAAACTATCACAGAGACATGCAGACGCTGCAGGAGACGGATGTTTCTGGAAACACGAGTCTGAACTCCAAATGTGACAGAAACAGATTTACTTCTTCTCAACAGGTTTGACTGAACTAGAAACAGTAACATGACATAACATAACACAAAATATATCAAAGGCCATAACTGCAGGAATGAACTGGTAATAAACATGGTGTGATTTTATCTTTTATTTAATTTCTAGGTATTAAAAAGATTCACCTGAGACTGTTTAAGAATGTGTCATTTTGTGCTGGGAGCAGCAGAGGGCAGTGTTGTTCAGGGTGATTCTTCCATCACCTGTTAATTTAAATGAACTCATCCAGATGAAGATGAAGTGTTTCTGAGATTTTGATGAATCTGTAGTTGCGGCTGTGGCTCATTTACCTGCAGATTGATCTCCTTTATGAAGTCAGAATAACACAAGAAGATCCTGAGAAATGGACGAGGAAGGACTGTCTGCCGGACCCGTTTGGTTCTGATCTTGTTTCGTGGAACGGGACTAGCTTCTGTCATTTAGCAATTATAAATCTGAGCGAGTGAAAATCAGATGTGGGGTTCCTCAAGGCTCCGCTCTTGGATCACTTTTATCAACCTTTTATAGGATCTCCCCCAGCTACAGTTACAGAGTACCGCAACATTTCTCGCCATTCGTATCCTGACAACACAAAGATTTACAATCCGGCTTCACTACATAGCATCAGTTCTTTACCGTCACGTTTTTCTGACCATCTTATTGGTCACGACTCCTACGGCTTAATGTAGCCAAGGCAGATTTTTTGTCATTTTAGTCTTCAGAAACCAAGACAGCACTGGACTAGTCACTACAGTGAAATGCGATGGTGGCAGCTTCATGCTGTGGGACAGCTGGTTAGAGATGATTAGGAAGATGGGTGGAGCTAAATCAGGGAAATCCTGGAGGAAAGGCTGTCAGAGGCAGCAGAAAAGCTGAGACTGGGGAGAAGTTTAACCTTCCAACAGGACCACCACCCTGAACGTGCTGCCAGATATAATGGGATGGTTTAGATTTGCCTAGTCAAAGTCCAGACCTGAATCCAGCTGAGAATCTGTTTCGACACTCCATCCAACCTGACTGAGCTGGAGACGATCAGAACTGCTGGAGACGAACCCCAGAAAACCAGGAACTATTTTCCTTTCACTTCCTAATTATGCGCTGAGTGGTGTTGATACATGACATAAAATCTGAATAAACACGCAGTACACTAGTCTGTGGTTAAAATGGGACAAAATGAGGAAAAGTTCACAGGGTGTAAATACTTTTGTCAGGCGATGTTTTGTTTTTTTACCAGTTTTAGTCCATAATTACAATAGAAATAAGTTCGATAACAGTTTGTATCACTTCTGTTAATTATTGAAGATGTGTTTGTTGCGATCTGAGCGTGTGCAGAAACATGCAGGATGGGAACCAGGAACGTGTTTGCAACGACTCACCAAAACTTCTGACTGCTCCTTTAATCAGCATTTTAACGGCGCCTCAGCTGATCCAGATCCTGCCGTTATATTTACGCTTCATCGGGTCTCGTGAAGATGATGCTGCAGAAATCCAAGCTGAGCTTTTATCTGCAAAAACAAAACTCATCTGAGCTGTAATAAAGTCCAAACTAGATAATCTGATTAGGTCCCTTTAAATGGGTCTATTGGATTACAGCGGAAAACCCAGAAACCTCTGGAGAACCACAGCGAGACAGATGGAGACAATGAGCTGCCTTGAATTCATCATGGAACCAGAGCAAAGGTCAAACCTGGAAAAATAAGACTTTAAATAGATGATATAAACAGGTCTGTGGTAGCTATGGGACAGTGTGTGGTGTTTGTAGCTTCAATGAGGAAAACCTGAGGATTAATCCTCATCCATCCGTCTATTCTGAGCTTTATTAAGGATATCAGTAGGTGTGTTTTGGGTTAATTATCTGATTTCCAGTTTGCTCTTTGGTCTGACTTGGAGATTCTGGATTCATTTGATATCGTTTCTGGTCTACATCATCTCCAGACTGAACTGTACGAACTTTATTTTAAATCAACGTAACAAACACGATCAAAGGAGGAAAAGTTATGCTCCATCTGATCCTTTAAAAAAAATCTGCATTCTGACTTCTGCTCAACAGATCCATCAGAGTAAAGAACTGATTGTTCTTCCAGGTTTCTGCTGATTTCAAAATGAAACTACGCATAAGCTTCGTGCCAGCCCATAATATATCTCTGGTCAAACAAAAAGTTAGCTCTGCCTGACTGAAGCATGCATGCTGCAGGTTTTCTCCACCGGAAACCAGAGCCAGACGTGAAGCTGTTGCCCCAGAATGGCCTGTTGTGGTCCTCCCTGCATCAGAATGTAAAGCCTGCCCTGTGTGGGGGGGGGGGGGGTCGTAGCAGCTGTGTGGAGGCTGGGCACGGCGGTATGTGAGCATGCAGACAGATATATCCTGACAGCCGGCGGTCCGGTCCGAGTCGGTGCTCCGACAGCTTCAGGTCGGTCACACAGTTTGACTGAGTTAGGTTTTGTTCTTTTTTAACCCAAAACTTTATTGGGGGACTAATTTGCTTTGATTTCCTGATGGTTTTCTCCAGCGGTCGTTGGGCGAGATGTGGGTGACACCCTGGAGGGGTCTTCATTCCATCACAAAAACACACAACCATGCAGACACCAGAGACCAATCAACCTACCAGTCATGTTTCTGGACTGTGGGAAGAAGAGTACCCTGAGAGAACCCACGCATGCACAAGGAGAACATGCAATGTTCCTGCAGAAAGAACCTCAGGCGGGTGTTTGAGCCCGAGACTTTCTTCCTGCAAGGCAGCAATACTACCAGCTGTTCCTCCGGGCAACCTGTGTATAAATATAGTGAAATAAAAATTCTCCTGAAATTCTCAGGCTGAGATGATTAAATGATGAAGACTTTTCCTGCTTCAGCAATCAGAAGCAATTCCCCTGACCAACCACAGGAGGCGCTGCAGAGCTCGTCTGATGAGGGGCTGAAGAGCTGCTGTTTCTCTCTAAATCCCGTCACAATCAAACCACATAATCCTAAAACAGCTCCGGGTTTTTAGGAGCTTTAAACCTGCAGAAATGAGGACAAATCTTTTTATCTGACTGTGATTGATTCATTCAGTCCTGCTGATATTTAATAAATCCATTTATTCGGCAATGGCAGATAGATGAAGGAATCAGACTCTGACCTCCAGATGTGGACTAAATGTAATTAATCTGAAGATACTGAAGATTAAATTAGAGATGTTGAAATCAGGTCTATGAATCACTGAAGTTTAGAAAAGATAACTTAGTTAGTGACCTCCCCACAGCTAACAGCAGCCAAGATAAACTCAACAAGCTGATATTTGGTTTGTTCTCTTTAACATGATGAACACCTGGAAATAAACACAGACATGGAGACGGTTTACTTTGTTTATACTAGATGGACAGACGGACGGACGGACGGACAATTCCTGCCAAGCTATTTTTTGGTCCCTCAGGTCTCCTCACAGCTTCTCTGTGGGTCGCTGGTTCTGACCCGGCTGGATGAGCTTCCTCAGTGAGAAACATCTGGACAGAACCTGTCTGTGTTTTTGGTTTTGCAATGAAATCCAGAACTCTAGACGTGGATCCAGAAAGAGCCTGAAGGAGCCTGGATTGGTTTAGCATCCTAGTCAAAGTTCAGACCTATGCCTGGTTGAAATGCTGTGCTGGGACCTTGAGAAAGCAAATGTTTGCTAACCTCCATGAACTGAAGTTACTTTGGTGAAAAAGTGGACCAAAATTCCTCCACAATTCAAAGAGGCCAATAAAGTCCAACATAAAACCACAGCTGAGTGTTGTTGATTCATTTCAAAGGGATTTTTTCCTAACTACTCCTGTTTTGTGGATATTTCTCCGTTTTTGTTTTTGGTCCCTTTTCCGTCTCCTTTGGGTGAATTTTTCTCTTTCTGTCCTTTTAAAGCCTGACTGGTGACCAAAACGCCACCAGACGAGCCATTTATAGGCAGAGAGAGTCGGAGGTCGCTTGGTGTCGTGGGAACCGACGTCCCATCTCATCTCAAACAGTCGGCCACGTTTCAGCCTCTAACACACATATTTTCATTTTCTCCTCAGCGCTTCTCTGTAAAGTCTCAGTTATTGGATGTGGAGGATCTTTGAAATCGGCTGTTTCTCTCCTCAAACTCTGGGAGACGATGGTGAAATGCTCCAACGTGTTCCTGTTTCACAAGCTCTGTGTGTTTTGAGAACATTGAGACATTTATTAAGGTTTGCGATGACGACAGGGTTGGTTGGTTTGTCATCCGTTTATTTTTAGCAGTCTGGGATGAGGCAACCAGGGCATCCAGCTCCACCTTCACATCTCAGCCATTCCAGCAGTGGGAGTAGAAGAGGAACGGATGGTTGCAGCTTTCATCGTAGCGAGAGATCTAATGTCCCAAACACCAGCCGTGGTCATTAGCCGTGAGAAATTATAGATAGGAGGAGATGATGAACACAAGAGGCTGAAAGGAGATCTGTCTGCAGAGCTCCTGAGGCGAGAAGGTAGCTGGTGGTTCACCTGTGGTGAAGATGGTTCACCTGCACAAAGAGTTCTGATGAACAAAAGATGGACGGATACAGACAGTACTGAAGTAGTGAACCAGTTCTTTGAGCTTTCCTCCGTCTCCATCCATCATTATTTGCAGGTTTTCTTCTTCAACTAGCTGCCAGTATTCGGTCTCTTCACATCTATGCAGATGACATCCATCTTTCAAACCGTTCCATCTGGACATGCTGCCTGCCCTCCTCCAGTGTTCGTCTGGCTCTCCAGACACTTTTTCTCCAGCTCGGTCCCTATCCTGGTTTCAGATTCACCGTTCGGCTCATTTTTGGTGCAGTCAGGGAACAAAGCGAAGGAAAAAAAGTTTTTGTGTAATTGTATCGCAGTACATTTTCCAGCAAATTGTTCTCGGATAACAGATAATAAATGTATATAATAAAATATAAAATTAAAAAATCAATAACACACAACAGTTTCAATATTATTTTAGGAAACTGCATCATCAATATTTTTCCTTAGTGTTGAAGTCAAGACAATCTGGGATATAAAATGAATATTTCAGACGGCCCTACGGTCTGTATCAACAATGGTAACAAGTTAATCGGGGGTTAAGCTGTTACCTGAGCCAGCTGACAGGATGTTACATCACTTATACAGGTGAAGTGGGCGGGGCTACAGCGCACTGCTAGTCTGATGGTTTAATCACCGCTGCAGAGGAGCCACGGTTTGTAACAACAGAGTTTCTCTTGGTTTCATGTGTTTTTATTTTTAGTTGGCATTTTATATCCTTTTTGTAATGGATGAAAACAAAATATGACATTAGATGAATAACTTTATTTTAGTGTTTATGTGGGACTCTGTGGTGGGGGCGGAGCTCCTTCCGTTCAGCTTCCAGCTGCTGCTGCAAAACAACGCAAACGTCACTGACTAATTCCTGGAAGAAACATTTTTAACACATTACAGTCAGATGTCCAGTCTGCTTATACTTTATCGCTACGTTAAGAGAACGGCACCAACGAGGGCAGCTAAGTGGGGTCCTTCTGCTCAATAACATCTGTGGGAGCTAACAGCAACCGAAGCTAACAGAAGTTGGTAACCAGTTCAAATGAAAACACCTTGTTCTGTAACACTGGAGTCGCTGGTCATAACTAGCAGGAGGCTTATATGGTTCCGTGTGGAAACGCCTGTGTGCTGTACCGAGGGTTATATACCGAAAAATCTGAATACGGATACATGTACCATTACAGCCCGACTAATTAGACATCTTCTCCTATAGTCACCGAAAACCATTCAGATGGTTGCTTGTTTTTGCCTCCAGCAATCAAACCTGATTTATGAGTTACATTTGACTCATCGTTGCTCTGAGACGTGTCAGATCTATTTCTCCTTCCTGTTTCTTTAAGAAACATTTCCAACGTGCGAAACATGGTCTCCGAGCAGATGTAGAGAACATCATTCATGTTTCTGTGTTTCCTGCGGTGTTCTTTTTACCGATCTGGATAGATCATCAGTTTCCGTTCAGAACGCAGCAGCCAGACTTCTCACTGGCTGCGTTTACATGTGCAAAATGTCTTTAATCGGATCGTAGTTCGGATTAGAATCTGACAGTGTACATGGGCCCGTCGGAATAAATCATTTTGACATGCGCAGAACGATCTAAAATAACGGCCGTAGAAGAAGAAGTAGCAGACCGTAAACAAACATGGCTGTGACTGTTTAAAACGGAGCGGTACGAAGTTCTTAAGAGTATGTTTTTATTTTTCTCTGGTCACGGTTTTACATCTACAAGCCTTTATTGTTGTGTAAACAGTCACATTCTGATCCGACTCTCTCTATTGTTTTACGCTGAGGTAATGTACGTCTACACATGACGTAACAGACATGCACAGTAATGGCCGACAATCATGAACAGCGATCGGATTAACAATCGGCATAACCCAGCCGTCTCAACTGGAATGAAATGTTGATCCGAATGAGTGCGATCGGATCAGAGGATTCCGTGTTTACATGAAGCGTTTTTGTTCCGATCAGGCTTTTAATCCGATTACTTGTATCCATGTAAATGCAGCTACTGACTTTGGTGAGCCATCCTAAAACCCTGGTCTTATTCTCCATAATCCGGCTCCCAGTGGATTTTAGATTCCGGTTTAAAGTTCTTGTTCTCACCTACTGGGCTATAAAATGGTCAGACTCCTGATTATTTGTGTCAACTTGTAATGAAACACTCTGCTGCTCACAGCCTCTGATCCCAAACCCAGGCTCTCCTGGTTGTACGAACGGGGAACCTTTCAGTCTGTGGAACTGTTTGGTTCTGCAGCTTCGCTTTGCTGACTCTGTGGAGGTCCCTGAAAATCAGCTGGAAACTGTTTTCTTCTCCCAGGATTTTCTGTCCCGATTCTTTTGCCGTTTTCATCCCTGTTTTTATGTACCGTGTATAACTGACATTTGATTTATCTTGCGCAACTCTTTGTGACTTTCTGTCTGTGAAAGGCGCTTTAGAAATGAACTCAACTTATTGAGTACATTGTGGTAAACGCTGATGGGAAAAATCTGTATGTGCACAATAGTGAGCGCATGCATTAGTGAGTGTTGCCCCTGCAGGAGTGAGCAGCAGACATGAGTAAAGACCTGACGAAGACGCCTGAGAGGGCTTTAAATGTGACATCATGAGGCCTTCCTTCGCTGCAGCCTCTGATTTATTCTGTTCATTTCCTGTTGACCCAAACCCGATCACACGGGAGCTAAATCCGTCCCCGAGGAGGCGCCTCTGATCCCGTCTTTGTTCTAAAGCTGAACTTGTTCTAAAATCTCCCAAAGCTTCACGTTTCTTTGCAGCAGGGATAAAAGACGTTGGACTGGACGGGCTGACTCAACAGAACCCGATCCATGAAGTCATCCTGCAGCAGTTAACATGCCTGTGTTATAAGAGCATTGCCAGGAAGCAGAAACTGTGCTGACATGTCTGGAAGGAATGCCGACTCTCTCACACACTCAACACATCGTTTAAACTTCACCGATCTGTTATTGATCTGTCTGCAGGGTGATTATCGCTGACAAGAGGAAGTTTCTTCGTCCTGCATCCCAGATAAATCCCATTTTAAACGCAGAGATTCTCGAAAACTGTTTGTAACCATAAATGATCAGAAATACATGTGATGTCTCTTCTGGATTGCTGAGTCTTGACTCTTCTCGTAGATCCCAAAGCGAGTTGCTGCTCTGCATCAATCTGCCCGGATGATTTCATGCAGCTGCCATCCCACAGGATCACTTTATTACCTTCTCAGCCGTTCTGGCATTAGTTAACCTGTGGGTTTTGGATGTTTGTTTTCTTGCATCATCATCCAGTGTTCCCTGAGCTTCACCTCATTGGCTCTTGTAACCCTCGCTAATGTCTTTCTTCCACCTGATTTGGAGTGTGTGTAGATTGGCCAATCGATGTGGCTATGCGACAAAACCTTTGTTGCAAGTAGGCCAAAAGAAAATCAGAAGCCCCATTTGCCAAAAATGTCAGGAGTTATTTTGAAATCCGTTTTGGACGATTGTCGCGAATTTGCATCAAGCTGGTTCCAGTCTGAATGTTGCTTTTGTCCTGCATGGAAACCATTAACACTGGATAATGCGTATGTTTCCCACTGTTATAAACCCATTAAACATCTTTCTCCACCACCTAGTGGCCAGAGAGAGAACAACAAGTCACCAACCTGTTATCTCTGCACAGAACTGTGAGCAGAGTCCAGTGTGCTGAACATTTACTACTGGTTGTTCAATCAAACAGGAAATGTATTCTGTTGCACGATCTCCTGAATTTCCGTGTCCTCGGGTTCAATCTTTACAGCTGTGGCTTTCTTTTAGGGCTGTCAGGCCAGATAGAAGGATTATCGGTCACTTCCTGTTCTACTGCGCGTTTAGTCTGCAGAAAGAGACGCGATCAGGTGTTGTAAACGATCAGAAGAAGCGACTGGAACGAACAGAGGATTAAAAATGCAACAATCTGCAGCGATCACTTCACATCAGGTTAGCCTTGGCTAACAAACAAGCTAACATAGCTAAACAACACTGCAGCTGTAAGATAGCCACAAATAACAACAGTGGGAACAGGAGTTATGTAAAGGATCAGTTCCACAACATTTGCCCTCATGTTGATGAGCAATGAATTCCTCTATTGTTCATAAGAATACAACTCAATTCAAAAATGCTATATTGATCCCAGAGTGGAAATTAAGTGTTTTAGATCATACTATTTAATTGTTCAAGGAATTGTAGATCATGATGGCTCTGGGCAGGAAGGATCTCCTGTAGCAGTCTGTGTTGCAGCGAAACTGAAGCCTCTGATTCAAGACACGCGTTGTTGTGGGACAGTCCCATGAAGAGGGTTGTCCAATATTAATAAGAAGCGGTCAGCTTTACATTCAGAAAATGTTAACCAGTTAGTTTGATGTAGCAACTGGTTAAAAGGTGAAAAGGGTTGCATGTAAATGTACAAGTGACATTTTAAACAAAAGCTCCATGGATCTCTCCTTTATTTCCTTTAAAAAAAGAGCAAAAGCATCCGGTTTTGTCCTTTATTTCCACCAAAAATTGTAGTTTTCCAGTCATATTTAGGAATGTTACTTAATCGTGATGAATTCACATAAACCCTGTGATTAATTGGATTTAAAATGTTATTCGTTTGACTGCCCTTCTTTCTTGTAAGGGGTTTATTTAAAAAAACTCAACTGTAAATGTTTCCAGACAGTGCTGCTCAGCGTGCTGAGCTCTTCTCTCTCTGATCTGACCTCTGGGGATTCTTCTTTCAGGCCTTTGGATCATTTTAGAGCTACATCTGCACGTATATGACGCTAACTACTCACAACCTCTCCACATAACCTCACTTCATATCTCGGCCAACCCTTGATGAGGAAAGCTGGAATGCTGCTGCCGCTACCGTGCTTCAGAGTGTGGCTGCTTCTGCAGGTCAGGGTGTTTAGAGATATAATTTTAGGTCAGATACTGACCACTCATTACTTCTCCACAAAGCCCCAAAAGAAAATGTTGAGGAATTTGGTCGAAACCATGATGCTGCCGCCGCCGTGCTTCACCATGGAGCTGATTAGAGATGAATCTGCTGTGGTAACATACTGACCACTCATTAGCTCTCCACAAACCCTGCTTAGAAATCAAATCCTTTTAAATGAAGCTGAACGTTTTTTGGTGTCTCATAAAGCCCCATAAAGAAGATGCTAAAATATAAAGCCATGATGCTGCCACCACCGTGCTTCAGATGATTAACTTTTGTTGGTTAAAGGCTTTTAATGTGTTTCACCTTGTTGTGGTCAGAAGATTTGGACCAGAGCGTTTTTAGGTCCTGGTCCGTTGTCCGGTTTTCTTTCTTTCTTTCTTTCTTTCTTTCTTTCTTTCTTTCTTTCTTTCTTTCTTTCTTTCTTTCTTTCTTTCTTTCTTTCTTTCTTTCTTTCTTTCTTTCTTTCTTTCTTTCTTTCTTTCTTTCTTTCTCCTTAAATGTTCTCAACGACGTTTTGTTTTCCTGAGGAAACCATCGCTGCTGCAGCCGACTCTGCACCGAGGCCGAGGTCACTTCCTGTCGTCTTCCTGGTCGTCGACATGTCAGAGCTGAAGGGTGGATGGCCGAGGGGACGAGGGGAGCAGAGGGCAGATAGTAAAACCAGGAGGATGGTCGGTTTCCTCACTGCTTCCTGGAGCTGATTTCTCATCCCAGGATTTTCTTTAAAATCAGTGATTAAAAACTGATTTTCTGAAGAGGAAACCTCCGTTTGGTTCCGTTCTCCTGCTCCTGGATCCAGGTTCTGTTCAGTTTGTTGGATTTCCAGTTCTTGTTTCTTTTAGTTTCAACAAATCTCCAGTTTCAGTTCGGTACCCTTAATGCATCTGTCATATCTGGTTTATACACAAAGCTTTATGATTCACCCGAACGACTCAAAGAGCATGAATGGAACCATCCCCACAGTGAAACGTGGTGGTGGCAGCATCATGCTGTGGGACAGCAGGTCAGAGGTGATGGGAAGATGGGTGGGGCTGAATCCACGCTGCAGAAGACCTGAGCCTGGGGGAGGGGCTTCACCTTCCAGCCTGAACATCCAGCCAGAGACATTATGGGATGGATTAGAACGGCCTAGTCAAAGTCCAGACCTGAATCCAACTGAGAATCTGTGGGAAGAAATGTTCTGAAGAAGTTAGGAGCTGGTGGAGAGAACCCAAAGGGGAGGTTCTGCAGGGTTCTGAGTGGATACAGGTGCAAGCCACACTTTTCAGATTTGTGTTTTATAAAACGTTGATTCCTTCCCTTCTCCTTATTATGAACAAGTTTGTTTTCGTCACATAAATCCAGGTTTGTAGCGCCACCTACCTGTAGACATTTATTTTCTTTGTCCTTTGACTCTTTATGAGCTTTTATCATTGTTTCATTTCAATGATTGATTTTTATCTGCTTTCAGCACATTTTACACATTTTTTTTTCTTTTTATTGCTTTGTCTGGTAATATTTTTGTACGTTTTATTCTTCTTGACTTTCATGTACAGCACTTCGTTCGGTTCCGCCTGTTTTGAAGTTCTTTATGAGTATAAATCCCGAATAAAGACCCATTATTTTTGCAATTGCATTTGGTTCTTAAACTTCTCTCACACGTTGTTTCCGATCTTTGATATTTATTTTATTGATTTTATCAGTAACGTGTTTTAACTTTTAATTAGCCTTTTATCAATGTTTTGCCTAATTTAATTGATTTTAAGTTATGTTTTAAACTGCACCTATTTGCTTCTTGCACCTTTTGGTGCTTGGTTGCCTGGAAAGCACTTTGTGCAATCACCTTTTTGCTTCTGAAAGTGCTATAAATAAATTAACATGGTGAGATTATCCTCTTTCCTCAGCTGCTGTCAGATCTGTAGTTATTTTGCCAACTTGCTAAGTATTTTCTCTGTTTTGCTCTTGCTTGTTCTTCATTTCCCCCCCAGTTCTTCTGATCTTGGTCCTCCTCCTCTTCCTCCATGTTTCCCTCAGAAAGCTGCATTCCTCTCCTTCAGGGTCCGGGTTCTGAACTATCGACGTGACGTTTGTGGTCCTGAGGCTCACTCGTCTGGTTGAGGTCCAGAAACCACAATCAAACCTACATTTTGGGACACACACACGAGTCAGACCCTGTGGCCTTGTGAGGACGCTCACCATGAGTCCGACCCGAACCCTGGCGCTGAGTCGGAGGACATCCCGAAGCATGGACCGGGCCCTGGAGGTCCTGGAGGTCCTGGAGGTCCTGGAGCAGTCCTCTCTCACACACACACATAGCACAGCTGTAAGTGCTTATTGGCAGAGATGGGAGAGATTAGGCCAGACTGGAGCTGAGTCTGTAATAAGCAGCAGGGCCCAAAGCTGGGCTCGGCTCGGCTAATTAAAGACCATAAAACGATCGGAGCAGAATTCAGATTTAATGAAGAAAATCTGCACCGACAGATAGGAGCCAAACACAGCCAACATGTGCAGGGTGAGGCAGGTGAGGCGACTCATGGACCAATCAGCTGCTGCTCTGAACTCCTCACTGAAGAGCTTCGAAACTCGTTAAAGCTGAAAGCCGCAGAAACGGAACGACCCGAACCGTGGCACCAGGAACCCAAACTCCAGCCCATTTCCACTTTTATCACAGCTTCCATCTTAACTCCTTCTTGAGCAAAATGAAACACTTTTACTCATTATTAAGAAAAATGATGCCGCGAGCATCAAGATAAGCTGTAGGTGGCGCCGTGTGGGCCTGCAGCGCAGTAGTGGAGGTCCTGGAACAGCCAAGGAAGAATCCACCGCTGACCCGTCCAGAACCCCAGTCTGAGGAGAAGAGACCCAGTGGAGGACACCAGGCTAATGGTGGCTGCAGCAGACGGTACCGGTACTGGTCCAGATGGACTCTGGTTCAGTTGCAGCAGGAGCAAAAAACTGGCAGGATTTTGGAGAAGGTCTCTTGGTTCTGGCTGGAGGTGGTTCTGGCTGGAGGTGGTTCTGGGAAACTGTTGAGCACCATGTGAGGGGGGAACAGGGACCATGAAGGTCCAGAGGATGTGTTCACAGCTCCTGCAGTGAACGCTTCCTTCCTCCATCCTCTTCAGCTCCCTGTTCTCCTCGGCCTCCTGCCAGATCATCTGCTGCCTTTCCTGGTTCTGGACTTTGGACTAGAGCCTGGGACAGGTCTGGGTTTCTCTCCTGGACTTGTTGCACCTGCGACCCGATCTCTGATGAATGGACGGGTCTGACACATCTGGAGAACCAACAGAACCACCATTGAGGTCTGAACGCTGCTTCAGCAAAGGTTCCTCCAGCCTGTTGGTTTCAGGACGATTCCCTACATCAGACCGGTTTGTTGAAGATAAATGTTACTCTGATGGTTTGGAAACGATCAACCGTGTCTCATTTTTTATACATCACTGAAATCTGATGTTGCAACAACAAGGCTGCAGAGCCGCTTCAGGAGGAACGTTGGAAGTGGATTCAGGAGGAACGTTGGATTCAGGAGGAACGTTGGAAGTGGATTCAGGAGGAACGTTGGATTCAGGAGGAACGTTGGATTCAGGAGGAACGTTGGAAGCGGATTCAGGAGGAACGTTGGAAGCGGATTCAGGAGGAACGTTGGAAGCAGATTCAGGAGGAACGTTGGATTCAGGAGGAACGTTGGAAGCGGATTCAGGAGGAACGTTGGAAGCAGATTCAGGAGGAACGTTGGATTCAGGAGGAACGTTGGAAGCGGATTCAGGAGGAACGTTGGATTCAGGAGGAACGTTGGAAGCGGATTCAGGAGGAACGTTGGATTCAGGAGGAACGTTGGATTCAGGAGGAACGTTGGAAGCGGATTCAGGAGGAACGTTGGATTCAGGAGGAACGTTGGAAGCGGATTCAGGAGGAACGTTGGATTCAGGAGGAACGTTGGATTCAGGAGGAACGTTGGAAGCGGATTCAGGAGGAACGTTGGAAGTGGATTCAGGAGGAATGTTGGATTCAGGAGGAACGTTGGAAGTGGATTCAGGAGGAACGTTGGATTCAGGAGGAACGTTGGAAGCGGATTCAGGAGGAACGTTGGAAGCGGATTCAGGAGGAACGTTGGAAGCGGATTCAGGAGGAACGTTGGATTCAGGAGGAACGTTGGAAGCGGATTCAGGAGGAACGTTGGAAGCGGATTCAGGAGGAACGTTGGATTCAGGAGGAACGTTGGAAGCGGATTCAGGAGGAACGTTGGAAGCGGATTCAGGAGGAACGTTGGAAGCGGATTCAGGAGGAACGATGGAAGTGGATTCAGGAGGAACGTTGGAAGTGGATTCAGGAGGAACGTTGGAAGCGGATTCAGGAGGAACGTTGGATTCAGGAGGAACGTTGGAAGCGGATTCAGGAGGAACGATGGAAGTGGATTCAGGAGGAACGATGGAAGTGGATTCAGGAGGAACGTTGGAAGCGGATTCAGGAGGAACGTTGGAAGCGGATTCAGGAGGAACGATGGAAGTGGATTCAGGAGGAACGTTGGAAGTGGATTTAGGAGGAACGTTGGAAGCGGATTCAAAAGGAACGTTGGAAGCGGATTCAGGAGGAACGATGGAAGTGGATATAGGAGGAACGTTGGAAGTGGATTCAGGAGGAACGTTTGAAGTGGATTCAGGAGGAACGTTGGAAGCGGATTCAGGAGGAACGTTGGAAGCGGATTCAGGAGGAACGTTGGATTCAGGAGGAACGTTGGAAGTGGATTCAGGAGGAACGTTGGATTCAGGAGGAACGTTGGATTCAGGAGGAACGTTGGAAGCGGATTCAGGAGGAACGTTGGAAGCGGATTCAGGAGGAACGTTGGAAGCAGATTCAGGAGGAACGTTGGATTCAGGAGGAACGTTGGAAGCGGATTCAGGAGGAACGTTGGAAGCGGATTCAGGAGGAACGTTGGATTCAGGAGGAACGTTGGAAGCGGATTCAGGAGGAACGTTGGATTCAGGAGGAACGTTGGATTCAGGAGGAACGTTGGAAGCGGATTCAGGAGGAACGTTGGAAGTGGATTCAGGAGGAACGTTGGATTCAGGAGGAACGTTGGAAGTGGATTCAGGAGGAACGTTGGATTCAGGAGGAACGTTGGATTCAGGAGGAACGTTGGATTCAGGAGGAACGTTGGAAGCGGATTCAGGAGGAACGTTGGAAGCGGATTCAGGAGGAACGTTGGAAGCAGATTCAGGAGGAACGTTGGATTCAGGAGGAACGTTGGAAGCGGATTCAGGAGGAACGTTGGAAGCGGATTCAGGAGGAACGTTGGATTCAGGAGGAACGTTGGAAGCGGATTCAGGAGGAACGTTGGATTCAGGAGGAATGTTGGATTCAGGAGGAACGTTGGAAGCGGATTCAGGAGGAACGTTGGAAGTGGATTCAGGAGGAATGTTGGATTCAGGAGGAACGTTGGAAGTGGATTCAGGAGGAACGTTGGATTCAGGAGGAACGTTGGAAGCGGATTCAGGAGGAACGTTGGAAGCGGATTCAGGAGGAACGTTGGAAGCAGATTCAGGAGGAACGTTGGATTCAGGAGGAACGTTGGAAGCGGATTCAGGAGGAACGTTGGAAGCGGATTCAGGAGGAACGTTGGATTCAGGAGGAACGTTGGAAGCGGATTCAGGAGGAACGTTGGAAGCGGATTCAGGAGGAACGTTGGAAGCGGATTCAGGAGGAACGATGGAAGCGGATTCAGGAGGAACGTTGGAAGTGGATTCAGGAGGAACGTTGGAAGCGGATTCAGGAGGAACGTTGGATTCAGGAGGAACGTTGGAAGCGGATTCAGGAGGAACGATGGAAGTGGATTCAGGAGGAACGATGGAAGTGGATTCAGGAGGAACGTTGGAAGCGGATTCAGGAGGAACGTTGGAAGCGGATTCAGGAGGAACGTTGGAAGTGGATTCAGGAGGAACGTTGGAAGTGGATTTAGGAGGAACGTTGGAAGCGGATTCAGGAGGAACGTTGGAAGCGGATTCAGGAGGAACGATGGAAGTGGATATAGGAGGAACGTTGGAAGTGGATTCAGGAGGAACGTTTGAAGTGGATTCAGGAGGAACAGGAGGAACGTTGGAAGCGGATTCAGGAGGAACGTTGGATTCAGGAGGAACGTTGGAAGCGGATTCAGGAGGAACGATGGAAGTGGATTCAGGAGGAACGATGGAAGTGGATTCAGGAGGAACGTTGGAAGCGGATTCAGGAGGAACGTTGGAAGCGGATTCAGGAGGAACGTTGGAAGCGGATTCAGGAGGAACGTTGGATTCAGGAGGAACGTTGGAAGCGGATTCAGGAGGAACGTTGGATTCAGGAGGAACGTTGGATTCAGGAGGAACGTTGGAAGCGGATTCAGGAGGAACGTTGGAAGCGGATTCAGGAGGAACGTTGGATTCAGGAGGAACGTTGGAAGTGGATTCAGGAGGAACGTTGGAAGTGGATTCAGGAGGAACGTTGGAAGTGGATTCAGGAGGAACGTTGGAAGCGGATTCAGGAGGAACGTTGGAAGCGGATTCAGGAGGAACGTTGGAAGCGGATTCAGGAGGAACGTTGGATTCAGGAGGAACGTTGGAAGTGGATTCAGGAGGAACGTTGGAAGTGGATTCAGGAGGAACGTTGGAATGGATTCAGGAGGAACGTTGGAACTGGATTCAGGAGGAACGATGGAAGCGGATTTAGGAAGAACGATGGAAGTGGATTTAGGAAGAACAATGGAAGTGGATTCAGGAGGAACGATGGAAGTGGATTCAGGAGGAACGTTGGAAGTGGATTCAGGAGGAACGATGGAAGCGGATTTAGGAAGAACGATGGAACTGGATTTAGGAGGTTAGATGGAAGTGGATTCAGGAGGAACGTTGGAAGCGGATTTTGGAGGAACGTTGGAAGTGGATTTAGGAAGAACGATGGAACTGGATTTAGGAGGTTAGATGGAACTGGATTCAGGAGGAACGTTGGAAGCGGTTATAGGAGGAACGTTGGAAGTGGATTTAGGAGGTTAGATGGAAGTGGATTCAGGAGGAACGTTGGAAGCGGATTCAGGAGGAACGATGGAAGCGGATTCAGGAGGAACGTTGGAAGTGGATTCAGGAGGAACGTTGGAAGCGGATTCAGGAGGAACGTTGGATTCAGGAGGAACGTTGGAAGCGGATTCAGGAGGAACGTTGGAAGTGGATTCAGGAGGAACGATGGAAGTGGATTCAGGAGGAACGTTGGAAGCGGATTCAGGAGGAACGTTGGAAGCGGATTCAGGAGGAACGATGGAAGTGGATTCAGGAGGAACGTTGGAAGTGGATTTAGGAGGAACGTTGGAAGCGGATTCAGGAGGAACGTTGGAAGCGGATTCAGGAGGAACGATGGAAGTGGATATAGGAGGAACGTTGGAAGTGGATTCAGGAGGAACGTTTGAAGTGGATTCAGGAGGAACGTTGGAAGCGGATTCAGGAGGAACGTTGGAAGCGGATTCAGGAGGAACGTTGGAAGTGGATTCAGGAGGAACGTTGGAAGTGGATTCAGGAGGAACGTTGGAAGTGGATTCAGGAGGAACGTTGGAACTGGATTCAGGAGGAACGATGGAAGCGGATTTAGGAAGAACGATGGAAGTGGATTTAGGAAGAACAATGGAAGTGGATTCAGGAGGAACGATGGAAGTGGATTCAGGAGGAACGTTGGAAGTGGATTCAGGAGGAACGATGGAAGCGGATTTAGGAAGAACGATGGAACTGGATTTAGGAGGTTAGATGGAAGTGGATTCAGGAGGAACGTTGGAAGCGGATTTTGGAGGAACGTTGGAAGTGGATTTAGGAAGAACGATGGAACTGGATTTAGGAGGTTAGATGGAACTGGATTCAGGAGGAACGTTGGAAGCGGTTATAGGAGGAACGTTGGAAGTGGATTTAGGAGGTTAGATGGAAGTGGATTCAGGAGGAACGTTGGAAGCGGTTTTAGGAGGAACGTTGGAAGTGGATTTAGGAGGTTAGTTGGAAGTGGATTTAGGAGGTTAGTTGGAAGTGGATTTAGGAGGAACGTTGGAAGTGGATTCAGGAGGAACGTTGGAAGTGGATTTAGGAGGAACGTTGGAAGCGGATTCAGGAGGAACGTTGAAAGCGGATTCAGGAGGAACGATGGAAGTGGATATAGGAGGAACGTTGGAAGTGGATTCAGGAGGAACGTTTGAAGTGGATTCAGGAGGAACGTTGGAAGCGGATTCAGGAGGAACGTTGGAAGCGGATTCAGGAGGAACGTTGGAAGCGGATTCAGGAGGAACGTTGGAAGCGGATTCAGGAGGAACGTTGGAAGTGGATTCAGGAGGAACGTTGGAAGCGGATTTAGGAGGAACGTTGGAAGTGGATTTAGGAGGTTAGTTGGAAGTGGATTTAGGAGGAACGTTGGAAGTGGATTCAGGAGGAACGTTGGAAGCGGATTTAGGAAGAACGATGGAACTGGATTTAGGAGGTTAGATGGAAGTGGATTCAGGAGGAACGTTGGAAGCGGTTTTAGGAGGAACGTTGGAAGTGGATTTAGGAGGTTAGTTGGAAGTGGATTTAGGAGGAACGTTGGAAGTGGATTCAGGAGGAACAATGGAAGTGGATTCAGGAGGAACGATGGAACTGGATTCAGGAGGAACGTTGAAAGCGGATTCAGGAGGAACGATGGAAGTGGATATAGGAGGAACGTTGGAAGTGGATTCAGGAGGAACGTTTGAAGTGGATTCAGGAGGAACGTTGGAAGCGGATTCAGGAGGAACGTTGGAGAGAGGAGGAACGTTCGAAGCGGATTCAGGAGGAACGTTGGAAGTGGATTCAGGAGGAACGTTGGAAGTGGATTCAGGAGGAACCGGATTCAGGAGGAACGTTGGAAGCGGATTCAGGAGGAACGTTCGAAGCGGATTCAGGAGGAACGTTGGAAGTGGATTCAGGAGGAACGTTGGAAGTGGATTCAGGAGGAACGTTGGAAGCGGATTTAGGAGGAACGTTGGAAGTGGATTTAGGAGGTTAGTTGGAAGTGGATTTAGGAGGAACGTTGGAAGTGGATTCAGGAGGAACGTTGGAAGCGGATTTAGGAAGAACGATGGAACTGGATTTAGGAGGTTAGATGGAAGTGGATTCAGGAGGAACGTTGGAAGCGGTTTTAGGAGGAACGTTGGAAGTGGATTTAGGAGGTTAGTTGGAAGTGGATTTAGGAGGAACGTTGGAAGTGGATTCAGGAGGAACAATGGAAGTGGATTCAGGAGGAACGATGGAACTGGATTCAGGAGGAACGATGGAAGTGGATTCAGGAGGAACGTTGGAAGTGGATTTAGGAGGAAAGTCGGAAGTGGATTTAGGAGGAACGTTGGAAGCGGATTTAGGAAGAACGATGGAACTGGATTTAGGAGGTTAGATGGAAGTGGATTCAGGAGGAACGTTGGAAGCGGTTTTAGGAGGAACGTTGGAAGTGGATTTAGGAGGTTAGTTGGAAGTGGATTTAGGAGGAACGTTGGAAGTGGATTCAGGAGGAACAATGGAAGTGGATTCAGGAGGAACGATGGAACTGGATTCAGGAGGAACGATGGAAGTGGATTCAGGAGGAACGTTGGAAGTGGATTTAGGAGGAAAGTCGGAAGTGGATTTAGGAGGAACGTTGGAAGC